>OY728160.1:1596634882-1597884882 GCA_963277665.1 Viscum album | reverse complement strand
GATTGTAAGTCAAATCTTGCATTCAACCCATCTGTTGTCTTTCCTATAATATCTAATAATGTTCTAACCAAACGATCACAGATATTCTTCTCCTCGTGCATAACATCAATATTGTGTTTAACTTCATGATACCTCCAATAAGGTAGCTCAAAAAATATTGACCTTTTCTTCCAAATATGTCTATCATTAACCGATTTCTGTGTATTTCCCTATGTCACATCATGGTTTTTCACCCTCTCAAAATACAGATCTGGGGATAATTGTTTTGGAGTAGTATCAAATTCTTGTGAGCCATTGAATGCCTTTTTTAGTCTTCTATATGGGTGATCCATAGGCAAAAACTATCGATGACCCATGTACACTATTTTCCTCCCATGATGCAATTGACAATATGACGTCTATTGTTCGCAAATTGGACATGCTTTATGCCCTTTAACACTGTATCCTGAAAAATTTCCATATGCTGGGAAGTCATTTGTAGTGAACAAAAGAACTACATGCAGTTAAAAATATTCCATTTTATAAGTATCATACACCCTAATACCATCAACCCATAACAGTTTCAAATCATCAATCAACGGTGACAAGTAAACAACAATATCATTGCTGGGTTTCTTTGGATTAGAGATCATTATACTCAACATGACAAATTTGCGCTTCATACAAACATCAGGAGAGAGGTTGTAAATTAACAATAAAATAGGCCATGAACTATGTGTGCTACTGGGGGATTGGTATGGATTCATTCCATCTATGCAAAACCCTAGTCTGAGATTTCTAATTTTATTTCCAAATATAGAATACCGCACATCAATTTTCATCCATTGTGGACAATCAGCTGGAAGACGTATTTTTCCATCACATACCCACTCATCAGCATGCCATCTTAACCTTCTTGCATCATGTGAATTATCAAATAAAAGATTGAAATGATGAATTATAGGAAGATACCACAATACCATTGAAGGGAGCTTTTAATATCTACATCAGCCTGTGATTTTTCATTCACCTTATACCATGATGTCCCACATTTAGGACACCCTGATAGAAATTCATATTCCTTCCTATATATAATGTAGTCATTCGGACAGGCATGTATTTTCTTGTATCCCAATCCCATCAGGCATAATATTTTCTTGGCATTGTAATGTGAATCTGGAAGATAGTTATCTTTTGGATGAATTTATTTTATCAATTGTAGGAGCTCTGTGAAACATCTGTCACTCCATCCATGTTTCACCTTCATGTTAATCAATCTTAACACCACTGACAAATAATACATTTTTTCATCCAAAACAACCAAAAAAATATGCAAACACTTCAATAATAAAATTTGGTATTCTTAATAGCAGAAAACAATATCACGATGTTACAAACTCCTAGATATAGAAATTTTCCATCCGTATACGGCCTATGAAGAAATGTAAATGTCAATAAATGGGACCACTTCCCTCTCATTCTTGAATCCCACACGAAGTTTTCAGGATCACTATAATTATTCATCCATAGAACTCATTCCAAATGTATTATCCTTCTATAAAGTGGAATGTTTCATAATCAACTATACAAGTTCATTTCTCAGTCATGGAAAAATATGGTTCGACCGCATAAACCCTCCATCTCCGAACATGATATGGATTTAAAAGATAAATTCATAGCTAAGATACATGGAAAACATTTTGTATCATTTAAATATTTTGTTTATGTTCTAAAAGATAATCCAATTTCTCTACCTATTCAACAACATCAACACATCCCAAAAAAATATGAACATGTTTCCCCAATATCTTAAGCTATCGATGACCCTAACGAAGAGAAAATTTCATGAAAAAATTGTCAAAAAATGAGAATTCCAATGTTACACATTAATGATTAGTAAAATATTTATAAATGTTATGTGTTATCAACATCCACTGAGAATCAATTAAATCTTCACTGTTGTCTCTTTAACCAATCTCGGTCCAACCAAGGAACATTCAGCAATATATTACCAATACAACACAAGTCAAATTAGATTTCCATACAAGGACTCGAAGAGATCCATGCTCAATGCATAGAAGTAAAAAATTCTCTAGGAAAACATAACCATCCCAAAATGGTCATACCAATATATACCAAAGTTAAGAAGATAAGAACGGTGCATATATTAAAAAATCTCTATAGATCCTTTTTCCTGGCCATCCGATTGTGGATGGTATGTTGTTCTTAAAATGATATTACATCACAATGCCTCTTGAAGGACTATCCAAAAGATAAATGCTATCTGAGGATCAATATCAGAAACTATAAAATATAGAACTCCTGGAAAATGAATGAAACATTTTACATAGATATTCCACAACTCCTCAACATTGGTTATATAATGAATGGGTATAATTTTATCCAATTATGTTAGTTGATCGATCACAAGCCTAATCAGATTCTTCTTTTTCTAGTAATGTGGAATCATAACCACAATTTCTATTGAGATCACATACAACTTTCATGTGGTGATAATAAGTGGTTGTCAGAAACTTGAAGGCGTATTATGCTAAACCTTAACACACAACCATGTATATAAATGAGAGACAAACTCATCGATTCCCCCACCTTAAACCTGTCCACTATAATTTATGAAACATATCATACAACATATTTGTAGTTCATGGGTACGTTATGAATTGGGAAATATAAAAATCAACTATTTTTTCTGTAAGAGGTATGATAAAATTATTTTGCAAGCATATAATAACCTCTTTGGAGAACAACCACTAGAAAATGGTCTCCCCACAAAAAATATGCAGTCTAATTCCACAAAACACATAATAATGTTATTGTAATTGAATAATAATCCAGAAAAGGAAATATTTTAATTTAACACTATCCAATGAAACCATTTCCCCTAATTCCTAGAAACTAATTTGAAACTATGAAAAAATATCCATTATGTTCCACTCTCCTAAAGATCTCATCACTACTCAGGTAAGATGTTTCATACACAATGCATCCGAAACGACAATCCCTTTCTCTATGGTATAATCAATAATGAAAATGAAATAGTTTTTGGATTTTAACCAATACTTATGTATAATATTAAAATCATTATATTAAAAGATATAATTCATGTTCTTGTTTTCTGAATATACAAAAATCCTTTCTCTAAAAAGTTAATTCTTTGAACTCTATAGAACGTGCATAATAACATCACGTTTGTGGTCTTGGGTGAGACAATTGTTCTTATGTAGCCTAATATAGAGAGATCTCTAAGAAATGAAATGGTAAAATTTCATAAGGATGTTTCCAAATAGAAACCAGATGCCACACATTTGACCACATAACCCATCATAGCCTCTAGAAGAGTCAACCCTAGCGCTACAATCTACAAAATTTTCTTCTCAATAAAATAATTCTGAAATTTTTCACCCCAATATATATTTCACCCTTTTGAGTGGGATTTATCAATGGAAACATATTATTTATCAAGACTCTATTTATTTTCATGTAATCCACACAAAGAAAGAGTAAACTATCACCCTTTTTCACTAAGAGATATTGTGTCATCCAAGGTGACTTGTCACACATATGAACCCTTTCTCTAAAAGATCATCCATCTAATATTTGATATATATCTTTTTAGTTGGTTCCATGAGTTAAGAAGAAGTAAAAACATGTTGGGTACCATGAAAAAAGTAATGGAAAAACTCTACCTCTCTTGTGAGTGTGAAATCAGACAAGTCATGGGGAAAAATCATGGCAAAATAGATGATGAATGTAGTTTGTTCTCTACATAATTATTCAAACTCAATATCAAAATAAAACAAAGATACCACTATCCCTAACTGGGGATAATAATTTCTATCTCCAATAGACCTTGAGTCCCATAAACATAAAATATTTGGTAGTACCTATTGGGTGATGTAAAGGAGACACATCAAAGATAACATTTAATATGGAATTTTTTTTCCAATGATCCATTCTATCCCAAAAATTATGTTAAAAAGTTTCATATCGGGAACAAATAAAATCCATCAAATTTCAAAATTTTATAAATATAAACCACAATAATGAAAATGGATCCCCTTCTCTATCATCATTTAATGTGGTGTATAAATATCCATTACATAAGATAAATTCATCATTGAGAGATTTAAGTGGTTAAAAATGCATGTTGAAATAATTGAATGCGATGCACCAGTATAAAATGTTGTAGTCACTAATGATGAAGTTAGAGTATTGGTACCTCTCAAATTCACGGGACCTGTATCATCTTCCCCTAGAGACTCTTCTATTATGAGAAGAATCCTTATTCTAGATGAATATATATTGAGCCTGTTTTCAGGAAGAATATGATTCCCCTACATTTTTATATAGTTCTGATGATCATGGTTCACTACGTAGAGTGGAATCTGTATCACTCTACGATTTTATGAGATGTATTATTTTTAAATTGTTTGATGTCTTGTGTTGTATGAAACACTAATATTAGTTTTCACTATTTGCAAAACCGTATTAGCTTATAGTATACTTATCACTATTATTGGCTCATGCAAAACACAATTTAATGATCATTAGATTAAAATTATTTTATTAAAAATTGAGTATAAATTATGTTCTATGTATAGATAAACTATGATTGGATTATGTTATACAAAACAACAAAGGATGATTTCACTAAATTCAAGACATGCTTTTCCTGTGTTACACGTAAGAGCGACCTTCCTCGATATCTTGCGTTGTATGTGATACTTAGTTTCACTAAACAAATATATAGTGTTATATTATTATTTAAATGAGATATAAACTAACCATAATTAATATTATTAACCAAAATTTTAATTTTATATAACATTAACATTCATCTTAAACGTGATCTTGGAAGAAAATCATTTTTCATGGATAAAAGATGTATTTTTGTTAAAAAAAGCTGTTTTACAACCTTTTGAGAGCTCACCGATTTTAAATATATTTTTTACAATTTTATACGGTATATTTGACATGAAAAAATTATTCATTGGAAAAAAGTCATTAAAATTTACATTGAATAATTTTTTTATAATTTTCTGACAACATTCATATTTTAATGAATAGTGAAAATACGCTAAATTTTATTTGATAAGAACTTTTTTCATCGGAATTATTTATATGGTTAAATTATATTATATAACGGTTTTAAAGTATGATTTTATATAATTTTATATTTTTAGAAATTTAATGTAATTATAATAAATTTGACATTGAATTCATATGTAAAAACATTTCAATATTTTGAAATGTTTTAAAAGAAAACTCATTTTTTTAAAAACAGGGTTAATTTTAGATTAGTTACTATAACTTGTGTATTTTGAATTTGAAAAAATGGATTCCATATTTGGAATCATAAGATTAAAATTTTGTAAATAGGTACTTTTTATTTTTTGACATTATGAATACGAACTTCAGTAATTATTTTATTTACCATGGCTAATTGGTAAAACTGGTAAATAAGGGTAAAAATGATAATACAAAAATATTAAATAACTCTAAAACTTGACCTAATCCATTAGAATTGGATATTTCGGCCCATTAGAATCATTGGGTTGATTTTGGGACCCCATGGATTCACATGGATGTGCAAATAACAATTTATATGAATTAATTTAACGTAAATATAATTATAACCTAAACATATATATCTTACAAAATCTATTTTAATATCGGGTTATATTACATATCATTAAGTATATAAAAATTAATTTTAATTCTTACGAAACTTCCTATATCATGTTATTTTATTTATAATTTTTAGAAATGATATATGTATATTTATTTATGTCACAATTATGATGTAGTGATTACCTCATTAATGAATGATTCAAATAAATGAATTTATAAATATTAAAATTAGTTTAATTTGAATATTTTTTTGACATACCCAAATTTTCTAGATGATATTGAAATATTATAGATGAGTTAACTTCTTTGTTTTTATGTAATAAAGTTGTTAGGAAGTTTCAAAAAAATCTTGTATGAATAGTATCCAAAATTGACATAATTTATAAGTTAAAGCATAAAATAGTTTATTAAATGATATTAAATTTATAAAACAATAATCATCTACAAAATGGTAAATATAAGTCTAAATATTTCATAAATAACTTTTTATTGGTCTTGTGACAAGATATTGTAGTTACATTAAACAATAATGTGTAAATAACATGATATCACCGTAAAATTAAAAAGGGTAAAATAAGGATGAAACCCAAAAGATAAGGATAAATAAATATTAAAATCTTTTCAAACAATTATTGTATGGTGGGTATTCAAAATAATCATATTAAATTAGAATATAATATGTTTTGGACCATTTTAAATAGAAATTGAATTTATAATAAATTAATATTTTGGATCTTTTTTAAATTGTCCCTCTCCTCTCTTATAAAAGGGCTCCTCCTCCATATCCTATTCATTACGTTGTGAGGATTCAATCTCATTATAACCCTTAGATTTTATCTTCTCAACATCCCTAGGTAAAATATACATGCTATTTTATTCTCAAAATACCTAATATAGTTCCCTAAGAAAAATTTTAAGGAAGCACGTCCCGGAAGAGGTAATCTCTTATACTGATTCTTTCGAATTTTTTTTTATAATTCCTGTTATTTAGTTGTTTCATAATAAAGTGAAAACATAAATATCACTCATATACTTATATGTTTTTATAAATATGAAAAAACACTATTTCTCCATCTATCCATCCTATAAAAAATGAAATTACCGAGCGTGCATATGTATGGATTACCGTCTCCACATTGTGGGGTGATCTTTTTTCACCACCGCCTTACTTGGATGTGTTTAATGGTGGAAATAATAACTATATATGATTATTTTAACATGATACTAATTATGATTTATTATACACCAACCACTTAAATAGCGTTCCATAATTTGGGGAATGAAATTGTCGCTTGTGCGTACATACGGCTTACCGTCTCCACAATGCAATTAGATTCATTCTCCATATTAAACATTAAAGAATGATAAATAAGTACATATAATAAATAATCAGGAAATATATGACATAATAATTTTAATTTATTTATGTATATATATATTAATATATTTAATTTACTTATTTTCATTTAATTTAATAATAAAAACCAAAACAGCGAATTTGTGTATGTACATCATGACGTCTATATGAACGGTGTATTCCATTCCATTTTTCAATGTATATTTATATAATGAAAATATTAGATATAAATAAATCATTATTTATATTCTTGATTTATGTAAATCATGATCTATGTTATCATATGAAGAATAAAAAGTCAAAATATGTACGATAAATGAAAATATTATTACCCAAAATTTTGCTTCAACATGGAATTAACAAATAAATGGGTAATATAAAGTAATAAGTGAATCATATATGATATCATAAATATTATTATGATTCTGTTAAAAGTAAATAATATGTTTAAAACCTCTATACATGATTTTCTTACATATACAAAAGAAATCATACCTAAGGTAATGGATAATTTTTCAATGTCATTTTTTATCCGAGATTAGTTATATATAATTATATGCTAGAGATATATTTATAATCCATGTCTATTTTTTCTAAAAAAGTTTTCATAAAATGTTAACTATTATTCTAGGTATTTTTAAAGTCATGTTTACACCTTTTTTAATTTTCCAACGTGTTACAGAAGGTATATTTCTTTTGTTTACCATACATGGTACTTTTTTACTTTTTCGAAAAAAGTATAAGGATAAATTTTTTTATCTTATACAACATGAATGGATTTTTACAGTTTCCTGATGGATTATTTCCCTGAAGCTTCATCTACACTATTTAAATTTTATTTTAAACTAATTTCTTTTTTAAAAAAATTGTGACATTTTCAGACATGAAAATGTTTTCGTAGAAGAATAGATATTTTCCCCAAGAACAATGTTCAACTAGTTTATCATAGTAATATTCCATATAAGATGACATGGGGTTATGTTTCAATCCCTATAATTACTTTTATTTAATTTTTCTTATGATTTAATTTTTTTTATTCAATCCATTTATCTTATATGGATTATTTTATAATTAAATTATATTATAGAAACACATTCTATTTCATTGTTATGCTGTGTTAAATGTTTTTTTACACATGTAAGAATGAATTCACTATAAAAAGGGTGGGACCTATATTTCCCTCAAATGTGTTGGAGAAAGGCTTATATCTCAAGATATAAACATGGATTAAATGGAATGTAAATTTGGTTCAGTAATACAGGGATGAAATAGCAAGTAACCCCAGTTCTGTAATGGACTTTGTCAAAAATGATGATCATGGAAGTAGTTCCTTGGCTACTATAGAAATATTATAATATGCTTTCTAGATTTCCAAAATTATGATTATCCATTACGTACTTTCAATATTTTTTTCATTTCTCTTGATTTTGATGTTTAAACATTATGTTCATATTTTTATATACAAATGATTATGGATTGTTTTTTGTTTTCCATTTTTACCTTTTCTAAGCATTTGAGCTCACCCTTTTGTATGTTTCCTTTTCCCAAGTATATAAAGAATGTTTTTTAGGTAGGAAAACAAAATGGGAAGATCTTTATAGGAGATGTTGATGTTCATTCACCATGATTAGAAGATTGTGTTCCGAGTTTCCAAAGACACTAAACGAATATGATCTTTGGTAATCTATTTTTGTCATGTAATAAACATTCCACAAAAGTAATTTAATTTCCTTTTACATCATGCTTAGTTCTCTACAATTGGTATTAGAATGAAGATTTGGTTAACCTTTGGAAGCTAGGATTCTGAAACTTCTATGAGATCCCTAGAGATATCTCTAATGAATGTCTGGGGATGTCCCTAAGGATATGTATAACTATAGGTAACAGTACTTGAAATATTTTAAGGATCATGAATAACCTAGGTTTTGACCTTAGATGTTAAATATTGAACGTACTCCCACTTGATTGTGTGGCTTTACTTGTGTGATTTTTTCTCTCACACTATTGTTTTTGGGTTTTTGAAAATGGGCGGAAGAGGGAGGATTCATATTAATAGAGAATACAAGGGATAATGGAGTGATATTCTTCATGAGAAACCAAAAGAAATGAAATTTGTAAAGAGAAACATCGTTATTCTAAATAATCATCAATCTCATAATATGATCAGTAATCTCATCTTTTGTGGGTATCCTAACCCATCTAAAAAGATAAAGATGAAGTTTCATGATGATCATAGAGGAAAGAACCTTCAATTTTCCCCATGTAAATCATGTTGTATGAGGAATCATGGAGAATGTTTCAAAGGATCTGGAAGATTCATTGGGTGTGGAAATGAAGTACACCAAGCTAGTAATTGTAAAGGAATATGTTCAGTTAACACAATAGACAAGGATAATGGTATTTTTGAGACATCAATGACATTTAAATGTTATAAATGTGGAATATGTGGGAGTTATTGATGTTGATTACCTAATGGAAAATTTCATGAAGAAAATCGGCATGGTCATATTGCTAGTATTTTTGTTGAATATGATGAAGATACTAAAAATAATATATGAGATGAAAGAAGTTTTGAGGTATAAAACAATAAAGCACATTCAATGGTTTTAGAAGATAGTCGAATGATTGCATGTTTATCAGGAATAATTTATGGTACTATGAAATAACAAAACATCTATATATTTTTACACTATTGTTTTTCCTTATGATTTTGAAATTATATGTTGAATAGTAATGGTAACCATGAAAGGTTATTCAGATATTTATGGAAATCAGATGATATGTGTATAATGAAGGTAAAAAGAGATAATGATATATTTGATTGTTTTACTAACCTCAGGACTGATATAAGGGCAAAGTGCTGTGATGGATTGAGTATATTGAATTTTTGGGAATTTTTTAGGTAGAAAGAGTTAACATTGGATAGCATCCATGTTATAAATAATGTTATATGGTAATTCCTGATTTAAGAGAATATATTATTAAGTTATTTACATGTTTGGAATGTGACCAACATGATATATCTTATAATATATGGGGATAAATGATGGTATTCACATGCTTGTTATTTAAACATTATCGTAATTGTTTTTTTACTATGAGATTTGATAAAAGTATTTTGGATAATATGAAAGGATGGAAAAGATTAAGTCGTTCATCAGAGAGTATTGATTAATTCAAGAACATTTTTTTGTTTCTTTAATGTTATAATAGTATGGTTTTAGAAAAAATACAACCCATAGATTGGGCAACAACCTGTCGCGTCAGGCAAGGTTGTGGGAATAAAACCCACAACCGAAGTGCAATAGGGCATTATCTCCTACCACTGGCCTACATGAAGTCCCTAGTTAGTAAAAATTATTATTATATTGTTATGAAATATGATCGATGAAGTATAAGTCCATTTTCAGAACCACATATAACGAATCTAACCATATATGGACTTATGTTTATTTAATAATGTGTGCTTACCTTTTTGTGGTAGAGACAGATTTAATGACATATCATTGTATTGCACAATCTTCTAGCACTTCAATAATGATAAATTCAACTTCATTTCATTAAATAAGCGACAAATTGGAAATTGTTCAAGGCCCGAAACACAGTGAAATAGTACCAAAATCAAGAAAGTAGTTATTATTTGGAAAAATTATTAAAAATTAGGGAAAGGATCATGGAAACAAAAAATTTATCCTAGTACCTTATTTTCTGATGAATCATATGGACCGTTAAATCATTACATATTTATGGCTTTCTAGTAGATAACATTCTCCAAACCTTATTCACTATCACTATCTATCAGAACATGATGGTTAGATTTCACATCCATATCGATATTTTCACCACCCACCTATGTTCTACTATGTGGAAACCCAATTATAAGTTAAATTTCGAACCCTTTATGATTCGATATTCTGTTCATAAAATGATGTTTTGGTATTCTTTTTTACGATGTGGGTTTCCATGAAAGAAACTTTCATGTAGAAAACCACATAATACCACGACGAATTTCGAGAGAGAAATTCATTTTAAGGGGGTAGAATGTAACACCCTGAGATTATATGAGATAGATTGATTTTAACTTCATTAATGTCTTATGTTTTATGCTATTCCATTATTATCATGATATATACACAACACTGTATTAGCTTTCATTATATGCAACACTATTGATGGCTCGTGTTACAAACAATTTCAAGTTTGTTGGATAGAAATTATTTTAAACAACATTGTGTATAGATTTTGTTCAATGTATAAATGAAGAATGTTTGTATTATGTTATAACCAACACCAAGGTAATATTTCACGACATGTACCACTAACTCCACTTGCATTACACGCAAAAGAGACCTTCCTCGATATCTTGCATTGTACACGATACTCAGTTTCACAAAACAACGAGATATTATTATATTATTATTTAAATCTGATATAAAATAGATATTATGAATAGTATTAACCACATTTTTAAATTTATCTAACATTACCATTGATCCTACACATTATATGAGTACCAAATCAATTTTTCAGATAAAAGAGGTATTTTTCAAAAAAAATGAAGCTTTACCTCCTTTTGATGGAGAACCAATTTTAAATCTAGTTTTGACACTTTTATAAGTTATATTTAACAGGAAAAATTTAATCATTGAAAGAGGGACACTAAAATTTACATTAATAATTTTTTGATATTTTTCTGATAAATTTAATATTTTGATTAATAGTGAAAATGTGATAAATTTTAATTTAAAACAACATTTTTGTCGAAATAATTTACATGGTTAAAATATATTATTGAATGGGTTTAAAGTATAAATAGAATATAATTTTATATTTTAATATAATTTATTCCATTTTCATTAATGTTACGTTGATTTCTTATATAAATCCTTTTCAATCATTCGCAATGTTTAAAACGAAAACCCATTTTTTTCAGCAACATGATTAATTTTAAATTAGTAACTGGAACTTCTATATTTACAAATTGGAAAATTGGATAAAATTTTTTGAAATAAAAGATTCAAATTTTAAAAATATGTGGTTTTAATTTTTTGACATTATGAATAGTAACTTCAGTAATAATTTTATTTACAATGGTTAATGGGTAAATTTAGTAAATAAGGGTAAAAAATAATATTATAATAATATTAAACTACCCTAATCCTTTTGGATGAGGTACTTCAAACCATTGGAATCCATGGTTTGATTTTTGGACCCCATGGATTCATAAGGTGGTGAGAATGACATTTTATAAGAATTAATTTAATTGAAAGATAATTATAACCTAAACATATATGTTTCACTAAATCGATTTTAATTTGGGGTTATATAACATATATCTATTTCTATAAATAGTAATTGTAAATCCATAATTTTTTCTTACATTATGGTATTTAATTTATAATTTTTATACATGAGATAAGTATATTTATTTATAAAACAATTATGATGTAGTGATTACCTCATTAATGAATGATTCAAATAAATGAATTTATATGTTTTCAAATTAGATTAATTTGAATAGTTTCATGACATACACAAATATTATGATTGAAATTGACATATTAGGGATGATTTCATGCCTTTGGTTCGAAGGAATAAGGTTCTTATGAATTTTAAAAATAGTCATGTATGAATAGTATCCATAATTGACCTAATTCATAACTTAAAACATAAAATATTTTATTAATTGATATTAAATAAATAAAAATTTAATATTATTCCAAATGGTTAATATAAGTCCAAATATGTCATAAATAACTTTTTATGGTTCTATTGACATTATATGGTAATTACTTTAACCCATAATGTATAAATAATATGATATCACGGTAAGATTAAAAAGGTTAATTAAGGGTAAACCCAATAAGATAATGATAAAATATTATTCAAAATGTGGAAAAAAAATTAATTTTATGATGTGTATTTGAACCAAAATATTCCTATATTATATTTTAATAATATTATTACCACTTTAAATATAAATTTTATTAATAATAAATTAATATTTTGAAACTTTCCTAAAGTGTCCCTCTCTTATCTTATAAAAGGGAACCTCCTTCCTCTCCTATTCACTCCATTTTAATCCTTCTTTCTCAGAAAACCCCTACCAATTTATCATATCATCATTTTTAGTTACAATATAGTGGTTATGGTTTTCTCCAACGGCCAACTATAGTGTTCTAAGAGGAATTTAAAGGAGGCACATCAAGAAAGAGATAATCTCTTCTACCGATTCATTCAAATTTCATTCTTCTTCTACATCCCCTTAAATAGTTGTTTCATTATATTGTAATAACAAATGTATCACTAATATACTAATATGTTATTATTAATATGAAAAAAGCCCTATTTCACAATCTATCCATACTACGAAGAAAGAAATCACCAAGCGTGTGTACGTACGGACTACCTACTCCACATTGTGGTGTAATTTGTTTTTCACCACCTACATACATAGATGGGTATAATGGGGGGAAATTATAAAAATATATGAGTATTAAAATGAGATACTAATTATAGGATATTATAAACCAACCACTTCAACACCGTTAAACAACTATAAGAATGATATTGTTCCTCGTGTCTACGTATGACTTACCCTCTCCACGACGCGATGAGATTAGTTCTCCTTATTTACCATTAATGATTGATTGTAAATTATATATAATAAATAATAACTAAATATATGAAATTATAATCCTACTAGATTTATGTATATATGTCATTTTCTTACTAACATTCAATTTAATAAGGAAAAGAAAACAGTGTTCATGTGTACGTGCGGCCTACCATCTCTATGAACGGTGTATTCCATTCCATTTATTGATCTATATATATATATATAATGAATATATAAGATATATATAATTCATTTTTTACATTAGGGATGTATTTAAATCATGCTCTATGTAATCATATAATGAATAACAAGTCAAAACACGTATGATAAATGAAACAGTTATTAAACAAAACACTGCTTTAACATGGAATTGACAAATGAAAGGGTAATAGAAAGTCATAAGTGAATCATATATGATATCATAAATATTGTTTTGGTTTTTCATTAGTTATTAATATGTTTAAACACTCTATATAGGATTTCCAAACGCATACAGAAAAAATCGGACCTAAGGTAGGGGATAATTTTTTAATCTCATTTTTATCCGAGATTCCTTATACATAAGTATATGATGGGGATATATTTCACATCCTTGTCCATGTTTTCTAAAAATGTCTTCATAAAATGTTTACTATTATTTTATGTATTTCTAAAGTCATTTTTAACCTTGTTTTACTTATTCTACATGTTTTGGAAGGAATCATTCTTTTTTATCATACGAGGTACTTTTTGACTTTTTCGAAAGAAGTTCGAGAGAATGTTTTTTATCATATACAACATGAATAAATTTTTACTGTTTCATGTTTCCTTATTTTCATTAATCTTATAGTACACTATTTCATGTAAATTTTCAACTAAATTATTTTCTTCTAAAATTGCGTGGAATTTTAAAATATTAAAATGTTTTTGAAGATGAAAGGATATTTTCTTGAAGAACTATGTTCAACTGGTTTCTCATAGTTATTTTCAATATTTGATGACACGGGTTTGTGTTTCTATCCATATTATTAAATTTATTTTCTTGTGGTTTGGATGGAATTATTTTTATCAAACCCATTTATCTTATATGTATTATGTTATTATGAAATAATGTTAAAGAAACCCATTTTATGTCACCGGTTATGTAATAGTAACTTATTTTTTATTTTTTGGAACATGTACGAATGATTTCACTATGAGATGGGGGGACCTATATCTCCATCCAATTCATTGGGTAATTATTTATATCTCATGAGATAGATATGGTTGGAATGGTATGTAAATATTATCTAGTAATACAGTGCTGGAACGGAATGTAAACCCAGTTCAGTAACGGACATCATCCACTATGATGGTCTTGGAAGCAATGCCTTGGCTTCTATGGAAATCATATTATGTTCTTATTAGTTATAAACAATTACAACTTTTATGGAAATGATATTATTCATTGTTAATTTTCGGTTATGATCCATACCTTATGTACTGCAATGATTTATTCTATTCCCAATGATTTTGATGTTTAAACTTTAGGTTCATGTTTTTATATTCAAATGTTTATGTATTGTTTTGTGTTTTCCATGCTTACCCGTACTGAGCATTTGAGCTCACCATTTTTTTATTTTCCCCATGATATAAAAAATTGTTTTAGGTAGGAAAACAAAAGGTGTAGAAATTTATGGGAGATGTTGAAGATCTTTTACGAGGATTAGAAGACTATGTTCCGAGTTTCCAAAGACCCTAAACTAATACGGTCTTTAGGCATCTATTTTTGTCATGTAATAAGTATTAAAAAAATTCATTTAATTTCCATGTATTTAAATAATCGGAATCTACAGAAGAGATATGGAATTAATTCTTCAAATTCCTCAAACATCTGTAGGAACCACAATTCTTAGGATCCCTAGTGCAACCCCTCTTTAAAACACATATCATTCCTCATTGATATAAAAAAAATATTTCCACTTAAATGCACTACAGTAGTTCTAGAATGACCCTATTTCAGAGACTTCTAATACAATTATCACCCTTCCTCTTAACTTTATGGGAAATCAGTCTATGACTAGGAGAAAAAGAAACTCCAAATAACACCAAATTTCTTACATGGTCCATTTTAATAATCATTACTCAGCCCAATACCGCAGCATAAAAATGCATATTCAGAAAAAAAATACAAATAATGAATGTCAGATCAAATTCCCAAAATGATCCTTTGAGTCTTCATCTTATTTTTCAACATATTCATAGGTGAAAACTACACAAAATCATCAAATTGATTCCAATATTCCCACAGAGTCCTATCAACCTACTCATTATTGATAATCTCAATAGGCTTTTCCAATAGAATCAAATCTAGATAAAACTTTCCAGTTAAGATAAATTTCATGTCTTTCTACTGTAATCAATTATGTTTCTTCATTTCCACCATCGTGTCTCACTATGTCCAACTCTGTCCCTCAATGATGAAGTTGGAACACATTAAATTTATTTCATCAGGTGTCTCGAAGAACCTAAAAAAACACTAAATAAAGATTTCAAATTCCCAGACCTCTTCAGTTTCATTAGATCCTTTGATGTATAGTAGATTAAGGGGATGGAACTCCTAAGAATTATTCCAGAGAACATTCATATAAGGATCCCCAACTGACGACTGAATGATAACTAGTGGTGGTGCATGTCATAGAGGTGGAAAAACATTAACGATCATCTAATCCAGAATCGGGTCCATGAGAGGATTCACTCCCTAATGTTCATTAGAAGCTTCAACCTAAATCCTTTACACATATATTATCATTTTTATGATGCTATAGAACATCATAACGCAACATAGAATAGATCATATTAACACTTAATAGGGTAACAAGGTAATTTATTCCAAAAAGATATATAAATAATATTTGATTTTATCATAAGAAAATCCAATTTATGGAAAAGGCTAGAAATAATCCTCACGATTCATTTCCCTAACAATCCTTGGTGACTTGAGCCTCATTTATGTGAGTGATAGCCATGCACATAATTTTAAATACCTAATAAGTCCCCATAAGATTACAATACTACATACCAACATCAAGAAAATAAGTTAAACCTACCAGTATGATATAACATTTTCACTAACCTTATGGGGTACCCAAAAAACCTAATAATTGAGTAGAAAATTCATTGACAAAAGGTCATACGAAACCTTCTGGGTTAGAAACTAGAATATAAAATCATCAAAAAGAAGGAAGAAATAAATTTTTCCATAAACAATGTAGAAGCAAGATAAAAAATTCAGTATTCATAAAAATGAAACTCTATTACGATAAATTTTTAAGAAGACAAACAGGTATAAAAATACAAATTTGCAACCACAACTACGAGAAAATAGGATAACCTCTCATGTCCCAATGGACACAACTTACCAAACTAAAAGATCAATATCTGAAACCACCTCTATGTGGTTCTTTACCCTTGCTCGAAACTGGAAAAATTTAATTTAAATACACCCAATTTAACAGTTAGTGTGTGAGCTAAAATTCCCGTACAGTCTCACTATGGATTCTATAATAGTATTCCACATTAAATTACCCATGTAATAATTTCCATTTTTAATAAAAATGAATAGATATTTAGATGTATATTTAAATAAATTCATGATTATATTTCAATTAATGAGGAAATATTACAAAAAGTTTTAATAAACATTTTTTAAAAAATAGTTTATATAAATTCTGATGGCATGTAAAACATTTTACAACAATATTGGTTTATATTTCAAATACAAAGATAAAAGCCACATGCTTAAGATCCAAAAGGTATGATAATTTCATTTTATTAGAATCGGTCACACTAAAGGAGACATGAAAATATGATTATACACCCAACCCATTGACACTAGTCAAGAGAAATTCATCACCATCTCGTCAGGGATGTGACAGGTGGAATTTATACATTGGAACTCTTTGAATCATATAGTGTTTTTAGAATAAATCACTAACTACATAGGATTTAATTTTCTCTAATAATAAATGATAATGATAAAATAATATTAAAAACATTTAAAATAACATCTATCCCATTCTCCAATTTCAAATATACCAATTTCCATTTAAAATAAAAAACTGGTTTTTAATAAAATGATGCCTCTTTCTAAGACAAAACACACATGTTTCTATCAATGTAATTTTAATCCATTTTCTTAAATTAAAATTCTAAAATCAATTTAACCAAAAAAAATTCAATTTTCAATTTTCACAATTAAATTTCACTTTTTCTTTTAAAACAATTCCATCCATTTTCACAACAAACTCCCAATTCAATAAAATTGATGTTTTTCCACCAATTTAATACCAAAATCTAGTTTCACAAATAAAATCCCCCAATTCAATGGAATTTATTTTTTAATAAATTAATTTAATGGTATTTCATTCATTTTAATTTTAATCAATCTATTGAATTTAAATAATGAAATTTATGGTTAATATATATTACCTATGATACTGTAACCACCTAACATAGGATAATAGGATCTTGAATCAAAATTCTCTTAACATAATTCACCAAATAAGAAAAACTAAATTATTAAACCAAAAAATCACACCAACATATAAGATCCAATAAAATATTCATTATGAAATGATCTAATGTTTTATCAATTGAATTATCTTTATATAATTATGTCTTATAGTATAATCATAATATATTACGAAGACTACACAATAAAATCTTTATAAATAAAAATGTGAGAAATAAAATTTATCTCCAAAATTGAAGAACATATACCGATGAAATAGTAACATGACCTTTAGAATAGTAATGTGGCCATTAGGAATAATAACCTTGCCAAATGAACAGTAATTTGTTATTTTTAATAACATATTAAAAATTCTAATTAGATTCTATAAAATAATTTATCAAGATCCATTCATCAATATATTTTGGGGATATACTTGTTTGTAAATGATTCCCTCCTCAGTACTTTCTGACATGCAATCCCATTTCAAGGGAATTTCCCGAATTGTTAACCAATTTCATGTACACTCTATTAGATATTTTAATCCAAAAATGGTTTTAGAAAATATTCATTTTTACTATGAAAACCTTCTTTTTTTACTTATTTTTTTATTTAAATGACTATTCTATTTTCTATTTTAAATTCCCTTAAAATATTTTCCGTAATTCCACACTAAAAGTTTTTAATGCTAAAATTTCATAATTACTCTTATTACATGTTGTCACTTCTGTTTGACATTACATAACATGATATATGCCTGTGTATTTTTATGGATGTTTCAATCCCCTTATTTCATGGGAAATTTTATGATACTCTCATTCGTTATTCATTATGACATGATTTTGATACCCATTTTTTCATGGGAACCCTTATGTTTATGTATGATTTATTATGTATGGTTCTGTATGAGGAAACAATTTTCATGAACATTTTATTATTGGTGAACCTAGGTAGCACTCCAAAAAATTGGGTAATATTGGGTCTCATGAAACGTTATGTGCAAAGGTCTAGGTGGTTAGCCTTTACTCTTTCTACAATTTCAATGGTCTTTGAGGTTAACCTAGACTTGTGGTCCTCTTTGTGAAATGAGATTTGAATCATGATAAAGTCATGTTTTATGTTTCTAAGACAATACTATGAATTCATGTTTATGTAGTACAATGTTTACATGTCACTATTCCATATGTTCCATTACTTTTATATCATTATGTTACACCTTCTAACCCATGTGATAAATCATTATTTATTATATTTATACTATAGTTGGTCTTTTTAGCTCATCCCTTTGTTTTATCCCGATGATTTATGTTTTATGTACCTAGTCTTCCAAGAAACCTGACTTTATTATCCTTAGATTGTAATATGATGTTTTATTATTCATAAAATCATGTAATGTTATGTGTAAATGGATATGGAAGGAAAATGGGAAAGGGAAACCTACTAAGTGGAGATCTAATGTCACTCTCCAACCTTTGATAATCTTATGGGTGGGTATAGAGATGCCAGAAACAGTTCATGGGAGATCCATTGAAATAATAATATGTATGACTCAAATTAGGTCCACTGGAAACCTTAAATGGGGGATTCAGGTGTTATAAAATTAATTTTGGGATTAATTGAATGCCATGCACAGTATTTGGGGAATATTTTCAAGGTTTAGAAAAACTGTACTCCATACCCATGTTCCCTTTTTGATCAGGATCATGGTCTATACTAAGTGGGTGAATTTTTTGTCAAACAGTATGAGAGAAATAAAAAATCAGACTACCATTATTTGAAAAATTTTCTCTATTATGATGCATGTTTTGGGAGAGTCATGTGCTAACCATATACAGCCCTAGAACAGTAAAAAATATCTAAATGTTTACCAAATAAAACCCCAAAAAATATCCAAATTTAGAACGAATAAAATAGAGGTTTAGGTATACCTGAAACCAAATATCAGGATTTTACACCCTGTAATGAAATCTAGAACACATACTAACCCATTTATTCCAATGTGTCTTAAAACAAGCTTTCTTTAAATATTTTGTATTATAGTCATGTTAAAAAAATATTGTGTGAATCTTTCTAAAACAAAGACATAAAAAATACATCATGAGTGTATTCTAAAAATCCCTGAAAATGGTTTTTCACACACACAAAAATTCAAGGTTTTTTAGAAAATAAGTCCATCATGTTCTAGAAGAATTTTAGTGGGAAATAATCCACATACCTCAAACAATTTTCATTCTAGAAGAATTTAATAATGATTTAAGTATATATGGTTTCCCTCATCCTTACCTTCAATAATTACCAATAAAACCCATTAAATATTTTCTAAACTAATTGATCTATCCATAATAGTTCTGATATAGGATTCTTCTTGATGTGAAATTATATAATCTAGATAAATATGGAGAAATAGAAAATATTCCATGATTATATAGACCAAATCCACTAACAACTATTGAAATAAGCTTTTTATCAAGGATAATCTCAGAAAAAATACCTAGATGAGTCCTCAATACTAATATCATTGGATAAAATTGGAATAATGAGGCATCTGGGTAATTTTTTATGACAAAAAAGGATTTAGAGGTTTTATTAATTGCATAAAAATTCTTTGGATGCATGGTTTACAAAGTCATGCGAGCTCCAATGCATCAAAACTCCTATATCAAAATTTTTTAATTCTTCTTTTGGGAAAATGAGCATCGATTGTGTGAAATTAATATATCTCAGTACACAAAGTCATCAATGGAATCCACACAATTTCCCCTAATTATTCCCTAGTAGAGCGCCTCTTCTTAAACTCTCTAATTATTTTTCATAGTTTGATGGGGAATTCATAATATTTCCCATAACTATGATCCAAACATGAAACCTCTCTTATAGATCCAAAACATTCCAAAATATCCCATAATCTCCCCAATACTATTACCAGCAAAACCACATCTCAAAAACACATAAAAGATAATCACAAACCACAAACTGAGGATATTATAAGGTATCTTTTGTATTGTTTCGAACTATCATCACACATCTAGCCAATTCCATTTCATGTATTGATATGGTACATTACAAGGATGAATGAATGTTTTAGAAAAGTTATTTAACTAATTTTTCAAGTTGTATTGGTTTCGTCTTATATTTTTATTCAATGATTCTTCAATGTAACTAATTTCCTTCGATATTGATGTTAACCTTGTTTCAAATAACAATATAATGATTATAATATATTATCATATTGTGTATCTAGATTTTTTTATTTTCATATTCTATTATAAAAATATTTGAGAAATAATAAATTGGTTGGATATGTTTTATATTTTTTTCAATTGATTCTTATCATGAATGTTATTCCCAGGTAGAGGGATGTTTCATGTGATAATCAAGATTTATTGAGATCTAGGATGTGATGATAAAATTTATTTAAATCCATCATGATGTTAGTGTGAAAATCATTATTATTCCTTCCATTAAATAAATTAATTTCTTTTATTTTTTTATTTCTTCTCATTTATTACTCATTTTCTGTATCTTAATGAAATGACCTAGCTTAATCGAATATATCACCTGACCCATAATGTTGTTCAGCCCGAAGGATTTTCTCGATCCAAATAGGCATGAATATAGTTCTTGGGAATCAATGAGACACATTTAATATATTTTTTACCTAATGAATAAATCATTAGTTAATGACAATTCTACCAAATAGTTTAGCAAAAACAATTTTTTATTCAAAATTCAATACACATGCAATGAACAAAATTAAAAATAATGATAACCTAATAAATAATTAACATGCATTCCAAAGTTAAATAAAATAAATGTTCTAGAGTGTGCATCCAAAACATAAAAACATACAATTAAAAAAACAAAAAATATAACTACAATATAAACTTAAAGGAGGATCAATAATAAATTCCACAATATTAAGGTTCCTCTAGTGAATAATTGAAAACTATAATAAAAAAATCACTACCTACCAACATGGTGCAAAATGTGAACAACCCTCACTTTTCGCCATTGACAAGAATGTACCCAAATTTACAACACAAAATAAACATCCGATGAGAACCAACACTAAACTAAAAAATGTTGGGATTAATTACTAATTGCAAGTAGGTATCCCTTTTTTACTCTTTATATAACTTTAATATGTAAATAAATTTCATCAAGATTATATATATACATATATATATATATATAGTATTATAAATTTAGAAGATACATAATATCTTTTCATTTAAATACCATTACCTTAAATTCAATAGGAATACCCCTTTCAAATTACCAATTATTGGGGGTTTAACTCTTCCATTTAATAAATATTAAATAATTTAAAACATTACAGATGGTGGAATTCCCAGTTTATGAAAAACACATAACCATTTTTACTATTTTTTTGATTTAAAGATGTTATATTAAAAATAATAAAAACAATTAAACCAATTCATAAGAATAAAAAAATATAAATTTGACAACCACATATCACGTGGAAAATATTGACACATGTATGAAAAGGGTGCTAATTACACAAATGATTATAGGAGGAAAATATCATATATGGTTTGATATCTTTCAAAATAATTTGTGAAAAATGGTTTTCAATGGTAACTGAATGGGATGTAACATGAAATGAAATTGGACTTGGATAATCAAATTATTGATAATAAATTTTTTAACCATAGGAGAAATTAACTGCACTTAAATTTTGTCTACCCTCATAGTCTCTTTCTGATATAACCCGTTGTAAGACAAACCCATAACTAAGTAACTAACCAATGCAAAAAAATATTATTATGGAGAAATCATTTGTTACTCCCAATTTGTACCTAGAGATCCCATGATATTTCACATTAGGTGTGATCAATAATAATAAATAAATAACGAATTAACAAATAAAAATAACAAATCTCACCTCACCGAAAATACCCTCGCATGAAATAACCCCTTTAATATCATGAAATCGTAAAAATAATTAATATCCTCCTTGAGGGTACCAATCGATAAAATGAGTGACATAATAAAGGTTAATATGTTTTAAAAATGAAAAACAACATGTTAACCATTTAGAATTTCAAAATGGTTCTTATTAAAAACTAAAATGGGATGTTAATTCTATTATAATCATTCTATGTCCATTTTAAAAAAAATATTAAAAACACTATTTCAATGGATTTTGAAATATGATCCAAGGAATAAAACATTCAATATAATTCAAATCAAAAACTTATTTCCATTTTGAAATAATAATCACTCCATTATAAAGTGTAACCATTTTTTAGAAGCATTATCTCTGTCAATTATATGATTATGTTATATGAAATTGGTTTTTGGGATTAAAAAATGGGGAAAACCCCTCATACAAATTTTAAAATTAATAAACATCCACATTATTAAGAAAAATATATTAAAACACTTCACAATAATTTTGAATTACTAAAAGTGAGAGTTGAAACACACAATAAATTTGAGGATTGTTATTTAAAATTAAAATCATGAGGCAACATACCTAAAATACATTTTGTTTTGGAATCAATAGATTTAATTCACTATATAAACATCTATATAGATCATTCAATCCAAGAGGAACCCTAAAACCACAGAAACCCCAAATAAAAATTAGTCCAATAATAACCCTAGTTTTCAATATATTATTAGGGAAATAAAAACATGAAACGTGTATGGAATAAAGAGGGTGAGATTTGGTTGATATTTATGTGAATAATAACTACCAAATCATGAAGATATCTCATAGATAAGGCTATTGTGAGTAGTAAATATAAGATGGGGAGAATCAATAGCTATAAGAGTTGAATTAGAGGAAGATTGGTGGGAAAAGTGTTATGAGGATTATGGTATTTTTTCTAAGTTTATCATTTTAATGAATCTGGATAAATTGTCTAGTCTGGTGACATATTTTTCAAAACCATGTGGAAACTATGTGGATAGAATTTTCTACACCTTATCATAATTCGTGGTTTAATTATATGGTTAATTTAAATTTTGTGTTAACTATTTAAGACACACACAAAATAAAAATGAGCCACAAAATTTCTATAAATATCTACATAGTTTGTGTAACAAGCATTAACCCTAAAAAAGTGTTGCATCATGTCTGCAAAAAAATGTTGCACAATCATTAAATTGTATCTACTAACGATGAAATAAAATATTAAAACATATAAAAAATATAAAAAACACAAAAACACAAAATACCATTATAAATTAAAATCACCCTAAAAATGAAATAATATAAATACATAATAGTGGCTTGGGGTGTCGTAACCTCCACACCATGAAACTATCTTCCATAAAACAACTACATGTAAAAAACTAGAAGGAAATAAAATTTGAAAACCTCTAAACTTATTTTTTAAGAGTTTGGATGGTATGTGAAATAATTTAGGAGATTCATTGTTAAATAGGATCACCATACAACCCATGAAAATTGTTAAAAAATATCATTCATCAAATACCACCAAATATCTTAAAGCACTTCTTAGCCACACCCATCTATAGTTCATTCCAAAAAAAAATCTAGGATTATTACCATTCTCATCACTTTTCAAAATTTCTATAATATGGTGAGGAAATAATATGTACATCTTGGGGAATTTATTTCAATATGATACATCTCATGTAAAAATATATGTAAGTTGGAAACATTACACGAACCACAAATGATCCCCTGAAAAGAATCAAATAAAAATCCAAAAGGGGAAAAAACAAAAATATCATCTACTAGTCCATAAAAAATCCACTCATATAGAACATAATATATCCATAAAGTCTTTTTCAACACAAAATGTGAATATATAAACAACTGTAAGGAAGCCTAAATAAGAATCAATATAGACTCACCCTATGGTTCGTTACTCAATAAAGGTAAACTAGGAACTCATCCATGGAATGGTATCACCATGAAAACCCACAAAAAACCATCTCAATTTGGTTCTTATTGAGTATTAACATGGGTCTTAATTAATTGATCATGGACCAATTGGATCCTCCTAAGTAACCCATATTCATTTCACCAAAGACTAATTAACATAAAAAATACACCTAAACCTAAAGTGGTATAATTCCAACAATCATAGTCATAATAAAAACCAATTGATATACCTCAATGATAAGTCAAAGAGGCTCCCAAAGAGAATAGAAAACTAATATTAATAGGAATGATACTATAAAATACAGAAGCTACACATACTCACAAAAGGGTTCATCATTTACATAGGAAACATAGAATAATAGAAATACAATACACCATTAATGGGTTTGAGATATAAAAAATAAATCCCTCAATGATATAATCCTTCAAATATTCAATGATTAATAACATAAATGAATATGTTACTAACTACAAGAATCAATGGATATATCTTTCTCTATTTTCTCCAATTGATTAAGGATCAAGAATTCAAGTATGTTTTCACCGGTCATTCATTATATTAGAACCGATAAATTAATTTTTCTTGATAGAAACAAATTAAATTTTCTAAATGTTGAGAAGGTTTTATGTATATCACTCTATGTTTTAGTATAAAATGAGTCCAGAACTAAAAAAAATACACTCCCATTGATGATATGATTTATTTTTAGGACAATCATTGATGAAAAGATATCAACATTATTTGTTGACATTTTTAAAATGAATACTCAAAATAAAAATGAAATTAATCAAATCCATACATTTCTTTAAACACAATCCCAAACAATGTTTTTATAACTATTGTACAGACAAAACAACACAATCTCTTTAGAAATCAACACATTAATCAAACATCCAAAAACATTTATTATTTTAAATCCTAAACATATATTAACTAAATCTAAAATATTAATCTATTCCGGATATAAATACTCAAATAATGTTTCATAAAAAAATAAATCACATCATAAATTTTTTATATGATAAAAGTCTAGTCACATGATAATGGATTTTCAAAAATTCCATTTACAAATGCATTCACATATTTAGAAAAAAATTTCCCTTAAATTAAGTTAATTTATCATTTATTACCATTGATAACCATGTCCAAAAACCAATCTCCGATTTAAAAATACATTGCCTAAAATATTTTTGAAATATTCCACTAAAAACCTCTTATACTGATTGAAATTCCATTTTAATCCACCCACCAATGCATATATAAAGTCCAAAATTTTATAACATCCCTCTTTTTAATAAATATTTTGATTTATAATTATGAGAGTAATAAAATAATATCGTATACCAATACTAAATCCATTTTAGACAGATCAAATTCACAGAAAAACACACTTTAGTCCGTCTCTAATTAGTGGAAATCACCATGAATGAATTCATAGTTGATATGGGTATACAAAAATATGGTAGGGATCTATATTAGTGTATATTTTGGATATATGGTTTTATGGGTCATTATGAAATTGGGAAATAGGCTTTTTGATTACCTCATAAATATATTCATGGGATCCATACGGTTCACCATAACATGTACGATAACTATGAATTCCAGATTCATTGTCCACTTTCACAAAAAATTCATAAAATCTCAAAAATATATCACAATATACTTTTATGGGTAAAAATAGCAATGTTTAAAATCAACATATATCAATGAAAAGTTGATAATAACTATTGAAATAATAATCCAAACATTGAATTTCTTCATAAAATCATGCATTTCCATGATAGGTGGTGGTCATGAAAGTCCCCAAGACCTACCATGTAGTCATTTAAGATCAAATTCTCCATTATACCTAGACACACCCCAAATAACAAAAGTGTGTTTTTAAGAACCTTTTACCTCACTAAGAACATGGTCTAGGATAGTAATTATAAGGAATTGTTTTTGGATAACCCATCATGTCACCTAGTCCCGCATGCCACTAGTCCTGATGTTCATTCCAAATCCCTAAAGGTAGAAACTAGTGCATGAACATCCTGGAGTCACATGTGGGAATTATTTTTTCCCAAAAAGGAAATAATAAATTAGGGAAATATCCACTCACATGTTTATCATGACCAATCCATAAGTCAGAATTATATATATATATAATAAGAAAAATACAAACTTTGTGTAACCCAATAGGTAATAAACATGAATCCACAAATCATGTATAATAAATAATCTATATTTTGTATTAGAAAGTCCTGAATATCAAATATTAATTGAAAAAATAAATATCAAATATAAAATAAAACAATTCTAGATCTGAAGTTCCAACAAACATGAATCATGAGGCTTTTAAATAAAAACTGAAATTAAAAAACATCTACAAAACATATCTTTTCACCAAGTGAGTCAGCCTCACTTATTTCCACCAACAACCGAAACTCAAACAAACAAGAAAAATGTATTGTCCAATCAAAAACTTCATTGATCATTTAATATTTTAGGAGTGATTAAATATTCCTTTTAGGTATCTTATCCATAGCCCAAGTAAAATATATGAAGAAATGTCCATTTTTTCAAGTATTTTATAATGTTATAAAAATAAAATTTCCTCATTAAAAAACCCAATAACATTTCATTTGAAAAAAACATAAATTCATAAATATATGAAGAACCATTTAATCATTTTTTGGGAGTTTTAATACTCCATTTAAATAAGGTAAGACACATTAAAAAATTATTTATGGTAAAATTACAATTTTATAAACAAAAAAACATTAATCCATTAAATTATTAATTTTCACAAAAACTCTTTTTAAAAAAAAATAAAATGGTATTCCAAAGCATATGAAATAAATAGAACATAATGTGGGAACACAATAATTAAAACCTATAATGTTACTAAACATATGTAAATAGTGTCACTATGTTAAATTAGGATAAGAATAATTAGTAATGTGTGCAGTCGGAATAATCTATCAATTTTGACAATAGTGAATTGTTTTAATTAGTAATATACTTGTCTAAAATGTGAAATGACATTGAAACCAGAAAATATTACACTTTATATATAATAATCCAATCCTTTGTGCACTAATATACCCTTAACCATGAATTAAACATATGGTCTCACTAGGACACACCTTATTTGAAAAAATGGATACATAGGGAGCTAAAAAATTTGTAATATCGTCTAGTAGAGAAATCATCCAAAAAACTACCTTAATACCTAGGGTTTCTATGAAATATATGAATAGAGAAGAGAAAAAATTAAAAAATAAGCATCAAATGCATTAATAATGAATAATGATAAATATCACATCGCTTTGATCACCCTCAAATGACACACCCCATTTTATATGGTACAATATTAATAATAACCAATATTCCCTTCAAGTGTCATAATATATATCAATCCAATAAACATTGTGGTTATGATGGTTTAACACACTCAAACAACCTTAAATCCATTTATATGGCTGATGCACGTCTTTATAAAATATAATTTTGGATTCTATGTCCTTTATAACCATTAAAACTCCATTCAATATCATCCTTTAAAAATACTCATTTAAAATTCATTTAAATTTAACCAATGAGAAAAATACATTCAAATGACTTTTGATTAAAACAACTTTCATTTATAAAACACCGATAATCCCCCATTAAACTCAAACAATTTTTGGAAAACAACCTCTAAGAATTTAAACTATCACTTTATAAGAGAATGATTTTGAGAATCAAAATATGGCCAACACTACTCACACTATTTTCAAACCCAAGGACATACCCACAATCTCCAACAAGACACATAATAATATATCAGATTAACATAAATAAACTCAATTTGAGGGCTTAAATAACTATAAAATTAATATTTTTATATTTATTATTTCAATCATAGAGAACCCAACCACAAACATAACTATTTAACAAGAATCAATGTTAATAAATTTTTAAAAAATAAAAGAATCTATAGAAATTAAAGTGTATACCTAAAATGAATAAAAATCCTACAACATAACATGTTCAAAAACACTATTCTAGGAATTAATGTGAAGATATATGAAATAAATCAAGAGTGGTGAATGATATATGGATATTGGGTTAAATAATATCCACTAAAACATAGATAAACATCATGCATATTACCCTTAGAATATGGAAAATAAATAGGAGGAGGTACTGCATAAATAAGGATTGAATTGGATGAAGATGGATGGCCAAGGAGTTTAAACATGGAAGGTATTTTTGGTAATTTAACATCTTAATGAATATAGAAATACCATAGGGTTTGACCCCATGGTTTTCTAAACCATTCACAAACCATTCAGATTGAACATTCCACACCAGGTAACACCTCATGGTTTGGTCACATAGTTACTCCTAATCAGGCATTAACTATAAGAAACATTAACAACAAAAAAAGGTTACATAATTTCAATGTAAATAGTTCAAGAATTGATTAAACATGCAGTAACCATGAAGAATTGAATTTTCAATACTATGATATATTTTTTCCTGTCACTAAATGGATTTTACTAGCCGTGCATGAATAGAAAAACATCCAAAAGAACTATTAAATTTTATAGAACTCCAAATTCAGTCATAAATTTTCAATATGCTGAAATTAAATAAATATTGACACATAATAGTGACACAGGGATTCACTTCTATGGACTACCACTAGGTAGAGTATTCAATTATGATCTCACCCAATCTTGAAAATTTTCTTCTTCTTCTCTACTGGAACATCTCACATCCTCTGGGTTATATATTAAGCATCTAGACACAAACATCCCCTTTATATTTAATTATCCAAATAAGAATACAAGTTTTCATTTTCCTTCTCATTTTTCCCCCAGAGGTATAATAATTAAAATTTATTTTTTATCATTATTTTAGTTATAAAGTTATATATATATATATATTCATTTCTTCGATTCTTGATTTTCCTTTTTCTATTGTGTTATAATAATGTTTCATTTTATTAATACATTAATTCATAAAGTTTATATGTATTGTTTATTATATATTTAGAAACTGTGACTTTTATATGATTTTATATCCAATAAAAAATATAAAAATTGAGTATATTCAATGTCTAATACATATTTTGTGGTGGTTATGTGTTTCCCTAGTAATAAGCCTTTAAGTGCGAGAATAATTAATTTATTTAAAATACATACTAAAAAAATCCAAAATAATGTATGTTATTTTAGAGAGATTTTATATTAGAAAATATAAAATAAATATAATACTAAACTATAATAATGAATACATAATTCAATCAATAATTTATATTATAATTCACTCAGAAATATAAATAATATAATTATATCAAAAAAGTTGTGAAGATTTTCAAATTTTGAATGTAAAATAATAAAATTGGGGTTTTAGTTATAATATACATTAACAATTAATGATTTTATTATGAATGGTATACATGTTTTTATCCATGTAACTTCATTGATTTTAGTCTAAAATTGTATGTGGATTTATAATCAGATTTATATACCTGAGTTTCAACATAAAACCTCTTCAATCATATTTCATAATCAAAGTATCATATGAAAATAGTTTCTTTGATCTCCCTGATTTACTCTTCCATGTCCATACCTATGGACTTATTTCATCAACAATGATCGATGTGGAGTAAAATCATTAAAATAAGAAAATATTTTTTCTTTAAATTAAAACTCCTAAAACGAAGGTAAAAATATAAGACAACAAAAATATATGTGGAATTTATCACACTCAATCATAAATATTTTGATTTGATATTCGACACATGCCAACAAATATCTTCCCCAACTACTATTTATTGGAATATGAAATAACTATACATTATAAATTCCACTTAAAATAATCATATTTCTAAATATATTTTAAAGACACTGTGTTTAAAAATAAGTATATGAATTTTTAATAACATTAAAATAACCATCATTTATGTCCTAGAATAAGGTATTATTACATGTATCATTAAGGTATTCTAATACATCAATTATTTGTATAATGAATCATTTCAAGTCTATGGAGTCGAGATAGTTAAATTCATTTTAATTATTAAATTAACTAAACCTTAGTGTTGTATCATATGTGCATTGTGATTTATTAAAACAAAAATAATAAATCTATCAGTTGGAATAAAATTTAATCGTGGGTAGATTCATAATTTACAAATATTTTATTATTTAAGTGGATTTTCTCTATCACCCATGATTTTCAAATTATTTCTTCTTTAACATTGGTTGTGTTCCAAAAATTGTGTTTCTATAAGGAAATTATATGATTGAAAATATTTCCTTAATTTAGTTAACCAAATTACTGATGCTCAATAATTATACTTATTTTTTTCTTATTATATAAATAGTAATTAACATTTATTGATATTAAAACATCATATAAATATTGTTTTTTGGTGTAAATTATAAATTAAACATTTATATATTTTTTTTAAAATAAAAATTTGATTATATTTATCTATTTGAACTAAAAAAATAAATTATCAATTATTGAAGTAATTTTCTGAATAATTGGTAGTAATTTTGAATATTTTTCTATAACTATCTCTTAAAAATAAATGGATACATGTAATATTATAGAAATTATTTAAAATTTTATGATCATAAAAATTTATGATTTTATTATTTATAATAATAGTAGGGTGAGTTGTTTTTCTAAATTATTTTAGACTAATTATTACTCATGTATCTAATATTTAAATTAAGTGTGGGAACCCTAGTGAGGTGGTGATTCTTATTTTTTATTTTAAATTAAATTTAATCATTTTGGACATTTATCTTTCTATTTACCTATCAAATACAAAATTTTACTAATATATAGTTATAGTTTTCTTATGGAGTCTTGTAGAAGAAATTATATTTCCAAAAAGGATATGTATATTTCTATATAATAGTATAATTCCCTATCGATTAAAATAGTATCATGACTATGTCTAGTTGGATGAAAAAGGATAGGTGGAAAAATATTGACATAATTATTATATTTCGTGAATTTTTTGATATTGATATATTAAAAATATTTTTTATTTTCATACGTGTTTGGATTATCTTATTATTTCATAAGAAAAATTAATTTTTTCTTAAATCTAATATACATGAGTTTGATGATACACATTAGCTAAACATATTAACTTTGTAACATTCCATGGATATATGGGTCATTATTTTTTGAGTATATTTTTATTTATAGTCCATAGAACGATAAATTTTATTAGATGGGACTTGAATTTGGAATTTTATGGTTTACACTCTTCTAGATTATTTTTTGGATGTTAATTTAGTTTCGGTTGTTTATTGAGATCATATGTAGGAATTCATGTTGGTTCATGGTTCCCTTACACTTTTCTAGTTTTTGGATGTAGGATAAGGCCATGTTGTAACAATGCTAGAGAAGTCAGAATGAGGAAAATAGAGTATGTGGTCATAATATGAGGCATGGAGAGAGAGGTGACACTCCATGATAGAGATTATTTCTAAATTTAATGGTTATGGGCCTCATGCCGACTTTTTTCCTTGGCTATGTCTCATATTGACCTGAACAGTTCATGGAACTATGATAACAGTCTGAGGGGTTAGTCCACTACCTGGACAGTGGTCGTACCACGTACCTCAAACTCATAACATTCCTAGGTTGTAGGAATATTTCTCTGAGGGATAGTGTTGTATTTAGGGAACTCCGTAATAAGAAATCACATCAGGGGTTCCTTATTCTAGGTCTTATGACTATTAGGGAAATTAGAACTCCTCTTGGACCTTCTACCTTATTAACACCCTTCAATTCAGTACATTTGGATAATTTTTCATTCAAGTATTGTTGTTAAGGCCATTCCACATCTCAAATATTCTATTTCTCATTATTATACTTCAATTATGGGTTCTTTGATAAGGATTTCCAAAATATGGTTCCAACAGATAATTGTGGAATTTTCCCTTCTTATAGTCATTTTGTGTAAATAATATTTTTTATATACCAGGAGAATGTATTGAAACCATAATTCATCATTTTACTTGAGTTATTTTTCCTTTGATATTTATTTAATGATTTTATATAATTTTTGTTAAATTGATCCTTGATTTATGTTCTTAATTTAGGGATTTTATACATTCTCGATCCAACTGAATGTTAGTTCTAGATCATACAATGTTTCTTTTAGTTTAAGCATTGTAAGGTCACCTGGTGTGTTTTGTGTCGATTATTCAAATTTGGTTTTTGGTTTTTAAAGATCTCATATTGATGTTTGATGAGTATTTTTTAATTTTTTTTAATATATAAGAAGGAATAAAAATTCCATGTATGATAAATTACCCTATGATTAGTGAAAAATCATTGAAAAAAAAGATGTAAAGAGTTTGTGACATATTCAAGAAGTCCTGTAGTAATATTTCGAAATTTTTTGTGGATTATTTGGGTCTCAATTACTATGAAGATTCTACATGATTTATTTTATGATTCGTAGTGAATTATAATAGAATTATTGGTTGGAATTTGATAAGATAATTCTAAATTATTATTGATGTTTCATGGAGAATATTTATCATTTGATCTAATAACATTAGAGGACATGAATGGAAAATTATCCATGTAATTATGAAAATTCATTATCCTTATCTTAAATTCAAAAACATGTTTCAGGGAGGAAACATTTTTTGTTTAAATTTATTGTGAAGTATTGAATGAAGAACCTTAAATATCATATAATTTCATTAAGATGTAAAGAATTCCTTGAAAAAAACATGTTTTGAGTGAAATATATATTACACTGATTATATTTTTCATCAAGATTTTGATGGCCATGAAAAACACATTTTTCATACTGATTAAATTGAGGAAGTTATATTTTTAATTTCTTACATAATAAAATGGATCTTATTTGATCTTAATTTTTTTTATGAATTGATAATTTCATTCCCAAATAAAATAAAGAGGATTTTATTGAAATCCAATGAAAATTCTTATTTTCTAAAGTGGATTAGGGTAATTATTAATTCCATGAAATATATAAATATTGGAAGATGATTATTTGAAGATGATTGGGTGATTTGAATATGTATATGTGAATAAATTTTCTATTAAGGATATTATTTGATTTATACAAAAAGATGTTCAACCACTCTATCCCCCATGGTCTATCCCTCAACCACTCATATATGGACTTTAGTGTCAACCCCCAAGGTATGGCCTTCCCAATGATGCCATATGATGAAATATGTGGTTATATATCACAACTACATGGGCCAATGTATAAGGCCTGTAGAGAGAGTACACCCAAACGGTCAGTTAAGATAGTCTAGAAGCCTAATTGGTTTAAGCCTATGTAGTGTGTAAAGGGTGTATTGGTGTTAAACACCTGTTGTCGGCTCAAACTGGTAGAGGAAGGTACATAGTAATAAATATTTCCTCATCGAATGGGATATATAAGGATTTATGGATGAAGACCATTAAAATTTTTTTATACTTAAATGATACAAATATAACTATGGCCGCCCTTCCTAAAAAAAATTGTCCATCTCAAGAAAAAGATTCATCATATTCTACCTCCCAATGTTTGGAGTTTTGTGTTCACTTAAAATAAGGGTTGAACCACCATCCATCTAGTGTGATAATGAAATCGCATTTCAGATACCATGTTTATGAGGTACTTTGAGCATGTTATCTTCATCATGGTCTCATGAATTGGATTGAAAATGATTCCACATCCATATGAAAATAATGATGAAGGAGGCATTTTGAGATGTTGATCATCAGGGATGAGAATCTAACTTCAGGATTAATGGAAAATGTGATCATTATCCCATGCTTATGAATTTTTTCAATTCGAACTTTCATAAGAATGAATGTTGATGTTTTTAGGTTATACACAATTGATGGTCCATTTAATGATAAGAAATTTTGGATGAAGTGGAATATTGATTTAATGAATAGATATTAATTCATATGGTAAATGAATGAAGTTTCACATTAATTAATTGAATGAAGAAGAATGAATTTGCATCAGTCATTGGTTATTTGTTATTTATGTGATGAAATGGGATGAAAAATAGAACCCAATTCTCTCTCATGAAAATTTTATTAATATTTCATGTGGGGAGGGGACACTCATATTAAATTAGAAAGAAGCCGTATAAAGACAGGTGTCCTAATTTATTGGGTATTTAAATGAGTCACACGCATTCATGAATGGATTGTATGGTTGATCACTTAACCACATTATAATAATTGGATACATAAACCTAATGGTATTTTATTTTAGATTAATAAATGTAGAGGTAATCCATGGGAGTGAATTGAAAGAAGAAAATCTAAATCATTCGGGTTATTAAAGATGGAATCTACACTACCTAAATAATTAGCCCATTTGAAGAAGAATTTAATACCCAACACATTTCAGTAATTTAAATAAGAATGAATTACAATAATACCCATGGTCATTAATGTATATAAAATAGGAAATATATTACCAGCATCATTCAATTATTTACATTTGAAGAAGGTTAATAAATGTGTTATTTCAAATAAAAAAATATAGTGATTAAAATGGACAATTTTAATCATGTAATTCCCATAAATCATAGTGTTCATTATAAATATGTTCATACAGATTACAAGATAAATACCACAATATTTTGAAATAACATTTTGGATCCTGATATAGTCTTTGTATCGAAGAGAGAATGAGTAAATTCCATGTACTTCCACATGAATGTGATCACATGATCCAAATAATTTGAAGAGAAGACTCAAAAGAATCATTAGTGAAGTTCTTGTTGAAAGAAATAAGGGAGGATAAATAGACATTCTTATATTGAATGAATATCCCTTAAATAACTTCTGTTTCCAATATAAACAACACCATTGAAGACTGGTGGTATAAGTATAAATAATTCTATACTCATAAGAAGATTGAATTGTTTCTATAGAAACAATGGTCATAAATTCAAGGTGTTTGTAATAGTTAAAATTTATAATGATATGAGAATATTCAAAACAACCACAGGTTGATAATGGAAAGGATTATATCTTAGTACCAACCCATGAAAAAATCCATGTCACTTATTGATTCATTTATTTTCTAAATCTCATGTAATTTTTGAGACTGTATAATGGATCACTTCTTCTTAACTATGGTAAAGGTTCTAGAATTTGGGGGGAAAATTAAAAAATATTTGTAAAATTTCAGTACACTAAGTCAACCACCCTTTCAATATCCTTTTATAATCCATCGATGATCTACAATTTTTATCATTGGGTCGGTCTTATATTGATTGGATAAAATATGTTATCCCTTGATTTTTTAATGGTGTATGTGAAGTGAAAATTTTATGTTGATTCAAATGTACCTATAGCGGAAGACATAAAATGTACTCTTGATGAATAACACATGGATTTTTTATCCAACACTCTAAAAAATAGGATGATGATGGATTTAGAGATATTGAATAAAATCAAAATGAAAAATAGATCAATATTCTATGGTTAAATCAGGTGATAATTATCCTTTTTAGGAAACCAGTTCAAGCAATACATAATTTAAGGATTTTGAATCTATAAATTGAATTGAAAACTTATAAAATTATATTGAATAGTATAAAATGAATTTCACTAAATAATTTATTTCATATATACTTTTTACATTAAAGGATGTTTTTGATAACATATCACATTCTAATGAGAAAATTGAAATATATGAGGGTGCAAATGAAAATAAATTCAATAACTGAAATTATCTCATATATCATGATAGAGTAAACAAATATTCTATGAAACAATTAAATAAAATAACATTGAGAGTTGAAGATTAATTGTATTTTCATTATTCTAAGTGAACTGTGAGTGAACATATTTTTTTTGATGTAATCCATGAACGGAAAACATTGTTCCATAGTTCCCTGAATCTCAGAAATATTCTTTATGAAGAAAAAAGTTATATAAAGAGAAGTAACCTTATATTTTTTTGGAATAAATGACCTTGTTTCAAGAAAAATATATTAATAATATTAATGATCTATAATTTTAACATCAAGATATTATTAGTGTCCTAGAATAAGAATTGGTTGTTATGTCTAGAAGAGTCAAATAAATTAAAAACATTATGATTGGATGTATTAAATAACATAATGATCTAATTATAATAATAAAAATTTAATGGTTTATAAGAATAACATTTTTTGAAATTGAGATGCTTTCCCTCACCCCAAACATTCTACAATAATATGTATAATGAAGATATTTGAAGAGGACACATGCTGGAACATTCCATGTTGTATGAATAAAAGAAATTTTTCTCCCAAATACATGAAATGATTCAACTACAAATAAGGGTTGTGACTATTAAAGTACATGATGATACTCGCGTATCTAAAAAGTCACATATTGGTGGAAAGAAGATTTCAAGATCATCTATTGATCAAACTTCATTGTACATTGTGAAAACTCCTCTGTAGGTAGTAATCTTGGTTTTCTTTTTAAGGTTATTGATCCAGTCTCTCTTGATAATACTTTTATTGTTATTATTTATCTTGACTAATATAATTTACATAATTAAAATCATTATTTTTTTTATCTTATAGACCTTCCTGGTATTCCTTATATGGGTTCACGCCTCTACACATTTCAAAAGTCTGAATTTCCATAACAATGAAAAGAGGTCGAGGAGGTGGAGTAGATAGATAAAAGTACTTAGATTATTTGTAAGTGATTCAACCTAGTGTAAAAGGTGATAATTCTCTTTCACCTAAGTAATTAAATGTTTTTGGATTCCTCTATCTCTCTACCATATACTATCTTTGTGGGAGTTCTCATTTAAATGCACTCTACTGACTAATTGATTATTGAGTATGTGTCCACCATTAGTGGTGGTGTCTACCACTATGTGTGTAGAAAGTTGAATTCCATGGTAGAACACATGATATTGTATATAAAATATAGTTCATGACATCAATACATTCAGGGGATCTTGAAAAAGAGATTCATAGATTCCCATGTAGAATTTTTTTCCTCCATGGGATGTTATGAATCCAATTTTTGACCTTCTTGGTTTGTATTGGTGGGATATATTTATTCAAAAATTTATGGGTAAATATTCTCAAGTGTAGATAGACTTTTGATCATGGATTACGAGACATTACATGGATCTTCTGCCTTATAATAATGTAAAGGCAATAATTCTGATTGTTTAACATGATACACATTGATTTTGAAAGGACTGTCAAACTTCTATGAAATTAGAAATTTGTTCATGGGGATATTCACTCTTATGTCCACTAAATAATGCTAGAATCTAAATAATATGATTGATCCCATGTTTAATTTAAATTGTATATTCATGGATAGTAAGGAGTAAAAGTCTTGGAACAACACCAATAATGGAATGAAAACCATAGTCCATAATAGTGTTCTCATGTAGCAATGGTTTCTATCCTTATTGTTCAAGTGATAGAAATTGGATATAATAATGATTTTATGGAACAAGATTACAATGGTCGGGCATGAAGAAATAGTAACAAGAATAAATAGATCATTCGATTTAATGATTTATAGGTTCCAATTCGTGAGTTTTGAATCCCCTAAAATGATTCTATGTAACCTGAATCATGCACTAGTTAAAAGATATAAGAAGTAGTTGCTAGTCCTTGAGAAAATATTTTTAAAAACACAATGGGGAAGAAAAACTATATTATTCAATCCCAGGTTCACATAATATATTAATTTACCTTGGAAATATATTAACCATAGTAATGGAACAATAATTTTACTTTCCTGAATATATTCATTGTTTCCGAAAAGGAGTTTATGATTGTTGAATTTGAAATTTTCCAAACTACACATGCTATAAAGGCATAGCATAGTGCTAGTAGTTAGTTGAAACCACAAGGACATGATGGTTGCAATGAACCCAAGATATTAGAACCATATTGAAGGATTTATCATTATCTACCTTTTTTTCTTGTTTTAGAGAATTGCGGTAGCTTGGGATTATACCAAAAAAGGAAAAGGGATTGGGGTCAATATTAGGGTTTAGGAAAAGAGAAAACCTAAATCTATATTGGGATATACTTATATCATAACATTTTAATTAGTTATAAGGTCACCAATTTGTTATGGTACAAAAAATTGGATATACCTATGATATAAAAATTATTTGGTCTAGAGATAGTAAACAACCTTGATGGAATATGCATAGCTTCAAAGGCAAAACGGATCACAAGAAATTGGTCCAAACATTCCCAACTCCAACTGGGTCATCATCTTTCAATTATAATTCTCATGATCAATTTTATTAAAAATAATGAGATAATAACTTTTTTAATATATTTCTAGTTACATGGATACCAAATTTGTATTTATAGTTTCTTTATTTTTAAACATACCCTTACCCTAAACCCCTATTTATAATTTGATTAGTAGTGGATATCGATATCAATAAAAATCAAGGAAATAGGTAGCATGATTGAAATAATAAATAATAAATTTAGAATAATAAAATCCATAATTGGCATAAATAAAAATTAATCAAATAACTACCTTGGTGAGAGAACACGAATTAAATTAGTAGTACATAAATATTCATGTCCATTAGTATGGAAATGTGAATTTTGAAATAAGAAAAACAATTAAAACAGAAATCCACGATTATAAAATGTAATTCATAAGAAAATAATTGAGTAAACAAGGAAATGTGTGGGATAGAACTTGATTAGAGAATAACATAAGAGAAACATATAATAAAATAAAGCGTTTAGTTGTCTGTTCTTGATCTTCTATCCATCATATATGTGCCTTTAGATATATAGTGTCAAGCCTTTTAAAAAGCGTATCAATTCACATCATGTGTGTGCCTTATGTAAATTATGTTGAGAAATTTACCAAATGTGTAACATTAATTCATTTTGTTTACATTAGATCTAAAAAAATTTCTAGGGATATTCTATCTCAAATATTTATTTAAATTGTATCTTTAGTATGATTTATGTTCCAACCATTTACTTTATATAAATCTTTCACGCCGTGTACTAGATTATAATCTTGTAATTGTTTAATTGGATGTATGTTAGCTCGTAGGTGGTCTGTACTCACGGAATATATGTCATTTAATGGGTTCACAACATGTAATGTCTAATTTTTTCATTTTAAAAACATTCCACTTTTGAGTCATGAATTCAGAAATTCTATCGAAATCAACCAAAACCAAGTACATTACCAAATAAAGTATGACTAATACTCAAATAAATGCTCTAAATATATATATATATATATATTATAAAAATTCAGTGATTCAGGAAATTCCATTTATAATTATTTTATTTCTAGATAAGTATATTCATAAAATAATTTGGAAAACATTGACGTGGAAGAAATTTTTTATGAAAATTAATCATTAAAACATTTAAAAAGAGTTGTTAAGTTAAACTATCCACAAACTTTAGTTTGACTCATCATTTATGTTGATTACCATATTGATTGATAAACTTATGTTAATTATTTACATTCTTAATATCATTCATCAAGACTATTTTTATCTTTATTTTATATATTACCATTCCATACAAAATTAGGCAACCATTTTCATTCACTAAGGTTATTTTGATTATATTCATCTTATATTTAAAAAAATGACTTCTATAAGATGGCAGTGTTCAAAATGGTCAATACTCTATCATATCTATAATAATAATCATGTTACAGTTATCATATTTATATAGTAATTATTCTATTAAAATTAATCTTGAATGATGTTTATGAAAAATGAACTACACTACGATCATAGAGAGGGTAGTCCACACGTATGCATACACATGAGTAATGTTTTCATTTTTCATAGATCATCATGGAAAGATTTATTTTTTATTTTATCTCTAAATAATGATAATTTGTGTAAAATATATTTATATTCTTAAAAATACATATTCATATATCATCCATTTCATGACCAGAGCTTATCTAGGTGTCTAAACGCAACTAACCCAAGCATACCATAGTATGCCTAGGGTATAGACAAGCATCGAATGAAAAACTAACTTAGGGAGGCATTTCAATGTGATCCTATACCCACATAAATTATGACTCAATGTAAATGTTTAGAGGGAAGGAAATAAATTATGAAACCCAAATATATATAATTCAAACATGCATGGACTTCTAAATAGTACAAAGTATGATATTGTAAACATGAATGGAAAATGGAAAAAATACATGCCCAAAAAGAAATGTTTCCCATCCTAATAAAAGACTATAAAAGTAATATTGTAAATATATCTTAGTTCCTGGATCTTTTGTTATGACCACTATACGTGGTTTAAGAACCCCATATCCCTAGGCTCCTATGAAGTCACAATCGACATGTCCATCATCTACAAAAGACACCACATGTGTGGGAAAATACCATACAAGGGTGAGTATATACATACCAAGTAGAACACCATAAAATAGTGAAGGGGTAGCATTATGAGATTTAACTAAAAAATAATATGGTAAATGGAAAAATGGAAAAGTGAAAGAGTTTATATCAAACAAACATGATATTAAAAGAAAACTTTTCCTAACACAAGTATCTCGACGTGGAAGAAGATCAAATTCTCGTTGATTTTTTGCTACCTACAGAAAGATAGTATACTCGTACAAACATGGGAAGTAAGAGATAGACATCACATGTGATACCCTAAGGACTTTCACCTCTCCTGAAAGAAGAGCAACCAAAACCCTTGGTGTGAGTACTGAATAAGGATATATATATATATATTTATATATATATATATATGTATGTATGTATATATTTTTTCATAGGGCACGAATCCCAGATGAGAGTGTAAGGGGGTATACATCTAACAAATCAACTAAAGAAAATGAGTAACAAATAGTTATAAAATAATTCAATCAATGATTCACAATATCTCATGCGTCCTTCTTGAGCACACAAGTATAAGGGACTTAATCACCACACCATAACAGTATCTTATTTAGGTGGCACTGACTCAGCCACATAGTTTTATGTAGTGTCATAATGATGCTTCTTGGTGGGGAAATAATTTCACTTCCTCTTATGTCATAAGGTATGTAAAAATAAATCTTTTCATTATTTCCCAATGTTTAGGGGCCAAATATTTTAAGGATCAAATGCCCGGAAAAGATAAGAGGGTCCTAATCTGATAGTCAGAGAGGATCTCCACTGCCCAGCCTGATTGGAGGATTATTATTAGGAATATATCATCGAGGAATACCACTAAGAAGTCCCGCATTTGGATAATCTTAGTTAGAGTTCATCAGGGAATACCAATGGCCAGTCCTTAAGTAGGGTAATCTCTAAATGATCACCGGGGAACTCCACTACCCACCACTACTAGAGAGTAAGACTTGAACATTGAGGAACTATAATTCAAAGAAATATTGGAGGGAAACTCATAAATATCATCATGGAATGACACTACCCATCCCTACTTGTGGGTAAACCTAATATTATAATCGGGGATTACCACTAACTATCCTTGTTGGAGGGTTATACTAGGAATGCTCTGGTGATTTTGAATGGTCATTTTTATCATCAGTTGTCTGCTCAGCGCATTCCAAACACATAATGATTCACATCATATCTCAGAAACTATTTTTGATAGAACCAGCATGTTCTATAAATAAAACAACTAAGGATATGCTACACGTGGACCAAAATATTAGTTCAAATGAAATAAATGTGTTTGTTTAATATTTTTTCAATGGATCCCTAGGGGTATACAGCATGATAGTGGACCTGCACGATGTGTGGTCCCACTCGATAGCCTGACCATATCCCTTAAAGGAATATGGCACCCAACTATGTAGGAGTCCATGCCTAACACTACCTATGAATAAGGCTACACACCATGAGTTTTTCATTATACATGGTGTGTTGTCGGTATTTTTCTAGAATCTATATATTTGATCTACCATATATGAATATGTCCACACCGCCTTAGATAACTCATGGAACCAATATCAAAATCATAGATCAATTTGTGTATTTTGGATCTATTCCATTGCTCACTGTGAATCCATCTCATTCATCAGGAAGGGTTGGGTTTTACATTCCACACACCTCCATTAAATGCTCTATCATTTTCTTGATCTCAAACCAATTGATTGAGAAACATGAGTTATGAAGATTCCAGATCTATGATTTTCTTACAATATCTTCATCATTTCATCGATATTCTATGTATCGAGGTTCCCATTCAATCTCATGTTTCATGAAAATGGTCAAACTAGGAACAATAGGGATTCCATCATAAAAAAATGGATAATGGGGAAAAAATGAAAAAACTAAGGGTCATATGATGTCATAAAATTATTTACGACTGATGAACAATATTGGGGCATTATGTTCAGTTAACCAAAACAAATAACTAAATTTCAATTCTATGGAGCATGCAAGGTTCTTATATTTAAAACAGATCCAAGAAAATGGATGGATCTACTCAATTATTTTATTCCAAGGGAATAAAAAACAAAATACAAGTCCTAACTCAATTTGGATCGATCACTATTGAATAACACACTAACCAATGTGTTTGGGATGAGCTGCTAATTTTTTTGACCTTCATTCTGCATTAATCCAAGGATTTATCGTCATTTGTCTTGATTTTCTAAAGGGTGGTGGGGAGGAGAGCTTCATCAGATGGTGAATTTTGTGCCACCCCTATCCAAATTCCATTAGCGTTATATTTATGATATCATTATAGGTCAAGTTATAATTAATAAATTAATTAAATTAATTATTTAATCCACTTAAACACACTACCAACAAGTGAGGGGTCCGAATGTCCCACGATGACCATAATTATCTCGTTCCAAGGTTGAAACCCATCTTCAGGACCCAACTATAGAATCAAATTTTTGAACTGATGGACCCCTTCAAATTTATCAATTTTTCTTCTAGGTATCTTGCATGCATAATATAAAATATACACATATAAATTTATAAAATTAATTTTGGGCACATCAGGCTTTGGAATCTCAAGCCATATTAGTTCCAAATTATATAAATATATATATAAATATTATAAAGTATTAAAAGAAAACAACTAGGCCCCTATATCATTCCCACCATCTACATTTCATCCTAGAAAATAAAATACGTGAAAACAACATGTGATAATAATCTCTCACCTAAATCTCCTGCTCTCATGAACTCTCATTCATGTTTTTGTGATTCCACAAATCATGAACCAAATAGATATTTCATTCATGTAGGGACCACTCTTTCCTATCCTCAATCACCATTGGTGCCCTACAAGGATGGCTTCAACCATGATTTTCTGCTCATCCAAGTCCGTGACATTCATATGTTCATGCTTATATCTCCTCAACTACAAAATTTGGATCACATCATTCACATGATCCAGGTGTTGGGGTCAGGTGAGGTGGTAGGAAACGTCACCCACCATCTATATGATCTCAAATAGCCCAATGAACCTTACGGATTGAGATTCTTTCCATTTGAACCATTGAATTCCACATCATGTGGAGACTCACAAGAAAACATGGTCTCCCTACATAAACATAAAATGGACTAATATGGCCGTATTTATAGGATTTATCCCTACAATGGGCCCTCTTCATCTACTCTCAAATAACATTGACTTTATCTATTGTCGATATTACCAACTCTAGTCCCACAGGAGATGAATTTCAAATCACATTCTAGAAAAAGGTTTCCTTATAGTGTATCATTTATAAGGCCTCAAAATTAATCATGTTGGAGGTAGAGTAGTAGAAGTTCTTGTATGAAAAATCCTTCAAGAGCAGGTGATCATCACCACTCTAGCTGAAGTCCAACACACAATCCCTCCGTATATCCTTCAGCACATGGATAGTGAACACAGTCCACCCATCACTCTAGGGGTGAAATGAAATACTCATCTGATGTTGGTTCCTAAATTCATTGTGTCTGACTCTTCACAACCATGATGTAAATAATGTGTCGAGATTAGAGACAATTGTTGAGTGTACCCTTTTAAGGTGGAAAATCCATTATTTGTACAAGTGTCTAAAACTCTCCATAGTGCCCTACTCTAAGTTGAAAATGATGTGGAATAGCATTGTATATTGTAATACTATCACCTATATGGAATAATATTTATACACAGATTCCATATGATGATGCCCATTGATATTTCCTCCCATTTACACTTTGAGATCTCAAGTGGATATGAAAAACCTTCAAGAACATGGTGCTCAGCCTTCACCTACAGATAAGTGAGGCATCATGATATAAGAATATCTATTCCACATCTCATTAGAGACCATTGAAACTACCATATAATATCTCTTCCCATATCCCCTACACTGGGAAGTAAAAATAGGGGACAATTTTGGAATTCCAACATAACCTCCTCTAGCATCATAAATGGAACCATTGTTCACCCCTAGAATAAGATGTTGTGATTTATAACATTATAATATCTACCTGGTCCATCTCCTATGGATATAAAATCTTGAAAAATCTTTTATTCAATGTCACCTTGTTAGGACTCCCTTACACACATGACAAGTGCATGAGTCAATTCAATCGACTGAATAAAATTCATAGCCTTCTTCTCCACTAGGGTAAACTGCATAGAAGTTATTTTTTATGAAGCTTCATGAACTAAGAAAGATAGGGACTTTCGATTAAGGTATTAATTTAAATTTTTCTATTACCAATATTATATACCATATCGAATTCCTAGTATTATAGGAACTCCAACGACCATCATTGTCTCACATTTAACTATCTATGAGTGAAGACATACTAGTGGATCGTGTGGTCTATGTAAACCACAAAATGCTCTCCTAGAAGGAATTGTATCCCCATATTCAGGGATACATCTTCCAATACCATCTTTTGGAAGGGATTTTCATAGTTCTTCTCATGGGGACTCAACTCCATCAAGCCGTATGTGGTGGCTTTGAGACAATGCATTAACAGGTAACTGATTCCATTTTAGGAGTTAGTGCAATACACTATGATCTCAATGCCTTCCTTGGGTAGTATCAACCCTAGAACACTCATGATCCACTACCACTACTCCCCAAAGACCCTCTAGATCTCCTCATACCCGGTAAATGGATGCGCATTTCACATCAGGGCGGTCAAAAGCACTGTGCTTGTAGTAAATTCTTCCAAAAATCTCATGAATTACCTCACCAAAACAATGAAAAAACATCACCTACAATAAATTCATTGTTGTCTTCCTATAGATAACTTTCATGATCTTGGATGGATCTGTAGTTAATCCATGATCAAAAATGGCATGCCCCTAAAAGTAAACCTCATGTATTCAGAGCTGGCATTTTATGAGCTTTTCACAATGCTAGTTCGCTCGAAGAAAATCAAGAACCATCATCAGGTGATCTTCATGGTTATCCTCTATTAAATAGTATATGAGTATTTGATCAATTAATAAAATATTAAAATGGTCCATGAATGGATAGAACACCTATTATTGCAAAGCCGTAAAACGGAGGGGGAATTAATCGTTCCAACGGGAAACGCTAGAAACTCATATTGTCTGTACCCACATTAGAAAGAAATCATTGGAATTTATTCCTCATAAAACTACTAGTAGTTGTATAAATATTTGTGAATGATATTTTATAACCATGGTCTCTCTCAAATTTACCCACATTTTTATGTTAAATCAATCGTTTGTATTGTACCTTTGGTTGTCAAATCCTTAGAGGCCTAAGATGAAACCAACTGACATGTTCATTCTATGGACTATTTTTAGATATGAGGTGGAAAATGATGGGATTATTTTAGGTTATTTTAAATGGGGACTAACAGATCTATGTGATTTCAATTTATGATAAAGGTTGTATCAATGGTTATTACAGGAGATGGATTGGGTGAAATTCCGTTTTTTAATGATTTCAATTTCATTATCTTGAGAAGGATTCATTAAATTAATTAAAACTGACCCCATAAAATTCTGGGTAACCACCTTCAGAAACACAATCTAATCATCTATAATATTTAATGATAATTTTCATGAGAACTCCAAGGTAAAGTTTCTTATTATCACATAAAATTTGTGTAATTAAATTCACTAAAAAAGTGGAAGAGAGAAAATCATTGAAAAAAAATAAAATAAAAGAAATTAATAAATATTTAGAGTGAGAAATAACATCAAATATTGACCCTTTATACTCCCTTGAATCAACCAATAAATGTTTTTCCCACTATTGATTTCATGTTCTCAACGGAAGAGTGAAGTAAACTTATGAGGATGGAATTGAAGAAGTAAAAACCAAGAAATAATGATCACTCCATCGTTGTCTGATAAATTTCACAATTTTTTGTGGGAAAAAATTCATACCTTGAGGAAACTATATCAACATGATATGTATAAGAATATAATGATATTAATGGAATAAATTTTATTAATAAACTAAGGAGAATTGAACACCTTACCTAAGAAGAAATGCGATTACAAACAAAATGTGATAGCAGAGCATTAAAATGAAACAAAGCACCATATAGGATCAACTACTCCACAAAACAATTACATATATTGAAATTTTGTAAGTCTTGGGTCAATCCCCCATCTTTTAATGTATCCACAATTAGTTTTGGTAAGCATATTTTGTTGGATAGTTAATGTACAGAAGAATTTTCTGACCTTGACATGAAATGGAAGCCATCATGAATCTAACAAACAGATGCATATAAATGACTTTAATACGGATAATTTGAGTTTCCCATAGAAGATTAAAATGGATCTCCTCATCTATCCTAAAATCATATAAAATTTCAGAAAAAAATAGTTTCTATTTTGCGATATATGATTAAATTAGTGGTTCTTTTTTCAGGGCTGCAGAATCTACGCCAAAATTTCTTCTTCAACTTGGACCACCAAGAACTATTAAAAATTACTAATTATATTTTTACACTATTAAATGAAAATTTTAACGATATTTCCTCTATCTTAAGATGAATTTTTATAATTATTGGGCTTGAATCTTGGATGCAACAGTACTTTTATTTGGATGATGTCCAGTTCACATTGCCCAGAATTTTGTTGGTTCAAGGCCCATTTTGGTGGTCTTCCAATGAAAATATTCAACTAATCTAGAAGCATGAATTGTTCCTTATATCTTGGGAGACCTGAAAATAAAATATTAATACAAATTAATCACCATTTTTTGTTTTATGATATGATCATTAATGTACCATGAAATAGTGCATATTAAGAAGGAATTAAAATCATAATGTGAAATAATGGTCAAAGTATAAAATGCCCAAAAATGGTGTTTATGAATAAAGAAGAACATAAATATTATAATATAAACAATTTATATTAGATTATTATAGTTGATAATCAATCTATCTCTCACCTTGCATCTAGTAAAAGAGTTCATCAATGACTGAAAAGGGGTAATTCTTCGTAACTATTGTTGGGTTCAGGTGATAACAATCCATGAAATGCTAGAAGCTCCCATCTGCCATTTTCAAGAATAGAACTGAACCATGCTAGGGGGAAAATGAGGTCTGAGAAAACCTTTCTCAAGAAGGTACTACATCTACAACCATACACCTATAGATTGTTAGGATCCATCAGATATGGCATAGAATAAATCGAGGTAGTCCTAGGTTGCATGTCAATGAAAAGCGCTTTCCCCCTCCTTGTAGGTATTTCAAGAACATCATAGATAATTATGTCTATATAATCGTCCAAAACTAAAGGAACCCATCTTCTGGAATATTCTCATGTAAAAAAGGATAAACTCACCAACTAATGGATAATAGGATGCAAAAACCTTCTCATATAATTTGACTATCCTGTGATGGTGTCTCTCTCACTAAAAAAGGAAAAACTTATCCCATCAGTGTGTACACATTTATCATATCTTCAGTGGTAGTTAATATGGGCTCCAAGAATTTAAATATAATCCATATCCAAGATGGTGTCATAGTGTTCCATTTTTATGACCAAATGGTCCCCCGTAATCCTTTCATCTCCAAGTGATAGCTCACACTATCAGTAGATAAAGGATATAGAAGAAATGTTCATGGTATGAACCTCATGTCAATGCTTTATGCTGGTTCCTCTATTGTGATCTCTAGCACCCACACTAGGAGTACCAAAAAAATGAATGCCTTTATGCTGTGTATAATAATATTGAGGCAAGAGTATAATTATTATAGATCATATCGTGGCTCATCCAGTGTGATGTGGTATCATAGAAATCCAAATATCAAATCTATCCATGAACCCAACCTCCAACTCCTTGAGCCTAACACAGGCCTCCTGGTGGTGGTGGTCTAAGGATATGAAATTTTTATCCCCCACCCATAAATCCTCCTCCTACTCATCTATATATACTTCCCTGGAGGCCACCATATCCCCACCAAATGGATCGCTGACAATAGTGGTTTCTCTATCGTGATGGTCCATCAGTTATCTACATGGGCTACTCAACAGGTATGGTCGGGCAGTCCCATATAATGTGACCTCACACTTGACAAGAGAATAACCTCCCTTCTCATATATTTTATGGTCCTATATTCATTCTTGGCCCTATTCGACCATGTTGTTGAGCCTAATTGGGAAAGGGTCTCCATTTCGGAGATCTCTAGCGCCATCCAACTATTGTAGATGACCCAGCTGTATAGCACCTACTGCTAGCTCTCACTTCATAGTGTCCCACTATCAATGTCGCTAGCACCCACACAATCACCATGGCTTAGGTAGGGATGCACAGTGGAAATATACTAGCTGAGATCCCTCAGTGGATTCCTTTCTCAATCTTCAGTTCTCTGATGTTGCCACTATGGATAATTTTGATACAATACCACATAAGTTCCATGAACTGAGATCTGTACTTAGCATCTATCATCCCTGCCTATTGAACTCCATAAGCATTAATATCCAAATAGAATATAAGAAGGATGTGTAGTACTCCACATGGAATTGTTGCTGGAATTAATTCCATGAGAGTGTTGATTCATCTTGCATTTTTCTCACTAGGCTCCCCCAATGACCAACTCTTATATGGAAAATTCATGATACCAAATAAACCATCTGATCCATCGGGGTCCCAACAATCCAAAAGAAGTTGACCATCAACTCTACAAAATCCAATGCTAAATGAGAATCTAGATTGACATGGAAACATAGTGGTATGTAATACTAGAACTCACAGAGTTTTTCCAACATACACATGTCCTCAACCTGCTATTTTGGTATGATTTTCTGCTCAATAGATGGAGGTGCTTCTACCTACCCACATAGAAGAATCTGGTCATGGGATGGAACATAAACTGAGGCCCCATATCTGATAAGTTCGTTGTTGTGAACTAAAGCTGGTATACTGGAAGCCTATCATCGTAGAGGCATCCTGTAAGTAATCCAGGGGTAGTATGGTCAGATGTTCTTATATTCCTAAATCAAATACAATGGGGAGCCTATACAAGAAGTACAGTAAAATAATCAATCATAAATAATGCACGTACCATTGATCCATACAATAAATATCTCTACATGATGAGTCAAAAACCATGTGGGCAAGGACATGGTGAATGAATATGTTGGTCGCTCATACCATCACTGGATTCCCTAGCTTTAGAGCTGCAGTCGAGATACTTTGACATGGTTTCCATAAACCAAACCAATCATCATCAAGGGAAATATATGAACAAAATACCAATTAATGAACATGCACTAATACAAATCTGGTAAGACCCAACCCATGTTGGGGCTTGAGCCACAACTAACCAAATCCTACCTCCATAGGCCAAGGGATGGCGATAAGTGCAATATATGCAACTAACAAGGGGAGGCCTTTACCTAAGTACCTGTAAACACGTGCATATGCATGTGTATAAAAAAGTACCAAAGTAAATAAATAAAATATGTAACACTAAAATAAATAGTCCCAACATGTATGGTCCTATAAACAGTACAAATTATGGTAGTGTAAACTATAATTGAAATGGGCAAAGTAAAGGCCCAACAATAAATGCTTCCCAAAAAGAAGGAAAACTGAAAATGTAAAATAGTTAAGAGAACCTAGTTCTGAGATCCAATGTTATGACCACCAAATGTGGTCCAAGAACCTTATATACATAAGATCCTATAATTTCATGATCAACATGTCCTTCATTTGAAAAAGACATGACATGTTTGGGATAATCCATTTTAGGGGTGAGAATATAAATAAAAATAGAATTCCATTAAATTGGTGAAGGGGGAGAAGTAAGAGATACAACTGAATAGGAAAGTTATAGATCGAATAAGGTATAGTAAAAGAGTTTATCTCAACCAAAAAAACTGAGATAAATTAAACTATTCCAAACATAAGGAGGAAGACATGGTGAGAAGATGAACCTATCATCGAGTCTTTTCTACCTATAGTTGGAGAGTATATTCATATAGCCATGAGATTCTTGACATGGAAATCACAGGTAATACCTTGCACTTATTCAACTCTTCTTGATGGTGATTACCCATTAACCATGGAGGGACTAAAAAATAAGGATATATATTCTCAGTCATTAAAGCCCACATGAGAGAGTAAAGGGATCTCCACCTCGTAGCTCATCCAAAGAAAATGAGTAACCCAACGTTCCAAAAGAAATTTGTAAATGATGTGTAGTTTCTCACATGTATTCCCTGAGCACACAATTCTATGGGAATCAATCACCACTCCTTGATACTATTTTCATTGGGTGGCCAAGACTAGTGAGAAAGATTTTAGGTCTCTCCAAAAGGATGTGTCTTTGTGCAGAAAGCATCCATATTCCATAAGAGTCTAGAGGTATTTCAAACCATCTCTCATCACTCTAAGACATTCTCGATGGGGAAAAAATTCTGGGTAAGGATCCCATGCCCTGATATGGATGGAGGGTCCTACTCTGATAGTATCAAAAGAACTCCACTACACTGGCCACCTAGAGGGTTCCACTAGTGGATATTTCATAAGGAACACTAATTCCTTGTCTTACATGAGGGTGAGACAAGTGATAGGTTGTCATGGAATGCCACTACCTAGCCCTACTCAAGGGTAAGACTAGAACGATCATCAGGGAACATAGTTGACCATTCCTAGAGGTGGGTAAACTTGGAACATCGAGGAAATCCACTTCCCAACCCTATAAGAGGGAATCACAGAAATATCATTATGTAATTCAACTTTATATCACTTCTTGATGGCAATCCCATTACTTCCATAAGGGATTACAACTTCCAAAACCTATTGGATGGTTGATGACACAGTTCTCTTAGGATTTTGTATGATCATTGCAGTCATCAAGTTTCACCATAGAATGTTCTAACCCCAAAAAATTTAACATTGTATCTCATAAGAAACATTTGAGGGCATCATCACATTCTAAATGGGGAAAACTCATGATAATCTACCTGTGTGCCAAAAATCAAGTTCAAATGAAGCAAATATAAATGTTCCATGTTTTCTCAAAGGATCTCAAGGGTTACACTGAATGTGAGTGGACCCACATGGTGTATGGTCCATTTCCACAATCTAGAAATGTCCCAAGTTAGAACATGACACCCAAAAGTATAGGAGTACGTTCCATGTTGGTGAAAATAATGGCATGTCCTCCCTATTCGTGATCAAGACCATGTGTCGCTATCCGTGTCTTTGTATTCAAACCCCATGTTCATGTACTCTGGTAAAAGACATGTGGATTCAAACAGGATGATGTAGTGTGGTAAAGCCATGTGAGTGTACTCTACACATGGTATGTTCTTGGCTATGTGATACATCGCATATCACACTCACATGGAAAAGTGATACATAAAATCCCTTGGGATATACATGTCGTGCCATCTGTAGGGGTTTCTAATATAACAATAATGCTACTAAAAATGGATAAATTGCTTGAATTCTTCATTATGCATGGCATATAGTCATGAGTTTTTCAGCATCTCTTGATCTGATCTTCCATTAATGAATCATCCCAAGATGCCAAAGATAACGTTTAGAAACAATCCAAAACTCCTAGATCTGGACATGGATTCTAGATCTCTGTCTTTTCTCACCACAAATCATCTCCATTCATCCAGAAGTACTTGGGCATGCATTCCACATACCACAAGTCATTACTCCATAATTTTCATGATCTAAAACCAAATGATTGAGAATCCCATAATTTTGATGATTCTAGATCTATGCTTCACTTGTAATATCATCTTCATTTCATTGATCTATCCTTCATTCAGGTGCCAAATTGATCATTGGTCACCTGAAACTTATCAAATTCTGAACAACCCAGATTCTATTGGAGAATAACATAATTAATGAGGGAGAAAAGAAACAAAAGGAAAAGATTTTATGAAATAGTACAAGTATACTAGGATAGTGAACAGGATTGTGGCCCCGATGTTAGGGAATGAGAATAAATAATTATGTTTCAATTATTAGGCAGAGGAAAAGATTTCTAGTATGGAAGAAATCCATAAAATAGGGATTTGAATTATCAAAATTTTTATTCTATGGGAATAAAATCCCAAAAGATGAGCCCTTCATATGTCTAGAATGATCGCTTTTGAATAATTCTCTCACCAATGAGTTTAGGAGGATTTTCTACATTTTTTGCGCTTCGATTCGCATTGATTCAATGATTTTTCGTTGTTCATCCTAATTCACCCGAGGGATGATGGGAGTAACGAATCAACATAGAATGTGAATTATAAGTCAAACCAGACCAAATTCATTTAGTGATATATTAATCATATTATTTTAGTTCACAGATTAATTAATTAATTAATTTAATTATTCAATTAATCTAGTTAAATGCACTACCAATGAGCGATGGTCCAGAATTTCCTATATGAGACCATTTTATCTCCCACATAGGGTAAAACCAACATTCTATACACAACTGTGGTATTGAATATTTGATCTGGTCACCCATTTAAAAGTTATCCCATTTTTTGAGATTTTTTTTCGCTTAAAATATAAAATATATTTTAATATTTTTATAAAATTAATTTTGTGAGCATAGGGCCTCGACATAACTCACCGTCTCCGCACCTTGCTCTAGAAATATATATTTAAATATTTTAAATTCTTACAAGTAAAAAACATGACTCTACAATCAATGTGATTTGGTGATGAAAAATTTATCCCATCGCTTGATTGAGGTTGTAGTCTACACGTATGAATGGACAACATTTACATTTTTTAATTAATGGATGGGTAAAAATTAAATGATATATAATCATTAAATAATGATTTATTTGATAATAATATCATATTTTAAATTAAATCCATCATTTTATCAATCAGTATGTGGTAATGATGAAAAAGCTTTACATTGATTTGTGAGGTAGTAGTCATCACAACTCATGAATGATTTCGTCATTTACCATTTCATGGAAGTTGAGATGGATAATAGTTTTTTCATTAATATAATAACATATGAGTATAATGTATATATTTTTGATATTATATTGTCATTTTTCATGAATATTTGATGGATTTTTATGAAGAAACAAATCAAAACCACTCGGTTAAGAACAATACTTCTTCTTTGGACCACCTCTTAAGGACTATACCTAAATCCATGCAAGATTGTATTTTTTCTCAAACCATGGACAAAAGGATTTGTGTACTGAATTAATTATGTTATTAGGGTATTTATTGGCCGATAAATATGGATTTTAAGGTTTGAATAGTATATGAGAGTGGGTGCCCTTTTATAACTAGGGGAGAAGACTAACATAGAATATTTGAAAAGAAAAGGTTATACCAACATTTTACAGTTGAAAAAAGTCTCAAAAATGGAATATTATCTTGATTTCTGTTATAAATGGAGTAAATATGTCTATAAAATATAATTTATACATATTTATTTTCATTTAAATCTGTATCCTTTTATTTTAAACCCTTTGTGAGCTTCTTTTCACCATAACTGCAATAAAATATTTTTACTATTTTCATTATTAATTGTTAAAAAAATTATGTAGGCCTTATTATATAATATAAATTTTTCATATTCAAAATAAGGAACCGTTTTTACCAATTTAAATTCAAATAATTGGTAAAATTTAATTTAAAATTAAACATAGAGATGTGATAGAAAATAGTTTTTCTAAATAATATATTTTTCAAACATAATAAGATTTTTTTAACCGTATGAAAATTAATAAATATTATATTAAATTAAATTAAATTTTATAGATATATAAAGATAAATTTCATTTAAATAATTCCTAAAAATGTGTTACAATAATTTATTAAAATGTAGAAACATTATATAATATAAAAATTGTTCAGAAATTTTTTTCTTACCCAAAAATAAAATCATAATAAAATCAAACATAAAGATTATTAACATATAATTAATTTGATAAAAATATCTAAATAAAAATTATGAAATTTTAAATAAAATTTAAATAACAATGAAATATTTAAATCAATTAATTTATTTAAATGAAATGAATGCTTATAAAATATTTTAGTTTTCAATATTCACACAAATATTATTGTTTTTCAAAAGATAATATAAGATCCCCCTTTTTATTATAATATGTCTATTTCAAAAATAAAATTAATTCTTTAAAAAATGTAGTTAGATAATTTATAAATTATATATTTAAATAAAAAATAATATAAAATGAGTTTAATAAAAGTATTTTATTTTTTATTTTTATAAAATAATTAATATTTTTTATGAATATAAATATATAATTCATAAATATTAATGGAAATGAAATTGAATTATTCTATAATTAAATTTGTTGTTAAATTTGTCCCACAATTTGTAAAATGAAAAGCCATTATCTTATTCACTTATTAAACAAGTTGGAATATCGTTCCCTCATTGCATTTTCAGAATCCCATGTTTTGTCTTCAACCATATGGTTTTTCCATAAAATCATAACTTGATAGATTACCTTATTACATGAATACTATTATCTATAGTAAAAAAATAATTAAAATATTCTTTATAAGAAATATTATCTTCCAAATAAACTACATTAGGGATAAAAAAAATGGAACGTATCAGATAAATATTTCCAAAACATGGAAACATGAAATTTGTTTTGTATATTGCATAAACATTGACGAAATTATACTTGGTAGGAAATTGAAAATGCCTTTTCCAATATTTCATATGGTTTAATGAAGTCTAGAATTAACATTCTCTTTTTACCAATATGGAAAACACTTTTCCATGGGGATAATTTTACAAATCCAAGATCACCTACATTGAAAGTAATATATTCAATCAGGCTATCAATATTATGTTCCTACCTTCTCTAAGATTTCCTTGTTTATAATTAAATCAACTACACCTTCTCAACCATTTTCACTACCATTACCTATCCCAACAACATTGTTTTTCATAGTTTTTCCCAAAAAAATTTCATCTGAAACCATTTATCATATAATTCTGCTAATGGTTTCATCCATATATTGGAAAGAAATCTAATGTATTTAAAAAACTAATCCAAAATAAATATGTGTAAAAAATTTATTTAGTGATCCATTTACCATGAAAGAAGAATATCTCTCAATGTTTGAATAATTTTCGGGGAATATCTATCTTATTAAAGGTGAAAAACTATAATGAACATTCATTCTATAAATAATTCATTCTAATGTCCATTAAAAATAATATATGAGAACCTGGGATCACTATATAATAAAATGGAGTGAGTAATTTTTTGTAGCATGACTATCTCTATTATTTTTTATTTATAAAACTAATCCAAATAATTTTTATCTATAATGGTATTGAAATTTTTAGATTTATTTAATTAATGAAAAATAACTCAAATCACATCATAACCTAAATATGGCTTCTATAATCACAGTACAAAATCAATGGTTATATTATCAAAATTCGACTCCAGTATTAGAAATTGATGAATTAGTCCATTCAATAATTATCTTTATGAAATAACCAATTTGAAAATGAAAAATTTCTTGGTAAATTTGTTAATGTATATTTTCATTCATTCCCACCAATTATTCTCTAGAATGTCTCTGTACATATTTGAGCAATCAGGATGAATAAAAAAGGGAACTATGAGATTCACTCAAAAAATCAATCCTCAAGTGAAAATAATAAGGTAGACAAAATATATTTTTAAATCGAAAAATATATTTTATTTTTAAATTAAATTAATTAAAAGTACTCGTATTAACCAATTCTTGTTTTTTATATAATGAATGATCCTCCATTTGAGGATTCATAACTCTTTCTGAAAGAGGTGGTTATACTGAATGTGGAAAGAAATATAGTTTCACATATCCAAAACTTCTAGGGAAATATTTATTATATTATTGAACAATTATTTATGTTCCAAACATGAAATTTTTAATATATAATTTTTTTAAATCAAGGAATTAGCTTCACATTTTCCGTTACAGGATATTGATGAATCACACAATTATAATCCTTGAACACTTCCACTCATCTTCCCTGCCTCGTATTCAAATTATTTAGAATCAATATATATTTCAAACATAGTGATAATTTTATATTTTACATATTTATCCACGTAAATGATTCCATAAAATATTTAATCAAATATTAACAATAGCTAAATATATATAATGTATGGGTTAATTTAACTCATGAGGTTTCAGTTATTATGAGGCATAATTAATTAATTGATAATTTTTTATCAGTACGCAACCCTGTAACTTCCATAAAGCATCACTTTAGATAAAAAATGAGACATTTATATAAATTAGGGATACTAATGGGGATTTCAAAAATATTTTTTTCCCTAAAAAATCATCTTATTATTTTTTCAGATGAATTTAAATCATTTTAAATTTATCATAGTTAGTGGGATATACAAATGATAGGATTTTGAACAATCTATCTTTAATAACAAGATAGTTTATGAAAAATAAGAATCTCTATTATATTTTTGAGACTTTACCTTTCATTAAAAAAATTTATTAGTATGGTAAATAGTTATTCCATATTTAGGAACAATATATCCCATGTAAGAAATTTATTCCATCCAAATTCACAATTACTATGTTTTACATATGATTTTTTTATTTAAGAATTTAAAAATAAATTGTAAGTCTCTTTCCTAATCCACCTGAATATTCTAATATACCAAATTATCACCAATAATAATTTCCAAAAATTTATCGATTAACTCCTAGATTACTCTAAACATATGGTCCATAAATATAGAAAATTCATCGGATAGTGCTAGGAGAATTACAACAAACTCATAATTCACATGTATAGTCTAACTCACATTCATCGTAATATCTTCCACTGTCATATAAAATAGATAGTTCCCCAACCTAATAACAATATTTGAAAAGTATTGGTCTCCCTTGACCTGAAAAAATCATTGATATGTGGAAAAGGAAAATTGTTCATAATTGTTATGTATCTCAAATAACTATAATCAAATAAATTATTTATGGAAATATGATTCTTTTTAGAAAATAAAATTCGATCACCCTAGGGTGATGTTCAAGGTTGAATGAAAACATTATATAGAAGCTCCCAAAAATTATTTTTCAAATCTAGGAGTTCTACATGAGCTTTTAAATATAGGGGTTTTGAGATATACATAGCATTATGAACTAATTAAACAGTGAACTCAACCAATGTTCAAGAATAACACATGGAAAATCATTATTAAATACATTGATAAATTCTATCTCTATTGGGACATCACTAATATGAATAGTTTATTTCATTTCAATAACATGTCCTAGGTTACATTCACATGAATCTTTATTCACTTTCTCAAATTATTCATATGTTATCAAATGTTTGATATCATTTAATAATGAATTCTTGGAAATAAAATCTATATTTTCATGGTAAACTAAAATCCAATCCATATCCAAAATAATATAAAACTCTATCATAGGATGTTCAAAAACAATTATAGAAAATAATGTTCTCCTAATAATATTCTATAAATTTTTGTGGATTTAATATTTCCACCTACAGTTTTCATGGTGATTTTGATCTTCTTTTCATGTGGATAAAATCATTTTATAATGATAAATTTCTCATAAATAATGGAATTCAATGGTCTAAATTCAAAATGGGAATTGGAATAAATCAAATAAAAAGGTAACAGACATATAACAACATCATTATATAGTCTACCATGCACTATTGTAGTAGATAGTTATTTTTCCATACCATTCCATTTATGATATTTATTATTTCCCTCATCTATAAATAAACTCATACACACATTAGCATAATTACGGAACTTATTGTAACTAAAACATCTCAACATTATATGGTTATTCGTAACCACATTCAATTAATGTTCAGGGCTATTTTCGTTAGATTCATGATCCCTATGACCACAATGACCACATCAGAAACACATTATAAATACAATAAATCATTATATGAATTATTTTTTACTGCACTTGGAAAATTTTAAGGGATTAAATCCATAATTATTAGACGGATGATTCCACATCACATCCACCATAACTATTTCTCAATATTTTCATTTCAAGGAACATAATTGTCTACAAAATCTATCTTTACTTTCCCATCAAAATGGAAAACATATTCCTAGCTTCAATATTATCATGTATCAAAAGCTCTTTATTAAAATGGTTTTAAAAGATTGTAAAATTAATTAATCTTACTATCATTGACCAAAAATATTAGTATTTCGCTTGATGTTTTTTTAAATTTTCTTCATAAGTGGCTAGAGATTCTTTATCATATTTTCCAACCTCCATGAATTGTATCTCCATTAAGATTTGAAAAAAAATTAGGGAAACGTTTCTCTATAAAATGATTATTAAATGTCTCACATTATATGGGATATATATCAACTTTAACTATATAATTCTTAACCAAAGACCTTCATTGATCAGCTTGACCTTCAAAATGATAAACAATAAGAGTGAACTTTTGATATTTTAAACAACCCCTAAATTCATATATCTTCTTTTATATATTGATCAATCCATTTTTAACCAATGTATCTAAGGATCTTCTAAAATCTAGGGGATTTTTTTTGATAAAATGCTAGACTATCACCAAGTTCCTATATGGTATATCTGGCTTCTATCTTGCAAGGATACCACCACCATTTAGGGTGGGAATCGGCTGATCCACACCACAACAAACTATTTTGTTTCAATTTTGACCATTCTAGGATGATAATTTGGAACGATATTTTCCTCTTGGTTCCTTCCTACTATAGATTTCATGTTTCCTCTATAAAAAAATCTGAACAGAAATATGTAGATTAAGAAATATGGTATTATTTAAATTTTGTATCAATCCAGCTTAACAATAAGGTAAAATCTTCCATGGTATTGATTAGAACATTATCTTAACATTTAAAATTTTCTAAAACAGTAATATAATACAAACTACAATTGTTCAACCGCAAAAATTCCATATTCTAGTATCTTTATACTATAAATAACATTCATTCATTCATTAATATAATTTAATATTAATGTTTAAGATATTATGTTCATAACTCATACATAAAATAACGTTATATTAAAAAATGCTCACTTCTTATTATCATACATTTTTCACATAATTTTAATCATTTAAAATAAAACATGTTTTTTTCATGAATATTTTTCATGACATTCAACTCGAATTATTTCTCTCCTCCACCCATCCTTGAACACTGAGAAAACTATTTTTATAAACTAGAATTTTGTCAAAAGTCATAGAATGGAATATAAAAATAAGTGATCTATTAGTACAGTAAAAACAATGAAAACCCTTAATGTTTAACTTTATATACACGTTCTATGATAGAATCAAATGAATAACTTCAACCAATAAATAGACACCCATATTTCACAATTAAAATATTTAAAACCCATAGAATATAAATAAGAAACCCCTTTAGGATACCTATAGAAAAACATTCTTAACATGTTTTAAACCTATATAATAAATTTTTTTATCCAGATTAAATCCAAAGGAAAGAACATTGGGTAACTCCCTCCATATTTCTTTTTAGGAAAATGAACATTAACCAATTAATTGAAGATATATAGTGGGAATATCCTAACTTATAAGATATATCGGGCTCACCTAACACTATCATGGTGCACCCATTATATATGTTTTACTGGGCTCACCCAATGCTATCTAGGTACACTAATCGTACAAGCTATATCAGGCTAACCCAATTCTATCCAGGAAGACCCATAATATGAGATAATTTTGGATCACGTTTTCATCATAATATTGTTGATTTTTTTTTTAAAATAGTGTTATTAATGCTTTGGGAAATTTAAATACATTTTTTCTCTCAAGGTACATTTTCTATATCATAATACCCAAAAAAGGATGAGGGATTTTAATTGAATAAAAAATTAAATATTTTATGTAATCCAAATATCAAATAATTTTTCATGTTTCAAAAATAAATTGGACATATATATTAATATAGAAGATTATTTTTGTCCTTTATAATGAAATTCAAGCAATTCTGTAAAACTATTTAATTTTTAAAAATAATTAAAAGAAGTTCGAAGAGAAAAAAATCTATTACAATGGTTTTATGTCCATATAAATAATTTAATTGTTTTTTTAAAAATGGACATATAAGAAATATATTTTGAAAATAAATCATAAATACATTCAAAATGAGGATTTCAGTTAAATAATTCATTACCTACAGTCTGACGCATCATGTGTGTTATTTTTCATGTCGAATAATATAATTTTTTAATTATTTAGTTAATAAAGATCATTTTTACAATTATTATTCCTTTTATTCTATCTCTTACAATTATATAAACTATTAATTAATAATTCAAGTTCACATCACATGTTTTGACCACATTTGGCATATTTGTCAAAAATGGCACCAGTATGTTAACTATGGTAAAATATTTCCTTATCACATCCTTTAAATAACAAGAATCACTTGGTTATCATTTTTATACATAGATTGTACTTCTGATACCAATAATCAATGTTGAATATAAAAATTTTAATTACATTATTATCATGGAGACGTTAGGTCATACGTATGCATGAGTAATGTTTCCATTTTTTGATGGCCTTTATGAACATACGTTATGTATAATTTCAAAATTAAATAATTATAATAATAATATAAAAATAATTTTTTCCCTAATATATACTTAAATATATCAACCATTTCATTTGTGGATGAAACAATAATCGCATCACATTATAGAGTGATAGTTCATACATTTGCTTGAACATGTTATAATTTATTAGTGAATTGAAAGGTAAAAATTAAATTATAATTTATCATTTAATAAGGAGTAATATTTCATTAACATCATATATAAATATTAATTCCCACATTTTTACCATCATTGACATTCTATGATGAAAAACAAATTATATCAATTCGTGAGGCCGAAATCATCAAAACAAACGATCAATGGTTTAATTTCCCATTTTATGGAAATAGTTCTGGATGTATGTTATGATATAAAAAAAATAAATCTCAATATATGGTAAATTCTAGAATTATTATATAACCATTTTTAGTAATACTTTAAGTGGTAGAACAAATAAAAAAATGATCAGTTAAGAAGAATACCTCATCATCAGAATCAATTTTTAGGATTATTTTTGAAGACTACCTAGATTGGATTTATGACCAAATAAAATAAAATAAGAATAAGTAGGGATATAAGTTAAGGTATTTGGTCATTTAATGTCAAAAATAAATGTATTTTAAGGTTTAACGTGGAAAGTAGATGGTGTGACCTTTTAAAGTATGGAAGAGATAACATTTTAAATTTTTGAAATGAAAATGACATACCCTAAATTTACACATACCATAGGGAACCAAAATAGACCATTATAAATAATTATACAATATTTTTGGAAAATATGACAATAAAATATAACATATAATTGTTTTTAGTTCATTTTAACTCTAATTGTTTTCTTTTAATCCCTGATAATTCTATTTTAACCATAACAACTTTATTATATTATTTTTATTTTTTCTACACATAATGAGGAAATATTATGTTCATATTACAATGTAACATAAATAATGAAACTATAAAATAATTAATCCATTTTATTAGTTTAAAATCTCATATTTGAAAGGATTAAATTTAAAGTAGAATCCATATATGTGGCGAAAAAAGGGGTTTTTAATAGACGTATTTTTCAATCATAAAATGATTTTCCAAAAACTCTTTGACTAGTAATAAACATTAAATGAATTAAAATAAGTATTTATAGATATATATAATATAAATATAATTTATATTATTAAAAAATGGGTCATTTTGGTTAATATAAATTGTGAATCATTATGTACATTTAACGAATTATCAGAAGAATGCGTTTAAAAAATATATACATATACTAAAATCCAGTATAAAAATTATTCAAATGATATTAATTGTATTAAATATGTATAAATAATAATTAGGTCATTTTAAATGAAATTAAATACATAATTTTTCATTTAAATCATTTAATATATTAAAAAGAAATGATAGTTTCAAAAATTTAGTGTTTCTCACTATTCATTTGAACAACAATATTTTCCAAAAAAACCCAAAAAATCACCCTACCCTATTATTAATATTAATATTTAAAAAATTAAATTCATTTTAAAAATTGTAATTATAAAATTTATATATTATATTTTTAAATAGTACCCCATAAATAAAAGTTTAAAATTTTTATTTCAATATATATTTTAAAAAATACATAATATTATTATAATGAATATAAATATATAATTAATAAATAATATGAACATGAAAAGGATTTATTATATTATTACCTAGATTTTTGTGGACACATATACTTACATTTCTATACTTTAACTAAATAAATTATAATTAGGGATGAGAAATTATAAATTACTTAAAAGGCCCAGGAGCAAGTTAGACTCACTCATACCAAATTTTATTAAAAAAGTAAATACAAGGACAGAACATCAAAATGGCAGTTTAAAAATCCTTGTAAAAGACTTTCCAGATGCATCAGCCTTAATAAAAGGCACACAACTATCAAAATCCATAAAGGACCATTCTGAACTAGACTCCACAATAGCCTTCTTTGATATAGCATCAGCAACCTGATTAACCTCCCTATAAGCATGTGTCACGTCAAAAATAACACCATCAAGAGGATGGAGACACTCAATCCAGGAGGGTAACATCCTCCATGAGACATTCCTCAATCGTCTCCGAAGGATATCCATAGCCAACATTGAGTTAGACTCCATCCAGAGAAAGCACCAACTATAAAAAACTGCATATTTGATAGCATTAATCATAGCCCACAGCTCAGCCTCAATGGCAGACCCATGCCCTATGTATTGATAAAAGTAGCCCTTAACTAAGCCCCGATAGGTACGAAATACACCACCACAGCCATCATGTCTTGGCGTACCTAAAGCCACCCCCATCAACATTAACCTTCACCCTTGATGGAATAGGTGGAATCCATCTAATCGACTTCATCAGCAACAGTTTTCTAGTCCTGCCAGTGACACCAAAATTCCTCAAAATAACAAGATCATTAAACTCATTATTAATGTAGTCAAGATGCACTTTGTATGATGTGCAAACTGCCCTGTGAATTTCCCTAACAATTGACCATAAAGTGGGCTTTATACTCAATGGCCTGGGAATTCTGAGCCTTCCAAATAATGACAGATGTTGTTGCAACAACCACCATCAATATGTTACGAACCTGGTTATTGCAGTGTGAAGCTGCAGTAGAGAATAAAAGTCCCTCCAGTGAGTTCGTTCCAAGAAGCACCCCACCATGTCTTGAATGTAATTCCAGAGCCTACATATAAGAGTGCAATGCATGAAAATATGATCAACAGATTCCTTAGCAGCAAAACACATTGGAAAGACCGATGCCAGCTGGATGCCAGTCCGCTGAAAAAGGCATTGCACCGGGAGCCTTCTCATCTATATCATGGTGGTGAGGGTACCATTTGAACTTGGTTTCAAAACAAGAGTGTCCTTGTCAATGAAAATGTATCTATGAATTTTCAATAAGATGTGAGAAGGAATGAACTCACGAATGCTTGAACAGTCATCCTGCAAGGAAGCAATCAATCACTCCAACCAATCTGAGGGAATGACAGCATCCTCATGAATTGGTCTGGACAACCAAAGAGTGCTCCAAGCATTCAAAGTGGACTCCCTACAAACAAACCACTTCGAGCAGGACATTATACCATTGAAAGATGATCTCAATGCAGGCCATATAGAAGAAAAAATATAATGTGAATAGACATCTCAAATCCTTTTGGTGATCTGGGATGAAATAAATTCCATATAACTGTATTGAGAAGTGATGAGACACCAGGTGAATTTTCTGAGCAGTGCCTCGTTAAATAGGCTAAAGTCTTTAATGCCAAGACACCCCCATCACAAATTCTTTAATGCAGTATTTCCATGCCACAACAACCAACTTCCATTCACATATGGATGTTGTCCATATGAATTTTCTGATGAGATTTTGTAGTTCTTTGATAAGATTCATTGGCCACCTGTAAATGGAAAACACATATACAATCATTGAGGTAATCACCGAGTCAACAAGACAGATTCTTCCATCTTGAGACATAGCTTTCCCCTTCTAGGATTCCAACTGAGCAATAATAGGAGTGATGATAGACTCAAGGTGTCACCTTTTCACACGTCCCTAAAAAAGAGGGACCCCAAGATAATTGAAATGAAATGAGAAATTTTTAAAACCAAGAGATCTTGTGATTTATCACTGCTTTCTGATTGGAATTCACTCCCCAAAAATCACAAATGATTTCTGGAAACTAATGGCTTGCCCAGCCACATCCTCATAATGCATGAAAACGATCTTGATTGAAGACAATCTCCTTGTGTCATCATTACCAAATAAAAGAATATCATCATCATAAAATAGGTGAGTGGGGGAAAAAGATCTCTACCAAATTTAATCGGATTGTACAACCCATCTTGAACGAGGATATTAAGGCATAATCACAAGTAGTCCTAAGCAAGCGCAAACAATAGACCAGATAGTGGGTCCCCTTTTCGAAAACCCCAGGAGCCCTAAAAGAAACCCCTAGGTGAGCCATTAACCATAATATATAACTTGGCACTCTTAAGAATAGAGTGAATCTGATTGATAAACCTTGTAGAAAATCCATTCAATCTACGAATAGAAAGAAGAAAGCTCAATTTCATTGTGTCAAAGTCCATATAGATATCAATTTTCACTACAAGACATCCTTGTTTCACCTTCTTTCATAGGTATTTAATGCATTCAGAGGCAGTGAAAATACACATTTGAATAATCCTTCCTTGAACAAAACCAAATTGATTCGGAGTGATGATCCCCATGAACACATTGGCCATCCTCATGGAAAGTATCTTGAGGATGATCTTAGGGATAGTATTGATGATGGAAACCTGTCTAATATCCTTAATATCCATTTCATTCTTCTTCTTGAGTAAAAGGGAAATGAAATTATAATTAGAACCATAATTCATGGAAGTAGTGGCAGAGAACTCCCTAACTGCATTGATAACCTCGTCATGAACAATTTCCCAGTTAAATATGAAAAAATTATTGGTGAAACCATCCGTCCATGCAACATTATTAATATTTAGTGATAATATGGCTTTTTAAACATATTTTCCCCTAGGTACCTCCACAAGTTCGTCATTTGTATGATCTTCAATACTTGGGATGATGTTTTTCATAATTATATTTGATCTATCAATCCAATTTTCAGATTAGAGGTCAGAAAAATAACTCACAACTGCATTTTCAATATCATTCTTCAAAGTGAGAGTTCATCCATTAATTATTAATGTAGTGAATCCCCTTCTATGTTTTCTTTCTTTGTGAATGCGATGGAAAAAACCAGATTTCATGTCACCTTCCATTAACCACTTAATATTGTAAACAGATCTGGCCAAATATTCCTTAGTGTTGAGAAACTCATCCAGCTTTGATATATCTTGTATTTCATCACTTAATGGCATTGAATTTTGTTGATTTAAATTCTAAAAACTAGAAAGGTGACTTTCAGCAGCCTTGATGTCTTCATCCATCTTAGAGAAAGATAGCTTATGTTATTCCCTCAACCTCATCTTAGTAATTTTCCATTTTGATGAGAGAATCTGAGGGGCAGATCCCAGGTTCCAATAGCTCGAGGAAGCAATAACATTCTCTTGACGCCCTTTAGACACAATCTAGGCACTATTTAATTTGAATGGAATATCATCAATCTGCAGACCGCCAGTGGAAATATCCACCACCAAAGGATTATGATCAGAGTGGGTTTTGGGAAGCAGCGGACCAGTGGCACTGAGGGAATCATTTCTATCATCAACCTGAAAGAGGCATCTATCCAATTTACTGGCCTGCTTCCCATTGAGAGTGTACCTTACCTAGGTAAAATCTACACCAACAGTCGACACTTTAATGAGGTTACAGGTGTTAATACAGTGAGAAATTTCCTTGTAACCAACCCGATTGAAATTAAGTCAATTTTTCTCATCAGGCCACATAACTGTGTTGAAATCACTGATAATTATCCAATTAATAGGCAGTTGATAAGATATGAAAACAATATCACTCCATAATTCCCTCCTTTTCAAATAATACTTCATAGCATAGACACAGGACACCAAAAAGGTGACCCCATTCAGCTCAACAGAGGTAGAAACTATTTGGTTTCCTTATATACAATAAAGCAATTTGATCAAGTCATGTTTGAGGAACCCAAGGCTCTAAACATTTTCATCATTCAGATTGTGATTAACAAATGTGTAACTAAGGGATTCCCATTTGAAAGCTTTCCAAGTGTAAAAACTCATCCTTGGCTCAGCAATACCAATGATCAACGGCTTCTTAGTCATAACAATATGTCTAAGGCCCTTGACCATGGGAGAAATCCCAAGCCCTTGACATTTACAAAATAAAATTTTCATTTGTGTAGGGTTGACATGGCACTTGTTCAAGACCCACCCCTAACAGGCTCTCCTTTGGCCTTACCACTCCCCTTATTGCAATTTTCTTCATGGAGAGATTCTGATTTGATAATGCCCATCTCAACAACTGGGATCTTCTCAAAACCGTTAATAGACTATTTTTCCCCAGTATCATCTCACCAAAACACTCCAGAGAGTGGACTAAATTTATTGGGAGGTTTAGAAAGACCCACCACTGCATCATTCACAAACATCCTCCTGGTAACCATAATACCAGGGACTTGGGTAAAAGACCCATCCCCATCAAAAACCAAGAATCACCTGCATCATGCAATTTCCTATCCACTGGCCGAACACAAAAAGGTTCCCTATAAGGCAATGAAATCATTCCCAGCTCACACCCATGTGATTTTTTCACTAGAGTCTATCCGGACAGAGCACACTGGGTGTCCTTGACAAGTCTGTCAATAACCAAAGGCCCAGAAGGAGCCTCGAGGACATGACCATGGGGTTGTGATTCAATGATAGAGCCAACAGATTATCCATGGACCTGATGAGGGACCTACTTCACAACCTCATCAATAGTAAAAACAACATGCACAAGCACCGAAGGGGTGAGACACCACATCCTCCTCCTTCCCCTTTGTTGGAGGATCAATAGCATCACTCATGAAAGTAAAATCCAAGGGATGGGGCAACACATCCTCACCAGTGGGAATCGACTGTGAGAGTAAAGAATTCCCTAACATATTATTCTGAACATTAACCAAAAATCCCTATACAGTATCAGTAGGGACACATCCATCAAGGGCCTGATTTTCTTCAACATGCGTCTCACAAACAGTAGGCAGACACAAAGAGGGGGATGAGCAATGAATCCCTTGGAAGGATTTAGTTACATCAAAAGAGGAAATAGATGGTCCAATTAATTTTCAATCATCATGATAAAGAATATCACAAGCAATCTTCTCAATGTTCACAATATAGGCAAGATGTATCAGATCATCCTGCAACACCTCCTACTCAAACCCTTTCAAGTCAGAATAGGATGAAGCCTGTTTCAGTCTCAAGTCAGCTGCTTTCCTACATCCAACATCATCATGACCATCATATTTTCATAAAGCACATATAGATTCCCTTCTACATTCCTTAGATAGATGAAAAAAGAAATTACATTCCCTCTAAATCTTTGGCTTCCTTTCATAAAACATATCCAGAGAAATAATGTCATCCCTAGTTGTAAGAACCACTTTCTCAACAAGCGTACTTTCCATATCAATTCCAACCAACACATGGGAAAAGTGACAATATCAAGGATTGTCAGTTTGACCATCCCTTCTGATTTGGTTTCCCATAGAAGAACCGATATCCCTTAAAATCTGTGGATTCCAATACATCCAATGGAATTTGTAAATTCTAACCCATACCTGCACATGAGTGTTGGAAACATTGAATGTGTCAAAATTACGATCCCATTCCTGAATAAAAAGAATTACTAGTTTAAGAGAAACCAATCCAACTCCCCATGCCCTTCTCCTAAACTCATCAGACGTAAAAACAATGCGAAAGAGGCCTCTACCCATTGTTGTCATCTTCGAGTCCTCAAATCCCTAAGAAGAGACAATCTTCTTGTCAAGCTCATCAAACCTCCATATCTTCTCACCTTTGGGTGTGACATCCCTACAAATAATATCGAACCTAAAAAGGCTAACACTTTCGTCCACAGCATTCTAATTAGCTGCAATATTTCCAACCCTACCTTTTTAAATCACCCTTCCAGGAGAGGGGGAGTCAAAATCAGAGAAAGAGGGATTCCCTACAGATCTAACAACATCCATGAAGCTCTTTTTCTCATTGGGAGGAACCGAGGTCGAAGCCCAATTCAATGGTTCCCAGGACTGTGGAGAGCATTGAAAAAAATAATCCTTATTCCCTATACGATCTTGAGGGAGAACCAGGTCTGATTCCCTAACCAAAATCTCCTTCAAAGAGACCTTCTCACCAGGCTTAGAACCACCACGATCCCTCCCTTTCTTAGCCAAAAAAATATAAATTATTTAACATATAAAATTAAAGTTGTTAAAATTGATGGGATAACTCATAAATGATATATAATCATTACCCTGGGGATTTTTAATCTTCAATCATTATTATGCATTTTATGTTTCCATAAATTAAATGTTTTTGGCATTTTTTCCCTTCATAATGGGTTGTAATGAACTTCAGAATTTTCCAAAGAATACCCCTTGAGAGTGTCAAAAAAGGTGTTCGAAAAGGAATATTTTTCATACACTAGGTCAAGGTCATGTCAATTTAGAATTCATCATTTTCTTTTTTATTACCCCTAGGTATAATTATGTCAATGATGCGTCATCTTGTAGTATCAAGATAGGTATTTACATTTCTTGGAACTATTTAATATATGAATTACCATGTATTAGGGATATTTTATTATGTGTAGAATTGCACTTGGGGCATTCCATAAGGTTTTTTATAGGAACACATACATTCCATACATAAATATAATATATTATTAGATGAATATTAATTACATAATATAATTACCCACACCATAATCATTTATATTTAGTTACATTGGAAACCTTGACACATAAAAAAATAATCCACAAATGATGTAAATTATATCAATCTAATTTTATTATAGTGTCCCCCTTCTTTGAAATATCATTTCTATAAAATTTCTTTATAATCTGGGTAAAGGAAACAAAAATAAAGTTTATGTAATATTCTAAAAATGGTAAAAGAATGGTGATATCAATGATAAAATATTGAACACACTATTATAAATTTTTGAGAACCTAAAATTAACATTTTTAATATACAACCTACAAATCATTGATCATAATCTTCAGTCCTAGAATAAGTCATTGCAATCATATGACATAAATCCTAATATAATCAAATTAAATGATCCATTATAGAATAATATTGGAATAATTTGATGAATTTTAGAATATATATAATAATTGAAAATCACTTCCTTAGTATTCAAGGTTCCTTGAAAAGACTATCATAGTGGAATGGTTCTACACCATGAACCATATTACGAGTCAAGGTTGTCTCACAAGAACATAATAGTGGACATATTCCATTTCTAAACTCTATTCACTCCCCAATCCATTTACGTATATCTCATGAAATATCAATATTTGGTCAATTAATTGTAGGGTGATATAGGTACACCCATCACATAATTAAAATCATACATATGTGTGCCGAAAGGTCATTAATCACTAATCATATCAAAGCCTATGAAATGAAATGGGTTACATAAACTTTTCTTTACAGAATGACCTATGGAAAAGGAACTAGTATCATGAATCTAATTACATCATAAATATTATATATTCATTATGTACATATTTATATTCATCCATTAATTTTATAGATATAAAAATGAATTACCCAGTTTATGGAAACTATAAACCAGACATACACATGAATGTTGTTCTCATTTTTTAACAGATAGAAAAAATATATGTAAATAAAAATTAACATTTATCGGTTCTTTTTATTATAAAATATAACATATAATTATATATATTCATAAAATTAAAACACATTATCAGCCAAGTAAAATATAAATAAAAACGAGTTATATCGCATCGTAGAGGTGGTAGTCAACCCCAACACACGAACGACGTTATTGTTTCTTAATGGATTGGATGGTAAGCAGGTAGATGGGATATAATAATTATATTAATATCATAGTGTCCAAAGTTTTACATATAACCATTAATCTTATCATTATACCCATCCATAAAATATTTTGATGAAAAATTAATTATATCACTATAAAGAGATAGTTTCATGTACGCATGAGCGGTATTTTCACATCTCATTTGATAAGAATTAGGGTGGATAATGGGGGATTCATAACAAAAATAATATTTAATTATATTTATGATTACATATTATTTATCTTAGGGTGAATATAACTGATTTATAGAATGTTTGAAAATAAATAAAATGAACATGATTGGTTAAGGCAATTACATCTTCCTTGAAACAACATTGTTAGATATCCTCATAAGGATCATATGATTGGACTTCTGGGAGGACTAGTTCCACTATAATATGTATATGATAGCTTTAACGGATTTTTTAATGGTATTTCTAATATATAAGGATCTATGTGGTGTTAATAAGAGAAAGGAGGGGTCCATTATATAGATGGGGGAGGGCACTTTTGAAATTTCCTCATTCATAAATTAATTTTTCATTCCAAATGGATCCAAATTGACAATATTTAATGAAAATATATGTGGATGAGTTTTAATAATATAATATAGTAATATTTTTATAAAATTGGAACACATTTTTACATTTATCATTTTTTAATTATTTATTTATCCATTTTACAATTATCGTAGTATTAAATTTTCTTAATTTAAGTGTTAATATGGTTAGTATAATATGATAAACATCCCATAAATAAGCCATGGATAATTTTTAAAATCATATACCACAATATTTTTTGAAAATAATATTTTTATGAATTTTATACCATTTAATTAAATAATATATATTATAAAATGTCGATAATGTCATTTTTAAAATTGTTCATTTAATTTGACTTTAAATTAATATAGAAAAATCAGGAATTCAAAAAAAATAACTAAAACCACTATTATATGTCATATATTTCTGTAAAATTTGATTTAAATTGTAACTCATTCAACCTACATCAATTTTAAGATTTTAAAAATCATTTATTTTATTTTTATGTTAATGAAATAAATATTTTATTAATGTTGCACAAGATCTTAAATTAATTATAAAATTTCTAAAAAATATAAATAATTTTCAGTAATTAAAATAATTTCAATAGTTTCAAAATTTAAATTTATTTAAATTCATAACATTCTATTGACCTTATGAAGAAATATAAGTGATATTTTAAACTAAGAGAGTATCATTTTGAAAACTGCATTGATTTAAATGATATAAAAATAATTATCATGGGAAACTTTCAATTAGAGAAATAATTTTCACCACTAACGTGATTTGGGTATAATTAATTTAATCAAACAATAATTATGACAAAAATAATATGCCCATACCACTTATTTGTAACCTAGATTAATCTGATTTTCACTTTATTGAGGTGATAAATTTTACCACTGTTAATATTCATATTTTCCAGAAATAAAAGGGGAATAATTACCAAATTTAAAACAAATAGTTGTTTATATATTATTAGTTTTACCAAATTAAATATCAATTAATTAATTAAATTCATTTTTTTGTAATTGTGAAAAATGTGAAAAATAATTTTTTTAGAAAAAAACATTTTAATCATAAAACTATACTTGTTCTGATCAAATGCATAGAAATATATTTCTTCAATATTTAAATAATTTTATCATTAAAATAATAAATTAATTTAACTAAAATAATTACAAAATATGGATTAATTTATATTATTAATATGAAAATAAATTTCACATATAAACCACATTTTTCAAAAAAGAAATCTTTTTCATTCAATGGCTTTTTTATTTTAATTTGTAAATAATTGATAATAATTTAATTTAATCCATACATATCTAATAATAAGTCTTTTAAAATTTTTATTCATATTCATACCCACCAATCCAACAGCTAGAAGATTACTATTATTTTAAATAATAATCGTTTCATTGTATATCTTGGTTCATTTAAACATGATTTTGGGTGTAACACAAGATATCAAAGAAATACAATTATTTAAAGAGAAATATTTCATAATAATTATCAGGGTGTTACTTTAAGCCCCCCCCCCCCCATAAAATTAATTTACCCCCCAAATCTCATCACATTGATATGATTATATGAGAACAATTCAAATGCATTTCACCCTAATGTTCCCACAAAGCATCCTCAAATTGGTGGTTTTGTCGAAAACGTTGAACAAGTGAGTGTTGTTGTTTCATTAATCTTACACCCTATAATCCAAAATATCTAATGATTGTTCATCATAATAAATATCATGATCTAGCAGTATGACCTCTAAGTTTATTACATTTTAAGGACAATGTATTTACTTACATAGGATAGATACATGTAACAACACATAAACCTAATAGAGATTCGGTGGAAGTGCCAATAGATATGATATCATCCCTATACAATAAAAAATCTCAAAATGATTGATATACTAATGGTTAAGATTTTTCTCATTCCCAAAACTAATTACCCTCTTCCAGGTAGAAATTAATAAGAATACCTTATCACCAATTTTAAATTCTAGATCTTCTCTATAATTATCAGCATAATGTTTTCTTCCAATCTATGCTTCTATTAGGAGTTCTTGAATGGATCTAACCTCATCTTCTAATTAATCATTTAGATCAAGTCTCAATAGTTTTAATTCTTCACCTTCATTCCAGCATGTTGGAGTTTTTCACTTCCTAGAATAGAAGGACTCATAAGGACCCATCAGAATGCAAGAGTTAATGATATTGTTGTAAGAAAAGTCCACTAAAGTAATGTTTTGATCTCAACCACCTTTTAAACTAATATAGTAAGATATAAAAATTTATTAATGAGTTTTTTTAGTATTTTAGGCTATCCATCTATTTATGGAAGATATGAAATAGTGAAACAGAACTCTAAATCCAGATCCTAAGGAAGACCTCTCAAAAAAATTGAGGTAAACAACGAATCCCAATCTAAAAGAACTGATTTTTGTTCACCATTAAATGTTACAAATAATTCAATGTGTAACCAAGTATATTCATCAAGAGATAAATATTTTCCAATGGAAATGATGTGTGATGACTACATAGGGTGGTCCACTACAACCCAAATAGTATTATTCCCATTATATGTTTTTAAGAGTATGATGAAAAATTCTATGGTTATTTTTTGGAATTTCTATTACGGTTTGGGTAATGTTTGTAACATATTCTTATAAATTTAACTCTTATCTTTAATAGGATGATATAACATGTATGAAGAAACATACTCTTGGCCCCAAAATACGGCCAGAAAGAAAGAAACGAAAAATAAGGTTGGCGCTATGCCTCGCGAAGCACCGCCGCGAAGCACCCACGCAAAGCCCCGCCGCGAAGCACCCCGACCATTGCAGCCTTGCGAAGCACCGGAGTCGGTAAGGCTCCGCGAATGCATTTGACATTCGCGAGCCACCGCAATGTTCCGGAGGCGGTAAGGCTCCGCAAATGCATTTGACGTTCGTGAGCCGCCGCGAATCTCCGGAGGCGGTAAGTCTCCGCGAACACATCTGACATTTGCGAGCCGCCGCAAAGCTCTGGAGGTGGTAATGCTCCGCGAACGCATTTGACGTTCATGAGCCTCTGTGATGCTCCAGAGGAGGTAATGCTCCACGAACGCATTTGACGTTCGCGAGCCACCGCGATGCTCCTGAAGTGGTAATGCTCCGCGAACGCATTTGACGTTCGCGGGCGCACCACGATGCACCGGAGGCAGCGCACGAGTTCTGCTTCGCGGCGCCCCGTCCCTATAAATACCGGACTCCCACTGAGTCCTGAGGACGGACAATCCGACCTTTCGGCTTCTCCTCTCCCGAATCGCGAAGCACTATTTGCCCCTGGGAATCATGAGCTCCGCGAGGTACTTCTACTTCGCGAGACGTCACTGCCTTGTCTCGTTTTGAGCCCCTCTTCCGAGAGGGATGCCCTTCGCGAAGCCCAAGGGCATTCACGAAGGAAGGGGATTCCCAACGGAACCTGGGTAGCCGCGGAGCGTTTATGCTTCACAAAACACCCAACCCATGTTAGTGATCCCTATGCTAAGGTAAGATTGCAACACATCGCGAAGCACACTGCTTCGCAGGACCCTGCTTCGCGAGTCACCCATTCTTCGCGAGGCAGTGCTCCGCGAACACTGTTCCACTTCATGAAGCACCTTCCACACACACATATGCCCCACGCTAAGGCCAAGGCACTCCACTTCGCGACGCACACTCCTTTGCTTAGCGTTTCCTCATCCCGTGCGACCCTCCAAGCTTGCATGATGTCATTTCAAAGTCCCATGGACAAAACCAACTGTAGTGTTGCTTTGCCTAATGCTTCTTCGCATAGGCACGCTAATGGCTATTGCTTCTTCGCATAGCCACGCTAACGTGGACCCTTTGATGGTTCGTTCCACAACCCCCCTTCACCATGAACTTACTGGTACCTTCCCTTCCCCAAGGACCAGAGGGTACCAGTTATGTAAGTCCTAGGGGTGTGGAGTGAACCCACCTCTTCCGAGCTGCAGGACGTTAAACTGCCAAGCACGACGTCCTCAACACATGACGTTAAACAATGACCCAAACTCATCTCCCTCACGAAGGGTCCCCCCCAGGTCGAACATTTCTTACACCACTCGTCTCCACGGGAATGGAATCACCCATCCACAGGGGATGATATACTCCTTATTCGAGTGGCGCATGTTCATGGGAGAAGGGCGACCCTAGTTCCCCAAACGGATTGCTGCACATCTGCATCTCCGTACTTCCCCACTATCAAGGTCAGTGGAGGGCGTGATAGGAAACGAGGCACCTCCCATCATTGGAACAAGGTCCATCATTCCCATGCTTTGTCACACCATGGGCCTCCATCCTGGAGTAAGTCCCAGCACCATGGTCCGCCTAACGCGTAAGCCCTTCTTCGCTTCTCACGGACGCATCCTTCGCGACGTGATCGTCAGGTCTTTGCAACCTCTTGTTTCTCACACCGAGCATGACTCACGTGGGCTTAGAGTGAGAACCAACCCTGACCCAAGCTCCAAGAGAACTATGAGGACTTTGATCCATGTCAACGCATGGTACATAGGAAGCCTCCATGAGGTTCAAGCCCACCCGTAATCCATTCACGTCGGGTCCCATTCTCGTCCAGCAAGACGTTAAATTGCATTCTGGTCCAGTGGTAAGCCATTGCGACCCCTCATCTAAGAGAACTACGAGGACTTTGATCCATGTCAAGGCATGGTACATAGGAAGCCTCCATGAGGTTCAAGCCCACCCGTCATCCATTCACGTCGGGTCCCATTCCCGTCCAGCAAGACGTTAAACTTCATTCTGGTCCAATGGCAAGCCATTGTGACCCATCATCCCAAGAGAACTACGAGGAATTTGATCCATGTCAAGGCATGGAACGTAGGAAGCCTCCATGGGTTCAAGCCCACCTGTCATACATTCACGTCGGGTCCCATTCTCGTCCAGCAAGACGTTAAACTGCATTCCGGTCCAGTGGTAATCCATTGCGACCCATCATCTAAGCGAACTATGAGGACTTTGATCCATGTCAAGGCATGGTGCGTAGGAAGCCTCCATGAGGTTCAAGCACACCCTTCATCCATTCACGTCAGGTCCCATGCCCGTCCAGCAAGACGTTAAACTGCATTCCGGTCTCGTGGTAAGCCATTGCGACCCATCATCCAAGCGAACTACGAGGACTTTGATCCATGTCAAGGCATAGTACGTAGGAATCCTCTATGAGGTTCAAGCCACATTGCTCGGTCGTTCATTCTTGTTGAGTTTCTCCCTCATCCAGCATGGCGTTAAACTGTATGCCCCTCCCTTTGTCCTGCATGACATTAAACCACACACCCATTTCCACCTGAACTACGAGGACTTTGATCCATGTCAAGGCGTGGTACGTAGGATGCCTCCCAGAGGTTCAAGCCCACCACCCATTGGACCAAGGTCCACTTTCACGTCGGTTCTCCGACAAAGCTCCATTTGAACTACGAGGTCTTTGATCCATGCCAAGGCATGGTACGTAGGAAGCCTCCACGAGGTTCAAGCCCACCCATCACCCAATTCACGTCGTGTTCTACCTGCGTCCAGCACGACGTTAAACTGCAATTCCAGTCCGACGGCAAGCCGTTGTGACTAACCCGAACTACGAGGTCTTTGATCCACGTCAAGGCATGGTACGTAGGAATCCTCTACCAAGTTGAAACCCACCATCAGGTCGTTCCGACCTCATTCACGTCGGTTCACCCCCATCCTGCATGATGTTAAACTGTATTCCATCAATCCTTCGAACTACGAGGACTTTGATCCATGTCAAGGCATGGTACGTAAGAATCCTTCCCAATGTTCAATCCCACCATTAGGGGACCCACGGGTCTACTTTCACGTCGGTTCACCGATGAAACACTTTGAACTACGGGGTATTTGATCCATGTCAAGGCATGGTATGTAGGAAGCCTTCTAGAGGCTCAAGCCCACCACTCATCGGACCAAGGTCCACCTTCACGTCGGTACGCTGACGATGCTCATCGGACCAAGGTCCACCCTCACGTCGTCACACTAACGATGCCCATCGGACCAAGGTCCACCTTCACGTCGATTTACTGGCACCATCCTAAACTACATGGACATTGATTCCCTGCCACGGGGATACGTAGGAGGCCTCTTCAAGGTTCAAGCCCAACTTCACTGTCGCCCCTGTGATGGTCCCATTTCATTCCCCCTCTACTTCATTCATCCACCTAAATCCCATCCTAATTCTCACCCGAACTATCATATCCCGGTGAGTCCATGTCGGTACGCTCTTCTTCACAGCCGTCCATGTGCTGGCCCTAGTATCGACATCACTTCAAGGAGAATCCCTCGATCCGATCTATCCTAGCTAAAGCACTGGTTAGGTTGATCCGTCTCCACTAGACGTTAAACTCACGGCATACCCTGTGTTAAACACAGGAAGCTGAGGAAAATCTCATATATATGTCTATGACATATAATTCCCCGCGCTCGATGTGGGATGCCTCGGGCATCCGCGCCCTCAAGAAGCCTTGTGACCAGGGATAACAGAAAGACAAGCCAGGTTCCCCAGCATCCAGACATGCTACTGATGCCTCAACGTGACTACTCCCCCGACTGAAGGTTGCTTCCCTGACCGGACCCTTTGGAATGTCCCGACAGAAGCAGTGTAATTAACCGGCGTCCATGGAAACATGACACTGGGAAGAGTATCACGAACTATGTATTAAATCTATGAGGGAGACCCGGACTAGGTGACGAGTTTTGAGGAGGAATCCACTGGAGGAAGAACCGACATCCCATCATCCCGTTTCGATCAAGGAGCAGACGTCCCTGAATAAGGAGCAAATGCCGCCCACCCTTGGAAAGCGGGAATGCGGGGAAACAAAGCGTCGCGCGTCCTCCTCTGTGGGAAGAACGGATGAGCGCGCGCGCCCCGGTGAAACCGTCGAAAATAGAAATGGTAAACCCAATGTGAATTTCTTCTCCTCAATATGGAGATTAGTAGCATTTGAGACACCAGTAGATTGACGTGTCACTGGATCCAGATATCCGGCGCCTGGTCCCGCCAAGCAAATAGCGGGCCTGTCGTGGAACTCACTGGATGTCGGGGCAGTAGAACTTGGGGCACTCCATTCTGCAGCGTGTTGGCATTGATCCTTCTTACAGAAGTGGAGAATGGAAGGACACAGGGGCACTGGCTGTCAATCCTTTTCCTCTCAGTACTGATGAGTTGATCCCTTCGTTTCTCAGGAACCAGGTTGCTGTTACAGAGATGTGATCACCGTCCGCTCCTCGCCCACGCAGGGGCAGGGGTAACACCACCACTACCACCCCACGTAGTGCCGCTACTGCCACGACGGCCGCCACATCGCGTAATATGGGGCGCCCACGTCCCCTTTCCCCATTTGAGGCCATCCAGCGACGGGTGATCGACAACCTCGTGCGTAGGTATGAGGAAGAAGGGGTCGTCCCAACTCGGGATATGGCCCGCCTGGACCTCGAGGCCTCCAGGCCCCACCGTCAACGCCGCCCTAACAGGCCGTGCAGGGAGCCCCTACTCCCCACCCCAACGTTCAACCGTTTCGGGAGCCTGTCTCTGGAATGCCTTCACGACTCCTCGCCTTACGCTGAAGAGGCGGGCACCGTCCGGCTCAGCCTGCTCAGGGTCCTGACCCAAGGGCTCTAGGAGAGAGCTCCCGCTCGGCCGCGTCAGTGCCGCTGTCCGTCCTCGCAGGAAGAGAAGGCAGGCTACGTCCCTGCACCACCTGCACCAGCTCGCCTGACCCGACGTTAGCGCTGGGCCCGGGCTGAGGACGCTTGCCTAGGCGCGTCAACGTCGACAGCTACAGTGGCCCGAGCCACTGCCAACGTGCATCGTGATGCCCCCTGCATACACTGAGTAGGGGCACTCCTTCACCCAACCAGGATCAAGACCCCAACCACCCCACGGGCATGCTGGGTTGACTCTTCGGGTTGCATGCCCAAGTGGTGATCGCCGCGAACTAACCCGCGGTAATGTCACCCTATACGGAGGTCCTCCCCGTACCACTACTCCACATAGTGTGGGCCTTCCCCGCTCCGAACTTTGTCATGGAGGCATGCCTCATTCTACCCCCATCCCAAAGGAAGAACTGCCCCGCAGTAGTGACGCTCAGCGCGGAAACCTTTCCCGCGCCCACTATACAGGGTATGGAGTCCATCCTCCTGCCCCCGGCTGCCAACCTGAAGGCACCATCCATCTGGTCCTTCTCCAACATGGGGGCCTTCCCTACGTCCTCTCTGCAACCAGCCAAGGTCCTCCTTGCATCGACCATGGAGGTCCTCCTCATGCTCCTGCCAATTCCAACAGAGGCCTCGCCTACATGGGTGCTGTTCATGGAGGTCCTCCCCATGTACCCTTAGACATTTTCCCCGGTGCCCCTCGCACCCCGGCTATCTCGAGTGGGGGCCCTCTCCGCCACAGCGCCAGCACCGCCCCGAGGCTACCTGATAGGGGTCAACCCTGTCCCGAAGAGCCACCCAGGGGCAGGAGAGCGGGTCGTCGTTGCCACAAGAAGAACCCTGGGAAGGCCCAGGTGGAGATCAAACCTGCCTGCTTCTCCGACTCGGAAGCAGAATGTGATTCAGCAATGGAACCTTCTCCCTGCTCCTCTGCATCAAGGACTAGGGTAGGAACCAGATGCGTGAGCCTCATTCTACTGGAATTTGAGGTCCACCAGATTCCCATCTCCCTCCGCAGGTACATCCAAGAGGAAGAAATCTTGGGAATTCCGCACGTCTCGACCGCGCAATCACCGCCTTTGTCACGAGAAGCGCCCTCTACCTCTACCAGAGATCACTGAGAGTTATTATGGGGGCCAACGACGGTAGAACTACGACACGACTAGTCGCCGGTAGCTGCGGATCCTGTTCTGAAAGCTGTGGTTATCAGCCCGTCATATCGTGACATCGTGGCCAGGTCACCTCACTCTTCAGAGGATGGCCCGGAGTTTGGCGGCCAGTCAGCTCGTTCGCCGTATTCTCTACCGCCGAGCTTACTATCCCAGAGGTCCGCCTCTGTACCGCTACCTGTCCGTCAGCCACCCCTGGTTTATGAGTGGGGCAACACAGGGCCAGACCCTGAGTCCGAGCCCAGGAGCTTCTGGAGTATTCTCGTAGCGGATTAATTCCTGGAAAAGTTCTGGCTGACGGCGGCGCTGAATTTTCGCATACCGGAGTCTCTTACCCCTGAAGAAGGGGGGTGCTTTTGTCGAACCCTATGGGTGATGCACTTCCGCCTCCATTACGAACGAGTGGTGTACCCCAGAAGTCGAGAGCACATCGAAGAAATTGGCGAGCAGTGCCGCCTGGTCGATGCACCCGCACTCCTTGTGGCCCAGCACCGTGAGTCGCCAGGCAGCCAGAGCACCCTTCAACAAAAATGCGTTCAATGTTTTAAAGCACTCCGCAGAATCATCAGGGATGCCACCCCCCATGTGCAAGTCTGTGGTTGGGGACACTATGCCGCTCTCCTCTTCGACCCTATCTGACGGCAGCCCGATTCGCTATGCGACATCGAGGACATTCCCCCGAGAGGGGTCACGATCCACATGGCTGACGTCGTAGACAAGGAGGATGAGCTTGAATTCCTTGATGGAGACTCCCCCCCCCCCCCGAGGGCGTACCGCCACTGCTGGAACCCATCAGTGAGAGTTACCCGTCAGTAGAGGAACCTACTAGGCCTCCCCGTACCCACCGAGTCGCTGGTACTCGGTCGAAACACCGGTAAGGGTAAAGAGCATGTTGGATCTGTCAAGCACTCTGACCCGTCTGCCTCTGCACAGAAGAAGGAAGAGGATCCTAAGAAGGCCACTTTACGCCAGCAGCTTGCTGAGCAGAAGAGGCTGGTTGACGAACTCTTGGCTGAGCGCGCCGCACAGCAGCGACCCGACTATGGTGATCCTAGGCCAGGGCAGCAGGGGCAGGAACAATTTCCCCCTGGTGAGATGCCTCTGGGCCACCCTAATCATGCTACATCCGTAGACAGGGCAGACACTGGAACATATGGAAAGAGGGCACGATACGTCTTGCCAAATCCCCCCGAGCGACAGGGCAATATGAAGAATCCAGTCCGGGTTCCCCCAGTCGCCCCGCAGTTTGTCCAGCCAGTTAACCCATGAGCGGCCGAACCCATCTACCGTGTTGAAGAACCTAGAAATGCACGTGTGGTTAGGGATCCCCGTCAAGATAGGTACCCCCACCCGGATGATCTTATCACAGCTCTCACAGCCCGCCTCGAAGTGTTGGAAACGCGGCAGGTGTCGGTCTCACCGGATGGCAAGCCGTAACTCACGTGGGTAGATGATATGCCCGTACCTCCGGGTTTTGGGAACCCCACTTTCTCGCCCTTCAACGGGACAGGGGACCCGCCCCAGCACTTGGCTCATTTCTCTTCCAGGTGTGGCCCCATGCTGGGGACCCCGGCTCAGCACAAAGCCGCCAAACTCCGATGTTTTTTACAGACATTGTAAGCTCCGGCATTCGTCTGGTACAACCAGCTCCCTACCGGATCGGTGACAGGTTGGGAGGATCTTCGCCGGCAGTTCTTATACCAGTTCAACTCTACCATGCGGATGACCAGCATTGCGGACTTCTTCAAGTGCAAGCAGAGACCTGATGAGCGAGTCGCAGATTTCATCGCCCGGTGGAAGGGACATACGTATTCCCTCGATATGCCACTAACTCAGGAGCAATTAGTGACGATGTGTGTGGGGAACGTCAAGACAGAGCCGGTACCCTCCCTGATCACCTAGAACTACCCTGGAGGGTTCAGAGATTTCTCAGATAAGGCACAACGCCTTGAGGAAGCCCTGAAACAGGCTAGTCAGGCACGTTTGTTGCCCCCTATGATCCCAGAAAGGAGGACTGCCAGGGCTGAATCAGCCGCGGTGGCCTAAATAGAAGCCCCGAGGTAGCTGGAGTTTCTGCCGGCGGCACCACCCCCACGACCCCGCAGAGGTCCTCAACATCAAGCACAGGCTCCTGCCTAGCAGCGACCGCCTCTGAACCGACAGGTTCCCCCGCGCAATGCGCCACCGCCACCTAGGCAAGACAATCAGGCGCCGCCTCTTCAGTAGGCCCCTCCGGCCCCCCGTCAGGGCCAGGCCCCCAGGGCCCCCTATCTAGAAAGAAGGTACCAGACTTATTCGTTCAACGAAAATCAGGTCCCTGGTTACTTCCGAAGTGCTCTAGAGCAAGGGATTGTGCGTCTGCCTTAGTGCAGAAGGCCGACAGAGGCAAATCTCAAAAATCACCCCAACTATTGCCCTTATCATCGGATCCTGGGGCACACCCTCAAGAAATGCTATGTGTTTAAAGACTGGCTTCAAGACCTGGTCAACAACAACATATTCAAGTTGGTCCCAGCAACAGTGCAAGTGGCAGGTGTCTTTGCACGATCAGAGATCGGCAGCGACAGCGAAGGCGAGTGGCAACAGGTCCCCAGCCGCGGATCCCAGAAATACGACGACTGGATGGCCCAAAAAAACCGTCATATGTGCCCATGGTATCATCCGGTCGCGCCTGAAGCAGCCGGAACCTTCAAAAGAAGTAGTCGGTGCCTCTGCATCATCTTCACAGTCGACCTCTTCCCAAAAGGGAAAGCAGCGACGACTCAAGAAGAAGCAACGCGCACCGCCAGTGCCATCGTCATCCCGCACTCTCGGCGACTTTATGCCCCCTGAAATGGGGATTCCCCCCAGAATCCGCCCAGTGGTGGATGAATCCTCGAGTGAGAGCTTGGGGTATGCTTCGGTTAACACCGTGGAGCTGGTAAAGCCCTATATGACTCCCGGCGAGGGGGGGCCAGAGAAACCTCCCCAACATTTTCAGCCGACGTCAACGTCAGCGGAATCGCAACTGCGCCGGTCATCGAGGTAACTCAGCAGGCACTTTTGGCCAAGCCGTGCATGCTACAGAGACCATGCAGTAGGCTCAGCGCATATATCAATACGTGCAGCCCCATCTAACGGCCTCGGATCTACCTCCACCGCCGTTCGTGCTACTGGATCGGGGGGAGCTGCCTCGTTCATATCACAGTCAGTCTTGCCCGGCTACAGGTCAGCCTCCGCTGTCTGATCCTAGTCCGGCGACTACTCTCCAGGCTTCCACTAGTAGGCAGCAAGATGTACCCAGCACTAGTCGATCGCCAGTTGAACCAGAAGGACCCGCTATGCCTCCAAATGCCGAACGACCTCTTATAAGCAGAGGTTTGCATTTCGCACGAAAGTATGATGTCCTGAAGCACCTGGCCGGAATTCCGGTGAGGCTATCCATCCTTGAGGCCCTTCTCCTGTCATCCAAAATGCGCGAGGCACTTGCCGAGGCCCTAAAGATCCCCCTCCAGTTTGAGACGGAGGTAGCAACTGCAGAAGCCTCCCATACGGAGACAATTGAAAACGCCAAATGTCAGGTGGTTATCTTGTTCTCCGTTGAAGATGAGGACCCTCCTATACAGGGGCACATTCGCCCGCTGTACATCACTGGCCACTTCAATGGGGTGGAAGTCCGACGCTGCTTCGTTGACACAGGTTCTCTGCTTCGTTGACACAGGTTCTGGAATCAATCTAATTCCGACCCATATGTTGTGAAAGCTGGGTCTGTCTGAAGGTGATTTAACTCCCTCTGCACTCAAAATCCAGGGGTATGACAGGACCGAGCAAAACCTAGTCGGCAAGATCTGCCTGAAGACTCAGTTCGGTGGATTAATTTCTAGCACTGAGTTTAGGGTTGTCTCTCAGGACACCGCCTACAACACATTGATGGGTAGGCCATGGCTCCATCTACATGCAGCGGTCCCTTCGTCGTATCACCAGTGCCTCAAGTACTCACTCAACGGTCAAGTAGGCGTGCTCCAAGGAAACGCGTCCCCTTTCGCTTCTTGTGAGGCCCGCTACCTGGATGTGGGTTATTAAAAAAGTAAGGATAAGCAAATCCTAGTATGTGAGGATGAACCCGCCCCGGTCACAAGTGATCCCTGGGCAAGCATGGATGACGCCTACATCCTCCCGATCCACCGGTTGGAGGCCACGACCCCCGACATGGGGCAATGTTTTGTTGTTTCGGGTATGCAAGGAAGGAATGTTCCTGTGTCCAATAGACGGCAGAAAATCACCTCATACTCCTACATCAACCAGGTTCAGGTGACCCCGGAACCTCCCACCCCTGTACGGTACCGAGACGTCAAGCTTATGACAACGGCGGTGTGCCATACGTGTCTCTTCCGCCGGGCTGGAATCAACCGACTCAGGCCGACATGTCACCACTGTTTTGACATCATCAAATGATGCCCTTTAGGATGAAGGCCAGATGGGATAGGGTTGAATTCCTTCATTTCTATGGTTTCAATGTCAAGTGAGCCTCCCGATGTGATGACCGCTTCCGCCCAAGCCGGCACCAGCTGCCCCTCGGGTTTTGATAGCCCATAAGTATCTTCCGTTGTGGGAAGTCCCCCCACGGGTGGGGAGGAAGACATGGAGGATGCTCCCACCGCCTTTGAAGAAGGCGTCTCTACCATGGTTGATGAACTGGTACAGGTGAACCTTGGTAGCGAGGCAGATCTGAGACCCACATTGATCAGTGCAGCCATGTCCCTTGAGGAGCGGTAGCAGTACGTCGACTTCCTCAAACAGCACCGTGATGTGTTTGATTGGAGTTACAATGAGATGCTAGGCCAAGATCCCCAGGTATTTGTTCACCATTTGGGCCTCTCAGAAAAACATCGTGGGTTTAAGCAGCCTCCCAGGAAGATGCACCCTTCTCATGGTTCTATGGTTGAGGACGAAGTTGACAAGCTAATCAAATCCAACTTCGTCAAGGAGGTCCAGTACCCCAAGTGGCTTGCCAAAATTGTGCCAGTCAGGAAGAAGAATGGGCAGATCAGAGTCTTCATCGACTTCCGCGATCTTAATCGCCACTGCCCAAAGGATGACTTCCCACTCCCGGTGATGGAATTATTGATTGACGCCACAGCCGGGTTCTAGGCTCTCTCTTTCATGGATGGGTATTCCATGTACAACCAGATCTGGATGGCCCCCGAAGACGAGGAGTCCACTACCTTCAGGGCTCCCCAAGGTATATTTTGCTACCAAGTAATTCCATTCAGTTTGAAAAATGCATGTGCCACTTACCAGAGGGCCATGCATCGCATATTCAAACCGATCCTTGGGACATTGGTGGAATTCTACGTGGATGACCTCGTAGTAAAATCATGTCAGCGCCAAGACCATCTCAAAGACCTTGAGAAAGTGTTCGGTTTCCTCCGTTCCCGTCACCTGAAGATGAACCCGCTGAAGTGTGCCTTCGGGGTCACCTCCGGGAAGTTTCTAGGATTTGTTGTCAGGTACCGAGGTATCGAGATCGACCTGGAGAAGATCAAGGCCATCAGCCAAATGCCTCCCCCGAGCAACATTCGGGAGCTTCGAGGCCTTCAAGGCCACTTAGCCTATATACGTCGATTCATCGCGAATCTGGCCGGCAAGTGTAAGCCCTTTTCCAGTCTCATGAAGAAGGGTGCCGCCTACGAATGGGATGAGGAGTGTCGGACTGCCTTCGAGGAAATCAAGCAGTATCTGCTCCAACCTCCGGTCTTGATGCCACCCATCTCCGGAAAGCCGCTGGTCCTTTATGTGACTGCCCTGGAGAGTTCCCTCGGTGCGCTGCTCGCCCAGAAGAATAACGATGGTACTGAGAACAGTCTCTACTATCTCAGCCGCATGCTTCTCGATACGGAGGTCAGATAATCCCCTATCTAAAAGAGTTGCCTTGCGCTCGTCTTCGCCGTGCAAAAGTTGCGACATTACCTGCAGCACCACGAGGTGCAATTGGCCTCCCGGGTAGACCCACTAAAGTACATCCTGAACCGCCCCATGCTGACTGGACGACTAGCATGGTGGGCAGTGATTCTCCAGTAGTTTGATATCAGGTTTGTACCTCAGAAGGCCATTAAGGGATAGGCATTGGCAGACTTTTTAGCTACCCATCCAACCACCGCGGATCAATCCCTAGACCTGGATTTCCCTGATGAGACGATCCTCTTAGTAGATCATGATATCCCGTGTTGGAAAATGCATTTCGATGGCGCCTCCAGGAGCCCCACCGGTATGAGGCTCAACAATCCCAAGATCAACAGAGTGGGCCTGGGTATTGTCTTCATTAACCCGGCGAAAGACGTCCTTCCATACTCGTTCCTGTTGTCAGAAGGATGTACGAAAAATGAGACAGAGTACCAAGCTCTCATCACCGGCCTCGAGTTGGCCCTTGAGATCCATGTGCCCCATCTACATGTGAAGGGAGATTCCGAGCTGGTAATCAAACAGGTTAATGGCGACTACTTCGTCAGGAAGCCGGAGCTCGCACCGTTGCTGGAGTACACCCTCCGCCTAATAGCCTAGTTATCTTCTTGACCAGAGGTTACCCATGTCCCACGGTCGCAGAACGGCCAAGCAGACACCCTGGCCAGCATGGTCGCATCACTCGCAGAACCCGAGCAAGATGATTTGAACATACATGTGGCACACCAGAGAGTCATTGCCCCCGTCACCCAAGAGGACAATGAGGGCCTGCGAGTAAGTCATCTCACTGCCGGACCCTCCACGTCAGGGGTCCCGGGTTCATTAGACGCAGTGGTTGAAGCCACTCCCGACTGGAGAGCACCTTTTATCGAGTATCTCCAAAATGGTTGCCTCCCGGATGACCGAGCCGAGCGCGAGCGAATCCGACGCCGCGTGCTGTAATTTACCCTCCAAAGAAGCCCCAGTCTTGAACAGATCCTTTATAAGCGGAGTTTCGATGGTTTCCTCCTCCGTTGAATCCAAGTAGTAGAGATACCTCAAGTTATGCAAGAGGTTCACGCCGGTTCCTGTGGTGCCCATCAAGCTGGGCCGAACCTGTCCCATCAAATCCGGAGGTTAGGGTACTTTTTTCCCTCTATGATCCATGATTGTATTGGGTATTACAAGAGATACCACGCGTTCCATGTTCACGCCAACTTCCTACATCGGCCACCGGAGCCCCTCCACCCCACAAAGTACTCTTGGCCATTTGCAGTATAGGGGCTTGATGTAGTGGGACCGTATCCACCGGCAACAGCCAGCCAGTGTTGGTTCATCCTGACTGCTACAGATTTCTTCTCCAAGTGGGCAGAGGCAGTTCTGCTCAAAGAGGTCAAGTCCCATTCCATCGTCGACTTTGTGAGCTCCAATATTATCCACCGGTTTGGAGTCCCTCACTTCGTCCTCACCGATAACGGCACCAACTTCTGAGCAGCTGAACTAAACAAATTGTACGCCAAGTACGAAATCCGGTCAAACCATACCTCCCGCTATTACGCACAGGAAAATGGACAGATAGAGGCATTCCACAAGACCCTCTCTAACTTTTTGCAGAAGATGGTTGGTCAGAACAAGAAAAGTTGGCCGGACAAGCTCCCCAACGCCCTCTGGGCTTACCGGACGACGACTCGCAACTCTACCCAAGTGACCCCATATTCCCTGGTGTATGGAGCTGAGGCCATCCTACCCATTGAGATCCATCTTTCGTTGTTACGCACGGCAGTTTATGATCACCATACATCAGATGAGGTAGCTGAGATCCGTCTAGCTGAATTGGAAGCACTGGACGAGAATCGGCTTCATGCCCTGCACAATCTGGAAAGGCATCAGGATAAGATAGCGAGGGCCTTCAACAAGAAGGTTCATCTTCGTTCTTTTCTATAGGGTTACCTGGTACTGGCCCTTCGAGCGCCAATGATTCCCTGTAGGAAACCACCCAAATTAGAACCCAAATGGGAAGGGCCTTATATCATCCATAAGGTTTACCCCAATGGAGCAAACTCCTTGGTGACCACAAATGGAGAGCGTATAACCCCCCCCCCCCCCCATCAATTCCAAATTCCTCAAATGATACTTTTCCTATGGCAAGAAGGTCTTGTATGACCCTAAACTGCAAAATGGTCCCGCACGACCTTAAACTGCATCTTCGTCCTGCAAGATGATAAACTGTGAAATGGTCCCGCAAGACCTTAAACTGCACACTATGGTCCAATATGACTCTAAACTGTAAAGTCCTGCATGACCATAAACTGCATCTTCGTCCCGCAAAACGTTAAACTGCAAGCCGGTCAGGCCTTCCTGACCGAGGCTCAACCTTAGGCCCCTTGGCCTCCTTGGGCCCCTGGCCGCCCGTCTTTACCATGAGACGTTAAACCGCAAGCTGGTCAGGTCTCCCTGACCGCGGTCCGCCCTCAGGCCCCTGGTTTTCCCCGATCCACCCTCTTGCGGGATTGTACGGTATGGTGTAGGACTACGTCCTCATTCACGTCGGATTACTTGTCGTACCGTACATATCCCCAAATGAGGTGCTTCTCATCGTCCCGCATGACGTTAAACTGCATTTGTAGAACTACATGTGGCTTGATTCCCATCTTCATGTGATACGTAGGAATGCTCGGACGCCTCATCTTGAGCCCAGCCCCAAGCTTTTATCTTCCGCTATTCCCCCTGGGAATAGTTTCCTTGGAGGATATTTGTGTAGCAGGGAGTAGGCTTTCTTGGCCCTACTCATGCAACCCCACTCGCACAAGGATTTTAAGGGTTGCACCATGTTCCCACTCCCGTTCTTCTATCCTCCCATGTCCTCACCGCATGACGCTAAACTGCATGGCCATCAAGAACTACATATGGCTTGATTCTCATCCTCATAAGATACGTAGGAACACTCGGGAATTTCATCTGTAGGCCTAGCCCAAAAGCCAAATTCTACCCCTCGGGTCAAGACATGACAGGGTACACACTTGTGCCCCAACTCACATCGAGCAAGCCTCGACCCGGATGCACATCCCCCCTGGAGATGTTTTCCTCTTTCATGGATGGATATAACTATGCTTCACCCACTCTTTGACTGGGATTACATCATTTTTTTTCACACCCCAGAGGGATCCCCACGAACGGCCTGGACACTACACCCAAGGGCTCTCCTACCGATACGGGCCAATTCCCCTGAGGGTTTTCAAGCAACAAGCCGATACAAGTCCCGTGTTGCGAATCTGGTCAGCGTTCGACGCTCATTTGTTGCTCCCATAACGGGTCACCATAGGAATGTTGTGTTTCCAAAATGGTCAACAGTGTCCTGGATCTTCGGGTCCACCCCGAGATGTCCCAGACATCGAGTGCAGTGATTCATTCTGCCCCATCCTGAGGTGACAAACATCCCCCCGGGTGGTGCTAGCGATAGGGCCCCCGACCCCGATTCCTCATAGGGGTGTACGGTGTGATGTAGGACTATGTCCTCATTCACATCGGGATCATGTACCATGACGTACGCCCTCCCTTTACAAGGCTCAGCCTCAGGCCCCTTGGCCTTCTCGGGTCCTCGACCCTCGTCCTCATGTAAGACGTTAAACTGCAAACCAGTCAGGCCTTCCTGACTGTTGCCTGAACATAGGCCCCTTGGCCTTTCCGGGCCACGGCCCAGGTCCCCTCTTACCCAGGGTGTACGGTGTGATGTGGGGCTATGTCCTCATCCACTTCAGGATCATGTACTATGCCATACGCCCTCCCTTTACGAGGACTAGCCTCAGGCCCCTTGGCCTTCTCGGGTCCCCGACCCTCATCCTCATGTAAGACTTTAAACTACAAGCAGGTCAGGCCTTCCTGACCAATGCCTAACCATTAGGCCCCTTGGCCTTTCCGGGCCACGACCCATGTCCTCTCTTGTAGGAGTGTACGGTGTGGTGTGGGACTACGTCCTCATTCACGTCGGCTCCTTCGCCATACCGCATACCTCCCTTTTTTAGGGGTATATTACTCTGCTTCTCATCTAGTACGACGTTAAACTACATCTAGAGAACTATGTGTGGCTTGATTCCCATCCTCATGGGATACGTAGGACCACCTTAATGTACAAAAATTCGGGTCCAGCCCCATCTCTCAAGGATCTTCATCCCATCTTGGCCCCTTGGCCTGTCCTTCCTCTATGAGAGGATTATATGGTGTGGTGTGGGACTATGTCCTCATTCACGTCTGTCCTGTAATGACCATGCCATGTACCTCCACCTACGGAGCTGTTTCATCAATCCCTTTTCGGTGGTTCACCAATGTGCCTAAGAGTACTCTGGTTTATTACCTGGAACGCCAAGCTTTACCCGGACATGTTCGCACCCGCTTTCCAGGAATTGTGTATCCCTGCATCAGGGCTTTTATCATCATTCACACCCGGAGGGACCCCCAAGAAAGGCCTGGATACTACGCCCAAGGGCTCTCCTACCATTACGGGCCAACTCCCCTGAGGGTTTCGGACAACAAATCGATAAAATCCCACATTGTGAATATGGTCAGCGGTCGATGCTCGTTTTTTGTTCCCACCTCAGGCTAACACGATATGGACGCTGTGTTTCCACCATGGTTAACAGTTTTCCTCTATCTCCACGCCAACCCATTAAGCCCAAAATGTCGGGTACACAATTCACACCCTTCATCACTTCATCATGTCCATGTAGGGTCTCGGAACTCTTGGTACTTTTCCTCTGTGCACGTCCGCGCGTTGGGGGAACAAGCTGCATCAAAGGTGTCCTTCAGAACTCTCTGCCGACTCCCCTTTGACGGACGCCCCAAGTATTGCGATGAGGATACCCCCCTTGTTTCCCACACCGAGTTTAACTCACGTGGGCTTAAGAATCGGGTTGATGTCTGTGCTTACTCGGGAGTTGTCACCATCCAAGGTCCGAGATCTAAGACCATAAACTAAGATTCTCATCTGGAACTACGTTCAGCTTGATTCCTATCTTGATAGGATACGTAGGAATGCCCAGACCCCTTGTCTTTGGGTCCAGCTTGAGTTCAGCTAATTCGCCTCTCGGGTCCTTCCATTGGGACCCTGACCACGGGGCAACGTGGCATAGTGTAGGACTATGTCCTCATTCACGTCAGGTTTGCAGTAGCTGCACCACGCGCACCCCGTTCTGAGAGTTAGCCCTCCTATTCCTTGTACAGCATGACGTTAAAAGGAACCCTTGAGAACAACGTGTGGCTTGATTCCCATCCTCATGGGATACGTAGGACCACCTGAATGTCTAGGATTCGGGTCCAGCCCCACCTCTTGGAGATCTCATGATCTCCCGATCACCTAGGCCACTTGGTCTATCCCTCTCCAGGAGGGGGATATGTAGGTATGATACAAGGCTTTGGGCACCGTGCCCCCTTCCCCCGGGAACCCGCCATATCTTGGTTACCCTCATGTTGAGTCTCTTAACCCCTTGCAGTGGTTTACCCATGTATTAAGAGTAATCTGGTCTAGGACCAAGAGTGTCAGATTCAACTTGATCAAGTCCCTTCCACTTGTCAAGCTTCATGTTCCCCTCCATTTGGGCTTCCATTACCTTTCACACCTAGAGGGACACCCATGAACGTCCTGGATACAATGCTCAAGGGCTCTCATACCGTTACGAGCCGATTCCCCCGAGGGTTTTGGACAATAAATCGATAAAATCTCGCGTTGTGAATACAGTCAGCAGTCGATGCTCATTTGTTTGCCCCCATTCCAGGCTAACGCGACAGGATGCTATGTTGCGAACTTGGTCGTCAATAATACACTGTCATCACGCCAGCCCCTTTAGTCCTCGAATGTTGGTTGCATGATTCACATCATTTTCCACCCCATCATGTCCAGGTGGAATCTCGACACTTTTGGCGCTATCCCTCAGTGCACCTTTACAAGTCAGGGGGACGAAGCTGCAATATGGCATCCTTCGGGGCTCCCATGGTCCGAGATCTAAGACCATAAACAAATATCCATTCAGAACTACGTGTGGCTTGATTCCCATACTCATGGGATACGTAGGACCGCTCGGACACCCTATATATAGGTACAGCCCATTTAGGGAGCCAGTCTCTCCCCCGGTTTCACCTCTTACCTCTATATGGGCCCCTCGGCCTAAGGTTTCCCTCTCCGAATGGCGTACAATTTGATGTGGATCATGTCTCCGTCAATTGTGTTTTATAACACTACGCACATTTCCTGCCCAGCATCGTCTCTGCTACGTCTGCGTTGTGATGACGATAAAATGCATGCTTGGTCCTATCATATGACCCTAAACCGTGACATTATCGTCCTGGCCGCACGACGAAAAGCGGAACTACATTGTGGTGACCTCATTGTAGAGGAAATCATGTTGGGTATTGGTCACGTGCCATGCCATTTGTCAACGCCCATCATGTCTTGATCCTTGTGGCGACATCACGACCTACTATTCTAGGCCTGTCGCTTCACAAAAAAAAACCATTCACCTTAAAGAACAAACAAGATATATCAAATTCCGCTTCTTTTATTGCAAGGGCCACGCCCGCAATCCCCTTTACCCCTGGCACTGGTATCCTACCATGTCACCTTTCAGAACTATGTATGGCTTGATTCTCATCTTTATGAGATACGTAGGAGCGCCCGGGCACTTCCCCGCGGGCCCAACCTAACCTTTGTGTTCGGTCCCTTGACTCGAGAATTTCCCCATAGAACGCATGGTAAGTAGGGCTTAGGTCCTCCTTCATTCCGGGTTTTGTAAACCACCTTGCCATGTATCCCCTGCTCCCCTTACCCATCCATGGTCCGAATTCTATGACCATAAACTAAGACCTCCCCAAGGGAAAGGAATCTGCTCTCTCTCTCTCTCTAATAAGTTTCGTTGTCGTATTCAGATGTGTTTCGACAAAGAACCCGAAGTGTGGGACTTTCATACGGACATTACCTTCGTCCCACGACCAAGCTTCGTGAGCTCGCTATTTGGATCCTCATCCTCTTCCACATCCAAAAGGACCCCCGGACGACATGGATACTAGGCTTATGGTCTCTCCATGAATGCTGGACCTAAGGGCCCTTCAATCGTTTCGGGCCAACGTCCCTACGGATATTGGACAACAAATTGATAAAATCCCGCATTGCGAATACGGTCAGCAGTCGATGCTCATTTGTCTGTCCCCATTCTAGGAAAACGCGACAGGATGATGTATTGCGAATACGGTCAGCAGTTATCCTCCGTCGTCACTCCTCCATCATCGTGATCTGAATCTCGAGCACCATGATTAACACATTTCCACTTCCCCATGTTCAAGTGGAATTCCATCATACTTGGCTCTTTCTCTTCGCGCATCTAGGAGCACTAAATGATCATGTTAGTGTCATTGGGCCAGTATTCACCGAGTGTCCCTTTGCCCTAACCTTCCCCTTTCTATGTCGGGATATTCCCACCACTACTTCTTGTTTCCCACACCGAGAACGACTCACGTGGGATTAGTAGTTTTGGCGGGATGTGTACCAACACGGTCAGGATGCTCCTCGTCCTGCATGACATTAAAATGCGCTTCCATAACTATATAAGGCTTGATTACCATCCTCATGGGGTACGTAGGAACGCCCAACCACTCTGCTTCGGGCCCAGCCCAATCCTCACTCATGGTCCCTCGACCTGAAGAGTTTCCTACGGGGTATGTGGTATGATTTGGACTCCAAGTCCCCATTCACGTTAGTTTCATATCTACCGAGCCACACGCTTCCTTCCATTTTATTCCACATCCTATCGAATGAAGTTAAACTACAGGGGTCTACGTGTCCTCCACGCATGACATTAAACTATGGTTCTACCCTGAACAAGTTCAGGATGCCCCAAGATCCCATTGGGAAGTGACAGACCCCCTCCCCAGAGAGGCCCTGTCTGAAAGAAGTAATGATCCATGATCAAACCGATGCGCCCATCTGGCGTACACCCATCACGGTGGTGTAACTACCTAATTGTTGGATTCTGTTCGGACAGACCATCACTCCATATTCCACGCTTTGCATTCCCCTTATTCAGACCCTCGTCCCCTTTCATGTCTCACAGGACCCCCTAACGGCCTGGTCTCATGTCGCCTCGGCTCACCTACCATCCTGGTCCAATATTCCAGAAGATGGGTCATGTCTAAAAGGACACCCTAACAGTATGGATGTCTGACCTATGGTCCGCCAACTGTCCTGGGCAAACATCCCGAAGGATTGATCAACAAAATTGGTGACATGGTTCTGTGTTTTGAACATGGTCAATGGTCAACCCTCATTTGTTGTTCCCATCACAGGTTAACGCAGTAAGGGTACCGCTTCTCCTCCAAGGTTAACGGTTTCCCCTTATTGTCACGCCATCCCCACAGTGTTCCGAATCTTGAGTATCATGATTCACACTTCCCATTTTCATCTGTTTGAACCGATTTCAGCGCCCCCGGCGTTGCCCCGTTCGTGCATAAGAGCACGCTGAAGAAACGGTAATTCGTCTATCCTGAAAATTCCTTCTCTGATCAAGCCTCCCCCATCTTTAAAAAAATCCGGACTGGTAATCCGAATCCCGGACATCGGGCTCGACACATGTGGGCTTGGGGAATTGTCGTCGAACGTCCCGCAAACATTGTAGGGATGTAACAATGCAATTCCACAGTGGAAATCATGTGCCCTACGACATTCAAATAAAAGAAGAAATTTTGAAGCATGAAAGTACCAATAAAAGGTTTTTGGGTTTTTTATAATACTCGGGGGGTCGACTCCCCCCATGGATGGGTTGACCCCGTCAAAAGAGCGTTGCAGCTCCGCAACCCGTTGACTTGTGGCATCCAAGGCTCGCTGCCGCTGAATCAGCTCCTGCTCCTCCTCAGCAGGGCGGGGTGCAGTTCGTCAATCCTGCCTTTGGCCCTCCCTACGCCAGCATGAACGGCAACCATCCTTCCAGAGGTCTACCTCATATGCTCTTCTGCCACTGCCAGCTGGGCCTTCAACCGTGAGACCAGCTCAGATTGTGCATCAAGAGAGGCTGAAATCTCATCTGCCATGGTTTTCATCTATTGGACCTCGCATTCAGCCTCCTAGAGATCCTTGATGTTGGTCACCTTTCTCTGCTGCCAGCCCACGCTGAGCCCACGATCATGCTCCCGGATCTTCTCAGCGATAAGATCTCGGATGAGCGCGTGAGGACGTCAGGCGTCCACTCCCCCAGCACATAGTTCGCGCAACCGCGAGCGGATTCTATCCATTTCGGCCAACCATTGCTCTTGGGGAGGGTCCTTCAGAAAGCGCGTGATCAGCTTCCATGACCGGTGACAGACTATGCAGCTATCTTCCTCGTCGGAGGCCGTTTTGTCCCAGTCTGCGCGATTGACAGGCTCATATGCGGGGTACGCCTGTAGGAAATCCTCGGCAGCATCAACATCCGGTGTTGAATCTAGTGAGACACCTGGAGCCGAAGCAGGCGTGACAAGACTCTGACCGACCAGTTGATCCTCTTCCTCAGAGTCCACCTCAATGACTTTGGGTATGGCCCTGCTGGTGGTCCCGCCAGTGATGATGTGCGTCGCAGCTTGAGGAGATGGGGGGACTATCGCCACCATCACCAGCATGCACCTAAGAGGGGCGCCACCAGACATCCCGACCAGTCTTGCCGCAGCGGCCCACGCCAGTCGAAGAACTGTATGACAGATAGGGACAAACGTTAGTTGACATGGTCTACATGTGACAATGAGGAGACCGGTAGAGGAGACTTACGGAGATCGACCTCCTGGCACTGTTCTTGAGCCGGTACTGACGGAACCCCGAGGCGAGGCCCTCTGTATACTGTTGGAAGGTCTGGAGATTCTGGAGGAGCCACCTCGGGTGCTCTGGTCCCACCAGACGCAGAACTGGACGCAGCCATAGGCGTAGGTCCTGATGGTCCTGCATCATCACCCGCCAAGGAGCGAGAATGAGGATTGCGAACAAGTTCCTCCTTCATGGCTCAAACATTGGTGAGAAGTCCATAAATACCCAGGAACAGATCGTAAGGAAAGAAGTCTGGAATGCTACCTCGAGAGCCTCCGCAAAATCGTCGGATTCTGAGCCTCGGTCTCCGACCACGCCCTCCTCCAATGGGCTCCCTCCTCCAGCCTCATACTCCCGAGAGGAGTCCTTTGATTCCTCCGATAATGGGAAGCGCTCCCTCAGATCGACAGCCGATAACTATGGGGGGACCGTCTGATTCAACAGTACCCTCACCCGGTCTGTCATTGGGCGAGGGACACCACTGGAGTGGAGGTAATCCTCTAGCTCTTCCAGGTACTGTTCTGCCTCCGCCGGAGATGCCATGAATCCATCCTGAACTGGGCCTATGCCCCGTCATTCCATCCCAAGGCGATTCAGGTGGGCCCATATCTCGGGTGGGTTGAGGAATTGCCGGTTGACATCCCAAATGTCCCAAGCTTCCATGAAGACGACATCTTCTTCCATATCGTTATAATGCAGGCGCTTCCCCGGAGCCTAAGTGGATATCCTACGAAATCCCCTCAGTGGCAGCCCCTCTGAATGACCCTGCTCTTCCGGGATCTCCAGATCCACCGCTGCTGCCATACGCTCGGCCGGTGCCGGTCTCGCCGCTATGGCAGCCCCACTACCGCGAGCGGCCCTAGCTGCCCTCCGACCCCGACCTCGAGATAGAGGAGGCCCATCGTCACCGACCCAGATAGTTGGTTGCTTCAGCATCTGACCTGGGTAACCAGCCTCCCAACTAATGGCGTACTCCTTCACCAATCCGAAAGCAGCGGTGGATGGAGGCAATGCAATCCGCATTTTTTCATCTTCCTGTGTGAACATGAGCCACAACTGCCTCATTACACACGGGTGCTCCTCGTGACGCACCTCCCAGTAGACCTGCGGGGTCAGCCACTGGAGGCACCGAAACTGCCTCGCAAACCGATCTGGGGTGTACGGTTCACAGAGCGGCTCACGATCTATTCATGCCACCAAAACTCCACCTCGGAAGGCTAGGAAGTAAGCCCGATGTTCTTTCGTTCCCCGTCTGTCATCAGTAAGCATCCCCGTCGGCAATGGGAAGGGGTGGAAGTTGAACTCGTCCTCCCTCCACACCCGATTGAGCACCATCAGAACGACCATTTTGAACGGGAAGCTCCCGACCGCGTTCAGGATGGAGGGGCGGAAGTTCGATCCCGGCGGTGAAATGTGGTTCGGATACTCGTAAATCCCCCTAATATGCGCTGTGATCCACCCATACAGGATGTGGAAGGGCCCGCATATCCTTGGTGGCTTCTTGCCCTCGCTAATATGCCGCAGCATTCTGTACAGTTGAGTGAGCATCGGAATCCCCAGATTGATCCGCTGCCCCATGGCCAATATCGACACCATGATAAACGAGTTGGGCCATACCCCTATGCTTGTATCTCTCACCGGTAGGATCCAGCCATAGATGAGAGCTGCAATGAATGCCGCCAGCCTGACTATCGGCTGTTTTCAGTGCTAACACTGAAACCCCAAGTCTTCCATTGGCTGTCCTCCAAGAACCGCCAATACGAGTGCCCCTTGCCCCGTTGGGCCGCCCGTGGACAAGTTCGAGGCCTCAGAGGTAACTCTCGATTCTCTGGGAAATTCAGGAAGCATTTGAACCACCTCCTGAAGTGGACATCCCTCACTGCCTCCTTGTCCTCTCCAGGGACAAGTGCCATCAGCGCCGACGCCAGTCGCGACATTTCCTCCGTATCCTCCCACGCGCTGATGACGGGGAGGAACTCGTCATACATGGCTCCTAAGATCGGAACCCCAGAAATCTGGTGGACATCCCACAGGCTGATTCCCACCTCCTTGTGATGCAGTTGAAAATTGTTGGTCCTAGACGAACATCTTCTCAGCAGCTCTGGCATCAGTTGCTTTGGTTGGTAAATGTGGAATTGGGAGTCCCATGCCGCCTCATACAACCCCACTCTCCTCATCTCAGCCCCAAACTCCTCGCATGAGGTTCCTACCCAGTAGGCCCAGGCCCAGTCATCAGTAATGTTTCCACCCTGGCATAGGTCCCACTCCTCGGATCATCCCTTCTTCGAATCTTGCAAATATGCCTTCAACATGGTGCGGTAGAGAGGAGGGGACGTCTCCGGTCGCAGTGGCCTCCCGTCAATATAGTTCATATGGTTGTAGAGACAATCAGCAGTGACGGGTGTGAAGTTCTCTTGTGCATGACCATCGGTCGCCCTGATCCATTGGTGCTGGCATAGTGTGCTCCCGAACCAGCAAGCTGGTTCGTCCCTACTCGCCTCTAGGATGAAGATGTCATCCCTCAACCCGAAGCTGTACAATGGCAGTTTCTTGCACTGCGGATAATCCTCCTCACCCACCGATAGCAGATCTGTCAAAGAAGTGTGGTCTGAGTGGCTACAGACTATCTCCCCCAGGCCTGGACAGTTGGTCATCTCATCTCGACGAGAAGCATCACCAAGCACCCCCAATACAGCTTCTTGATGGGCAATTTTAACTCTGGCCCTCATGAAAGATTTTTTTCAGCCGGATCGCGAAGCTCGACCGCGAAGCTGAATCGTGAAGCTGGATCATGAAGATCGGTCGTGAGACCAAGCCGCGAGGTCAGGCCAAGGCCGACAAGAAGAGTTTCACTTGGCGTGGACGCGGAGTCGGAGACCCGCTGTTCGCCGCGAAACTCGATTCGCGGAGGGCTGTCGCGGAGTACGCGGAGCTTCGTGAGGTCGATAGCACAAAAAGACAAGGAAGGAACATGATAAAAAAAAGGTCGAACCCCCTATTTATAGGTGGAGACCCCGGAGCATCGCGACATGCCTCACCCACGCGGAGCATCGCGGCGCACCCGGATCTGTGGCCCCGGTGAGCACCACGTGGCCCCTTCGCGTTGCCGCATCGCGAACCACCAAAAATTTTGGAGACTTTACCTCATACATTGACCCTTCGCCCTCCGCGGCTCCACGTATGAGGGGGGGAATTAGTTGGCGCCAAAATACGGGCCGAAAGAAAGAAACAAAAAAGAAGGCCGGCGCGCTTCCTCGCGAAGCACCGCCGCGAAGCACCCACGCGAAGCCCCACCATGAAGCACCCCAACCATTGCGGCCTCGCGAAGCTCCATAAGCGGTAAGGCTCCGCGAACCCATTTGACATTCGCGAGCCGCCGCAATGCTCCAGAGGCGGTAAGGCTCCGCGAACGCATTTGACATTCGCAAGCCGCCACGAAGCTCCAGAGGCGGTATGGCTCCGCGAATGCATTTGACGTTCGTGAGCCGCCGCGAAGCTCCGGAGGCGGTAATGCTCTGCGAATGCATGTGACGTTCGCGAACCGCCGCGAAGCTCCGGAGGCGGTAATGCTCCGCGAACGCATTTGACATTTGTGAGCCGCCGCGAAGCTCCTGAAAGCGGTAATGCTCCGCGAACGCATTTGACGTTCGCGAGCACGCTGCGAAGCACCGGAGGCGGCGCACGAGTTCTGCTTCGCGGCGCCCCTTCCCTATAAATACCAGACTCCCCCTGAGTCCCGAGGATGGACAATCCGACCTTTCGGCTTCTCCTATCCCAAATCGCGAAGAACTCTTTGCCCCGGGAATCATGAGATCTTTGAGGTACTTCTACTTTGCGAGACATCTCTGCCTTGTCTCATTTTGAGCCCCTCTTCCGAGAGGGATGCCCTTCGCGAAGCCCAAGGCCATTCGCGAAGGAAGGGGATTCCCAAGGGAACACGGGCAGCCATGGAGCGTTTATGCATCGCGAAACACCCATCCTATGTAAGTGATCCCTATGCTAAGGCAGGATCGCTACACATCGCGAAGCACACTGCTTCGCAGGACCCTGCTTCGCGAGTCACCCCTTCTTCACGAGGTAGTGCTCCGCAAACACTGTTCCACTTCGCGAAGCACCTTCCACTCACACCTATGCCCCACGCTAAGGCCAAGGCACTCTACTTCGCGAAGCACACTCCTTTGCTTAGCGATTCCTCTTCCAGTGCGACCCTCCAGGCTTTCACGATGTGATTTCAAAGTCCCATGGACAAAACCACCCGTAGAGTTGCTTCGCCTAATGCTTCTTCGCATAGGCACGCTAACAGCTATTGCTTCTTCGCATAGCCACGCTAACGTGGACCCTTTGATGGTTCGTTCCACAACCCCCCTTCACCATGGCCTTACTGGTACCTTCCCTTCCCCAAGCACCAGAGGGTACCGGTTATGTAAGTCCTAGGGTGTGGAGTGAACCCACCTCGTCTGAGCTGCAGGACGTTAAACTGCCAAGCACCACGTCCTCAACACATGATGTTAAACTGTGACCCAACCTCGTCTCCCTCACGAAGGTTCCCCCCCCCGGGTCGAACATTTCTTACACCACTTGTCTCCACGGGAATGGAATCACCCATCCACAAGGGATGATATCCTCCTTATTGGAGTGGCGTATGTTCATGGGAGAAGGGCGACCCTAGTTCCCCAAACGGATGGCTGCACCTCTGCATCTCCGTACTTCCCCACTATCAAGGTCAGTGGAGGGTGTGATAGGGAACAAGGCACCTCCCATCATTGGACCAAGGTCCATCTTTCCCGCGCTTTGTCGCACCATGGGCGTCCATCCTAGAGTAAGTCCCAGCACCATGTGCCGCCTAACGCGTAAGCCCCTCTTCACTTCTCGCGGACGCATCCTTCGCGACATGATCGTCAGGTCCTTGCAACCTCTTGTTTCTCACACCGAGCATGACTCACATGGGATTAGAGTGAGCACCGACCCTGACCCAAGATCCAAGCGAACTACGAGGAATTTGATCCATGTCAAGGCATGGTATGTAGGAAGCCTCCATGAGGTTCAAGCCCACCCGTCATTCATTCACGTCGGGTCCCATTCCCATCCAGCAAGACGTTAAACTGCATTCCGGTCCAGTGGTAAGCCATTGCGACCCATCATCTAAGCGTACTATGAGGACTTTGATCCATTTCAAGGCACGGTATGTAGGAAGCCTCCATGAGGTTCAAGCCCACCCATCATCCATTCACGTCGAGTCCCATTCCTGTCCAGCAAGACGTTAAACTGCATTCCGTTCCAATGGCAAGCCATTACAACCCATCATCCCAAGAGAACTACGGGGACTTCGATCCATGTCAAGGCATGGTACGTAGGAAGCCTCCATGAGGTTCAAGCCCACCCGTCATCCATTCACGTCGGGTCCCATTCTCGTCCAGCAAGACGTTAAACTGCATTCTGATCCAGTGGTAAGCCATTGCGACCCATCATCTAAGTGAACTACGAGGACTTTGATCCCTGTCAAGGCATGGTACGTAGGAAGCCTCCATGAGGTTCAAGCCCACCCGTCATCCATTCACGTCGGGTCCCATGCCCGTCCAGCAAGACGTTAAATTGCATTCCGGTCCATTGGTAAGCCATTGCGACCCATCATCCAAGGGAACTACGAGGACTTTGATCCATGTCAAGGCATGGTACGTAGGAAGCCTCCATGAGGTTCAATCCACATTGCTTGGTCATTCATTCACGTCGAGTTTCAACCTCGTCTAGCATGACGTTAAACTGTATGCCCCTCCCTTTGTCCTGCATGACATTAAACTACACACCCATTTCCACCTGAACTACGAGGTCTATGATCCATGTCAAGGCGTGTTACGTAGGAAGCCTCCTAGAGGTTCAATCCCACCACCCATTGGACCAAGGTCCACTTTCACGTCGGTTCTCCGACAAAGATCCATTTGAACTACGAGGTCTTTGATCCATGTCATGGTGTGGTACGTAGGAAGCCTCCATGAGGTTCAGGCCCACCCATCACCCAATTCACGTCATGTTCTACCTGCGTCTAGCACGACGTTAAACTGCAATTCCAGTCCGATGGAAAGCCGTTGTGACTAACCCGAACTACGAGGACTTTGATCCATGTCAAGGCATGGTACGTAGGAAGCCTCTACCAGGTTCAAACCCACCATCCGGTCATTCCGACCTCATTCACGTCGGTTCACACCCGTCCCACATGACGTTAAACTATATTCCATCAATCCTTCGAACTATGAGGAATTTGATCCATGTAAAGGCATGGTATGTAGGAAAGCTTCCCAAGGTTCAAGCCCACCATTAGTGGACCCACGGGTCTACATTCACATCGGTTCACTGATGAAACCCTTTGAACTACAGGGTCTTTGATCCATGTCATGGCATGGTACGTAGGAAGCCTTCCAGAGGCTCAGGCCCACCACTCATCGGACCAAGGTCCACCTTCACGTTGGTACACTGACGATGCTCATCGGACTAAGGTCCACCCTCACATCGGCACGCTGACGATGCCCATAGGACCAAGGTCCACCTTCATGTTGATTTACTGGCACCATCCTGAACTACGCAAACTTTGATTCCCTACCACGGGGATACGTAGGAGGCCTCGTCATGGTTCAAGCCCAACTTCACTGTCACCCCTGCGATGGTCCCATTTCATTCCCCCTCTACTTCATTCATCCACCTACATCCCATCATGATTCTCGCCCGGACTGTCATATCCCGGTGAGGCCATGTCGGTACGCTCTTCTTCACAGCCGCCCATGGGCTGGCCCCGGTATCGGCATCCCTTCAAGGAGAATCCCTCAATCCAATATATCCTTACTTATGCTCTGGTTGGGTTGATCCGTCTCCGCTAGATGTTAAACTCGCGGCATACCCTGTGTTAAACACGGGAAGCTGAGGAAAACCTCAGATATGTGTCTATGACATATAATTCCCTGCGCTCGATGTGGGATGCCTCGGGCTTCCGCTCCCTCGAGAAGCCTTGTGACCAGGGATAACAGACAGACATGCCCGGTTCCCCAGCATCCAGACACGCTACTAATGCCTCAACGTGACTACTCCCCCGACTGAAGGTTGTTGCCCTAACCGGACCCTTTGGAATTTCCCGACAGAAGCAGTGTAATTAACCGGCGTCCATGGAAACATGGCACTGTGAAGAGTTTCACGAACTATGTATTAAATCTATAAGGGAGACCCGGACTAGGTGATGAGTTCTGAGGAGGAATCAACAGGAGGAAGAACCGAAATCCCATCATCCGGTTTCGATCAAGGAGCAGACGTCCCTGAATAAGGAGTGAATGTCGCCCGCCCTTAGAAAGCGGGAATGCAGGGCAACAAAGCGCCACACGTCCACCTCCGCGGGCGGAACGGATGCGCGCGCGCCCCTGTGAAAGCGTCAGAAACACATACTCAACAATATATTTGTTCATGATATCTCCTAGAAATACTTTTTCAAGTATCTATACATCATTATACATCTAGGACGAATTGTTAATGATTTACTATGAGATTCATCAATATGTTATTTCTTAGAATATGGGACTAAAGGGACCCATACATGATTCCTAAATCTTATCATTATTTCGAATTCATGGATGATATTAGGACCATTTCTCACAATCATTTGTAGCTCTACATCTTCTTTCGGTTACTATTTAATCTTTACACTATTTGATGGTTGAACACTCAATTGAGAAATATATGATGTATCTCATTCCATTAAGATATCATGATCCATACATTACATGTCTAGAAATTTTGGATTTATTCTATCCTCATCATAGAAAATCTAGCAAGATCCTTTTGACTCAAAGAATCTTCCACCTTGTTCACTTTCCTTGTGTTATAATATTTTGATCTATCATAATCTTTAATCATATACAACCATATTATTCAGAACCTCTTCTTATAAATTTTAGAGAAAATATAATTCAAAATTTTTAAATTATTATATATGTCTCACCTTTTTCAATAGATATAATTCTTCTATATCTTCCATGTAAAAATTGCCACAACTAACTCCAAATCATTAGTTGGGAAATGTTTCTGACAAAACATCAATTAGTTTGAAGTATAAGATATATCTATATTATTCTCCATGAGTATTCATCCTAGTCACTTATTTTATATATCATAATATATTACAAATCCTTCTCCACTTTAATGTTGTGTATGCGTGGATTCACTAACATTCATTCACTTATACTAAAATGAACATTCCTCACATTCATGAGTCTAGAGATACATGGATCCACTTCAAGTTAAAATGGTTAGGGGATTCAATATACATGAAAAAAATTATACACATCATTTATAATAATAATCTAAAACAAGAAAAATATAGATCCCAGTCACAGTGATTGGTTTGGGTCAAATTTCAATAAATTCTCCCTTTAGAGGGTCTACAAATATACCCTCACATTAGATTATATACCCCAAATATCTAATTTTCTACAGTGAAAATCCACACTTGGTAATTTTATAAAAATCATATCCTTCATTAGGGTCTTCGTAAGAATAATCCAATGACATTCATGATCATCTATTATCATTGAATAAGTAATATATTTTTAATAAATACTACCTCAAACATATCATGGTATTAGTCACATAATATATTCATTAAATCCATAAAGATAATGGGTGCATTATAATGACCAAAATGAATAAATTGAAATTTAAAGTTTTTATACATTAAAATAATGTTATCTTGGGTATGACCTCCTTATTTACCCTCATTTGAAGATTTCTAGAATGAATATTAATATTTTAAAAGTATTGACCTCCACAAAAATTATAAAAAATTTCATCAATATGGGGAAGAGGATAATCATTCTAGATAATGATTGTTTTATTTTCTTTATAATCAATATAAATCCACGTTGATCCATATTTCTTTTTTACAAACAAATTTTTTTCATCTCAATGTTATGAATTTATACAAATAAATCACTTTTCATGATTCTCCTCGAGTTTATTCTTTAATTATTTAAAATTAATGAAGGCCCTTCTACATGGATTATTATAAATTGGTGTACCACTAGGTATGAGTTATACTGAAATCTAAACATCGTAATTCACAGTATGCCCATGAAACTCTTATAAAAATACATCAATAAACACCCAGACAACACCTGTATCTTTGATGATGATTTTCTCCCCAACCATTTATGATGAATTCCCATTTTCAATATGAATCACGCCCTATATGAGGGATGTAATCACGCCCTATATGAGGTTACATTTATTTGTGGCACTAAATTATTATAAAATATGAAACATGACTTCCCTTGCCCTAAAATATATGTTTTATTTGTGTAAATTAATCCAATCAATTCCCAAAATGACCTTGAAATCGTCTAGAGTAAGACTGATAATATATTTAGGAAACATGTTCCTTCGATGAAGTCTCAACCTGAGGGACACCGACAAGTCCCCTAATCCATTTGGCCACATGACCATAAGAACAACTCCGCATACACCAATGCATGACGACTAGCAATGCGGTTCTGATATCTATTTAATGGGGATATTATACCCTCTTTATCAATGAAACACAATAGTGAAATTATAAACAATAATAAAATGAAAATAGAAAATAATAACACCAAACCCAACATGGACCAATATCACATGATAAATAATGAATATGAATACATTATGCATATTAAAATTTTAGACATGTCATCCAATATATGTGTTTACTGATAATATGGAAAACCCAAAATAAATAAACTAAACACACTCATGTGGGTCCTAGTACCAATTCTAGTTCCCTCATCAAATCTCCACCCCAATGTAGCAATCTTTCATAGTGATAATTTGTTTATCTAGTCTATAAAATATGATGTCTATATGAGAACCAATCGGGTAGCTTCTGTATTGTGGTAGTATAACTATGTAGGACACCACAAATGGAATAAAAAGAAATATACAATCCATAGAAGTGTATATAGTAGTGTAAAAAATAAAATACATGTGATAAAATAAATAGTTCACATATTCAATTATTATTTATTTAACCACATCAATCCACAGGTTAAAGATGACACCTAAACCATCAATACCTACATCATACCATCATTGATTCAAAACCATATATCAAATATAATTACAATTCAATAACTCATGGTCATTCATTTTCTATTTAGTTTCAAATTCAAAATTATAGAAATTGGAACCCATTATCCAATGCCAATAATTTGGGACTAGAACACCAATTGTTTGGACCCTATTGGTATTTGATTCATTAGATCATGACACATAACTTTATTATCAAATCATTTAAATTTAGTGGATTTTGAAGCATTATTTCTCCCCCACACTCATTTATAAACTTCTTTCATTATGGTATACAACACCATGTCAAACACTCTATGGTTATTTGAATCATTTGCCTCCTTCCCACAAGCAATTTATCAATCATTCAAACATTTCTCATATATCAAAATTAACAATGTTAATCATCACTAAACTTCATATCAACACGTAAATTCATGTTATACGATTTCAATTATCAAAATAATCATGGCTTAATACTTTAATCATAATGAATAATATTAATAATTCCTCATTCAACCATTTATCAAAATTTAATCATTTAATACATAACCATTTCTAGTAGATCCAAAAATAAATTGATTACCATGTTTAACCAATTCCATAATTCAAATTTATCATCAAATAAAAAATCACATTAATTCACCAATTTCAAAATTTAATCAATTTACCATTATTAATTTCCGAATATTATCCTATTTAGTTATCAAATGGAAAATTGATTATTCGATTACAAGGTTCAATTAATTAATTTAACAATCATTTAATCCATTTTAGGATTCAATTTTCAATCATGGAAATTTCAAATAAAAAATATTTTAATTAAATTATAATTCAAGACTGTGGGATTTGAAATTTAGAAAGAATTCCTCATAAATGATTATGAATGCTCACCAATAGAAATCTACATTTGAATAAGGGTGATCTAGAACACGAAGAACAATGAGATCATAAACCATATTCTAAAATATAGATCAAATGAAGATAGATATTTCATAAAATAGATATAATCAATATTTAATACAGTAAATTCACCCTTCCAATGGTTTATAAATTGTTGTTATAGGGATAGAGTGGAATACAATTAATAAGAGATTGTATATAGGCATAGGTGTTAATAAATCAATGGATCTTTAATTCATTAAGAATGTGGATAATAATGCCATGTAATCCATCTGAGATCCACTAATTTTGTAGGAATGATAATAGGTTTTATTGGGGGTTATTGGGGATAAATAATTGGGGTTTGGGATTTTCTTTTAATTAATATTTGTTTTAAAATCCCACATTCTTGGTTTCTTGTATGGGGCTCATTGTTTTCCCAATCTATGGGTCTTATTGTTCTCCTCCCCTTGGAGTGAATATTTTATACTAAGATGGTGAACATTCTAAAAATCCTCATGAAAACAAAGAAATTCCCTTCTGTATGGGGTTTTTTTGTGGTCAGGAACACAATTTGGGAAAACAGTGCACCAACCATGCACATCCCAAACACTCACCAAAAAACACCAATTTTACCCAAAATTATCCCACAATAAAATAAAAAAATGATATAATTAAAATAAGGAAAAATATGGAATTTAATTGAGCACGAGAGATCACTATAAAAGGCAGGGATCTTACAATCTCTCCACTTTTTAACAACTCGTCCTCAATCTATACACACAAACATCTCTAATATTAGTGGAAAAAAAGAATAGGCCACTAAGCCCATGTATCTACTTCTCCCTACCATGTTTACACCAGAACATGTACATGTTTCCATGATACATGAACTATTAGAAGGATATTTCTATGAAACACTCTCTCACTCCAATACAAAACTTGAATCATATTCTCCTCAACGGACATGTTAGCCTTAGGCTCAACATCATCCACGTCAGTCTCATGATAAGGGATGGGGTGATATATTTGATGTTGGGAAAGAAGGAAAACAACATACATAACACTATACCTTTATAGAAGAGTCAATCATTATTCTGCAGGCCTAATTCTCTCCGCAACCATAGAAGGAAAAAAACATGGGCACTAACATTCCTTCTCTCTGAATCCTACGGTGTCCCAATCTAGCAGACACTCGAAGGACAACATGATCACTCAATATAAAACAAATAGTTCATCGATGTCAATCATACTATAAATTATACTAACTTTGATCTATATAAATATATTTCTGAATTAGTTTTACCATCTCCTGACATCTCATGTAGGAAACTACATCCTAATGACTATGACTCACCTATCTTCATCCAGCATAGAGGTGATCTGTATGAACTACCATAATGTGCCTCACATGGTTCCATATGAATGATTTTTTTATAAATGAAACTATAGAAAAATAGAATGAGCACTAGGGGATTCTACCAAGACCCACCATAGTCAGTATCACATTCTCACAACATATCCTCAAGAACCTATATAATATATTTCGATATCATAACTATATGTGTATGGAATGTCATTATTAGTAATAAATATATACCATGTTCCTTGATCAATCCCCAATATAAGAACATAGTAATTGTCTACTCACATTCCGAAACTATAGTCCATAGAACACCATTTAATTAGACTATTTCTATAATGTACATACCCCTTAACTTATCCACAGAGAAATCCTCTTTTATGTTGATGAAATGTTGGACATTCATCTGCCAGTTTATAGACACATAAATAGCTTCATTAATATAATGTTTCCTGAGGAGACTCACCAAAAATTACATTGTATCTTTATCCAATATACATTATATAGTGGAATCATTCTTTTGAAAACCATCAGGTAAATGATGCCCAACCTTCACAAATTGATAGGTGTAGCATCCTGTCACAAACATTGATTTGTCTCCTTTTATTTCCAACCACAAATATCGTCAATGTTCTTCATAGTAAATTTTTTCCAATTAAGGATTTATTGTTGACTTCGAGGCATGAAATTCTAGCATCATCTCCTCGAGAATAAACCTACCGACATCAACCATATTCCTAACATAGATTATCTCATCCTTAACTATGGTTTTTTCAAAATGTGACCCCCACCCTCAATTATTATCATCAAGTTGAAACACTCCCAATTATAATAATTCATATATCTATTACTAAACAAAAGTGTGGAATACACTAAAACTAATAATATGGTTATCTACTGAATAACCTATTGAACCACAACATGTATCTTTGTCGCACCTAGTTTCATGTCTTTGTTTTGATAAAGTTTATGGGAAATTATGTTCCTTTTCTTGGGTCTTTTTTGATATCATTTTTGAGTATTGATGTTTTATCTTTGACTAATAACCCAAATTTGGGTTCCCCATTGTATTTCAGGATTTTTTGTAGAAGGGGTAGTTAATTCATGATCTGGGACAACCGTGAGCCTATTTACAGATTTAAAAAAGAAATTTGATTGTTTTATAAATCCTTCATTTTTAAAATTTTATCACTAATTCCACATCTCACATGGCCTCTGTAAACAAAATAAAACTACCAAATCCTTTTTTAAATCCGTATAAATTCATTAGAATTGTGAATATGGGTTATTTATTCAGGTATTGGGCCATCTCGAGGGTATATTTCTAGTTTTAAAAAAAATTCTTTTATATATTACTCCATTTTTCATAATATTCAGTGATTCCACCATTCACATGAGTCTAGGATTACTCAAAAAACCCCCATGTTCTATTTTATCTCTTTGGAGCTCATCTTATCATGGATTAGGGAAAATATTCTCAATGGTTCTCAAATCGTCCAGATTTGTCGAAGGTATATTTTCCCATTCATAAATCATTCAATTCGTTCTATTTTAGAAAAAAATATTTCTTATTTAGTTTTTCCAGTATTTAGGATCCTCTCCAAGGAGTTTCAATCCATTACCATTCCCCTATGGGTGATGATCTAAAGGAAGATAAAGATTTTTTTGTTTTCCAAGGTGAGATTCCTTCTCATTTCTCCTCCCTCTTCTACCTCATTTCATTATTTATGTGTTTTATATTCTTCTCAAGTCATGATTGACATATGGTTCTGTTATCCCATGATTTTTTATCGGTTTTTTGTTCGTTTGGGGTTGGTCGTCATAGGTTTAGGGTTTATAACCCCCAAATGGGGATATTGGCTATGTGTTTCTATTACGCCAAGGATTTGTGGTAGGATATCGCTTGAACATGCCTTCATAATTGATGTTTCAAAATTTTATTACTTTCAGAACCTTATATATATGTTTATTATTGTTTTTCATCCTTTGGATAATTTTCTTAGTGAGAAAAATGGTTTTTTGAGCCTTGTTTTGTGAAAGGTATTGTTGATTTGTCATAAAATTGCACACCAAGTGTTTGTTTGAATGTTCCACTATCATTAGAAATTGTTTTTTGAGTTTTATAACCTGTTTTATGGTATTTTTAACATGTTATAGTAACTTGAATAAAATATGGCCCGATAAGGGTATTTTATTCCTTGTCAAGGGATTAAAATATTTTTTTTGTTTAAAATGGCATATTATGTGATTGGTAAATTTCCCTATAGGATTTTATGTGTTACGTGTGATTTAAAAACTATTTTTTTATGATTTCAAAATTAATTTGAATAATTAAAAATGTTATTTTTGGTTCCTTCTGTATCTTTCCAATTTGGATTTCTTTTTACAAACAAATGGGTTTCAATTTACAACATGTTTTGGCCCAAGTTGTTGTATAATTTCCCGTTTCACATCCTTATCATAATGGATATGTTTTGAATATGTATCCAGAGTGTTTTAAGTAATTAATAAATGTGGTTTTCTAAATTAAATGGTTTTTATATAACTCCTTAATAAAATTAAAATTCATACCTTTTTCAAATGATAGTTTTGGGAAAGGCTTCAAGGCCCGTTGGGCATTTATTGTAAAAATGGTTTCCATGTGAATTTCATGTTCTATCTTTTGGGGACAATTTATGGTCGATGACATTGATTTATTATAATGATTTGGGGCTGAAAATATTGTGTTGGTATGTTATTGATGGATTTGTGTACTGAAAAGAGTATTTTTGAATAAATTTTATGTGCAAAGCCTCGTTATACTCCGTGAAATTATTTTACACAACTTTTTAGTGGTTTATTGATTCTTGAACGAAATGTGAAGAATGTTAGCATGATGTATATATGTTTATGGTCTTGTAATGTAATTGTGATTTGAAAAGTGTATTTTATAATATATGTGACTTGATTGAGCACTAATGGGAATCGTGGGTATCTAAGTGGGCAGACATGTACAAGTAGTCTAGAGATACAGTGGTGTTTGTCCCATGTTTCATGTAGTATGTTTGACAATGAAAACACTAACTAAACTATAATGATGATATTGTTGGAGGAACACTTTTTTATTGATATTAACACTACTAGTGTCCCGTGTTCACAAGAACAGATATTTATTATGGTTACCTTCATCGAGATATGAGGTACCTAGGGCACACAACTAATTAGTGCCTATGGGTGTTCCCGTGACATGTGCTCATTGGTTATTTTGTAATTACCATAAGAATTCGTTGTTTTTGGTGGGTAAATTCAGCATCATGTGTGATTTATTTAAATTTGTACATTATTTAAATTATCCCTCTTGAAAAATATTTTAATTTTAATGTTCCACCTCTTTGAAAAATTATTATTAGAATTCTTGTTTATAAAAAATGCATGTTTTTGTCTGATTATTATTATACCATGAAACATCATTTGAAAAAAAAACTTTTATATATTGTATTTAAAACATGACATTTTTGACTCTTCTATTTTAAAGGAATTACATTAGGAATAGAATATCGGGATAACCTACTGAGTTTTAATACACACGCCTTTGTCTTCTTCTGTTTTAAGTGCTTGTGCATGTTTCAACATGACTTCAATAACCATGGGATACATTTGAGCATTATGTTAGAGAGTGAGGAGCAGAGTCACATGGAGTAATATGGTTTTCATGTCTAGTTGGTTGAGTTTTTGGTTTAGTTGTATATTCAGTTTCCTGTAAAAATAATGTTCAGTTCAATTTTTTTTATGAAAATGTTTTTTGGGATGTCCTTTTCATTCTATTGTTTTTTATTGTTTTTATTTGTGAAACAAAATTCCCTTATTTACTCTATTGATTCCCTCGGTGCTTTTCTCGATCCTGAAAGAATCAAGAATGCCTCTCGGGACATGTCGTGGGCTTGCCTGGGTGACAGGTTTAGGGTCAACTCGGGCTGGTTCATGACAAATGGGTATAAAAAATGATTGGCTTCTAGCAGGACATTCATTTTAGATATCCCTTGTTATTTGGGGGATGTTATGGTAGATGGATTAGGATTGTTGGTACATAATGGTTATGTGCAAGAATAACATCACAAACTCTTTCTCGTTCTGATCTTATGGTTTCCACGAGAATCAAGTTTTTATTAGTGTCCTTTGTTTTTTTTATTGTTTGGTGTTCGGATATGACAAGGTGAGTTTGTCTAATGGCCTCTATGAGATTGAAGGTCCTGGAACGCCATGTGAATCTTGTTCATGGTCCTAATAAGTCCCATCGTGTTGCTGTTGTGTTTGACATATTTCCCCAACCATATGGTCAAGTCACCAACTGACACTAGTTCCCTTTTGTGGGTCTCATAGACGCTTCATAAATTCTGATTTTTTTTAATCCTTGTTTGATAATTGTAGAAATGGGATTTAAAGGAAAGATTGGATTTTGAAAAGTGGAAACGAGGTTTTCAAATTATAATATAGGAATGGTTTTGGAAGGTTGTGTTTTTGTGAAACAAACTTTTTTAAGAGGAATTAAAAATAATGTAACTGGATTGGATTATCCCTAATCTAAACTTGTGGATTGTTGAAAAAACTGTTTTGAATGTGTGAATAATTTTAGGGTGATTCTGGATCTTTGATTTAAATTCAATGTTTTGGGATGTGAATAGTTTTTGAATCTAATGAATTGGTTTTCGAAATTTGTTTTTAGTGGTTGGTGTTTTCGGAGAAAGCGTATTGGTCATAATGGCCATCATATTATTAAAAGATACATTTATAAATATTATAAAATTATAAGTGGTTGTTTGAATTATCATGGTTGTTTTTTAAGATGAAAAAATGAAAAGTGGTAGGTTTTTAAGAAAATGGTTCTTGATGAAGTGTGGTTTGTTTTTTCAAATTTGAAATGGGTTTTGCACTTGGTGGATGGTGTTCCTTTTGAAGATATATTATTTTTTGAATGATTCTATTTTTTTAGCATTTGGTTTTTTCAGGTGTGATCACAAGCACGGTTTTATTGATATCTTGATGGATTGCTTATATGGCATAGTGGCTTGGTGCCTAGGGTGGCATGGAAATGTTGATGTCAGTGAGACATGATAAAGCACCATTAGTGAATGTGGAAATCCAACATGTTATTTTGTTTTTCAAAAGTGTTTTGAGATGAAAAATTGCGGAATTTTTTTATAAACCATTGGTTATGTGGGTATATTTATTCTATTTCAAAAAAGAGATGCTTATTGAGTATGATTACTTTTGATTAAGAATCTATACTCTATTAGTGTCTTGTGATTGGATCTTGTTGGTGTCTTGAACTTGGAGTACTATTCTATGGGTTTCTAAAGATGTGTTGGATGTAGTGATGTGTCCCCAGATAGTTCTCTGTTTTCAAAATTTCCAATAGATTAACCTAAGGATTCAATCTCATGTTTTAAAATCTATATCCACCACTAAAAATAATTCATTTTTCTATTTATTGAAATAGAGAGATCTTTGGGCTCAATTTATAGTTCTTACTATTATGATGATTCTCTCGGTTATAGTAGTTGTGTTCGGTGATTCTTGGTTTGTTTTAACCGTGTTTCATATTCATTTCACTCCTCATTCTATGTATGATAGAATGGTGGTTTGAATCCCTCTGTATCTGTTCGGTATTGGATATTTTGGAGATTGTTCATTTCAAGAGATAATTTGATTCATATATCCTAACTACAGCCCAGAAGACGCATCAAACATCAGCACTCCAGCAATAGTCCTTAGAGTGACGTTTTTCACGTAGTCAAGAAATTACTAGAGGTGTGGGGAGCTCGACTTGGATCCTTCCTCCACCATTTTAGTATGGTAGTTTCTATGTCTATATTTTGTATCTTCATCACTATGAATTTTTTCTTGCCACAACATGCATGGTGGACAAACACTTAACACAATGTCTATGATTATTCTTTCAAGCATGTGGTTTTCTGATCAATGTTCTTGTGTGGACCGCCAGTGTAAATCAGGTGCAGTATTGGTGTTACCTAATCATGGGTGTATAATGTTGGGGAGCTCCTTTTTTTCTTTTCTTATTTATTAGGACTAATGATTGGGTCTCCTTCCCTACCCTCCCAAAGTGTTTGGGGTCTGGATCCGTACTGAAAGTGTTGTCCCAGTTCTTTTCCCCTCTCTTCGAGAGTCGGTGGTTTAGATGTTCTTGTTGTAACCCATATAACATGGGTTTTTATTTTGTTGTGGGAGAGTTTTGGTGGGACTGTATAGGTGATTCCCAATTCTAGTTCATGTTGAATTTCATTTTAGTTCATTTCTAGTTGGTCTCTAACTGTGGGAAGACCCACTGTGGGTCTTGAAGATCATTAATTGAAGAATTTATTTGAAAGAAGTTGTGATTTAATGGAAGGGAGCCTATTCTATACTCTCCCCCACCAATAATTGTTTTTCGTGAGTGAACATTGGTTTGGGTGATAATTTGTTTCATTAGGAGAAGGCCCAATAAAATGGTTCTCAGCTTTGTTGTGGAGGTGGTGGCTTGACCTTTCCATTGATTCTTAGGATGTGGTTGGGGTCTGTATTTTGTTTGAGGGAGAGGATTAAGATCTTTTGATTTTGAATAATATTTATTTATCATTATAGCCTTTATTATGTTGATTAATAATACTTAGTTGTTCATCAATTATCCAGAATATGTTGTGGCATTCCGGGGGTGGAAAACATTAATTGTTGTGAGAACATTAACACCCGGTTTTCCATGCCTTTGTTTTGATCTAGTTCATTGGAAATATTGATCCATTTCATGGGTCTTGTGTGAGATTAATTATGTTTTTTTATATTAATCTATTTCTAATCACCCAAATTTTGGTTTCCCATTTCTTGTTTAGTAGTTTTTGGTGAAAAGTGGTAATTTCATGATTTGGGCCAACCGTGAGCCCATTTCCAGATTTAAAAACCACATTTTTTCTTATATAACTCATTCATTTTTCAACATTTTTTACTCAATCAACTTCTCACTTTTCATCCACTGACTTATTAAAACTACCATATCCTTTTGGACCCCCTAAACATTCATAGGCATGGTGAAGATGGGTTATTTATTCAAGTATGGGGCCATCCCAATAGCCCATTTGTAGTTTAGAAAATTATAATTTTATTCTTTTATATCATATTCATTTTATTTTTATTGTTGGTTATTAAACATCCATATCGAGCCCAAGAACCCTAGGCACACCCCGAAGTTCCATTTTATCTGTTTGGAGCTCCTTATATCAGGGATTAGTGTAAATATTCTGACCTGGTCTCAAATCATCTAGATTAGCCAACTGTATTTTGTATAATTCATAAATAATTGAATATATTCACTTTTTTACCACAAATATTCTTCCACTACTTATTCTAGACCTTAGGAGCCTCTCCAATGAGTTTCATGAGATTCTCTTTCCACTATGGGTGCATATCTAAGGGAAGAGGATGAATATTCTGGTTTCCAAGGAGAGAATCCTTCTCATATCTCCTCCCTCTTCTTCCTCCATTCATTATTTATTGGTTTCATATTCACCTCTAGTCATGATCGACCTAGGGATATGTTATACCATGATTTTTCTTGGGTTTTTGTTCATTTGGGGCTGTTCTTCATAGGTTTAGTGTTTATAAACCCCTAGATGGTGATATTGTGTCTGCATTTCCATTACGCATAGGATTTGATGTAGGATATACCTTGCACATGCCTATATCATTTAACTTTCAAAATTTTATTATTCATCTCACCTGATATATATGATTGTTTTTTCATCCTATGTATAATATCTTTGGTGTAAAAACAGTTGTTCAAGACTTGTTTTTTGAAAGTTAGTGTGGTTTTTTCATAAAAGTGAACGCCAAGTGTTTGTTTAAATGCTCTACTGTCTTTTTCAACTTTTTGGTAAGGATTCAAACCTATTTTATGACATTTCAAACATGTTCCCATATCTTTAATAAAACATGGAATGAAATTGGGGTTTTATTCCTGTTCAAGTGTGTAAAATAAATTGTTTTGTTTAAAAGGGCATTTCATGTGTTTAGTAAATTTTCTAGTTGTCTTTCATGAGTTATGTGTGATTTAAAAATTATTTGTTTGGATTAATAAAAAATTTTGAAGAATGAAAAATGGTGTTGTCTTCCTTTTATGTCTTTCAAATTTTTATTCATTTTTAAAAACAAATGTGCTTTGGATTACAACATGTTTTGGACAGAGTTGCCGGAAAATGGCCCATTTCCCATCCTTATAAAAATGGTTATATATTGAATATGTAACCTAAGTGTTTTAATGGATTTATGAATGTGGTTTTTTTTGTAATTTGTGTTTATACACATAATTAACAAAAGTGAAATGAATACCTTTTTCAAAAGTTAGATTTTAGAATGGATTAAAGGCCTGTTTGGAAATTTTTTGTAAAAATGGTTTCCATGTGTATTTCAGGTTATATCATTTGGGTCCATTTTATGGTCCATGAAATTGATTTATTAATTGGTTTTGGGGTAGAAAAATCTGGGTTTATATTTTATTGATGGTGTTTAGGCCTAAAAAGATCATTTTGAATGGATTTTATGTCTAATGCCTCGTTATACTCCTTGGAATTGTTTTATGAAACATTTTAGTTATTTATTGATTCATGAAAGAAATGTGAAGAATGTTTGAAGGATGTTTGTGTTTTTATGGTTTGGTATTGTAATTTTGAATTTAAAAATGTATTTGATAATATTTTTGAATTGATTGAGCACAAAATGGATTCCTGGGTACCTAGGTGGGTGGACATGTACTTGTATACTATGGATCTCATGCGGGTTGAGCCCTGTTTTACGTATCAAGTTTGATGATGATAACACTAAATAACCTATATTTATGATATTATTGGAGGAACACTAGGTTGTGGGTGTTCTCCCTAGTAGTGTTATCTGTTCATGAGAACATATATTTACTATAGTTACCTTCACCGAGATACGTTGTACCTGGGGCCCACAACTAACTAGTTCCTAGGGGTGTTCCCGTGACTTGTTCTCATTGGATATTGTGTACTCACCATCTGCATTTGGTGTGTTTGGTTGGTAAATTCAATATACATTTTGATTTATTTAAAAGTTTAAATTCATTATAGTATCCCTCTTGAAAACTATTTTCATTTTGAAGTTTCACCTCTTTGAAAAAAATTTATATGTATTCTTGTTTATAAAACATGCATGTTTTTGTCTAATAATTACTATAGGTTGAATAATCATTTAAAAAACAAACTTTTATATCTTGTATTTAAAGTATGAAATTGATGTTTATTTTATTTTAAAATAATTTCATTGGAAATATAATATAAGGCTAACATTATGTGTTTTAATTAGAATGCCTATAGTATTCTTCTATTTTTAGCCCTTCTGTCGGTTTCATATTGAGATTGATAACCTTTTGGGACAAGTGATCATTGTGTTGGAGAGTGACCAGTAAGGTCATATGGAGTTATATGGTTGTTAGGTCCGGTCGGTTGAGTTTTTGATTTATTTGTGCTTTTGTTTTCAAATACAAATAATGTTAAGTTCAATTTTTTATGTAAATGTATATTGGGATGTATGTTTCATTTTTTTGTTTGTTTTATTTTTTGTATTTAAGAGAAATCATCCCCTTGTGTATTTTATTTATGCCCTCAGTACATGTCATCATCTCTATTGGATTGGGAATGCCTCTTAGGACATGTCACGGGCTAGCCTAGGCGACCGGTTCAGGGTCTACTCGGGCTGGTTTGTGACAATCTAGGCCAACATAGTCATGATCATCCACTCAGAACTAGAATCCAAAACTATCAATGTCTTTTTATTAAACAGAAAGAATCATAATCACTATTCCCTTTCATAGGTGAATATGCTACTTAAAAAAACGATGCCATGATATACTCAACCAATCTCTTCTACTATAGATTTAAATATCTCTTCAGAAAGATATACTAAAACTCTTGTGATCTCTATACAAAATAGACTTTTCACCCAATAAAAAATGCAACAAACACATAAAATTATAAATTAGTACATATTACATGAGTTCACACCTAAGGTATTTCCATTTATTTGGCATTAGTTTTCATGACACATATACTACAACTTGATCTCCAAACATCAACACTGCTCGAAGCTTGATCACAAATGCATCAAAAAAAACTGTATACTCATTATCTGGACGAGGTTGGATAAAGATTCGTGTAGTAGTAAATTTCTTCATCAAATCATAGAGTTCTTCATAACATGCCCAAAAATAGTCAAAATATTTTCCTTTCCTGGTCAATCTTAATTGAGGTCATACAAATAGAGAATATTTCTAGATGAACCTCTAATAACAGCCCACCAACCAATAATTACATTAATATCAAAGACATTTTTAGGAAACTCATTTGAAACCACTACATGAACCTTCACTTGTTCCACTAACAAACCTTCCTCTAAGATTATGTGACCCATGAACTATAAACTATTGACCCAAAATTAAAACAAATATATCATGGAATATAGATGATTCTCTCTCAATGTAATCTGAATGATTTCATGAAGATTGTAATTATAATCAAGAGTCTTATAGTAAACCATGATGTCAAATATAAATATAAACACAAACAGTTCTAGGTATGGGTAAAATATTTATATCCTAAAATATATAAGAATTTATAGAGAATTCATCAAACCAAATAGCATCATGATGAACTCATAACTGCCATACCTAATTCTGAAAGTACACTAAGGTCTATCGAAAGGTTAAACTCTAAGGAGAAGATACCTTGATCAAAATTAAATTTTTGAGAATTCAAAATCACTTGTTATATGGTCTTAGAGATCATCAATATGTGGAAGAGGATACTATTTCTTTATTATCATCCATTTCAACTACCAGCAGTAAACAGATAAGTGTGAAGTCTCATCAGCCTCCTTACCAAACAAAAATATAGAACCCCAGGGTGACATACATAGACCGATAACCCCCAATCCATAAACTCTTCTATTATAGTCTTGATCTCATGAATAAATGTTGGTTTCATTCTAAAGGTTGGTATAGAAATAGGCACATCCTCGACATAAGATCAATTTCAAATTCCACATAACTCGTGGGTGGTAGACCTAATAAGTCTTCAAGAGACACATAATGAAACATGTCCACAATATATGGAAATAAATCCTCATACACCCACCCTCCCAATAATCCAACAATAGACTAAAAACCGAGGCAGTGAGATCCCCTGGTCACCAATTTATCTGACATGTACGACCCTCAAAAATATACCACTAACCGCAATGAATATAATTATCAATATTTGGAGACATAAATGTATGTATAGTATAGTAACAATATATGTGTGCTTGGTATACTACTAAATAATCTATACCCAAAATAGAATAAAAAAATGTCATATATACCGTATAGAGATTCAAAAATAAATGATATTCCTAACCTCAAAAGAATATACCTTGAATATGAATATATCCATCATCCATACCTCCAATGGCTAAAGCTCATCAGAGCCCCACATACAAAATCTACTATTAGACACATCCAATTCACAAATTTTGTGGGTATAAAAGTATGATAAGAACATGTATCAAATATGGAAATATATTTTGTTTATTGTATAAGAATTTTACCTCTAAATGTCAAGGGTCAAGCCTCTCAATCCACAAGTGTAGGTTTAACTGCACAAAATCTTTCTTACCCTCTTCCCTATGACGAATTATAGGTCCCCATAACTACAAAATTATGCTTATATGGGTCTTATTTCTCATAATCACCTCATCCACTACCTATGTATCCACATCCAGTAAAAATATAGTGGCAGAATGGGGTGGGATAGAAGACCCTATTCTCTTTATCTGGTTCTATCTATATACTTCTTCATTACCCATATATTGTGGGTTACATCTGAAAAATATTAGATTTCCTATTTTTTTATCAAGCTAGTAACTCTAATGGTGGTTGTGGAAAATGTCTATGAATGTGCCATGACCAACAACATTGGTGTCTGGTCAATCGGTTATGGTCTTTAGTAACAAACCCTTCCCCATGGAGACACTACATTTTATCATCCTTGATGACATTCTCTTAGTAATTATTCATACACTCAGAAGAATTATCTCCTTATAATCTAGATGAAACCTCCTAATTTTCAATTGAATCCCCCTTGAGGTTCCACATATATATGACCGATTTATTTATCACTTTAGAAAACATTTTCATCTAAAATATAATAAACTAGGACTAAATTTCACACATAATCCCATCCTAAAACTGCTTCACTATAGTTAACTCATCTCCTAAAAATTCTTGACAAGTGAACTATAAATGAGTAAAGAATATAGAATAGTCAATCATGGAAATTCTCCCCTGATTCAACCTCATAAACTCAACTTATATCTCATTATTGAATGTATCAGTGTAAAATTTCTCCTTGAAATCCCCCAAAAATTCCAACCACTTCATATAGTCTAGTCTTCCATCCCAACTAAAAATATCTGACTAATGATTTGGCAGACCTTGTAACATAATGTAGATAGATTGGCTATCTTCACAGCAAGTGTATTCAAGTGGTCATGAATTTCAGGGATAGTCTCAATCCATCACTCATCTTCCATAGGTCCACTCACTCTATTAAATGTGAGATGTTTATATAAACGGAACTTCAATTTCAATTCATACAAACCATTCACCACCCGATATGGGTTTCCTTCAATGAACTGTATGAAGTGATCAATGCTCTCACATAACTACTTTCCATCTTCCTCCATAGGTACTATTGGAGCCTCAGGTCCCACCACTAGATTTAGATTTCTGATCATTTCCTCTTGTCATCCAACCAACAAGAATTATCATAGATGAATATATATAAAAATCCAATCACATGTCATAGGATACATTAAAAAACAAAATTACATTTAACCAGAGGGGTTCACATATAGCCATAATAAGTTATCCCCATTTCCGGCCACACGGTTAAAACCAGGGCACTGTCAATACCCTCAATCATCCCTCATCTTGGTCATGGAATAAAAATGGGTAAAATCATTATCATATTCATTATTCTCTGTAAATTCCCATTTTACACATTTTTCATAATTTTTAAAAATTTAATCAATATTTCTCACCTTTATAAGTTCAATTTCACATGTAATATAAAGAAAAATAATAAAATTTCAATAACATTCCCATAACGTTCTTTTTTTGTGTGTGCCTGAAATGAAGAATGAAACAATAAATCTGATGTTACTATAATTATACATATAAAATCAACACCAATGCATTAATAGTATAGTAGTTAAATATTATAAAACCATGGAATGAAGTAGCATCACACATTAAGGGAATCAATCTAGTTTATATAACATTCATGTATAAAAACACACATCAGTAAAAACAATCCCAACAAGGGTACATGGGTTCTCCCTTATACATGAGTTAGCAACTCCCATTCATGAGCTCCTAAATAAGTCTCAACTATTCTTGTTATCTTGTATACCTTTCCCAAATATTAAGTCAATAAAAAAGAAAATAAAACGCCTTTTATGCCAAATTGTGACATCCTAACCCATGTGCCACCCACTAGTGCCCCGAGATGGTTTTCCACATGACCCCAAGTGTGCCTCCCTTAACTCAAATGTCTATAGAATACTAGTGAGGTTACAATATATATATTTCACATGGTTACTATATACGATTTTCCAAAGAATGACCAAACCATAACAATAATAAACACTCAAAAGAAATAAACAATTACCAAAATATCTAAAAACACATTACAGTTAAGTATCATGTGTTAATGAAAAAACATTAATATAATATCCAAACTAAAATTGTAGAAATTTCCTTTCATATATGTTTATAGTTTAAGAATTAAAAACACAAAATATAGATATTGAAAACTCCCAAGAGATCCTAATACCAATTCTGGTTGACTCATCATTGTTCCTACCCAACTGAACCATCTAACAAGGGGATCCTTCCATGATATTATCCTTCAAACATAAAGTCAATTTGAGTACTAATCATGAATCATAAGTAGGTTTTGAGTAAAACAATTTAGGCCAGCTCTAATGATGTCTAAAAAATATCCATTCCACAAAAGTTTATACATTTGTATAAAGGATAAAATAAAATTTATATGATAAATAGTTTACACATTATTTTTTTTATATTTAACCAAATCACTCTGTATGATCACATTGAAACCTAAATCATCAATATCAGCCTCAACCAATGTAAGAGTCTGAACAAAATATCCCTTGAAATTACAATTAATTATAAAATGTTATTTCATTATCTATTTAATTTAAATTTCAAATTTTTTTCTTCTTGGAACCATATTCCACTGAAAAGATTTTTTTTATTGAATTTTATTGGTAGGACTACATGGGTATTTGAATCAGCAGTCCATGTCCAACAACCTGTTTATCTAATCAATCAAACTCATATAATTTTGAAGAATAAACATTTTTCCCACACTCATATGTCACATTCATGCATTGGTTATAAAACTCCATGTATAGCACCTTGTGGGTAATTGAATCATCAGTATGTGTCCTACAACACATTTATCAATCAATCGAACATTAAAAATATATAACAATGAATAATGTTAGTCATCACTAACCCTATTATCAAAATCTTAAATCATGGTATACCATTTCTATTATAATAAAAATCATGGTTCAATACTTTAAGAATGTGAGAAAAAATTAACAATTCTGCATTAAACCATTTGAAAACATTTAATAATTTAACCCGTTAACAAATATGGTTAAAAACCTTCATTTATTTCCATATTTCATCAATTCCATAATTTAAATTTTTCTTCAAATAAAAAAACCACATTAGTTCACCAATTTTCATGTTCCATCAGTTAACCAACCTCAATTTCCCAAGTTCATCCCATTTTGTTTTCACATGGGAAATCAATTAATCATTTACAGGGTTCCCATAATTATATAAAAAAATAATTAATCTAATTCTAGATTCAATTTCCAAGTATGTAAATCGATATTCAACAATGAAATCATGCAATTATAATTCAAGACTATGGGAATTTCAATTTATAACTCCCACCATAAGGACATTGACATGCGCTTTCAAAAATAATTCCTCAATTAGAGAAGAATAATAAAAAACATGATGATGAACGAGATTGAAAACCAAATACTAGAATCAAGAACAAATAAAAAAGATTGATATTAAAAAATTTCAAATACTTCTCCAATAGGGGAATGTTATCAATCGAACATATTTTAATAGCATGGGGGAGAGGGATGAAACAATCATGAAGAAATCACATTCTAGAATAGGTACAGATCTTCCAAAGAATATTCATTTCTTCATGAATGGGATTTTAATTTCCATGGAATCCATTTAAGAGAATCTAAAATTCATAATACTTTGTATAGGACGGATTGGCGTGATTACTGATTAATACTGAGGGGGTTTAAGATATTATTTTAAATTGGGAGGGTGGTTAAAATCCCACATCCACGGTTTCTTATATTAGGAAAATAGTTTCCCCAAATTGTGAACCTTAACCACGATCCTCCCCCTAAGGGTGCAAAACATCTACTAAACTGGTGAAAAGTTTTGGCTGGATATGATCCAACCATGAAATCATTAATTGTTTTGGGTTTCAAATGTTTGCTGGGTAAAGGATCATGTTTAGAGAAAACCATATTCTAACCATTCTCTACCCAAAACCTAAACAAAAATCATCAATTTAAACCAATATCTCCCCACAAGGTAAAACCCAGTCAATAAATACTCAAATAATGGAAAAAGAGTACCTAAAATGGGATCAATACATCTCCAGGAAAGGTCAGGATCTAACACATATAAGATTCAACCAGATAATAATCAAATTCATGGGATGTGATCATCATAGCACTATAGTTTTTCACTTCTAATTCAACTTCTATTCATTGGGAATCTGAATTATAATTCTTTTAGGCCATTCTTGATACATAGGAATTCATATCACAAATATAAAATTTGTTACATCAATATTTGATCATACCTATTTCGTCCTCAATGTCTTCATTATATCATCAATCCTCATTTGTATAGAAATGGTTATCTTGACTATTACACATAATTATACAGGGTGATAAATCATGGAAAATAATTTAAAGGATATCTATGTCCAGAAATATTCTTTTAATTCTAAAAATAAATAGGATTAACCTAGTTCATGAATGATCATTAAAAAAATTATTATATTATATTTTTCATAGAAATATACCCATGGTTCTCACTAATGATATCTTTCATAGCTTCCAAATGTTAACTAAATCATTATATATAAACTAAAATCACCCTTAAATTTCTATCACACATATCACATAATAATATATAAAAATTCATTAAATTAAATAACAATAAAAACATGAATATTATATATCTGGTGTCATTAGAAAATGGAAATTAAAACAACGGGTTCATAAATGATTTACATCATCTCTTTTTAAGTTCATCTTAAATAGAACTATACAGAGACATAACATTTCTAAAACCTATCTTCCATAACTGAGGAAAGAAAATTTAATAAAGGGGTAGAATAGAATCTCACTTGAGGATAAAAATGTGTGATATAAATGATCACATATGCATAACCTAAGTATAAGGGTGTGAAACCATAGTCTTAACATTTGAAATATACAGCCTAAATATTATATATTTTTTACTTAATAAATGTAACAAATATTTATTGTATATATTACATAAATCATAATATAATGAGTGAACATGATTCTGAATAGAAAAACATTGGAATAAGACATGAAATTATGAAATACACATAAGTATAGAAAATTGATTCTGTAGTATTATAGGGTATTTTCTAGGGCTATCACAGTGGAGTGGGTTTCCTATCGAATCCATTATAATAATCAGAGTTCACTCCCAAGACAATAATTGGAGACATGGTATCTTTCTAAACTCCTTTCACTCACCATTCTAATACTCTTTATCTCATGAGATATCAATATTTATACAATGAATTATAAGGAGATATAATTTCCACTAATACCATAATGAAAATCATAAATATGTGTTCCTCAATATCATAATGAATTCATTATATCAAAACCCAAGAAATGAAATGGGTATCATAAAAATTTCTTCATAGCATAACCCTTGTAAACGACATGGGATTCATAAACATAATGCCATAAAAAACAACCTTATATAGAATCAATAAAGATGGTATACTCAGATCTTATCCCTAGTAGAGAATAAGTGATATCATGGATTGTTTTATTTTCTGAATATATATACCATTAATCGATGATTAAAATATTCTTGAAGAAAATAACTTTTCCATTTTTTAAAATTAGTCATTTAAAAAAATATGAAATTATGAAGGGAATATTTTTCTATTAAAAGGTTCTTATAATAATGTAAATAATGTTTCAATGAATAAAATTATTCATTACAATGATAAAAGTCATTCTTGTTGTATATGTTAAAAAAAATTCCTTCCCTAATATTACTAGAAAATAAAAAAGTACCGCATTTAGAAAATAAAAAAAACCATTCAAACCATTTTGGGAAATGTTAATCATTTGTAAAAATGAATTTATTAAATCATAGTATAACAGTAACAAAACTATTAAAAACCTTTTTAGAAACTATTTATATGGGAAAAGGTTTTTTGGATGGAAGAGATAAATTAAATTAATTTCATTCAAATCACATTTTACATCCTTGAATACATATATAGATAAAATTTAAAGGGAACCATTTAATTAAATGTAATAACAGAATATATTAATATTCATGAGTTTCTTGAGAGATATATCATGATATTTCATCATTAGAAACTTAATCATAATCAATAACAATAGACAAATGAGATTTAAGCTTAATACCATTACCACTTTGGTGACATTTGAATCATAAGTTATATGAAAAAAATAACCATAGATGGATATTTATATGTAATAATTTTAATTATAATAATCATAAAAATACTTTCATGATTATTATAAACAATACAAAAGGATACAAGTTATTTATATGGTATGTGTCCCATTGAAATAAATGTGAGAATATTATTCCTTACCTCAAGTTCACCATGTTTCCCAAAAAATTCATCCTAATATATAATAATTATAAATTTATTTTAATTAATTTATATATTAATTATAGTATTTAAAATATTATATAAATTATGTTTTAAAAATTCAACACACCCTTTTATCATTAATACTTTATTAAAATCGTCATTTTCAGGTGTTAATTGTTCCTTTTATCAAGAGTATTTCAGATTAATAGTTCCAGTAATTTTCAATTTTTCTTGATTCCATAATCTATATAATATTAATTATGATATTAATATCATATATGATAATCATATAAATGTTTAAATTCCTCCGTAAATTATATAGGCATAAAAATTAATTTTATCGTTCATAGAGAAAGTAATTCATACAAATGCATGAATGTTGTCTTTGTTTTTCAACTATTGAAAAAAAAGAAAGGTAAATAAAAATTATAATTATAATTATAATTCTTAAATCATATATATCATATATATTTATAAAATAAATCATCATTACCATACAATTGTCATATAAATAAAAAACATAAAATTGCTTCATGGATGTCGTGGTCGACACATACACAAAATTGACGATATCATTTACCAGAGGATTTGATGGTGAAAAACTAGATGTTATATTATAATTATAGAGGTATAATTTTTTTATTAAATATCAAATCTAAAGATGTCTTCCCTAATAATATCCATCCATGAAATCTGGTTATGAAAAATGCATTATATCATGACTTGGAGATGATAGGTCAACCCTATGCTGATCAATAATTTCACTTCTAATTTGATTAGAATGATTGTGGATAATTGTGGATAAACAGTTATAAAAAATTTTGTGTATATTTATTATTCCAAATATATATTTTTATAGTTATATAAATTACTTAGATTATTTAAAAAATAATTTAAAAGAAAGTTACTGTTAAAGGTGATTACCGCTTATTTAAAACAACTCCATAAAATCTCCTCTTCATGATTCTGGGGATAATCATTTTGGATGAACGAGACCTATAGTGTAATATCCTAGGTAAATAAAGAATATGACATTTTTATATTTATTAATATTTTTTAATTAAATATCAATATTATTGTAAAAGAGATTCTATGTTTGATGGCGTACCCGATACACAACAACGAGTTTCTTGGAAATCTTATGATGTATACTAAAAATATAATAATATTATTGTAAATGGTAGTAAACGCCTAGCCGTTGTAATGGCGGGAATGAAGAGAAATAACTAAAAATTGATTATATATGTTTTTTAAATATTTCTTTTACATTTATCCAATAAATTTTATGGGCTTAAAATGTGAATGAATTCAATCTTAAGCATAAATATTCTAATATTCTTTAAAAGGTCGATTAACCACCTTTTGATGGAAAAACCTTTTTTATTATAATTTTTGTAACTTATATATGTTATATTTGAAAAAATAAAATGCTTCTTTAGAATCAAGACATCAAAGTTTACTTTTTGTAAATTTTTGGTACTTTTCAAATAATGTTCATTTTTTAATGAATAGTGAAAAATGCTGTATTTTAATTCAAAACCTCCTTTTAATCTAATTTATTTCTATGGTTATATTATCTTCATAATTTATTTTAAAGTTTAATTAGAATATATTGTTACCACTGAATTCAATGGTGGTCATTAGAATTAATTTCACTGTGAAAATGGACATAAACAAGTGTCACTCTTTTTGTAGATATTGTTTGTTAAAAACACGCTATTTGTTTTGATAGCGGGAATTAACTTTATAATTTATTAATGAAACTTATATTTTATTTAATTTGGTAAAATGGAAATTATTTTTGAATTTGGAATATCAAATATATCTTAGTGTGAATTTTTGGTATTTTTCTGATAATGTACAATTTTTAATGAATAGTGAAAAATACAGCATTTTAATTGAAAACTGCATTTCATCCATTTTATTTATATAGTTAGATTGTCATTTTAATAGGTTTTAAGGTTTAATTTAATTATTTATTTATAATTTAATACAATTTTGGTCATTGGATGTAAATTAACTTTTAAATTTGATGTAAAAACAAATCAATATTTTGATAGATTTTACTTCTTAAAAACTCGTCGTTGGTTTTGAGAACGAGAATTATTTTTAAATTATTTACGGAAATTTCAGTTTTTTGAATTTGATAGAATGGATGAAATATTTATAATCATAAGGTAAAATTTATTTAATTAAGACTCTTTTGTTTTTGACATGATGAATAGTAATTACAATAATTATTTTTAATTACAGTGATTAATTATTAAATTGGGTAAAAATGGGCAAACCAAATAATTTTATAATAATATAAAATTACCCATCCACGTGTCTTAATGATGTTTTTTTGAGTCATGTAAGACCATGGGATTCCGTTTTCTAATATTGGGACCCCATGGAATCACTTTAGTGTGATAGTGACCTTTTATCATATTATTTTTAAAGAAAAGAAAATATAACAAAAGTATGTATCACCTATGTAAACCAATTTTGGTTTTGTTTATATAGATGATATATTGGACTATAAATATTCACTGGAAAGATAAAAGTATTTCCTACATCATGTTATTTTATTTATAATTTTTAGACATTAAATAAATTTATTTATTTAAGACACAATGATGATGCAGTTATTAACGCATTAATGAAAGATTTAAATAAATGATACTATAAGTGTTAAAATAATTATTTTTTGAGACTTTGGATGCTATCAACGAATTTTATATATTATTATGATATTTCAAAATTATTTTAATGCTTTTATTTCTAAGGAATAAAGATTTTATGCCTTTATCAAAAGTCAACTACAAAATAGTGTCAAAATTGGCTTAAATGAGTTTTTTAAAACAAATGATATTTTATTAAATGGTATCAAAGCCCAAAAAATATATTATTCTATGAAATAAAATATAATATATTAATAATGTTATTATTTATACAATTATGGGACTATTGTCATTTTAACGTAACTATTATGACATTATAGTTTGAAAATAAAAAAAAGACGTGGTAAGAATTATTGTTTTTATCTAAGCGTTAAAATGAAAATATAATGTCAATTATATGACCTCCACATGTATAAATCCTATTTTTTGTGTCTATTTATACCACTTATCATATTATACCAGAAATATATCATTTTTGAACGTTTAGAATATGAAAATCATTTTTATATTAAATATATATTTCTAGACTTTCCAAGAGTTCCCCTCCTCCTTCTTATAAAAATCCCTCACCTCTACCCCCTTACCCACTCCTCTCAAGAAATTTGATCATCCAACCTCTACCCATATTATCTATCCACATCACTATATTCCTCTTAGAAGCCTCAATTTGGTCCTAATTCAATTCAAGATATCATTTTCTTCAAATCAAAAGAAGTTACTCGATTTAGAGGTAACACCTTTTCTCAAAATACATTGTTGTATTTTCCTTCTTCACCCCCCTAATATTTTTATTATTTGATTCCATAACAACACAAGTATCATAAATATACTATGATTTTGTTATGATAATTATTTGATTTACACTTACACACACCCATCTAATGGTTAAGGAACATACTTTTTCTGTGGGTGGTGAATTACTGCCCCATGAAACAATGATTGTTCAATATTCTCCTAACACCTTTCATGGTGTCAATTAAGATGTCACTATATTTATATATGATATATATGGTATTTATGTTTTTTATATTCTTCTATATTTTATATTTAAATCAAATCATTATTCTTTTCAAGTTCTGTAATTGCGATAATTTCATTTGAGGAAGTGTGGACTACCGCCACCTCAAGTGATGTGACTCATTCATGCAATACATGGAATTTATAAAGAATGAAATTAATGAAATTATGTGACCTATATAAAATAAATATTATATTGCAATTATAATATATATATCCCACATTTATTTTTAATTCTATTGAAATAACAAAGAAATGAAAGTAGCATTCATGCGTACGTACGGCCTACTGTCTCCATGAACGGTGAATTTCATTTTTTATCTCCAAATGTAATGGAATAGTATAAAATTAATATATAATAGATATATATGATATTTAAATCATGAATACTATTCTAGAGATGATTTAATAATAACTACATGTACAATTATCTTCAAACATGTTTATTTTTTACTCTTGCACCGAACATCGACAAAAACGTCTGATATGACATCACATAATTAACTAATTATTATAACATGATATTATGTGATATGAATTTAATAATAAACTTTAACGAATTTTATTATGAAATTATAAATTGACCTAAGTTTATTATTCAGTAATATAAGGAACTAACTAGACAAGTTGGACTCGAGGTAAGGGATCCTACCTCTCTCTTTATTTTTAAGTTCTCTCTTTTATGTCACTTCATTGAATCTCTTCTTTCATGTGTTGGGGTATGTTATTTTATATTACTATTACTGTACTTTTAATTTTCATATTATGAGAGACCATATTTGATCTCCTCAATCCATTTTTGGAAGTTTTATGTTGCGCCGTTAGGCTGCCAAATTTTCGTAAGGGATTTCTTATCTCACTTTTAATTCCGTGAGATTTCTATTGTTCACCACTTATTTATGGAATTTGGTGTATTGTGTAATTCTAATTGATATATATTATCATTATTATATTTATATTCCTGGTTTTCTGTAATTCATTTGGTGGTTATTATCTTTTGCTCATACGACTCGATTGATTACAGCGATGTAAGGGGTTCTTCATTTAACTTTTATTCCCGTGAGATTCACGCTAGATTTTCCACTATTTACATTTGTGTGGCATCTATACAACCCCTGATTGTATTAGTTTTTTAATATATGTTAATTTATGGGTATTTACATCTTCATTGTTTGATCCTTCTTTCATGGGTTGTACTTTTCGAAAATTACCCAAATCGGTAAGGAAACCTTTCACCCTCCTCTTTTTAAAAGACTTCGTTTTGTTAGGTCTTTTAGTTTACATCTTCTTATGGTGGGATATGTTCTTATATATCCTTTTTTATGTAAATTTTATGTGATGAGAGACCCTATTTATCTCTCTTTAACTCATTTTCCAAATTTTAATGTGACACCGTCAGGCTGCGAATTTTTTTAAGGGAACTTCTTATCCCAATTTCAATTATTAGGGTCAATCCTCTATTTCTTGATTATGTCATTCTATGAATATGTGTGTATGACCTATGATTTTTTTACACATAATATCCACTTATATTGGGTGTATTTATATTTTCACACATAATTATGTAATTGATTTATCCTTAATCTATGGATACCATATTTGTACGGGACTTCGTCACAATCTCATTTCATTTAGGCATATTTTGATTTCTACATGACATTATTTTATACGGTGTATAAAAACCTTTTGAATTTTCATTTTATTCAAAGGGAATATTTTCTCTACAACTCGTTTTACTAAATAACAAAAAGGAATGTTTCTTTTTTAACATAAGTTGTGACAACAACATTTTCCACCACCATGAGTATTATTTGATCTATGGATAACTTAACAAGACATTATGTTTTCAAAAGAAAAATAAATAGCATATAATATTTTTACATGTTTTGGTATTCAAAAGGGTTTTTATGAATGGATTTATTATTTCAATATCTTAAAATGTAATATTGTTATTGCAATGTGGGAATTTTATCTTTCATTTATACTTAATTTATGTGTTATGATTATGTTATGGTTCTTTTCCATTGTTATTTATATGGGTGGTTACATGATAAACCTAGGGCAGGTGATCCTGAGATAGCTCTCCAATGCATTGTGTAACGTGAAGGAGTTAAACATGAATGTTTATCCTAAGAGATTTAGGGAATATACATTGATGGGTATTCCAAATTTGACTCCCTGTGTAGCTTTGATAGCTACAATCTAAGTATGTTGTGTATGAGTTATGTTACCTTTATGAATTGTGATTACTATTTTTTATTCATAAATATTATGTTTACAGAAGGTATGTTATGATTGAAAATTATGGTTTCATCGATTTGATTTTTTTATGGCTTAATGATTACTTTCATTATGTTATAACCCTTAATGAGCATTTTATGCTCATCCCAAATTTTTGAAATGCTTTTCACAGGTCAAGAGAAATGTTCATGATGTGATGATAGTGTCTAGGATATGTCAAGAAAGAAACCATGTTTTATTTTATATAAGTTTCCTTTGATTTGAAAAAATGAATACTTTCTTGCTGTAACCACCTTGTTTAAAATGTGGAATGTTATACATGATTTATGATCTAATTCTATAAAACTCTAAACCTAAAAAGTTCCTCAATGTGAATTCTTTAAACAACTCAAGATTAAGTAATGTTTAAGGCTAGGGTCTTATAGTTGGTATGAAAGGGAGGTTTAGATAACATTATTGGTTAGCGTTTTATTTAATCATAAGTGACATGTTTTATATAACCACTATGGTAAGTATATTAGAGGAATTCATAGTCATTTTTGAAAGTTGGAACGAGTGAGAGATTACCTGGATAAGTATATCTTAGTGTTTATCTTACACATTATTACATTATTATTTATTTGTTATACTCACACTGAAATTTTTGGTTTTAGTTATGGATGGATCTATCAGGCACCAAAGTGACAATGGGTTTGAAGAAAACTATGGTGGTTCTCTGATTAAGCGACTGGATGAAATGGGGGATTCAATGAGAAATCTCATGGTTATTCTAAACAAACTATCATGAGTCATGATTAACTAATTGATCCTTGGTGAGTTCTCTAATGTATCAAGTATGAGAGAACCAACTCGATGTGGAAGTTCATGTAATAATTATAAAAGTAACCATTAGGGTTTATATGATCCTTACTTTTGATGTAATTATGGTTTACTATATGTTATGATGGAAAATGAAATGCATGAGATAAACTTGAGGTTAAAATATGTTATGGTTATTTTTATGGAATTTATCTATTTTTGGGGAATGTTATAAAATTATATAGTATTTGAAAAGGGAAAACACTCAGACCGTGTGACAACCCGTCTCATTGGATGAAGCTATGGGAATCAAACCCTCAACCAAAGTGCCACTGGTATTTATCTCCTACCACTGGACTATGTGATGTCCCTGGTTAGTATGACTAATTATTTTTAGTTACATGTGTTTATGAATCAAGAATAAGTTGATTTTGGGTTATCCATGGAATTATTAACCAATCAGGGAAGATATGTGATTAGGTTAATTACTTTTCAATATGTGGCATTAAGAGAAATTGATGTTATTTTGAGATAGATGTTAAGATTTATCTTGGAAGACTATGTGATTAAATCATTCAGATATTTGGGTTTTAATAATATTCTTGTTTATTTTGAATAATTTTAACATCAATTTTGTATTGAATGGTATTTGTTGAACTTTGGGTATTGTTTGACAAATTTTGGAGATTAAGAGTAGTTTTTCTTTTTGTAAAAGTTTATCCTTTTTGGGGATTATCTGATACTGTACTAACTATTTTGGTTTTAGATAAGGTATAAATACATGGAAAATATATTTTTCTCTTTTGTGGATTATGTGATTCTATAGAAATTCATTATAGAACTCTCAATGTGAACAAGTCATCCTAAATTCACATCTTTTAGAGAAAATATGACTTTGTTTTAGAAATATAGAAAGAGATGAAGGTCTACATAACAAGTAATTATGTTTCCTTATGATTTATTTAAGCTCATAAATAAATTCTTCAATTAAAAGTAAATTAAAAAAACATTGTATGTTAACTTTTCCTACAGGGGAATCAAATACCGTTTAACCCATCACAAGTTTGTGATTTTCTGGTGGTTAACGTTCTCCTAGACATATTTTCTATCACTCTCCATCAGAACTTGATGGTTTGTTTTCTCCTCCAAATCCATGTTTTCATGGAATCAAAGTATATGTTGTCTCGGGTGACCTTTTTACTTTTCATTATTTCTTTCAAATTGATAGTTTAATTTAATCCTTTTCTGATTTGGGGCTTTCAATTAAGTTTCTAGGCCAAATTTTAAAATTGTGAGGACGCAATTCTCAAAAGGGGGGAATGATGTAACATCCCAAGTAAGTAAAGAATATAACATTTTCATATTTAAAAACATTTTCGAATAAAATATTAATATTACTTTAAAATGGATTATATGTTTGATGAAATACCCAATATACAACAACGAGTTTCCTTGAAATCTTATGATGCACACTAATAATATAATAATATTATTGTAAATAGTAGTAAACTCATAATCATTGTAATTGTGGGAATGAACAGAAATAATTAAAAAGTGATTATATATGTTTTTTAAATTTTTTTTTTACATTTATCCAATAAATGTTAGGGGATTAAAATGTGAATGAATCCAATTTTAATCATAAATATTGTAATATTTTTTTAAAGGTCTATTAACCACCTTTCGATGGAAAACCCTTTTTAATTAAACATTTTGTCACTTTTATATGTTATATTTGAAAAAAAAAATGTTTCTTTAGAATCAAGACATCAAAATTTACTTTTTGTAAATTTTTGGTATTTTTTCCGATAAAGATCATTTTTTAATGAAGAGTGAAATTGATTAATTTTAATTCAAAACCTCCTTTTATTCTAATTAATTTATATGGTTATATTATCTTTTTAATTGGTTTTAATGTATAATTATAATATATTTTTACCATTTAATCCAATTGTGGTCATTAGAATTAATTTCACTATGAAAATGGACATTAACAAGTGTCAATCCTTTGGTAGATATTGTTTCTTAAAAACACGCTATTTATTTTGATAGCGGGAATTAACTATATAATTTATTAATGAAAATTCTATGTTTTGAATTTGATAAAATTGAAATAATTTTTTAATTTGGAATATTAAATATAAATTAGGGTGAATGTTTGGTATTTTTCAGATAATTTTCATTTTTTATTGAATAGTGAAAAATAATGCATTTTAATTCAAAACTGCCTTTTCATCCAATTTATTTATATAGTTATATTGTCATTTTAATTTGTTTTAAGGTGTAATTTAATTATTTTTTTTAGCATTTAGTACAATTTTTTTCATTTTATGTAATTTCACTTTTAAATTGGATGTAAAAACAAATCAATCTTTTGAAATATTTTACTTCTTAAAATCCCATCGTTGGTTTTAACAACGGAAATTATTTTTAAATTAATTATTAACATTAAAATGTTTGGAATTTGATAAAATGGATTTCATATTTGGAATCAGAAGGTTCAAATTTCTTAATTATGTCTCTTTTTTTTACATGATGAATAGTAATTATAGTAATTATTTTTAATTACTGTGATTAATTTGTAAATCGGGTAAAAGGGGGTAAACAAAATAATGTAATAATAATAAAAAATTACCCATCCATGTGTCATAATGATATTTTTTTGAGTCATTTCCGACCTTGGGATGACTTGTACCAACCTTGGGACCCCATGGAATCACTTTATTGTGATACTGACCCTTTATCATATTATTTTTAATGAAAGGAAAATATAACCAATGTATGTATCACCTGAGTATAACAATTTTATATTTGTTTATATAAATTATCTGTTTGACTATAAATATTAATTGGAAAGATAAAACTATTTACTACATCATTGTATTTTATTTATAATCTTTAGACATTATATAAATAAATTTATTTATGACACAATGATGATGCAGTTATTAACTCATTATTGAAAGAATTAAATAAATGATATTATAAGTGTTAAAATAATTTTTTTTGAGACATTGGATTCTATCCACGAATTTTATTGATGATTATGATATTTCAACTTTATGTTAATACTTTTATTTCTAAGTTATAATTCTCTTATTCCTTTATCAAAAGTCAACTACCAAAAATTGTCAAAATTGGCATAAATGTGTTTTTTAAAACAAATGATATTTTATTAAATGGTATAAAAGTACAAAAAATATAATATTCTAGAAAATAACATAAAATATATTAATAATATCATTATTGATACAATTATGTGACTGTTTTCATTTTATAGTAACTATAACGACCTTATAGTTTGAAAATACAAAAAAAGACGTGGTAGAATTATTGTTTTTAACTAATCGTTAAAATGAAAAGACAAGGTGAATTATACGACCTCCACATGTCTAAATCTGATTGGTTGAGTGGATTTCTGACCCTTATCATCTTATCCACGAAATATATTATTTTTGAACCTTTATAATTTGAAAAACTGTATTATAAAAAATATACATTTCTAGAATTTCCAGGAGTGCCCCTCCTCCCTCTTATAAAAATCCCGCATCTCTACCCCCTTACCCACATATCTAAAGCCCTTGGATCATCCAAACCCTTCTCAAATTATCTCTCCACATCCCTATCTTCCTCCTAGAAGCATCACTTTGGGCAGAATTATTTTCAAGAGAGCCTTTTCCACAAATCAAAAGAAGTTTCCCGATTTAGAAGTAACACCTTCTGTCAAAATACTTTGTCGTATTTTCCTTCTTCACTCCACCTAATATTATTATTCATTGATTACATAACTAAAAAAGTATCCTAAATATACTAGGATGTTGTTCTGAGAATTATTTGACTTACACTTACTCACACACACCCATCTAATGGATAAAGAACATATTGTTTCTATGGGTGGCGAATTACTGCCACATGAGACGATGATTGTTCAATATTCCACTAACACATTTCATGGTGGCCATTAAGATGTAACTATATTTATAAATGATATACATGGTATTTATGTTTACTATATGATTCTTTATTTTATGATTAAATCATATCATTATGATTTTCATGTCGTGTAATTGTGATAATTTCATTTGAAGAAGTGTGGACTACCTCCCCCTCAAGTGATGTGAATCATTAATGAAATACATGGAATGTATAAATATTGAAAATAATGGAATTATGTGACCTATATAAAATATATATTATACTTTATTTATTATATATATATCCCTAATTTATTTTTAATTCCATTAATATGACAAAGAAATGAAAGTAGCGTTCATTCGTACGTACGGCCTACCGTCTGCACGAATGGTGCATTAAATTTTTTTATATCCAAATGTTATAGAATAGTATAAAATTAATATATTATGGATATATTTAAATCATTAATACCATTATGGATGTAATTTACTTATAACTATAGAGAATATTCTCTTCAAACATCTTTATTTTTTACTCTTGCACCAAACATCGACAAAAACATCTGATATGACATCACATAATTAACTAATTATTATAACATGATAATATGTTATATGAATTTAATAATAAACATTAAAAGAAGTTATTATGAAATTATAAATTGACCTACATTTCTTATTCAGGAATATAATGAACGAATGAGACAATTCAGACTCGAGGTAAGGGATCCTACCTCTCTATTTATTTTTAAATACTGTATTTTATGTCACTTATTTGAAGCTCCTCTTTCTTATGTTAGGGGATGTTCTTTTATATTACTCTTACTATAACTTTTATGTAAATATTATGAGAGACCCTATTTGATCTCATCAATCCATTTTTGGATGTTTTAAGTGGCGTCGTTAGACTGCCAAATTTTGGTATGGGATTTCTTATCTCACTTTTAATTCAGTGAGATTTCCATTATTCGCCAATTATTTATTACATGTGGTATATTGTGTACTACCCATTGATATGTATTATCATGATTCTATTTATATTCATGGTGTTCTGTAATTCATTTGGTGGTTATTATATTTTGGTTATATGACTTGATTGATTATAGTGAGGTAAGGGGTTTTTCGTCTCACTTTTATTCCCTTGAGATTCATGCTACACTACTGGAATTAGGACCTAAACCAACAATTATTTCCCAACGGTTTAAAAAAATTGTTGGGATAAAGACACTTTACCAACAGTTCTAGTAAACCATTGGTATATGGTGTTTTATGTTGGGTTTTCCCAAATGTTTTGTTAAACCGTTGGGAAACTAAAAATTTTAACGCCCAATTTAGGGCTCCTCGTCTCAGACCGTCCCCAACCTCTGCCTCCCTACCCCCTCCCCCTCCCCCCTCCCCCATCCCCAATCTCTATCTCCTCCTGGCCTCTGCCTCCTCCACCCGACCCCCTCCCTCTCCTCCTACATCGTTCCCCTTCCCCTCTCAGCTCCATCATCGACGACAACGTCCCCCTCTCCTCTCGGTTCCCGGTGACGTCCCCCCCCCTATCGTCTCCCACTCTTGGTGACATCACCCTCCCCTCAATATCCTACTCCAACATCCCCCGACCCCTCTCCAGTCACGCACGAGACCCCGCACGGTCGAACACCCCATGGGACATCCCCCCTCTCGGCTCCCTCTCCTCCCCCCATGGTTCTTGATCGGTATTTTCCCGTTGATATACTCTTCAAAATATTTATCTTGGTGAACAAATATTTATTATGTTGTAATGGATTTAATTCTCTAACACTTTTTTAGGAACACAAGATTACAATAGAAAACACCCCCATGGCATACCTATTTTCCAAGGGAGCTCTCAATTCCCTATTATTTTCATTTTTTTCGATATCCATTCCCACAAACACTAAAAATCGCTTCCATACCACTCTGACCTATATTTAATTGAATTTAGGTACACCACCGCATTTTATGTGTGTGTGTGGGGGGGTTCTCATAGTTTTAAATGTGATGCACTTGGATTTTTTATTATTCTCACTTGTCTATGAGACATTTTTCAAAATAATAAGAATGATTTAAACATCAGAATCATTATTCCCTTATTATTAAAAAAAGTTAAGTGTAAAAGTGACAAGGACTATTTTTGACTCCAACATAGATTTGTTTAAAATAATTTCTATGTTTAGGGAATTAATTCAAATTCAAAATCTTCGTAATAATGACTAATTGACCTATTACGTAGGATTTATGCCCTTTTTGACTCCAATTTTTTTATTCTCACTACCCAAGATTACTCTAATCCTTCAATTTCATACTCTTATCTGGGCATATTTATTGATAGATGCTAGGGTCATGTAAACTGACTTGAACATTCACTGAGATCTTATCTTAGTGATGCTTAAACAAGTATAAAACTAAAATTATATAGGACTCTTTCATAGAGAATTGTTACCTAAGACCCACCTGACATCTATCCATAATTCAACACTTAGTTTCCATTAATGGCCTATCAAAATAAAGCAATTGCAATCATATTTCCCTTCATACCCAACTTATTATACAGTGCGTATGGATATATTTGAATAAGTGTGGGCAGGACATTCAAATATCATGGGATGCTTCCACTTCCAGAGATGTACGATATGCTCACCTGATTAAGCTGGTGCGATCCATTTACCATTTTTTGTGTTTCATTTGTAATATCTTCCTTTTCAAAATACAAAAAATAAATGAAAGGAAAATTGTTACGGGTTTCTTACTAAGAATGTCAAAAATCACAATTTTACAGACTGATTAATCCCTCAAAGGATTATGTGTGGTTTGGTGATGGATATGATATCTATCCTAGGAATATATTTTGACATAGATCACTTGTATACTGTAATACCATGAGGTGTGAGTGTGAGGAAACATTGGAAGATAGAGGAGCCTTGGGGTCCTCCGTGAGATGGAATTTTGTTTCTAAAACATCGTGTGAGAACATTTTGGTAGTACGTTGGAGTCATGAAATAACCCCAAGTGTCTCCATTATATAGCATAAATAACCCCAAGTGCCTCCAAGTGTCTCCATACATCGTATCATACCCGAATGGTTTGGCCACTCACCCAATCCTATCAAACCTATCCTAGTCTATCCTCTCAGTCACATAGGCTAGACTCATCTCTCAAGGATTATCCCATGCCTTGATGCACATCTCATCATCCAACTAGAAAAAGAAGGCTATTCACCTTACGATTGTCCTTGTCACAAAAGCACACCTTGTTGAACCCATATATATTACATTCTCAACAATACGGTCAATAAACTCATCAAAATCATGTATTATAGCCCATCCCCACTAAGCAGGTTCCATCCTAAGCTAAATCACACCAATCCTCTTGGAATTATAATGCCAATCTGTCCGACAATACCCAATACCCACACTAGAATCTCCTCCTTCATCTCATTAGTTGAACTATTGAATCATTAAATGGAGTAAAACCTTTCATAATACATTTTATATACTCAGAGGAACTGTCCCACTCTATGAACCTACCAAGATTCCAATCCAGCCTCATAAGTATTTCCTCATCGAATACTAGATGTACAATTACAACACTAATCACTACAAAGCCCAATCCTCTTAGGAATATTTTACTTGATCTAAATCCTCATCGTAAGTGACATTAATCACATTAAAGCACATAAATGTCAACTAAAACCTATATTCCAAGATATATTCATGTAGACAGGCCCTATGGCAACATGCTAATAACTAAATCCATAAATAATAATTCCAAATACATGAATCATTTTTAAATAAATATCTCATGTGTAAACATAAAAACAATGAATAATAAGACCTCATCCGTTGTATCAAACAAAACCAAACTAAGTTGATACTCGGGCCAAATTGATTATATACCATTAATAGGAAGAGTAATTGTTAATTAATAGGAATGTACTATTTGATAGTATCATTTTGAAACATTGATCTGTTTCCCCTTGGTATGTAGGAACATGATTTGCCCCATGGGGCGCTGTGGTACTTATATGTTGGGCGGTGACAGGTATAGTCACCAGAGAGAGGTGTGTTTTAGTTTAGTTTTTATTTTATTTTATTTCTCGCATTGGTCACTTAGATCTTTGAATACTATCTGTGGACATAGGGTACTTATATCCAGCAAAGGGGGCCAAAAGAAGTTTAGTTTGATTCAGTCCACCGGCGTTGATCTGAGGTATGATTCTACGGTTACTACTTGTCTCACACCTCATGTATTTAGGGATTTAGTTTTTTTGACTCCATATTATGTTTTTGGTAGGGAGTTGGATCGTTTCGTGTAGGTTTGGGTGGATTTGGTTCTCTGAAACCAATATAGGTAAGGCTTTAATGCCATTGGTTGGTTTTCACTAGTTTTGTAGCATCCCTCATGTGTTTTAAGGTTCTTTATATCCTTTGTGTAGTGCGTTGATCCCTGCTCATTGGTTTCGAGATTCAATGTTAAGGGAGACACGCCTGCGTGTGCATAGGTAAGTAAGTATATGTATGTGGGTTCCCTTGTTACGTGTATAGTCACCCATGGCAGTGATTATGGACATATAGGGATAGGTGTTCCCATTTATATATATATAAAGGCATACACAGGTGAGTGGAGACTGATATATGCATATAAGCATATGTGAAAGGATCCCCTTTCACATGCTCATGGCCATGTGGGTGTGTGCATAGGGGTTAGGTGTCCTTGCATGTGTGTGAAGGTGTGTATACCCAGTGGAGGAGCAGAAGATTTTAGTTAGAATGCTCCAAGAGCCAAAGTGGACGGCTTGGTTCTACCTTGAGGTAGAGTCCCTCTCGTAGCCTATTTAATTTATGAATTCTTTAAATTGAATTTAGCTTCTTTATTAATTATGTTTAATTATATATAATTTAATATCTTGAATAAGTTTTCATTAATATAATTGTTTCATTTGATAAATAATGTCATGTTTTTATAATAAAACCCTTCCAACCGAGGTGCGATGTCTGCGAAAACTGACAGTGATAGTTTAGGGTATATGATTCTTTTCCGTCGTTTCGTTTCCCTTTAGACGTTGTGTCATTGTGCCACTCACTAAAACCTTCTGAAAATCACTTGTTATAACATATTAAACAATTTATTTGTTCTATCATGTCTATTGTGACCTTATCTTATGGAGAAACCTATTTCGGGTGTTTTCCTAGCCTCTGGGCCACCCCTTTGGGTGTTTACACAATCCTATATATCTAAAAACACTGATGGTGTAATTGTTTAACACATGTCATGATTATGGTTCTCCCCACCATAAGCTTCATCTTAACACTATTTGGGGTGTTTGCCTGGCCTCGATGCACATCTAATTTTTTACATATATGAATTCTCCCATAAGATTTGTGTTGCATCCTGAGATGTTAAAACATACTCAAATTCTATTATTCTCACGGTGACTAAAGTTTTATTATTAGAGTTCCAAGAAATGCATATACCATTGATAAGTAATAAACCTACACAATTTGACTCTCAATCAGTAGTTTTGACTACCTAGTACCAGTTTTAAAAACAAAAAATATCAAATATACATCTTTATTATACCACAATCTCGAATCAAGAGTCTGTTTTTTATAACCTAAGATCGGTTTCTATAATGTGAAGGAAAGCTACATAGGATTTATTTTGAATCCTAGCCAGAAGATGTTGCACCACATATGTTGCTCGACCGGGCCAACACGCTGCGGTCACACCGTGGTAATGCCATGATTTAGCCCTACTCCAAAACGACACCCCACGATGGTTCGCAGTCCTGTCGGAATTCAATGTTTGATACCTTGATACAGTTTTAGATACATTATCCACCCATAGTTAATGTGGAGGGAGGCAACGACTGGAATGTTTCCCCGCTTCCTCCTGCTCTCTTCGCATCTGGCCAGAAGATGCTGCCCTACAAATGTCATTGGACTGGGCCAACATGACGTGGTCATGCCGTGGTGATGCCGCGATAATGTCGTGATTTGGCCCTGCTCCAGGATGACACCCCGCGGCGGTTCGCAGTCCTGTCGGAATTCGATGTATGATATATAGATAGATTTTTAGAAACATTACCCATCCATAGTTAATGGGGAGGGAGGCAATGGCCAGAATTTTTCCCCACTTCCTCCTGCTCCCATCGCTCCTAGCCGGATGATGTTGCCCCGCAGATGTCACTGGACCGGGCCAACATGCCACGATCACGCCGCGGTTAGGCCGCGGTCACGCCACAGTCACGTCGTGATTTGGCCCTGCTCGAGGATGACATCTTGTGGGGGTTCAAAGTCCTGTCGGAATTCGTACTACGGGAAATAAATGTTTTCCCAAAGCTTTTTTCACAATGGTTTGAACAATCCTTTGGGAAAAATACCATATTCCATTCATTTCCAACCGTTCATATGAACCGTTTCCATATAGGTGATAATAGCAGGTTTTCCCCAATGGTTCAAATGAATTGTTGGGATATATCTATCTAAAATCACCCCGCCATCGGGATAATTCTCTTATCCCTGAGCCGAATTTCTCTAAACCCTCAGTGTCAATCCCATACTCCTCCTATCCTTGCCCCTACTCTTATACTAACCACCCCTCGCTACCTCTACCATCCCAACCACCCCTCGCCACTCACCGCTCACTGCTCGCTGATCCCCGCTCTCCACTCCCCACTCATCAGCGCTCAAACTTTTTTCCAAAATCTCGATGTAAACCCATATCCCTTCTTGTTTTACCCTAAACCATAGCGTGACGCACCCATATGGATGATTTTTCCCAATAGCTCTACACGGATCCTACTTCCCAACCGACTCTCGACGCGAACCCTTCTTCCTAGCCTGACATGTCTGGTTTTCCAACGCTCTATTCTTCCGCATTAAATGGGTACATGTTATGATCCCCTTACAATTTTAAGTAGTGTTTGGAACCCTGCTTCCCTACCAGCTCTCGAGGGTTCTATCTCTGTTTTTCAACTGGTCATCTTATCTTTTATTCAAGAAATTTTTGTTCATTCACTTTAAATCAGTATGTATGCCTTCATTTAATTTCGATTGTTTGGTTCTATTTCGCTGCAATGTAATGTCTATTGTGATCCCCTTATAAACACAAGAAATATATCATTTTAGGTTGTAGTTTTGTTGTAATTTACCTATATAGAATCATTATGATTGATATTGATGAGGTCAAAATGACTTGGGGAGGAGGGGGGGATTTGCTGGATGGGGGGATGGGAAGGGGTGAGGTGAGGAGGAGGGGGGCTAGAAAGGGGGTTAGAGGTGGCTGTGCAGGTGGGGGAGAGGGGGGGAATGTGCTTGAGGTGGGAAAAGATAAGATGTGGGGGTGAAAGAATATCCATGTTGATGGAAGAACCAATACATCAACGACTAGAAAAACCTGCTCTGTAAGGGCATCAACACATTACAATGTTAAAGCCACTCAATCCTAAGTGCTCATTCATCTAGAGGGGTTGTTCCACTCATCATGATCTCCCATTATTTCACTAATCACATATAAATATAGTCAAAAATTGAGATAACTAGATCACTACATAGTTTCAATTCCTGATCTATGATATCATATGTGTCTCCTCCTTGGACTAGAGTCCTGACCAGAAACATCCTCAAACCTCACGACCAACCTCCAACCAATAATGGGATGATCTAGCCTTCAAAACACTGTCCAAATAGCTGATCTATAATCATCGATCAACTCACATAAATCAAATGAAATACCCTCTCCATGTTCCCTGGGATATTATCATCTAAAAACAACCACTACTGGCTCTCTTTGACCCACCTTAGTGCCAAACCAAAACACGGGGCTCCCATGGTCCTCAATGTGAAAATATAAAGTGATTTCCAAATATATAATCCTTAGGTGCACCCAAAGTCATGGCCCAATCCGTTCAAAAAAACCTCAAATGGGAAAAATTCCACAGTAAGAACATACACCCTATGAGGGGTACCTCTAGTACATCCAAAGCACAAGACACACCCTGTGCCAAAATATCCCAAATGCCCCTAAATGGACTCCAACTGATAATCAATCAACAACGTCTCCAACTGATCACCAATCAACAACGCACCCAATGGGGTATATAAAAGAAATTAATAACCAATGATTTATCAATGGTCCTCATGACAATCATAAAAGTTTTACCTTACAAGGGCTCTATAGTAAAATATTGACCACTCCACATGGGCATTATTAATTAACAGCTATAGAAAAAACTGGTCGCTCAATCAGTAACAAGCCCACTATGGTATCCTCAAGAGTCCCTTTTACGCATATAAATATCCTAAGGAAATTCGACCATAACTTCTATCCCACAACATCATCCCATCCCAATGGTTACAATAGTTCCAATCCTAAAAAAAGAGGTAATCCTTAACTATTCTAACCTTGAGAAATAGGTACCAACATGTCAGGATAAAACATTATATCTTCATATATACTACTTTATTATAATTTTTAGGATCTATATGAATGAACATTGAACAAAACTAGCTTATATTTCACAATCCATTGCAACTAATGACCTCATAACCATCACACATAATTCTCATCTCACAACCCAACCTGCTAGAGGATTCTGAATCCAATCCTTGAAGAAATCCTGATAAAGAATTATTTTAGTCCAAAACATCATAAAGGCCACATTCAAACATAGAACATATTCCACCATGGAATTTTATTTGAAAAACTGATAAAATTTGAATAATCATAAGTCAAATTCTGACTCTAAGGTTAAAATAGGTTAAACACAACAAGGAGAAAAAAGTACCCTACTTGTACTTTAGGTACATGATATGTAACCCAAAATTTCCCCCCGTTCCAAGTGACATAGACTGCTCAGTGTGTACATTTTCAAATTACACATTCAGTGTTCTGGTTTTTGATGTTTTCCCCCACCTGGTTACATTCACATACAAGGCCCCACATAGCATTGAAAATTCCTTACTATGTGTAATGTATCACCCCATACACAATATTTACCCCGCATATGGTACCCATGTATGTTCCTATCCATATATCCCCCCACACATGGTCTACCCAAGCACAATGCCTAACCATGTACCCCACACTAGATATAGCTTTATACCCAACATGGTAATCTGCCACTAACACACCTTGAGTCACCACTACATGGCGTGTAACCCACCCCCTTGTATAAATCTTTTAGTTCCCAAAACCCATCTTTCCCAAGTATGAAGAACACATGATGTGTGTTCTCAAAACTACACATCATGTACATGAGTTATCCCAAACTAAACCCCCAAAAAATATCCCAAAACACATAATTTCTCCAAAGTATCCATAGATTGAATCCTGAATGGGTCACCAAAAACCCAAAAAAAAATATTAAAACATAAAATCAACTACCCTATGGGAATTTGTTGGGGAGGCGGGGGTGCTTGGTGGGGGTGAGGTGGGGAGGAGGGGGGCTGTGTAGGGGGTTTTGTGGGGAGGGGGTGGGCAGGGCAGGGGGTGGGGTGTGGAGTATGCTGGGCAGGGGGGAGGGGGGCTGGGACGGGGGATTGTGCAGGAGGGGTGGTGGTTGTGCAGGTGGGGGAGGGGTGGGATGTGCAGGCGTTAGGCTAGGCAGGGGGAGGGGGGCTGGGTAGGGGTGGTTGTGCAGGTGGGGTGGTGGCTATGCAGATGGGTTAGTGGGGGGAGGGGCAGGTGGGGGAGGGGGTGGGATTTGCAGGGGGTTAGGCTAGGCAGGGGGGAGGGGGGCTAAGAAGGGGGCCTGTGCAGGTGGGGTGGTGGTTGTGCAGGTGGGGTAGTGGGGGAGTTGGGAAGGTGGATGAGTATGGAGATGAACATGAGTTCCTTGAACGCAATTAGGGAACTACATAACGATTTCATAGGACCCAATATATCTGATAAGGCAGATTCGTGGAAGAAACTATAATTCTATCTATGTCCCTACTTAGACTATCATTGTTGTAGAAACCGTGGAAGACCCATTTAGTGAGTATAGTCGGAGAAGGAAAATAACCATGGATAATCCAACTAGGTACAGTTACTATGGAATTTAATAAAGTTATATACATCATAAATCAAGATTAATACACAATTATGTTGAGAAACATCAGGCCCTTGTACTTGTATTTACTGATAAATGTTATCAATATTTGAAAATATTACATTGACTATGATTTTTGATTTTATATCATTCCATTATTGACACATTCTCATATGTTATATGATGAGGACAATATAGAACCTTCCACATAGATACTACATCTCTGTGTCCAATGCAGGAAATGTCCATAAGTCCAATTCATGATCGGGGATCAATTTAAAGACCTCATTTATGGATCATAATTTATAATAATTCAGTAGGATCAAAACTCTATTGACATTTTAGGAAGGCCTCTATAAACTTTTATGATCACTCAAACATAACTACATTCTTAGTAATCCTTTTCATAGGCACTTCTAAAGGGTTAATGATTTAAATGAACCATATGTAAAACCCAAATAAAAAAAGGAAACCCACAATCTCAAACATGTTTTGTATGCCTTCTCAGGACACCACAACCTATAAATTCGTTGGGTCCACATAAATTCCCTCATTATAGATTATGTTCCTAAGAAAACATACTATATGGAACCATAAGTGACACTTTGAGATCTTATAAAACATATAATGTGGTCAAGGTGTACAAAAAAATCTATAGGTGTCCAATGTGTATATCAATGGTCAGTGAGTATATAAGGATCTCATCAATAAGCACCACAAATAATGAGTTGAGATATGTATGGAATATCTCATTCATGAGTTCCATGAACACCATTGGATTAATTTTAAACATGAAATGAAAGTCAAGATATGTATGAAATATGCCTTAATAATTTTCACACCATTTGTAATACGAAATCATATAAATACATTTATTCAACTAATCAATTCATTTCCTTAAAAAACTTCCACATGTCTCATTACTACTAAGTAAAAAATAGCAAGGATCAATATTTTCCCTCATGTACCTCTTTTTTACCTCTACACAACTAGTAATTCACAGCTTCCAAAATATAAATTATCTTCACTCATGTCTTTTCTAGCCCAACGTATTTATATGTATCCACTACTTTTACCCTTATCAAAGACCAAGACTAATACTTCTCACTCAATAATGCTCATAACTCAACTCCCAAAATCTTCCATACAACTAAAGGTAGTGTCTCATACAACTATATATCACATACCCACCTTCTCACTCAATAAACATCCATGTTAATACATTATGACAAATGTAAATCCATTTTCTGAAATAATACCATATTAAACATGGTAGGTCTAATATCACATTCCAAACGCTCCATTATCACTCATGGTTAGGTTCATCTTGAACATTATCAATCAAGGTGGGGCCATTATATTGACCACTACCTTATCAATCATGGTAGCGTTAGATATCATGTTATAATATGATAACTTCATTATCACTCAAGTAAGGGTCCTTATATCACCTTATCAGTCAAGGTGTTGTCATTCATTATTATATATCACTATACTTGTTAGAATCTCACACCCAGCATGTGTATGAAATAACAACAAGGTCATTTGGATTATATCATAGCTCACCAGATAGGTATAAGGTTCTAGTCACTCGGTACATATTCCCCCTACCTTATCAATCATGTTAGTGTTAGATATCATTTTATAATATGATAGCATCATTATCACTCAAGTAAGGTTCCTTCTAACACCTAATCCCTCAAGGTGTTGTCATTTCTTAATATATTTCACTGTACATGTAAGTATTTTTCACACAACATTTGAATGGAAAAACAAGGGCATTTGGTCCATATCATAGCTGACAATCTAGTGTACCACCATGAGGACCATGATCCCATGTGATAAATGGTTAATTTTTATGATTCTCCCTATGGATCATCATTCAAATTTCAATGAATACAAAAATAATTTATGGAAGGTATATACTAAAATTCATGTAGTAATCTACTAGATAGTAATGGAGGATTATCTGAATGTTTTCATTACAGATTGGGGATAGAATATTAACTTGTAATATTATCCTTTTAGAATATGATAGAAAATTTACAAAGTGAGCCCAACAGATGATGTAAATGATTCATAGCCACTGACAAACACCATGCTGGATGTCATCAGAGTAGATCCCCTTGAAAATTAGGCATGTGATATCTCTCATGAATCAAGTAAATATCTATCCCCATAGAATCTTTGTGACACAGAAGCCTGACCAATATCCCTCTCTTAAAGAAAAACCAATACCTTCATTAATGAAACAATATAAATAAATCTATTGTCATTATAGAAGTCATTTCCCCATAGTATATGATTCCCCCATAATTATTCTTTATGATCCAAAGGGATATAATGGTCACAGTGTAAATATCCTTATAGGTTAGTATATTGAATGATTAAATTCATCGAAAAATTATAAAATTTATCCTGGAGTAATCAAAAATAATAACCATTATCCGATAGATCAGGATTCAGGCAGGGGATTCTTCATATATGAGTTATTAACTGGAATTTCCAATATCCTTCTCCCTATTTGATCAACAAGACAACATTTTGTTGGTTCTTGGTCTCTCTACTACATCAATATGTGAACCATACAAGGGGAAGGGATGTGAGTAAGCCTTCAAAAATGAGATTATTATTTCTATGTGTTAATTGTGTGTTTTTATGGTATTGCAAGTGATTGAAGTGTGTTTTTTATGTGTGTAGTGTGTAATCTATGTTTGCAGGTGGCAGTGTTCCTAAACACACAGAATGAGTGTTTTTTTTTGTGATTGCTGTGAATTTTTGTGAGATGGAATGTTTTTTACAAAGTTAGCATTGCATCTTGCAATTGATTGCAGGCTGTTGCATTTTAAATTAATGGGGGTCTAAGCCAACGGTTTCGAAACCGTTGGGTTTTACCACTATATGCCGCTGCACTTCCCAACGATTTCAAAACCGTTGGGTTATACCCCTGTGTGCTACTGCATTTCCCAACAGTTCAAAACTGTTGGGATCATAACCCTGTGTCTTGATGCATTTCCCAATGGTTTTGAACTGTTGGGTTATATCCATATACCAATGGTTTTAAAATAGTTGGGTTATACCCCATGGGCGTTGGTTTTTCCAATGGTTCTGCTGAACCATTGGTATAACAGGATCCAAATAGCCTTTTCCCAATGGTTCAACATAAACTGTTGGTATAAGGCTTTCCCAACACCTCACAGACCAACGGTTTCTAAAAACATTGGGATAAGATTTCCTAACAGTTTGAGGGCCTTTCACAAGGGGTTAAAAACATTGGGAAAACATGGATTCCCAGTACTGCTACATTTTCAACTATTTAGTTTTGTGTGGCATGTGTACTACCCATGATTGTATTATTTTTGTAATATACATTAATTTATAGGTATTTAAATCTTCAGTGTTTAATCTTTCTTTCATAGGGTGTATGTTTCGAATGTTATCCAAATCGGTAAGGAAACCTTTCACCCTCCTCTTTTTAAAAGACTTCTTTTTGTGAGGTATTTTAATTTACATCTTCTTATGGTGGGATATGTTCCGATATATCCTTATTTCTGTAAATTATATTTGAAAGGATACCCTTTTTATCTGTCATCAAATCAATTTTTGAATTTTAAAGTGATGCCATCAGGATATCGAATTTCTGTATACGAACTTCTTAACCCAATTTCTATTCTATGGGATAAACCTCGACTTCTTGATTATGTCATGCTATGAATATGTGTGGATGACCTCTGATTTTTTTAAACATAATATCAACTTATATTGGGTGTATTTATATTTGTCACACATAATTATGTAATTTATTTATCCATAATCTAAGTATACCATCTTTGTACGGGACTTTATCTCAATCTCCATTCATTGAGGCATCTTTTGATTTCTACAGGACTTTATTTTATACGGTGTATAAAACCATTTTGAATTTTCATTTCATTCAAAGGAAATCTTTTCTCCACAAAGCGTTTTACTAAATGAAAAAAATGAATGTTTCTTTTTTAATGTAAGTGGTGACAACGACCTTTTCCGCTGCCGCGAGTATTATTTGAAATTAGCTTTAAAATGAAAGCCACATCATGTTTAAAGAAAAAATTGGTTAGTTTTAGTGGTAATTGATTATGATCGATCGGATTCTCATATTATATATCTTGATTAACACATATTTTTTTATACAACTATATAGAATTTTAAAAAATATCAGGGTCTGTGTGAATGATTTAAAGTGGTATTTTATATAATTCAATAGAAACAAAGTTAGCTAAAACTTGAAGAGTTTATTAAAAACACATTATATCTTGTTTTAATATATTAAATAAGATTTATTTTTCCAATATGTAGAAGCTAATATTCCATTGTATTTATTCTATTATTTCTAGGTAATTCCTGAAACAAGAGAAATTTTATATAAACCAAATCTGTTAGGATTTTGATATGTATATATGTTATGAAGTTCAATTTATAATTTTTTATAAATTAAAAAAATGATTATAAATTTTTTACTGAGATTAGATCATTGAGAAAAGTGTGTAGTTTCTACTGACATGCCCTGGTTTTTTTAATGATACATTATTTTTTTAAGCCTATTAATCCATATTTTATTTATATTATAAATACTCTAAATCTAATATATAGATAAGATGGATATTTTCGTGATATTTCTTGAGATATTGAGAACTCCTTGAGGTGTTTATTTATTTGGGTGACTATATTTGAATCATAAATCTTTAGTGATTATAATATTTAAAAACTTCTTGTGGTATATTAGTAGAATTTTATAATTCACTATTTTTAGAGAATTATATATGATAAGATTAACCATGGATAATTTTAATGATGGGTATGATTTTTTGGATTATATTAATGGGATTGAGGAACATTCACATATTATAATAGATTTTTAATGAGGCAGGTAATTCAACAAACATTATTCCTTATAGATGTGTTTATTTGTATTTTTCATTATTTGGTGTTCATGAGTTTATAACATTGCATGAAATTATAGTTAATATAGTTGGGTATATTTTGGTATTAAAGTGAATGATATTGATGGGTAAATCATAGGACAAATATTGTATTCCAACATTATTCCTATGTTGTCACGTATCATAGGGGTAATTAATTAGGAAATCTATAACAAGCAGAAAGAGATGTTATTTTAGGGGAATTTTGATATTTTATATTAAGAGATGTGAATGAATATGATATTACTATTTATTTATATATGAAAAAATTTATTATTAAAAAAATTATATTAACATGGAAACTAGAAATGATGTTAAAATATTATAAATCTAATATGATGGAAAAAATTGAGGTGTATTTGAGTGATTATTATGTGTGGAATGATTTATTTATGATATATGGAAGGGTTAAATGGTTGCGTGACATTTTTAATGGTATAGGTCATTTTTTTCATTTTTTCTAAATCAATTATTATAAGAACATTTTCAAGGGATTATTTAAACACATAAAAATTTAGTTTAATGTTTTATATAAATTAAATATAATTTAATGTGTTATACAGACTAATATTGTAGTGGGATGTTTATTTTTCTGAGGGTATGAGATATGTAGTTGTAATAATTTGAGTATGTATTTTTATATTATTTTATTTATTGATGATTTATGTGCTATTATTTACTCTTCATGTTAAATAAATAAACTAGACTCAATGAGAATTAACATACATGTTTTATTTTATTTCATGTAAATCTCGATATACGTATTTTATTATATATACATTTAAAACCCTCACATGTTACTCATATAAGATGTTATATTTATATTGGTTTTATATTTCCTTATTAATTTTTTATTTAATAATTTACATATATAATGTTTTATTTCAAAAGGATATTTTATTTCCTCTTAGGTTGATTTAGTGGAATGTGGGTCCCAATGGCCCAATTAAAGTTAGTTTTTTTTCATGATGGTCATATAAATATATATATATATATATATATATATATGAATGTTTTCATTTTAAGAGATTCTGATTAGGGTGAGATGGGATAAGATGGAATTACATTGGGATCGTGTAAGATTATCTATTTTTAATCTATTATATAGATTATACTATATTTCATCAACATAAACACAATTGTTTTTATGGGATGATTTTCTATGTTTTGGGGCATACTCACCACTAATTTTATTATTTATGTATCTAATAGATCATGATTGTGGTTGTGTTAAAAAATAATTTTATATAGTTCATGGTGGTTAACCAAAGTTGGTCATTTTATGTTTAAATGTTTCATTATATTTTATAATGTTGAGTATTTTATTTTTAATAATTTGGATGTTTAGATCATGTTCTATGTAATATGAGATACCATGAATCAGTTGTAACATATGGCTATTGTGTAATTTAATTTCTTATTTTCTTAGTTTTTTTTATTTTATAAAACTATAATACCTTTCATGTCATGTTATTCATCCTTTGGTCTTATTTTCTATCACATGGAAAATTGTTGATATTCTTAAATGGTCACTCCGATTCCCATTACCAACTCAGGAAGAGTGCTTGAAGTTTTAGGATATGATAGATTAGAATTAGGGATAGGATTAGGATATAGTATGGATTAAAAACATGTATGAATGAAATTGGTCCATTGAGAAAACTGTATAACTAAACACATGATGTGATACAAGATAGGAAAACAAATGAATATATTGGTGATCAATGCATTCCTACACCATAACAATGATCATTTTCCAATAATAGCCTCCTTAATATTTACAATTAATTAGGTACTACATTCTAGAAGATAATAATTATGTAATAATATTTCATTATGATTATTTACAATTTATTTTTTCTAATGATGTGAAGCGAGAGAATATCGTAGTGAATTTAAGGCACTTTATATCATTTGTAATAGTAACTATAATTTATAATAGATATACCCTTTATGTGATGTCCCCAAGTGGTTCAGTTTGATGGGGAGGAAAAAAACATATGCCAATTTATTAGACGATTAATCTAAAATATTTTAATATTTTGGGGATAATTTATAATATTTATAATGGTAAAAATACTACTATATATGGTGGTCATTTATATTAAAAATTGATTTCTAGTTCAAAAAGGTATAATTTTATTAGATTATTCAAGAATATTGTAAGAATCTGGTTTTCCTAGTTATCTATTTACAATGTTAAGTAGCTTGATCGGGCTAGATCCATTTTATATATGATAGTACATTTATGAGGGTTTTTGAGCAATTTTAATTTGTATTTATAAAGGTATATTATTTCATACTCTTATATTATATAGTAGTATAAACAGTTTCATGTTATTAGGAAGGTGAGGTTTAGAGTGTAATAATTTATAGTTTAGTTAATAAGACTACTATATTATTCATAAAAATTTAATATTTTATGAGAATATAAAAGTAAATAAATTTTTAGATGGTAATATATATATAGATTCATCACCAATGTAGTCTTTCCACCATGAGTATTTTTATTTAAGTGATGATGATAGTGAATTTAATTGAGAATAATTTTCCTTTTATTAATTAGATCTCAAGGAATATTTATTATATTACTATATTTGTTTGATGAATGGATATAAATTCCCATATTATGAAAAATTATACTTATCTATGAATGTATAGGCTGTAATATCCATATTTATCCAATTTATCTATAGCTAGTAGTTCTCAACAATACATAAATATTTTAAATGTGGTGAATTTCCACTATGGTGTACATTTACATAAATGATTCATGTTCCCTTCATTTCATGACTTCCAAAATGGTCAGTGTTCTATGGTGACTAATAATAATTATATGTATAAGATACCACCCCCGTCATACATTCCTCAATGATACTATAAACACCGAAACTGACAATAATAATTGGGAACACTAGGGTTGGGTATTGTAATAAGAGGGTCACCATGTGATACTTCATGGTATTAGGGAACACAAATATAGAAGGGATAATGTTTTGGTCAGTATCAATGAATATGTGATGCAGGATTAGGATGTTTAAACCTTCATGTTATTGATTCACCTACCGAAAGGGACTTGAATTTTTACATTGTAACTTTATAATTTACTCTACCATACCTTCTTTATTTATTAATATTAAAATTTCCTGTTATATTATTTCTCTTACACTTGTGTGTGGATTTTTACTAATAGTTGAGAGGTTTCATAAACCTATAATTTTGTTTACAATTGAGTGAGGTCAATCATAGTTGATGGTTGTTTAACACAGGTTCAGGATAGTGATTGGGATATATTTTTCATCTTAGGAACTTATGTCACTATAGATACAACCATATGATTCCATATTTGAAATGGATTTGTTTTCATATTCATACTACAACATTGATTAATATCGATGTTTAATTTTGTTATAGTCCTGAAGAATGATCGTTATTAGTCAGTATATACCTATGATAAATATATATATGTCGAGACTATATAAGTTCCCATCCTTAAACACAAAATAATATTTATTTTGGATTCTATAATTTATTATATTATATTTAAGAAACATACATGTTTAGATTTTGAGAGGATTATGTCATCACCATTAAAAAAATATTACATCACAAAGTGAACACTTCCACATAGTATCCATTATTACAATAAAAAAATTATTATATAACATGTTTTCATTTTCAGATTGATCTTTACAATTTCCATATTGTCCTTATATTTTTATTTATTCAAACATAAACCTCAAGAATATTATTGAAAAATAATGAATTAGCATAAGAAATATCAGTAAGGGCCATAAAAAGAAATAAAGGTATAAAATCATTAGTTCATGAAAACATCCTTTTTAAAAAATTAACATTAAGCACCATGTTTACATTTTATTACCAAATAAATCAACTTTTCTTCCCTAAAATATTCAAATTTCATTGGAAATTTTATATTAAAATTTTAAAACCCATAAATAATCATTCCCCATACTGAAATATTTAGGAAAACGTTTTGATAATAAGTTATACATTTAACCAATATAAAGTATCATATAAAATCCTTTAAACATTAACTCATTATCTTACCTTGGTAAATAATGATATTTTCAATAATAATCATATAAGCATAAATAAATTATATTATAAACTTCATTTATCATGGTTAAATTGCTCTTGTATATGAAACATGCTACATAGAAAACTTTCATCATGATCATTACACAATTCATTGGTGGGATATAAGTATCCCACCCTTAATTGTTTTATAAAATAACCACTCATCCAAGGTTTATAAAAAAACTACCCATCAATGGTTTATATTGGAACATTGCATAATTGGTTAATAATGGAACCAAACATAATTATAAATAGTTACAAAGAACTATAATTTAATAATAACACATAAAATATTACATACATATTTAAATATTATTTACACATAAATGAAATACATTTTCTCATTTCAAAATTTCTATTCAATTTAATATCGTTTTCAAAAATATTAAGGAAATAGATAAAGAATGATTTTCTAATTTCAATAAATTAATAAATATTTTAAGGGAATCGAAAAATCAAATATTTGTTATGGAGGAAGGAAAACCATTGACATCTTATATGTTAGAATATAAAATTATTATTATTTTATGGAATAAAAGTAAAAACGTTTGGTATAAAATATGTTGAAAATATTCCTTTTGAAAAACATTAAAATAAATAAAAAATTGACTTATAGTATCCTTTATATTTAATTTTTTACTATAAAAATAAATCCATAAACTAATATTAAGAACTTGTAAATCGAAGATAATGAAATAGAAAATAAATTTCTAAAATACATAAAATGATGTTTTTAATGTAAAGAGTCACTAACCTCTAGTATGAATCTTCATGTACATTCATTATCTTCTAATAAAATGAAAAAAATTAATTTATTTACTTTATTGAGATCATTTTTCTATTCTACCATTCCTATTGTGTAATACTTAATTAATTAATCATTTAAGTACATGTTTAATGTTTTGATGATATTTGGCTCATATTTACAATTGACATCGATAGGTATACTATGGAATATGAGTTCATGATTACATTATATTCATAATAATATTATTAAAATAAATATATTAATTAGAAAAAAATATGGTTTTAAAAAACTATAAATATGGTTATTGAAAATTAACTACATTATAATTATTGAGATGGTAAAACATACAGAATAATAAGTAATGTTTCAATTTTTCAACTATCATGATGAAAATAATGTATGTATAATTTTATATGTTAGGTGAAAAAGGTTCCTAGATACCCTGAGTGGGTGGAGAATTATGGAATGGATATTATTTTCAAACATAGTTCTACCCCACTAGATCCTGACCTCTGTAGTATAAGGGCCACATCTTAGGATCTTTAATGTTAATTTCGATCTTATAAATTTTAGTTTTATCTAATGATAATGCACTAAAATTAAAGAAATAGAGAAAGCACAATGACATAGTTATTTGTACATGGTTCACCCTTACTGGGATACATCCAATAAAAACACAACGAATTTGTTTTGATTATATGAAATTCACCAAGTAGCACTACCAATAATTATGTTCCAGATATATCACTTTTAATCCTAGGCTCACTACCTTTATAAGATTTAGGGTATGTTTATTTCTTTACTAAGTGTCACCCCCATTGACTCCTTATATTGCTCACTACTTGTGGAATTTATCATCATCATTCTCTTCCTTCTATCCCTACTTTTGAAATTGATCAACTCATAGTTTATGGACTTATAGTTCCCTTAATTTATAAGAAATAGAACATCCTCAACTATATATAGATTCTTTGTTGAAGTCTCATTTTTACTCATATATTAAATCAATATTTCCATTTGCTTTAAGGAAATTAATTTTCTGAATAGTTAGTTCCTTTTTGCACTCTCTTGAATCCTATTCAATCTTCCTTAATTCCTCTACAAACTGTGCAATGCACTGTAGAATGAGTGCTTTGTGGACCCCCTCTTCCATCATATACCATCCTTACATTACGGTCGAATTCTTCTTTTGCGGATCACATCTAATTCACAGACCACCTCAACATCCACATAAAAATGATTATCCATGGACTGACTAAAATATTCTAACCCTTTTCATTTTAGGCTGTAGCTACCCTTCCCTTTCAGGTACTATCTCCTAAAAACACTTCTCCATTCGTGGAATCACCCTTAAAAATCTATTCCATTTCATGGAATTAACCTACGTGAACTCTTTTAGATATCACCAAATCAGCCCGGAGAAAAGATGTTTTCAAATGAAAAACACTCCAACATAATGATTGGATTAGAGATCCATATATAGGAAAATAGATCTCAAATTATTAATAATCCAATTTCCCCAATGTTATGATCCGGTACATCCTTCATCAGATACTACAATGAGGTCTACATAGTACTTTGAAACTATATGGAAGATGATATATTCTATGGATTATAACAATTTTTACTCATAAAAATGTCTCATCATTTCCAAAAATGATGATCTATCTTGTAAACTACAAGCCCTCTCAATTCTCCAAGCCTCCCATGAACTATTTCTCATACACAGTTTGTGCAGTGTCCTTCGCAGTCTCTATAACACTGCTCTGTGGAAAATTTCCGTTCAACATTTTCCATCAATATTCCACTAATATACATTTGTACTCCATGAACTATACATTATCATCCTAAAATTATCAACCATGTTTCATAAAAACTTCCTTTTCTAAAAATAAACTCTCCATTTTGAGAACTAACAATTTCGAAACCACTCGGAAACTTCACTACCATATAATCCAGCTTTGGGAAACCCCATCAATACTCATTCACAGTCATATAGATCTCTAAAAAAATAAAATCACTCCCAAAAACACTAAGGTGGTTCCTTGAGGGATTTTTATCACATGAATCTCCCCCTTTAGTTTTTTTGACAACACTTCACGTCTTGATACATTATTCAAGATTTGTACATCCACTACTAGTGTCTGATTATTATGATTAAGATAGTGATAAAGGATATACTCAATAGATAATATAAGACCACATGATCCATTATCATTTTGAGAAACAAGAGTATAACATAATTTTCATCAATTAATCACTTTATTCCAATACCTAAAAAAACACTCAACTGTTATCATCAGAAACATCATCTATCATGATATATAGTCTTCGATCAATCACATTTTGCAGCGCATGATTTAATACTCCCCCCTTTCTCACTACCCCCTATCAGCTTCTCCATTGTATGTATTAAGTAATTTTCTCCCATTTAAATACCCACAACTGATACCCCCTTTTCAACTTACCTAAATGCCACTCCATTGAATTATTGAAATGGACATGATTTTTTTTATGATTTTTAGCACTTGAATTTTCGCAATGGATTTCGATCAGAGACTTCACATAAAACAAAATATAATCAAGCTATTTATTCATAACTAATAATGGTGTTTATTCTTGTGTATCATTATGTATATTCATATTCAATGATGCTCAATGAAATGAAATATGGTTTTTCATTATCCATGAAATACAGAAATCACCAAGATAGAAATCATATCTAAACATTGATTTCCTACCATATTCTAGTCTGGACAAATATGTATATATATATCCCTGTAAGTATTGCTGATATTTCTCATTGTCCATTAAACAATAGTCCACTATATCCTTGATATATCGTTTTATATTTTTCACTGCAATCAAGTTGGTTTCTTTGGGATTACAAGGTTAGATTTATAACTGTAATGTGGTAAAAACAATATATTGTCATGCCATTGTTATGTAAAAAAACAGCCAATGATCTACCTGTATTCTTTGACAATAACTTCATTTCCTACAACATATCATGAAAACTTCATTTGGGAGGCCACTATAGTTGTATTCACCTGGTAAATATCCATTAAAAATATTCTCAAAACATCCATGGATTATCTTACTTTATAAATGAATGTGACATTATTTCATTTTGTCACCTATAATAACATGATCTTAGTTTTTTCTTCAACCCATATAGCATCTTCATTAGGAGAAAAACACTATTATCATCATCATTAATTAGAAAACCATATGGCATTAAAATATAATCTTCTTCTTCCTGAACCCCATTGAGAAATGATTACTTTACATCCATCTAGAAAACATTGATCAATATTTGTTCTACTATAGACAGGATTAAACTAACTTTCTCGTTCCTTGAAATAAGTGAAAATATTTCATCAACATCAATACCCCCTATTGAGGAATACCCTTTACACACTAATTGGGTTTTTTTTGAATCATTCTTCCATGTTCATACCTCTTATAAAGGAATACCATTTGGTTCCAATTCCTTTCATATTTTTTGTTCATGAAACAATCTCTTAGAAAGACTCTAGTTTTCAACTTATATAAATCATTAATACCCCTTTTTGAATGATTTTAGTTGCATAATTATTCTTCTGAATGGGTAAACCACTTGTTAGAAATACTTTTGATCATCTCTCACAACCTCTTATTATCCTAATAATTAGAAGATGATACAATATTTCTAGAGAAAATATAATTATCATGAAATGAATGAATATTTCATATGTCCCGTAATATCCTTTCATGAACATAAAATTTTATCATTTCAATACCATTGATACCTTGCATCAGATTAGCAGATAGAATTCTCCCCCTATGATCTAAAACTCTTCTAGCTGTTAGGTCCAAAAATATACTTCTTCTCCTATAATGTTTCCACACATATAACTACAGGTTTGAGAGACTTTTCTAGCTTAATTGAATTTTCTAGTTGTATCTCTCTTCAATGAAATTTTCATTGTGTGAATTTACCACTTAGTAATGAGCCATCAAGAAAACTGCAAATCCTATTGAGTTTGATGTCATTGTAGGAAACAAGATATAACATTAATAACATTGTTGCTTCATATTGAACTCATTTACATCCATATATCTTATGCATCCATCGACCATTAATCCCATTCATGGAATTCTTCTATATTTCTTGATCATATTTATTAACTTATATGAATTATTTACATTCTAGAGCTCATCACGTCACTACATTTCATCTTTTTATATGACTTCCCCAAGGATAATAACTCTCTTTAAACATGAAGAAAATAGAACATAATTTAATAGACATTATACTCAAGGGGGAGGGGAACTTCTAGAATCATCCTAATGTGTATTTGTGTTGATCTTGATGGATCAACCCATTGATAATTTTTTACAATGTAGTATACTATTTTTTTCATCTTCCAGCTACCCAGCCAGCATCAACTGCTCTGGTCATATGTATAAACAATATTTACCCACATATCGAGTCTTCTTTAGATATATGTATTTTTTATGCTTGGCCATTAACTGTTCTGGTCATATGTATAAACAATATTTACCCACATATCGAGTCTTCTTTAGATATATGTATTTTTTATGCTTGGCCATTTCCAAAATTTTTTGTTTAATTCAATTTTTAAAATTTTCCTTCTTTGATTCTCTATTGATATACCATTTATCAAGAATCTTTATTTGAGAAGATATATTTTCACTAGTAATATACACTTGCTTCTTCCAACATTAGAGAGATTCTTCTATTGCATTCAATTCTCGCCTTATGGCATGAACTGATATAGTTTGAAGTCATTATTTATCCATCATTCTTTTATTATTTATCTGATTCATCTAACCCTTTTTTATTGGGGTTGAGTCTTCTACTATATTTACATTATTCTTAATAACAACAAGAGAATATCCTCCCTTTTTCATCCAACATTGTTCACATTATTTCCAATAGAGTTAATTTGGGTGAAACAAACGAGTTTACTTATATGAATTTAATTTATATCCTTGTGATTCCTCTAATGATGTTAACCTATTTTCCAAATTACCATTTTTTCTTCCAATATAGGAATTTTTGTTCTACAGTTCCAGTGTTGGGGATCTCCTTTTGGGTTCCTTTTCCGTCCCTTATTTCTTCCTTCTATAATGAATTTCTAAATTCCCATGATTAGAACATATAAAACATTTTCCAATAAAGGAATACCTCATTTCATTCTTTCTTGGATGATATGTTGTTGCATCTAGAGTTATTATTTCAACATTGATCCATTGGGCTTCAAGACACATACCAATGGTGTGTCCCAATCTTATACAATAGTAACATTTCATGGATAAATTAATTTTAGAGACTCTTCAATCTTATTTATAATGATGCGTCTTCTTTTTATTTGAATTATAAATATTTATTTCTTCAAATAATGATATATATTCCAAATACTCAAAATAAAAAGATGATGCATGACCATGTGTTCTATAGAAATAGCACACACTATCATTAATAAAATTAAAATCTTTTTATGCTCTGCTTCCCATATCCCATGATTTTTTCCATTTATAGAACTATTCACATATCTCTTACTATTATTCATGGGAGAGGGATAGTCATATCCAAAAATAATTTTCCCAAAATGATATGTCATTTGGGATGGTACAATCATTTCATCTTTTTTCTCTAATGCATCAATTTTTTTGATTTCCTTATCACGATGTGAAGGAAAATAAAATAGTAAGTTCCAAGAATAATTCAATTTGGATTTTCCATTGGCAATAGATTCCCCAATAGTTTCATTACTAAATTTATCACTTCTCCCTATTTTTGAATCTTCATTTCCATAGATTCATGTTGATTACGACATTATCTTATGCGAGTTTTCCCACTAGTTTCCTCATGTATCAATTATCAGGAGATCTTATCTATCGTGTATGCTTTTTTCTTTTATTTTAGAATCTTTCTCACCAAATATTTCATTCATGCATTCATTCACTTTTTGTTAACTTTGGTTCTTCCTAACTAGCATAGATTACCGAGTAGTAAGATAATCATTTTCAGATTCAATATTTTAAATTTGGTATGATTTCAAACTATTTCCCTTATTATCATCTGCGGTTTTCCCACATTTTTATATATGTTTTGTAGTTATTCAGTATGGGAATAATTGTTCTCTCTTAGATCAGTGTCCATATAAGTAATCCTTTTATTTTTCCTCTCCACTTGTTAACCACTGTTTATTGATCTTGGATCCAAATATCTTTAGTTTTATTTTTTCATTCTTTTTTTATTCAATTAAATTATTTCATGAAAACATCCCCATTTGGTATCCATGTAATTTATTCCTCATCAGTTATACCTTAATCACTAAGAACATCAACTGATTCACTCATTCAAATAAAATCATTTATAGAGTGATTATTATCACTATCTCACTCATCCAATTATATCATTAGTATTTTTTCTAGTTTACATTAATTGAATCATGCTATATACATAGACACTTCAACACTAAGTAATTCCACCATAATTATTCTTCTTATTTAAATTTATTTTCATTTACATGGAACAAAAAAATATGATAAAACTAAATATTTAACATATATAATTGACTAAATCATGTTTTGGATGCAAATCAGATAAAAGAAACTTATCCTTTAATACCAATTTTTAGTTCCAAAATGTGTCTAGATACCCTGACAAGGGGGTGAATTAGTGTATCTATATTATTTTCAAACATCTTAATACCCCACTAGATCTTGAATTCTTTATTATAAGGTTCCCATCATTTTCTATTTAATGATAATTTCTATCATATCCACTCCAATTGTATCTAATGATAATGTACTGAGAGTAAATAAATAATTCAAGAACATGGACACATTGATTTTTAACTTGGTTAACCCTCATTAGAATACATCCAAGGAGCATACAATGGCAATGTTCTGATTGTACCAAATTCAATAAGTCTCACTTCTGAAAATGAGTTTTGGTATAAATCACTTTAAATCCTAGGCTTACTACCTTTAAATGATTTAGGGTTTTCTCATAGCATTACCAAGGGCCACTCCCAATGTCTCTTTCTAGGGATCACTTCAAGCGGAAAGTATAGTCATATTCCTCTTACCTTTCTCACTACCCTTGGAAGAGATCCACTATAAGTTTATGAACTTGTAGGTACCTTATTATTTATGAAATCACACATTCCCAACAATAGATACATTCTGTTTTGAAGTCATGTTTTCACCTGTAGATGAAATCTAATTTTACACTTGCTTTGGGAAAATTATATTTGATAATTTTTAGTTCCATTGCATGCTCCCTTGAATCCTATGAGAACATACTTGAGTCCTCCGTGAACTGTGTTTCATTTCATGGTAGATGTTCTTCACAAACCATCTATTCATCTACAGACCATCCGTGAATTTAGGATAAATTATTCTTCTAGGACTTCCTCTCCATGACAGTCAACATTAAATTCCGTAGACTAGGGATACTCTGAGGACCATCTTAACATTGAAAACCCTTTTCATTGTGCGTTATAGTTCTCATGTAAAATACCTTCCATGGACTACCTCCCAAGGACCACTTATCCATTCATGTAGTCCTCTAAATTAATCTTCTCTCCTTCACATAAATACCTTTTGTGAATCCATTCAATCTTCCTCAAAATAATCATTGATAAAATATGATATTTAATGAAAATATCTCAAAATAAGTGATGGGATAAGAGATAATTGTATAAGAAAATAGATATGAAAATCTGGCTAATCCAATTTCTCCAAAGATTCAATGTGCTCAATCCTTCACCACATACTATTATGTAGTCTTCATGGTTCTTTGAACCTATGTGGTGGTCGATTCCTTTCACATATGAAAACTCTTTGGGACTACTTAAATCACATCCTCCATTCCAAAAATGAAGAGACCTAGCGTGAACTGGAAGGCTTCCACAAACTCTGAGACACTTGAGAACTATTTCTCATACATGATCTATACAGTGTCCTTTGTCGTCCACATCGCACTACAATATGGAAATTTTCCATTTTTGAATTTTTTCCTTTGTTCTGTAAATCTGTTTTTGCAATCTATTAACTATGATTCATGATCCACAAACAATGAGCCCCTATGAAGAATATATGACTTTTATAAAAAAAATGTCATAATTTTTATGCCCAAAATTTTGTGAACATTGGGAAATTACGCTACCTTTTAAACATAATTTAAAAAACACTAACCACATTCATTAGAAGTCATATAGATTTGTCAACAAAGATAATCAAACCCAAAAACACTAAGAGGATGCCCTGCGGGATTTTTTCGCAACATTATCATTCTAGAATGATTATTTTATCATTAATACCATATCCTTTATTTATTTACACTTTTATATTTCATACATGTAATGTGTTCATAATAAAATAATCACATTGATTTTTCCTAGTGGAAATACAAACGTACATACGAATGGTGTTATTTTTTAAAGGATGGAAGGGTAATAAAATGTAAGATATATTATCTTTCCAAAATTATAATTATGTTATTAATATATGATATATCTATTTAATTCATCATTATAACCATCCATGAGAGCCGATGTTGGAAAAATAATTATATTATTTCATGAGGTTGTTATCCTTTGTACATAAAAAAGATGATTTCATTTCCCATTTAATGGAATAAGATATGAATATAGGTTACTCCATTGACAAAAGAAATTACTAGTAAATGGAAAAATATTTTGCTATTATTTCATCATGATTGAAGAATATTTAAAGGATGAATACGAATATATAATTTTAAAATATTTAATAAAAGATAAGCCCCTTCTTTAGAAAACCACCATTACATAACAACTTAATCGTTATAAGGTGGTAATTATGCCCAAGAAAATAACATGAAAACATGGGATGGGATTTTAGTACTTTATTTGGGTAATTATTTTATGAACCAATTTTTTCTTGAGGATTTTAGACAAGAGGATTTGGGGTTCTCTTTAATAATGAGTGGGGGACATTCTTTGAATTTTGTAATGTATTAATTTTTTAAGAATTAATGTCTATGTTAAAATGGGAGCAAATGTATTTATTTGAATATAGGTTGAGTATGATCCAGATTCATTTCATATAGAAAAATATGACATGTTTTATTGTTTTTTTATCCTTATATGTTTTCTTTAACCATCCATCAATTATTTTTTATATCATCATGATAACAATGTTATTTACTATTTAGGTGTTAAGTTAGGTACAATAATAATATACATTTCTAATAAATATACCATGGTTGATATATTAAACCATATCACAATAAAAATTCAAAATATAGGATTTTTAAATAATTTAATAAATAATTTTCTATTATGTAATATCATTTGTTTCATATTTAGGAATACATGAAATATGATAATTTAATATATCTCTAGATCATATAATATGGTTTCAATGTGACTTGTAATGTAATATAAATAAGATATATAATTAATAGAATAATTCGATAAAAATTTTATATGTTTTGATGTCATTTTAAAACATATATATTGGATTTTACTCATTATTAACCTATTTTCACCTCAACCTAGCTAATGACTTTTTCAATAGTAATGGGTTATAATTTTACAGATAAGGTGAAAAGTTCCTCATAAATGTACACGGGATAAAATTTTAGAACATTTATAATACCAATTTTCTACATTAAATATTTTTATGAATTATTACTCATTTAGAGAAATATTATTTAACATAAAATATAATTATATCCATTTTTGAAAATATTCATTTAATTTGACTTTGCAAAAAACATTAGAGCAACATAATTTGAATAAATTCCTTTCAAAAAAAAGTTACATGATATAATTTTATAAAAAACATATGGAAGACAATTATTTATTCAAATTATATTACTTTAAATATTTTCAAAATAATTTATTTTATAGTTCTACTCATTGAATATATACTGTGTCGGCATTGCGTAAGCAAATTAGTTAATTATTTAATCACTAAAAATTATAAAATAATTTTTCAAGATAAAAAACATCATTTATATTTTAAATAATAATTTATAATTTAACATAAGATAATTTAATCTTTTTCAATACATATTATAGTTATTAAAAGAACGAAGGAAACATTTTTTAGATTATCTTTTACCTAAATATCTTAATGTTTTAAATGATATAAATATAGCCCCGAGTTGACATTATTTTTAAACATGGATGGAAATGGACAAACTAAACCCATAATATTTGATAAATTAATGATCTATTATAATTTTTTAGTACTTATCATATTATTTTTATCCTTAACTATCTGATATACCCTTACTTTGGGGATAATTTTTTACTATAGTTACTATTCATAATAAAAAAAATAAAAGGGATATATTTACAAAATCTGGACCTTATAATTCCAATTGTAGAAACCAATTTTCAGTATTAAATTCCAATAAGTGGCATAAATAAATTAAATATTAAAATGATAATTAAAGCAAAAAATGGTTTATAAAAAAACCAATTTATTATAAAAATGATTTAATACCAAATTAAACCATAAATTATATTGAATATAATTGTATTATTTATAATATAATATATCTATTTTCCTTTTAATAGTTTTTAAAAAAGTGAAACTCCATAAATTCTTGAATAGAAAAACAATTTTTTCAATATTCAAAGAAAACATATTATTTTTATAAAAATCAAAAAAGATAACTCTATTTTTAACATGTTGATTTCAAAAATGATATCATTCATATAAAATAACATTTCTAAAATTTGAATAAAGTAATTATAATATTATATCACTAATATCAATAAAAACCATTTTTTATGAAAAATATTTTTCATAAAAGAATGCATTTACTAATAAATGAGTGCTTAAATTCAAATAATTAATTAGTACATTTTTATTTATTAGAAACTATATATATATATATATAATGTGGTTTACCCTTTTCATATGGCATAATTTAATTTCATGGCTATAGAAGTCCTAGTTAAACAACATTATTATAGCATTTGTTTAATGTCGATGTTGTGTATATTATACTCTATAAAACATAGACTTACTCTTCAAAATAATAGTATGTTACATCCCCACAAGTAAATTAATTCTTCAAAATTTGATGTTGAGAATGGTAATAAATGGATTTAGTTTTGAATATACTTTTTATGAAGTCTCATTGCATACAAAGTGTTAATAAAAATTACACCTGAAAATAGAGAAATAGAGGTGTGAAGGTTTTCCATTATAACAGATACTCGGTTACGGAATTTAAGAACATCCATGTGAAGTAAAAATATAGATATGGATGAAAAATTAATTTAAAAAGTGATGATGGATACTGACAGAAAATTTAGATCACAATAAAGGGAATGATTATAAAAAAATATGATGACCCAAAAACTACAAAAAATAAGTGTTGTAAAAGAGAGTTGTGATCCATTAAAAATTGGGACGTCCTGACCTGGGTGCCATAGACTAGTTATCTAAGAATGTTTTTATAATACATGAGGCATGCCAACCCATATGTCAAAGTCCTTTTAATAGCTATGAGTGTCAAATATGAAATATGGGAAGACTATAACCTATTTCTCAAAAAAACACAACTACTTAAATCAATAGAAAATAGCCAAATGATAATAATAAAACCTCAATAATTCCATAAAAATATATAAATAGAAATCACATGATGAATCCAAAATAGAAAACAATAAATAAAAGAAATTAGTATATATGCCATTTCCTATTAATTGTAAGGTTATATAGAAAACCCTCATCTTAAAGACAGACTACAAACTCCTAGGTGGGTCCCAACATCATGCTTAATTCTATCATACTTTCTCTATCTCAAATCTCAAACCATCCATATATCTTGTGTATCTATCCATTATCTTTTCCTACAGGCATAAAATCTATTCATGCTCTGATCAGGAAGTGTGAATAGTGTGTGATTACTAATTAGTAGGCCATCATCAATGAAATTTAAAGCAATATATAGTCTTTAATTGTTCATATATTTTTATAAATTATAAATAAGATATTAATAAGTAATCATGGATTAAATTTAATTATTCTAAAATTAACCCTGAAATCCCACTGGTTCACTATATTTGCTTTTAATAGAGTCTAAATTATGCGTCATTGAAAAATCAAGATTCATTATTTAACATTCTTTCATTTTTTATTTAATTTCACTTTAATTTTTGGTTTCATTTAGCATCAATCCATGTACCAATATCTTGGCCTCTAGGGACATTCGTTTAATGTCATTATCATCAAGACATAGACAATCTGTCTAGCCCTCCATCGGTATTTGGAGAATCAGTCCACGCCTTAGACCTCATGTGAATTTGGATCATCGGTCTATGGTCCATACATTATTCATCACATGCCTTCATCACAGTCCTAGATCATCAGTCAAAAACCCCATGAGTTTTTGGGGCATCAGTCCCTAGTAAAGACCTCATTTATCAATCAATCCAAAATATTATATATTTCACATACATATAAAGGTTATCATCATTTAACATATATTTAACACTATCAAAAAGGTGAATCATTACATCTATCAGTCGGAACTACGGTTAATTACATTAATAAAAATGAATAATATGAATAATTCACCATTAATCATATTAGTAAAATTTAATCAATCAATTCATTAACCGTTTATAGTTAAGCTAATAAAAACATTAATTCACATTGTAAACATTAAACAATGGTTTAATTGAATTACAATAATCTATTATTTACATTTATACAGTTCATAGTCACTATTTCAAATTTATTGTAACACACATGGGTTTTCATCAAACATGATCTCATAAACACCAATAGGTACAACTATATCTAGGAAGGGTTTCCAAATATTATTTAATTAAACTAACATTTTTATTTTAAAATGAAATTCCATAATTTGGGAACACAATAGCATAGTTACATAGACATGATCATAAAAAGACTATGGGAATTATAAATTAGAACACTTGCAACAATATCATTAATGAATACATGCAAATTCATGACCATCAAAATGATTTGAAACATTCTCATTCAGAATATATGATCAGATCTAGGATCAAATCCTAGGACCAATATCCAATGAAACTATATTCATCCAAAACTAGATCTAAACCAATATCTAATGGATGAAATCATATTTTTTTATGGGGAGAAAATTATAGGAGATATAGGAAACTAAAAAAAGAAGAGATAATATATAATAAGAGGGGTAAATTCCAACCTGTAGATATTTCATTCATATATGAAGAGGTTCATGGATTATTGAAATTATCTTAGATTTATCCAAGAGAAAGGTGAAACTTTTAGTTTATGAAGGATTTAATGGCAATAAAAACTATAAATTATAGAATTTTTATTCTAATTTTCAAGGGATTTAATTTATACTTGAACTGTTTCCTTGGTGGAAAGACATTTGGACAGACCGTATGCCTTTACAATGCACTCATACTGATGTCATTCAAGGTTACTCCTTGTTGGGAGAAGGGTTTTAAAACCCTACTCCCACGATAAAAACACCCTCTATCCAAGGGTGAATGATTCGAGGAGGGGGCCATATTTTTTGGTTAGACCATATTCTTCCTCCAGTGCCTCCCAATGTGGTGCATGGTTTCAAGGGGAAAACTGAACAGTTTTCCATAACCATTCAACAATAGTGCCCATATGCAAGGGCTTCCATATTTCTCTAAATTCACCAAAAACAATCCCAAATAAAAATCCAACAATGTCATAATAAAGATAAGGGTCAATGTGTACCATAATATTAGCTCTAAGAATCTCTAGAATAGTTAGGTCTTTTAATCATTCCACCTTATAATAGCTCATACCCCAATTTGTACTCCTATGCATCCCTAATATTTGGATTTGAATAGTTTGGGACACTGGGAAAGCATATCTACAAACCTATATTGTGTTTCACATTGAACATGGCCATGTTCACCCAACACATATACAATCAGCACTATCTTTTCCTAAAACCATTTCTCACAACAATCAAAAACAAGAATAGGTTCCTCCACAGAGGAAGCATCAACCAAAATCTCAACATCATCAACATCGACCACATAAGAGGTTTAATACTAGTTAATCTAAAACACATGGAAAACATTGTTCGGATCTCAATAACTCTATGATATGTCCAATCAATATGACAATAATCAAATTACCTCCATGTTCTCAAATGACAATACAAACATGGGATCCAACATGCTATACCTTTGACCCCTACAGTGACCAAATCTTAGAAACCCCCAAAGGAATACACCAACACCCATTGTAACCTAAATGTTTTTATGATTTTGATAATCATAAGGCATATTCATACTCAGAGTTGTATCTATACATTTCTGATCCAACTTCACCATAGCTGATTTCTCTTGGAAGAGACTCAATCCCAACAACTCTTACTCACCCACCTTCATCCAGCAAAGAGGTAATCTGAGAGACCTACCATAAAGTGCTCTTATGGTTTCATCTACATAATATCCTAATAAATATTGCTATGGAAGAACTCAATGATCCCTATGTTATTTTCCAATGTTCTAAAAAAATCAAAAAAGAAATCTATCAACATGCCCTTTATAAATTGGATTGTATGCTCTCACTAACCATATATTGAAGGGTGTAAATCCATACATAGATGTACTAAGGTACCCAAGATCTTCTATAAGTAATTCCAAAATCATAAATTAAATCATTGATCACGATATGAAACTCTTCACTATGGAACCTTTTACAGATGGACTATCACCTGAACAAGAATATCTCCAATGTGATCAGTCGTGAGAGTCTCTCTAATTAACCTCAAATGGGATACCTTTAGAAACTGGTCCACAATCACTCAAATCATGACATTATTTTGAGTTCTATTTACGTGACCCGCCACATGGTCTATGGTTACTTCACCGTACATCCATTATGGAATGAGAAATGGTTATAGTAAACCAATATGTCTTTGATGCTCGACCATCACCTACTTACAAGATTATAATCAATTAAAAAATCTAGAATTTACATTTTATTGCCTAGCCACAAACACATGTGATGTATTTCACAATATATATCGGTAAATCAAGGTTTCAAGGCCCACAACATGGAATAAAACTCACAAATCATATCCTCGTGCATACACTTAGTAACGGGAATATGGCCCTAGGCATAGATTATCTCATCCTTATATATGGTCCATTCAAATTGGGACTCCCCATTATCAATGCTATCCCTAAAGAACCTAAATATGCTTCATATCCATCAAGGTCACAATCTTCCACTCTTAAATTGTAGCCTAGACTTCTTGAGTCTATTTCTCCCAGATCAATCCATTTCAAAAACAATTTTCATTTCTCAATTTATATTCAATCTCAATATCAAAATAATACAAATAAAAACCCTATATAAACTACTAATGATTCAAATATCTCTTGAAATTGGTATACATTATGATTTTCTAGTGGGTATACACAATATAAATTTCACCCAATAAGTAATGTCACTGATACATTAAGGAATAAACCACTAGAGTTAACTTAAAATCATTTATAGGGAAATTATAGTAATTTGGTTCCAACAAATTGAAAACTATATTCCATAACTCGCTCTCCCCAAATCAACACTACTCTAAATCTAGTCACGGATACATCACAAAACACTGTATACACCCCACCCTGCTCAGGTAATATAAAAATTAGTGTGGTTGTAAAATGCTTCAAAAAATCCTAGAAATAATAATCACTTTATCCAAAAAAATTAATATTGATCCCCTTCTTGGTATACACTGAAATTGGAGATAAAAAATAAGAAATGACTTGGATAAAACACTATTTTTAACCCACCAAACCCAGAATGATTTCATTATCAAAACCATTTTCTAGATTCTCCTATGAATCCAGTCCTTGAATATTCACTCGGATGGATGAAAAAAAATTCCTAGAGAAGATGTGATGAATGAAATTTACCTTATCATTATAGAATGGAAACTTTTATATATTTTTTTATAGATAATTCTATTTTAGTATAATAAAAACAATTTCAAGATATTTGGAAGGATCATCATGATTATTTGAGAACCCCAAAGTGTCATCCACAAATCAACCACGAACTAATATAGGTATGGGAGAAATAATAATTTTATGAATTCCATAAAGACATCTCGTGAATTAATAAGTATGAATGGAATCATGATAAACAAATATAGGCCATAAAATCTTTTGAATGTAGTCTGCAGTATATCATAAGGTATAACTCTCAACTGATGATACCATAATCTCATTTTAATCTATGTACATAAATAATATCCTCTCATCTTTTCAAAAATATCATCGATATTTGGAGGTGAATTTAATTTCATAACTATCATCCATTTCAACTTCAGATAACTAACATAATAATAAAATGTCATGTTATCCTACATAGGTAAAAAATGGAGAACCTTAAGGTGACATACTCAAATGGAAAAATACCGTATCCATCAACTATTTCTACTGATTCATAAGCTCTTAAATCTCTATTGGTTAAATTTTTTAAGGATGAAAGGAAACTAGTTGATATCCCGATATGAGATCAATCATAAACATCACATCTCTCTCAGGTGGCTTACTTGAGAAGACCTTGGGAAACATGACCTGAAACTAGTTCACTGCTATTGTAATGACATCAAAATTTACACCACCATCATCCAAAAAAAATACTTGAAACTAAGGTGGTGAGGTAACCTAGAATCCATTGAAATAGCCCTACATTGTTTTCCTAGATATCTAATTCTCCACATTAAACATAACAATTTCCCTCTAGAGACGTAAAGTTTACTCTCCTATGGTAAGAGTAGATGTTGGTTGAAAAAGATACCAAACAATCCATGCCCACAATTGATTAAAAAACTGACATGTGAAGTATTTAAAGATCCCAATGAAAATTATACTCTCCTACCTTGAGGGAACAACACTTGTATCGATAAATGTCCCTTGACTGAACCCCCCATAGTGTAGATGTCATCCTAACCTGATAAAAAAGTCCACCATCATACTCAACACATTCATATCTTGAGCCGATGTAAAATAATTTGAGACTCATGTATCAAATAGTGATCTAGAAATCATAGAAGTGACAATATTAGTAACTCTGATTATCAAGTCCTTATGATTATTATCCATAAGTGATGGCTGAACTGCAAAAACCCATCATATACATACGCCTTTTGTAGCCGTCTAATTCCCATGAGTTTTACTACTATGCTGTTGTGGGTTCTGTTTCCCTAGATTACTATGTCATCCACCTCACCAACAGATCCCCTTACCATCTACAGTTTAGTCTGGCCCCCCAATCACTACACATCTATTGTGATTTCCTAAAGAACCTTTATAGATGCCCATCATTACATAATCTCGACACTCAACCAGTATTGTAGGTAATATCTATGATAGTTAACCTATCTAACACACTAATTTAAATTCACTCATGTATTGTCGAAATTAAAAGATCCTTCCCCTAGGCCACACTACATGACAATGATCTAGATAACTTTCTCGTTTTGACAATTATTACCCTTGTAATATGTAGCTAGTGGTTGTCCATAAGAACCCACATGTCCTCCATGAGAAGCCTCTTTCCTGTTCCCATCAGAAATGATATTAGGATTCAATACCTTAGTAAAGAGGCCCACATAGTTCTTCATATTTAGACTCCCTTGTGTAAACCCCATAAAAATAGTTACCTGCAATTTCCAGGGAATTTCTATAGAAAATTATTCCAAGAATATCTCATGAATGTCCTCCTATACCTTGCTCTCCTGTTAGTCATCTGGAAACTAAATATCTCTCAAGCACTTCTATGATCTGCACAACATATATGAAACCAATTTTAGTATCTTCTACACTTGAGTCTTTAATTGTTCATGGATTGTCTGTAAAGACTTAACCCATAACTCAGCTACCTTAGGACCACCCACTCTAGTGAATGTTAGAGGGTACTATGTCACAAACACCCATATCTGGTCATGCATATTCCATGCATCCTTCCCTGGGTCTCTATCCAAAAACTTCATTATGTACGAAAATTTCTCATAGAACTACTCTCTTTCTCTCGATCAACTCAAACTATCAGAGCTTCCAACTCCACTGGTGGTGTATCATTGCTAACCACATCACCATATCATATTATAAACAAGCATCGTTGTGGTGGAATATCTCTATAATTACCGACAGATATCCTAGGAGACATAACATATAATTTACCAAAATCAGCAATGTAATTTCACATAAATCCATAACTAGTCATCCCACATTCATTTCCATAAGCCCAATACCAAGATACAGTCACTACCCTCAATCAGTCCTCACCTTGGTCATGGGTGACATAGGGTAAAACACATCCATATATAAAAGTTTCTCATTAGATACCCATTTTATCCATTTATAATCTCCAAAATTATCATCATCATAAATTCTATATTAGGAAATATTTTAAAAAAATCTCAAATAAAAACTAGAATTTAAATATCACAACTCAACTAAAATTTATATTTTTGCGTGTTCCTAAAATGATGTTTATCAAATTAAATTTTGAGTGCCTAAAATGATACATGTATACACATCTCCCATTATATTCTAGGATATGAATAAAATTATATAAAATAATAACATCACACAACAAGTACATCACCCATGGTTAAATAACAGTCAACGGTAACCCAAAACATCAAGAACAACAATACCATATCATGAACGTGGTATTTCCCCCACATATGGTTTAGCTAATCCCATATTCAAGCTCATGAATAAGGCCATATTCTTTATTTCAAATAGTATGCCTTTAAAAATAGTAAGGCAACCAAAAATAAATGAAAACATATCTGATTCCACATTTTTATGTATCAAGATGGGTTCCACATATAGGTTCTCATCACTAATTCATTACATGACCTCATGTGTAACATCTCATATTCCATAGTCTTATGAATAGTAGTTAGGTTCTAATATTTAATGTGGGGAGAGTATAAACTCTTTATCAATGTATAAAAATAGAAAAAAATAAATAAAAAATATCAAAATATAAATTTACATGATCTATGATAATACAAAAAACAATATAATAACTAGCATCACATGATAAATCAAAAATAGAAAAACAATAAGTAAAACCAAATTAGAAAACATGTAATTTCATATTATCATCAAATGTAGAAGGAAACCCCAAAATATAGACATAATGAAAACACTCAGGTGAGTCTAGATATCATGGCTTGTTCCCCCATTCATGATCCATCATGAATCAAGACTTGTCCCTCTAACATAGGGCTCTTAACCTTATCCAATCCGTTATACATGAACTATATTCATGTACTGATATATATGGCCTAATTAGGGTGTTTTTGCAACTACTTAGAAAAACAATAACTGTGTCTAAAGAAATATCTAGTCTATAAAAACAAATACAGTTGTATAAAGAATAAATAATAAATGAAAATTTAAACATTCTTCATAATTAATTATTCTTTAATGAACCATATAAGCACATGGTATAACAGTGAAAATCGAGCCAATCATACGTAATTTGGCCTAAGAAAGAATCTGAAAAATAAATAATTGGAAGATAAAAACCCTAATCCTATAACTTATTGTTCACATGCCAGTATTGGGGGATTGGAGAATTAGTTCAAAACCCCATGGGTATTTTTATCATCAGTTACTAACCCACACATCATTTATCAACCAATCAAAAATTTCACAAATTTCACATTAATATAAAGGTTGACATCATAAAACATTTATTAAATCATTGTCATTATGTTTCAAAATTTAATTTATCAATCACAACCAATTTTTCAAACATTAATCACATGGAATTATATGAATAATTGACCATTACTCCAATTAGAAACATTTAATAACATAATCCCTTAACTATCCACAGTTAATCCAAAAAAAAAGATTACTAATAATTATCCTCATGAAACAAATATTTAATTATATTCCAATAACAAATTCTTTCCCATTATAAAATTCATAAACACCATTTCAAATATATTTTCACACCCATGGGGTTCCATAAATCCCATTCCCATAAACACTAATGGGTCCAATGGGATCCTTGAATTGTTTCCTAGTTTATTAGAATTGAATTCACCTATTTAATTAAAAATAAAAATGAACAATATGGTAAATAAATTGTATAATTACATACACTTGATCATAATCAATGCTATGGGAAATTGAAATTAGACCACCTACCTCAAGATCGTTGATGAATTCTCACCAAACAATAACCCTTTATTAAATGAGGAATAGTCAAATTTACAATGGAGGAGGAGATCAAGAATCAAAACGTACAACCAATATCCAAAGAAACTAAAATAATTAAATCCAATATCTAATATAATTTCAAAAGAATTAATTAATCCTTCTCAAAATAGAGAAAATGTCATTGGAGGGGAGAATCTGAATATGATGTTATCACATATATAAGAGAGGGTAATTCCATAAATTAGATCTTCAATTTATATGTAAAGAGGTTATAAGATCCTATAAATCCTCTCATGAGCCTCCAAATAGAAAAGAAAGACGTTTTGGGTAGATTATGGATGTAGTTTAAAAATAAAATAGGTTTTGGGAGTTTTTAATCTAACTGTTTTTAGTTTTAATTTCTATGTGCAATGTTTCCTAGGATGGGTGAATGGTATGAAAAAACCATTCACCCTAACTATGTTCCCTTACTCATGGGGTAAATGGGTAATATTAGGTGCGTTTATAGGTTGAAAACCCATGCACCAACAATGATGAACCGCGATGTTTGAGGGTGCACTTATTGGGGAAGGAGGTTGCATGGTTTGGAAAAACCACGTTCCCTCTCATGTTACTCCAAAAAGGTCACAACGTTTCCTTAGGAAAATTGTATGGTTTTCCATAACTGGGTGAAAAACATGCATAGTCAAATGGGATTCTAAATATCTCTTAATTGACTTAAAACAACTACAAAGAAAAAACCAACCAAGTTATAATCAAAACAATGGTATAATTGTGACTCAAAATCATCATGATATATCTCCAGAAAGGTTTGGATCTTTCAAAAATAATGCTAATTGGAGAAAAAAATTCTAGACACCCTTTTTATATAGTTGAGGAATTTAATTACTATCTAAAGTAAGAACTCTCGTAAATTTACCTAATTCCAAAATATAATTTCATAATTTATTCAATATCCACCACAATCTCTTCTTTTTCTCCTAATGATGATTATTGATAATGATTTTTAATGCCAGAACCAATTGATTCAATTTCAATCAGATCAAATAATTCCCCAAAAGTATAACAATATGGTCCTCTTATTAGTATGTTTTAACCAAAACCATAATGTTTAGCACAAATTATGAGAAATACCAAAAAAATAAACCTATATATGAATAAATAAAACATTTATCTGGAAAATTAAACTATATAATTGGAGTTTCAACATAAATTATTCCATAAATGACTTGAATTCCTAGAAGCACGTGTTAAAATCACATATTCTACCAAAATAAAATTCCACCATTATTCCTCAAATAAGATCCCATAAGATTGTTTTTAACGTAATGATATAATATTCCAAAAATGCATTGGGATCTTTTTCTGAATACGATTAATAAAATAACAAACAAATCACTTTTCAGCCTATAGTTATCAATAAAACTTATTTTCCTATGAAACAAAATGCTATTAATTATTATTTATTCCTTAACATAAATTTCATATTAAAATAATGTTATTTGACACTTTCTCATAAGTTCTTAAAATAATTTCTCCAAATATTATCGCTCTTTCACTACACCACTTTGAAAATATATCGATTCTATGTAACAAATATATCTAAATATTGAAAAAAATAAACATTAAAATAATCATAAGGTGTTTCATGATATACAGAATATTTAGATTACATCATAATATAATAATTCTTAAAAATTAGTATATAAACACATCCTTCATATGCCTTCAATCATAGACAATTAACCTTTCTTTTCCCCTTATTACTCAATATTTTAATCATAAAAATTAATGATATTAAATATGTCCTTGTGGTTATTCAATATCGAATCGATAATGTTTCATACTAAGAATATTTGAAAAATAATCAAAACTTTAATCCTAGACACAATAGACTTTATTTATGCTTTTAATATCTCTTTTATCTTTCAACATAAATTCAATATCCCCGAAAAAGAAAAAATAAAGTCTTTAGTGTTTTTTCCATTTATGAATTAGATATGAGTTGTGATTTTTAAATAAAATAAATATTTTTCCATGACCAATTAGAATTTTGGAGAATTGAAAAGGTGTTCGATATACCAAATAGTTTTTTAAGATCATTTTGATTTCCAAAAGTATTTCAAAATTTCTTGAGGAGTAATTTTTCTTGAATTTGGGGATTAAATCATCTATAATGGATAGAAAGGTTATGTGAGATTATATTCCCATAATCATGATAAATTATCATTAGTCAGTATAAAATAACATCATTAAAAAATGAAATTAATTATTTTAGGTAAAAATTAAAATTTTCTATATAAAGAAAAAGCCTATAGAAATTATATAATACAGTAACCATTAAATATTTTAACCCTAATTGTATTATCTTTCTAAATCTAGTTTTTTTTTAAATTAATACATCCCTAAAATATATTAAACAATACGTTTATATTAGACTACTAACGTATGATTCTGGAAAATCATATTATCCCATAAAGTGTTATAATTATTTTAATTATACACTTCTAACAATATCAAAACCTACCATTCATTCTAAACCATTACCCTAATAATGACTATAAGGATCGAGCATGAACCATTACATAATCATGTGTTTTAATTCATGAATTCATTATCTTTCATTTTAGGATCTAATAGTTTAGATTTTTTAAAGATTTGGATTTCAGACTTACATAAATAAATGTTAAATAACAAAGTATACACATACACTTTGGATCTGATATTACACGTTTTCATTTCAGGAAACATCTTCACTATTTTCACCTTGACATCATCCATGTCCCTAATAATCCATAAATAACTATGGAAAAACATTTTAAAATGTGGAATGTGTAAAACAATATCAGCAATATACATTAAAACATATAAATAATTATTTTTTTCACCGAAAAACATATCAAAAAAACTATTTTTCAAAAATAAATTTCGTGGTCAAAATAAACATTTAATTTCCGAAGAAATAATCATTTCCACCCAAATATCTTAATAAAAATTGTATTAATAAATATTAAATAAAAAATAAATCCCCTAAATTTTTCATTGTACTAATGGAAACATATGATTATATTTTCAGAAAAATTAACACATTTATCCCCTATGATGTTGGATAGACATTCCTTTTAACATAATCTCATTAGTGTACCTTAGAAATTCAAATGATTTATTTAAAAAATCAGAAGCACCAATAAATCATGTTGGTAAGTTTGGCCATAATTTTCTTATCACTCTTATAAATTAATAAACCCTTAGGATAAACTTCCATCATGATCATTACCAAATTAATTTGGGCTATAGAAGGCCCACCCGTCCATGGTTTATAACATAATCGATCATCAGTGATTTATAATGGACCAAACAATCCTTTTTCATAATGGAACCACTCATCTTAGAAATATAATAGAACAAAATATTATCATATATTATTACCAAGAACCATATAAAATTAATAATTCATGAAATCGTTCATTCTTAAAAAAATATTCCTTTCACCCATAAGCAAAACATATCGAGAAATCAAAATTTCAATTCCATTAAACCCCCACTATGAAAATAATTTGGAAAAATTGAATAAGGGTTTTTATTCATTGAAAAAAAACATGGAATATTATAAATGAATACACATTTAATGTAATGGTTATAGAATTAAGAAAATATTTTTGATGTCATATATGTTAAAATATAACATTATATTTGTCTTTTATAATGAAAGTCTAAATATTCATTAAAAAGTATGTAAAATGATTCTATTTGAAAATCATTTAGATAAATCCAAATTATACATATAATAACCCTTTAAATTCATTTATGTCCATAAGCATACCTCTATAAATATAATTTTTAAAATATTGAAATGGAAGAGAAATATTTAGAAAATATATTGTTAAAACATTTAAAAAGAGGTTTTTAAAGTAAAGTTTACCTTACATGATGAAAGAATCTTTATATATGTTCTTTATATTAAAAAATATAAAATTATATTTTTTATATTCATTCCTATGAGAATTTTAAATTTAACCATTTGTATTAGGTTATATTCATATACCTAATCATTTTTGTTTAGGATAGATGTTTTGACAATATTTGTATCATATATCAAATTAACATTGGTTGGTTGACTACAGTCAATGAGGTCATTATTCCATTACCTCTAGAATTATAATAATGATATAAATATCATTTTTATACATCAATTATAATTTTATAATAAACTATAAATGTGATTATGAAAATATAAACAATGTTAAAATTAGGGAGACAGTGGGACATACGTAAGCATGAATAACATTTACATTTTTTAATGATCATGATTGAAGATGAAAAGAATTATATTATCTTTATAAAATTATTATTATATAATATAATTTCACATAATTTCATTAAATACACTTATATTTCTTATCCATGTAATGGTGTAATAAAAAATTTCCCGCATCACTTCATGGTGGTGGTAATCCACACGTACACACGAACGTTGAAAATTTTTAATGTATTGAAAGTTAAGAAAATAGTGGATATATTATTTTCATAAAATTATAATTATATAATGAATATAATATATCTATATATAATTATTAAATACTACATTATATATTATTGTGACTAGTGGTGATGGAAAATGAATTATAGTAATTCACGATTCTATTATCCATCGTTCAAAAAATAATCTTCGTTTCCAATTTTTTGGCAGAGGATATTGATATATTTTTTTTTTAAAACCAAAATATTTTAATATAACACAATTATTTATATCATATTAAACATGGATCTAAGATTTTAAATAAATATGATATAATATTAAAATATTATTATTTAAATGTGGTTAACATAGAATATCAATTATGATTTTTGGTATGAATTGTATTAAATACATTATGAAATTTGAATAAAGGTACTATTAATGTAATATTATTTACAAATTAGCAATAAATAATCCCTCAAATATAATAAAGATATTTTATTCAACAAAAAATGTGTTTCCTTCAAAAAAAATTATATCTTTTGAAAGAAAATATTATAATTAATTAATTGAAAATATAGAAATTATATCTTTGAAATTAAAATAATTTTTTAAATTATCATATCAGTATTAAATATCGGTAAAATTTTGGTATTTTTTGGAAAATATTGATTTCTACGCGAATAGTAAACAATACTGGTTTTTGCCAAAGTGTTAGTTCTTTTAATAAATTAATTAATTTCAATGTATCATTATTTATGTAATTTTATTTAAAATAAAAATATTTATTATTTATTTATATATATTATGATTAATTATTTTTAAATCAAATATATACTGTATTTTAGTATATACATATTTTTAGTCTTAAGTAAAAAATTCTCCAAATGGTTTTAAAGTGCATAGTGTTTCTTTATATTAAATAAATAAAATAATAAATAATTTGGAAATGTTTAAATGAAATTTAATTAGTATATATATAATTTTCAATATATATTCATTTAATTATTTTTAATTTTCATAGAGTTAATATAAAAATATTTAAGCTATAATAATACATTTAATGGAAAATAATTTTGGCAACATGCTTTTTCATTTTATTTTAATATAAATTCGTCAAATACTTTTAGTTTTATTTAATAAAATGGTTTAAACATTAATATTTATAATAATTTATTTTACATAATAATTTATACTTAATATTTTTCATAATGAATAAGGTTAATTGTAAAAAAATAACCATGGAAGACAATCAAAAATAGAAAAATATAAAACCTTAGAGGAAAAGAAGAAAAAATAGTTAAAAAATATTTTTTTTCATATAGTTTTTAATCAGAATTATCTCTCCTAAAATCCATTTTTTCAATTTTGGAGGCACTTGGCATGATATGTGCTTCCCATTATTGATTAATTTTAGGTATTTACAAGAATTACACTCATCCTCAATTAAAAATGGGCACCCACTCCACCCAATTATTCACTCCTCCAAAGAAGATTGGATTTACCGAAACCAAAAAAAATCCCTCCAAAAAAACTTAATACACATTATATATCTTCATTTATTCAAAAACAGATAAACTATTTGGCCCTTAAAAAGAGATCCAATGTAGATTATTCTAAGAGAAGGTAATTGTATTCATTGCACTCCTTTTTTTACTTCATTTTTTACACCATAACTTATGTCTAAAAATTTATAATAGAAAAATATCTATCAAATAATTATATGATATTATTTTGATGAAATAATATCTATCCATCTCCACTTCCATAAAATTGAAAACAAAAATATCTATCATGTGTATTGTGGACTACTGCCTCACGAACTGATGTAATTTTTTTTCCATCATCACCTATCACATGTATTCATGAAGATAAATTTAATACTTATGTATTTTATTAATTAATTACTTATTGTAAAATAAAATTAATAAATCATATACTTTATAACCTAATATACATGAAAAAATTATTGTTGCATTTGCGGGTAAAGTGAGCTACCGTCTCATGAAGCAATGTGTTTCATTTTTTATTTCAAAAAAACATGTTATGTATATATAAGTGTATTTTAATATATAATACAATATTTATGATATTATTCCCATTATATATAATTATAATAACACATACCTTCCTTCAATCTTTATCGTTGAAAATGAAAACGTTACACATGCGTATGTATGACCTATCTTCTCCGTGATCATAAGGTGGTTCATGTTTCATAACCATATTTCAGGGTTGGTTTTAAAAAATTAATATTAATCTATAAAAATAAAAAAAACAGTTTTTTATTATGGAGATGATGGAAAAATTAACCCTTTGTGCATAGTACAAACATCGATGTCATTTTGAAATTATTAAGGGATCATCCACAAAACTCCCATATGTGGATATAATTTATTAAGTAATTAAATAGATCATTAAAATAAATGAATTAAATTGTTTCAGTACATGATATTAACCAAGTAAATTATTTTAAATAAAATTAATATTAATATTAATTTAATAGATATGATATAAAGTACATACACGATAAAGACTGTACTCATGGTAAGGGTTTCACCTCAAAACTCCCATCTTTTAGACATATGTTTTTTTATACAGATAATTTAGTTTAAAATGGTTAATATAACTACGATTTAAATATTATATCATGAATCCATAATAATTCAAGATATTTTATGTTAAAATTATTTTAATTAATTCTTGGGTGTTTTGCTTGAAAAGTTACCAAAGTAGTAAGGTTTTATGTTTCACACTCATTATAATCAATATTGTTTATGCTTGAATTTCTATTTTAGGTAATTATATATTGATTTTATCATAAAAACATTTAATTTTATTACACTATAGTAATTTGGGAAATTTCCATGTAGTATTACCAGTTTCCACACTATGTAACATAAGAAGATTTATAATATTTTTAAGGAAAATCCACAATATTTTTCCTTTATATCAAAATCCCTTTCTCTTCCTAGTCCATGACCTTTTAAATGTTTTAAAAAAAGTTTTAATATTCAAATATGAATCTATAAATTCATTTTTACACATGATAAGTTTTTTAAAAACATTTTTTAAACCATTACACTGGAAATTCGTGTTTACTCTTTAAACTCAATTTTTTATGATATGTTTTTATCATATTCGGAATGAGTTACATTTTTTCCATTATTACCAAAGATTAAAATAAAACAATTTTAGATTATATATAATGTTTGGAATTACTATTTTCCTCAAAAAAATTTTCATTGAGGAATGATTTATATTTTTACATGTTCATTTTAAAAAATCAATTTTCATGGTATTTTTTAATTTTTAGTTTTTAACTTGTGATTTTCAATGTTCAAAGGTTATTTTATTCAATATAGATTTTAATATTTTTAAAAGTATTCATACTGACCAATGAAAATAACCATTTATTTTTGGGAATCATGATAAATTATTTATATATATCTCTTACACGTATCCCTAGAACACTCTCACTTCCTTTTATTTGTTAATATTTGCCCTAGGAACATTTCCCGAATTTGTATATCAAGAAGTGTCTTTTTATTATCATATTATGCATTATTATGCACCCAATTTCAATTTCATGGTAATTTTTAGTTTAATTCCTTATCATTGATTCCCTTTTTTGGAACCCATATAAATATAAATGAAAAAAATTTAATGGTTGGGCCCCTAATTATATATCACTTTAATGAATTAGGTAATGTTTTAGTTGGATGAGACATGATTTATGGGATTAGGAAGGGAACCAAATCCATTATTATACTTTGTCTACCATGTGATGTTGTCTTAATGGGTAGCCTTTACTTCTGTTTATGGCATGTGTTATATTCTTAACACATTTCTTATTATTCAATGATCTTATAATACAATATTTTTTATTTTATACTCCCATATTATTACCATTAGCCTTCTCTTTTATAATATCATTTTATGCATTTCACTCACATATTATTTTTCCTTGTATTTTTGATTATATTATAATGATTTTTATATCTTTTATTTATTTTATATGTTTCCTAGGTTATCCCATGTAGATTTAGGATTTATAATTGATTTGAGAAGCTCATTATGGAGATTAAAATATATGTTTATGATTTATGTTCATTTTGATTTATTACGAAACATTTCTTCCAAAAAAATAGGCTATTTCGATCCTTTATCTTATTAAGAGAAATTTATGTATAAGTTTATGAAATAATATGTGTCTAAATGATTTTGTATTGTAGTTTGGTATCATAAAAAATGATTTTTTATCCCTGCTAAACTAGTATGAGAAATTGATACTGAGAAACCAATATATAATTATAAGTATAAGTTTAAGTATAGAAAAATATCCTTAAATTTTGGTGAATAATAAAGTAAGTTGTTTATAAGGAACTACATCCTTGTCTAGACACTAAAAGTTGGTTTGGATGTAGAATTGTTGCACCTAAATGTAATAAATATTAAAATTATGCTTTGATAGAGACTCAATTGTAACTTGGTGATAAAAAATGGTCCCTTTTGGATGACGCGTTCGACACTTCCAAAGTATATGCTTTGTAAATTGACAAAACTCTTTGAAAAATATTATTACGGACATGAAAAAATTATTAGAACAGAAATATTATAGGAAACATTATCATGTATAAACTACATTCAAACCTTGTAACTCATAATTCATAATATACTTATCATTTATATGTTATTTTTTCTAATTTTATAAGTGTCTATAATATATGTTAATGTATCCTCATATTTTTTTATTTTTAATTAATGGAGATAAATATTTGAAATAATTCCAACAACCAATGTTATGGTCAATGTAATGATTTTTTATATTCAGATGCCTTTGAAAAATGGAATATTAGTTAGATATCTAGTAATCATTCTAATTGAGATATCTCGAATTAAGATTAACAACTAGAATATAGTTGAATTTCCAAACACCTAAATGATGATGAGGATGGAATCTTCTATAATTTCAAGGGTTAAATATTTTAAATAAAATAATATTAAACATGTTAATTGACACAAAAATTGGAATTTTAACAATTGAAAATTCATTAATAGAACTGGAAGATGCTTTATTTGGGGAAAATTATAGCACAATGTAGCAAATTTCTAATGTAAATGAGGGAGTCTTGTTAACATGATGAAGAGAAATAAAATTCAAACCAGTGAACCACAAACATTTAAATGCTGTAAATGTGAGAAACTAGGTCATTATCCCATTAAAAGCCCAAAATAAGGGATTAATTGAAAAGGGATAATTTTATTAAAATAATTAAAGAGGAATTATTGAATTATTTAGTTTTTCAAATTTTATAATCATGTTGTTGGAGTGTTTTTATTAATGGTACCGTGAATATTATAAGGATTTTTCTACATTAGTTTTTCATTAAGGATATCTAAGATATACTAAATGGTACTTATTTTCTAGGAAGTTGATTTAATGGTAAGGTGTTATTCTATATAAAAAAATTTATTGAGAGAAATATAATCTTTAATATATTCTTGATATTATGGGGATTATATACATTTATAATTATTTGATTTTGTGAAAAAGAATGATCTAGATAAGAAAAAGGTAAAATTGTGATTTTAATACTATTTTTTCAGTAATTTTGACAAATTATTGTGAATGTTATCAGATTAAGGATGATTATGAACATGATAATAAAATCTTTTAATCCATAGTTTAAAAAAGGAAAAGCAAAAGTCGGGTGACAACCTGTTGTATCTTGCAAGGACATGGGACTTGAAACCACAACTAATGAAGGATAATGGTGTAGTGCCTAACAATAGACTATGTGATGTATTAGTTTATATGATTATTTATATATATATAATATAATTGAAAAATATTAGTTCTATTATGGGAAACACATTTAGTATCAAATCATTTTGAATTTTTAGGATTTTGATGTGCTTAAAAATAATTTTAGAAATTTTTAAATGGGTTATTTTACATGTAACCCATAAATATGAAATTTTATTAATGATTAACAGTTATTTGACAACAAAATATTTATATCCTTGAATTTTCAGGTTGTTTGTAATGTTGTATTATTTGTTTATGGGTTAATTTAGGTTTATCTATGTATTTTAATATTAACATGAATGTTAATTCATTTTGAGAATTATCATATAAGGATCTTAACATATGTAGTTTTGTTTAATGTATCGGGATAATATTAATATCATGATATCATTTTGTGGGATCATTTTATATTCTATAAGTTAATTTTAGTTCTCCAAGAATAAACAAAAGTCTTCAAAACTCAATATTTGGGGAAACAAATGGGATTGTGGTGAAAAATGATAAAGGATGAAGTTATACTTTTCAAGTAAGCATATTTTATTATGTACTCAGTCTATACAAAAAAGGTCCCTTTACACTATTAAAATCATCTTGAAATAAAAATGTTATTAATTTATTATAAATTAATGATTTCATATCTCGTTAAAAAATGTATAACATTATATCCAAGGTGAATATTATTTTGAAAAATAATTTTCCAATTCCAAACAATGTTCACCTATTTGGAAACCTAGTTATGTGTTCACCTTCTTATTCCCCTTCACTCTTTTTAAGATAATGTTTTACTAACCCTTTTAATCATGGGGGTTTTCAACAACGGAATTGTCGAATGTTGAGCCCTTGAATACAATGAACAAGTTAAAATTCTTATGATTTAATTTATTTAAGAGGGTAGAATGTAACACCTTAATATTTTAAAATATAACAATTTAAGATATCATATTGATCACGCAACTCTAATTTTAAACAATCTTTGATATGATATAACAAAATTAATATTTAAGAATGATAGATATAAGATAGAAATTAAATTTTCATGTGTGAATAGTATTTACAAATTAATAAAATATATTTAAATTTACAACTAAATATTTATTTGTTTATAAATTCATAATCAATATGCACACAACATAAAAAACATTTATTTTACTAAAAATGTTTTCCCTCCAAAATGATTTTTATTTATTTTGTGTGAAAGTATTAAAAGTAACATATAGAATTTTTTTAAAATTTAATGTCATAAAATGAAAATAAATTTAGAAATTTAATTATTTTTATTATCACAGTGTGAAATTTTATTTTTATTAAATTAATATTTCTTTCTCAGTTAATAGTTAATAATTCTGATTTCTGAAAATCATTCATTTAGTTTAACAAATTCAGTAATTTAATAGTCCCATAATTATTTCATTGTTATTTAAAAAGTGTATAATTACTATTTTGTTATATATAATCCAATTAGTTATAATAAAATTACATTTTATAGAATTTTAGTATATGTGTATTTTATTATTTAAAATTATTTTTCTGAAAACTATATTAATGTGAATAAATTTTATCGATTTTAACAAATTAAAATTACCCCTATTGATGAATTATTTAAATGAAATGTATAGATTATGTGTATATAAATATTTATTTAAATTAATTTAATCATTATTACTTTTTATATTGTAAATGTATGATTAGCTTATGATAGAAAAAAATATTTCTTGAAAACCCTTATTCGACATGTTTCTTGATTTCATTTTATATTAAAATATTCTATTTATTTGAATTGAATGTAATAAATGGATTAAATATATTGAGTCAAAATAGTTTATACTATTATGTGCTAAAATCTGTTTTTGTGATGATTTATATTTAAATAATAAGAAACATTTACCATGGTAAAAAAAATATTAAAAGTAATTAAACATAGAGGTAAGGGGAATATCATTACTAAAATATGTTAATTTTTTTAGAGGTGTTTCTAGGCCTTACATCTCCTAAAATACATAATGTTTCAGTTTTTTTAAGGAACTACTACTGATAGTGACATCCCATTATTGAATAGTTTTGGGAATTTACAAGAATGTCACTCCTCCAAAAGTATAAAATGGAACTCCCTCCCCTCACTAATTCACACCACTCATGAAACTTTATGTGACAATAACCTAAGATGATCTATCCTAAAAATGCTTCTCCACCTATTGGTTTTGTTTTATTCCCAAAATAGTAACCTTATGGTCTATAATATGATATCCAAAGGTGGTTTCTTTAATAGAATTCAATCTTCTTCAGCAAGATAATTTTTTTAATTATTTTTACCACATAAAATTATGTCGTAATATTTATAATATAATAGAACCATTATATACTATATAGTTATGTTTTTTTATTTTTATGTGTTAAAATATATACATATCATCTTCCATTAAATGGAAAAGAAACCATTTCTCAAGTGTACAAAGAAAAAATTATCTTCTGAACTGAAGTAATTTGTTTTTCATCATCCCCTCTCATTGATGTTTATGAAAATTAATTAAATATATATATATTATATTGATGAAATATTTATAAATATATAAAATTATTTTTTCATATACTTTCTTAATATAGAATCCATGTAAAAATGATAACATCATTTGTTCATTTAGAAGACTACCAACTCAAGAGGTTATGTGATTCCTTTTTTTACTACTGTATAACAAGGATTATATATGTAAGTTTATATAAATAAATTATATGATTTTTATTATTTTATTATCATTATATAAATATTAAATAAGAGTAATTTCACCATTATCATTGAAAATGGAAAAATTACACATGTATATGTACATCCAAATCTCTCCATAATTTTAACGTGTTTCTTTTTTCATATACATATTTCATTGAAGGAATTAAAAATTAAAATAGGTGAATAAAAATTATAATTATGTCATTATTATTATATATATATGTATTTAAAATTTTCCCTTTAACTGTGGTCAACAAAATGATGTTGTTTAGAAATTATGAACTAATCATCCCCAAAACACATGATATGGACATAACTGATTATGAAATCAAATAAAACATTAAAATAAATTAAGTAATTTTTTTGTATAAATGATTAATACTAGAAAATTTATTTATTAACAAAATAAATTTTGATAATTTTATTATATATAAAATAAAAAATATATGAAAAATCTTGGTCTCGAGGTAAGATTTTTGTCTCAAATCCTCCTTCTTTGAGACACATAATATTTTATGAACCTTATTTCTTATAAATGGTTTATATAATGCCCATTTACATATTATATGATGAATAAATAATAAATTATTATATTAAAATTTTAAATTCATATACTTCATTCAAATTACTTTTGATCCAATTGTTACAAAATTTTTAGTGGTTAATGTTTCAATCCTATTTTAATCGGGATTATTTATGCATGATTTTTAATGGAAAAAAATTACGTGATCATTGTATAGTGAAACCCTTTAATTTTATTATACTATGGGTACTCAGGATATTTTTATGAAATATTTCCATTTTACACTCTTTGGTACTTAAAATGGTTGAGAAAACATTTTTTTGGAAAATCAGTTATATTTCCCACTTCAGTTGAAAACCCTTTGTCTTACATGTCCGTGTTTTCCGTAAAGTCATTCACAAAATATTTCAGTAGTGTTATATTATTTTTTAAATTATTTTTCAACCATTTTCAATTTTTCTAAAAAAATAATAGTAATATTATTTTCATTTTCTGAATGTCGTACTTTTTGACTTTTTTACCAAATTGTGATGAGAATAGTTTTTTATGTTATACAACACATATGAAATTTCCAGCATTCACATATATTATCATAATTAAATATTAATTTATAATTTTATAGGATTATTTTCAGCTAAATCAATTTCTATAATATTTTATGAATTTTCATGTTTTTATAATTGGATTTAAAATTATTAATGTTATTTTCTTCAAGATTATTTTTAATATTTTTAAAATTATTTATATTCATCAATGAAAAAAACAATTATTATTATAGAATGACTCTAAATATATATATATATATATATATATATATATATATATATATCTTATATATATAACTACCACACTATCAAATACTATGATGGGGTAATACATGCGTAATGATAATTTCTCAATTTCTTAATTTGGGAAATATCTTTTGATTATGATATGAGGTAATATTATACAACTCATTTTATTTTCAGGGGTATATGTTATGTTTATCCCTTATTATTGATTTCATTATATGGAAAACATATATATAAATTATAAATTAATTTTATGGGAGGGAATGTAATTATATTTTTCTCTAATGGACTAGGTAATTTTTCATTCACATAAGACAATAGATATGGGATTAGTGAGTAATCCACTTCCATTATGGGACTTTTTTACCATTTGATATTGTCTCACTGGTTTGCCTTGACTTATGTTTATGCCATGTTTTATATGGCCCCCACATTTTCTATGATTTCATGATTTTATGATAACTTGTCAATTATTTTATTCTCCCTTGTTTTTACTCTTGAGCCTCATATTTTATGATATCTTGTTAATCCTATTACCAAAACGTTATGTTTATTTTTCATATTTACACACTTATGGGGTTTTTTAGCTCACCCTTTTTGTTAATGTATTCCACATGATATCCCATGTATTTTGAGGGTCTTAAATAGATTCTAGGAGCTCATCATGGATACTAAAATAAAAAATTCATGTATTCCATTCCATTATATGTATCACAAACAAATTCTTCCAAAAAACTAGGCATTTTGGAAACATTTTTTTGTATTAATGAATATTTATATAAGGAATAGAGAAATAGTATTTTTATAATTTATTTGGTTGATTTATTATTCAATTAAAATGAAAACATATATTGATATATATATATATGGAAGATACCACTTTTATTATTTCGACATGATTAATTAATATTTGATGTGTGTGTAATATTATGTAATACTAAATCATTTGGTAATAAACTATGTATCTTCCTCAAAAAAACCTCCCTTTCATAAAAAATAATTCCCTCAATGGATTTAATTATAGACTAAATCAGTCCTCATAAATTTTGAATGTGATTTTAGGAATTATGTTTTGTAGTTATCGGAAAAAATAAATGGTTCCTAATGTTTGTATATAAGATTATAGTGGGTGTACTTTTGTAATGAGGGGAGAGTAGTTCATAAAATTTCATCAGGTATTAAATTATTATAAACTATTTTTCTCATTTTAATGGATACAAATAAATATAATTATAAAATAATATTATTTTGAGAATAAATAATCTCATTAAATAAAAATTGGACAAGTTGAGGTGCTGTTTTCTCCATTATACATTTATTTTAACCCTCGGTTAACCCTTTTGATGATTACCTAAATAACAATATTTTTTTAGGGGTTAAGATAGTAACTATAAAAGAATACATAGATCATCAAAAACAATATTACTTTTATTTTCAATAATATCCCTATAATGTGTAAAAATATTGTTTTTTATAAATTTTAAATCATTTCATAAATTTATTTGGTAGTAGTATATCAAATATATGCTTTTTTTAATTGTATGAAATATTATAATATAATAAGTAACTAACTCATGTAAAATAGTTCCAAAATTACATGGATTAGATTATAAGGAGAATATTATATTAATATCATCATCCAATAAAATCTTTATAGGTATTGATATCATTTTAATATTTTTCTTTTTTATTAATCCATTAGTTACCGAATTTTTACATTAATGATGGTAATGAATTATTCAGCATTAAACAGTCATGATTTTACTTGTAATGAAACAATGTGATGATAAATGAAAAATTTCTTAAATTTTATAATATTTTTCATCTTAATTTGTCATTATAATAATTTTTAGTACTTTGATAAAATAATAATATATCATTTATCACAAAATATCATTAATGACATTTTTTGAAACTATTCTTTTTATTTAACTCTGAAAAAAATCATAATAAAGAAACTAAAATATTATAATTTAACAAATAAATAAAATTTTTATTTATTTATAAAAATTTAAAAAATAATCATTCAAATTAGATTACATAAAATATTTTTAATCATTTATTTTTATTTTCTAATTATTGTATACATATTTTGAGAGCGTTGCAGAAGAATTTAATGTAATTATATAATAAATAAATAATATGAATAAATTATAATGTATAATAAAATAATATATCATGAAAAAATTAATTTATAATGTAATATACATTTCTTTTATCGTAGTCAGAAAATATTATTGTTATTAAAAGCAAGATAGTGACATTTTTTACATTATCTTTTTGGTAAATATTTTAAAGTTCAAAATCAAATAAATATGTAACTAAATTTCTATATTTTCAACAAAAAATATGGAAGTGGTTGAACTTCACTGATCCTATATGATAAAGGAAAGTGTTTGGTTATTTTTCTTGTCTCTATCATATTATTTTTAACCACAAATACCAGATTTACATTTACCATAGTGATAATTATATACAATGATTAATATTCATTTTGAACAAAAATAAAAGGGTACCATTTTAATATTTTGGACATCCTAATTTAAAATATTTAATCTATTTTTCTATACTAAATTTCTAGAAATAAAATAAATTATTTTGAGATTAAAATGAAATCCCAATGAAATTTTTTTAGGAAATTCCTTTTAAGTATAATGATGTTATTATACCAAATTCATCAATAAATTCTATTGAAATCACCATAATTGGATTATTTTTATTATAATATAAGTAATTTAACTTTAAAAAAATCAATAAAATGATCATAAAAAACTATTGGATTAAAAGTTAAAATATCAGTATCTTCCCATACTCACATGAAGAAATATATTTTTAGAAAAATCCCAATCATCCACTAAAAGATAATTTTGAAATGATGATTTAAAATATTATATCAAATTCATCAAATAAAATTTCTAAAATTTCCAGATATTAATAAAAATATTCTGTCACAAAAATCACTAAAATCCATTTTTGAAAAAAAAGTATTTATAATAAATAAAATCAATTTAAAAATAATATTTAATTATTAAAAAATAAGTAAAAAAGACTATTATATTTATCAATAAAATTATAAAGGTTTTATAAGGAAGTTATTCATATTCATTCATATTAATTAAATTTTTATGTTATTGGTCTCGTAAAAATTTAACCAGGATTTTAGTGATAAGTGGTCAATTATAGTTTACCTTGGGTTGTAGAATCCTTAGAGGCGTATAGAGTAACCTAAAGAAACGCACAATCTATGGATTGTTTCGGATATAAACTGTCCAACATGGGATGATTTTTTAATGGTATATGTGAATTTTACCAGTCTTTTGTAAATTCATTTTAAAAAAATGTGTTGATTCTTGGTCATCAGTTGGGGTGGATTATATGAATTCTTTTTACAATTATTACAATTTCTTATATTTGATATGGGTTCATTTAATAGGATCAAAAAACATCATCACATAACAGTTAAATACCTACACACAATAATAATAATCACCTATACACTTGGAGTATCATGGTTTTGAGAACTCTAAAGTAAAGGTTTGTATTTTCACTTTAAGTGTGTGGCCTTAAATTAAACATGGATAGAGGGGTTTAAAGATATTCAAAAAATATTCTCAATTAAAATAGTGATTATACAATAATAGAGTTATAACTCACATCCAATCCATCCCATTGATACTACCTTGGATCAACCCATAAGTTGGTTCTCCCTTCATTGATGTTATGGATTCAATGGAAGTGGGAAGTAGACAGATGAGGGAGGAATTGATGAAGTAAAAAACATTAAAATAATGATCACTTGACCACTGTGTGATAATTTCACTAGGCTTGGTGTGAATAAATTAACACCTTGAGTGAAATGTATCAATTTTATATGAAGAATAATAGAATAAGTGGAGATGAAGAACATTTATTAAGAAAAGAAGGTGAATAGAACAACATACATAAGAATGAAAAATTCAAGCCACAAAAATAACAGCAAAACATTACAATTAAAAAAAGAACCATTTATAATCATATTATTCACCCAAAATACCTTAAATAGTAATTTAAAGAGGAAAGGGTTTAACTATCAATAGTTTAAATCATCCCACTTGACTATTGTAGGCCTAGGGTGGTGAAATGTAAGGGAGAGTGGGACATAGAATAATAAAATGGATCCCATGTTGTCTCCTTACAGTCTGTAAAATTTCTTCCTAAATTAAATTTTTTGTGAGTTATCATCTAAATGGTGGAATGTTTTTTTGGGCCATAATATCTTGCCCAAAATTTTGTCATCAAATTGGTCAAAATAGAACTCCTTTAAAACATATGAATTATCTTTTTTTCCTTTTTTTAGGAAAGGTTCCCCTTGATAACTTATATCTTCAGTTCAATTTTTAGTAGTTTTATTATGTTGTTCTCCATTTCACATCACCTAAAATGTTGTTAGTTCAAGTCCCACCTCGGTGGTCTTCCTATGTGAATCATTAATTATCCAAAAAGTATGAATTGTTCCCAATGTAATTAGAAACCAGAAAATTAAATATTTAAATAAAATCATGATTATTTGGAATTATATATGGTGTTCAAAAATCTACCTTTTAATAGTGAATTTTACGAGGACATACAATCATAATGTGAAATGATGTTCAATGTGTAAAATTCACTGAAATGGTGTATATGAAAAATGAGACACATGAATATTATGAATATTAATAATGAATATTAGACTCATTCAGTGGAAAATAACAACCCCAACAAATGTTTTTCTAGTCCTGAGAATAATATATAACAAAAATATAAAATTCAAATTTGCTTTTCCAAAAACAATTAATATAAAATGATCAAAAAAACCATTATACCAAAAAATAATGATACCCATAAAAATAAATTATTAAAAGATAGTTTCATTAGTTTATCCCAAGCCCCTTCCTCTATATAAATTCATCACCATATTTCATCCAATATCAATTAAGCATGATGATTTGTTGGGCATCACAATAGACCGGGGGGTTTATCTCTATTTAAAGGTAAAATGATGGAAGTGCTATGTGGAACCACATTTCAGTATTACAATGAGTATTCAAAATTATATATATATATTTTTTGGGTTTTTTTCGAATTTTTCCCTGATAATTTAAATTGAACTCAATTGAGTCAACCCATATAGTGTGACTTTGTCGATGAATCCCAGGGTCAAAGACTATATGAATCCAAGTTAATCCCACATACTCTGGAATCCTCTTGAGTTATCCTAGTCATAAAAAGGCAAATTACCACAAATATAGATAAAATTAATAACTCTAGGAAAGGGAATTATGTTTTCAAGATCCCCAAGTGCTGAAATCCATGCATTAGGTCATTTTATTTCTCTACACTCAAATTTATTGTTTTCTTTTTTGATTTTTTTTTATTTTTTTAACAATCATATTAAAAATAATATTATCACCAAACCTATACAATTTTTTTAGGGGACCCCATCAAAGAAAACTAATACCCCACTATCCAAAGGATGTGCATTGTGATTTTTTATTTGGATGAAAATATAAATGATGAAATATCACATTACACAACAACATTTTCCAAAATCTATGCTCATGAAGTTATTCATCATTAAAACTCAGAATTAGGGCATGCTAAATGATATTATATTCAATTTCAATGTGTGGAATTCGCATTATCATGTTCATGTTTTAAGTAATTTTTAGTTCTACACATTATTTTTTGCACACAAAAATAATCTTTTTTCTTTCTTTTCACCCCCCCAATATAGTATAAAATTTTCCCCAGGGATTGAATAAAATATAAATTATAAGGGCATGGAGGAGTGGTGTTTAAAGAGGAAATTTAAAATTGGAATCATTGAATGATGTCACCGGGTAGTCAAAGTTGACATTCGTGCTGCTCCAATTTATTCCTTTGATATCCATGTCACTCATAGAGTTCCAAAGTTGAAGAAGTAAAATCAAATTAACAAACAAAAAACAATATATATATATATATATAACAAAAAAAGTAAAATATAAGTATATATACATAAATTAAAGAAGAAGGGTTCACTATAATCTGAAGGTTAGTGGAACGTGCATGCCCATGTCTCCCTTCTTTCTCAAGTTCGACTACTCATGGCTTCACTGGTTGTGATAGAGTTTTCCCCATGACCAACGATGTGTCCTTTTATTTTTTAAAATTATTAGCATTTTTTCTATTTATCTTTTAACCTATAAACACATAAGAAAAATTAAACTGATGATACATTGACTTATTTTTGCATATCTTGGTAATGTGTCACTCAGGGATCACACCACGTGACATAGATGAATATGGCACTAACATTTCATACCCATATATGGTCATAATATAAGAACAGGTCAATAGTCTAAGGTACTCTCATTTTTAGAGTTGATTTATTATGTATTTTTTTTAAAATATAATAATGATTCATTAATCCTATTTAAAAAATAAACACGATTCACAATGATGGGAAACATGATAACTACGGGTTTTCATCCATTGTATGCTTTTGTTTAACATTGCTAGCTAGACTTAGGCCCTTAATTGTTTAGGCTTTTTTATTATCTAAGGATGGTTCATGAAAGTTTTTATCAACATCATATTTTTGGAATTTTTCAATTAATGGTTTTAATGTATGACCATTAACATTAATGGTTTGACAATTGGTGGGGTCTTGAATTTCTACATCCCTAAGGGGGTACACCTTATACACTGTGTATGCACCAAACTATCTGGGCATCAACATTATCAGGTGTAAATGATGTTTTGAACTATACAAGAGAACGAATATTCATGGTTCAAAGTGTTTGAATTTGAGATTCATTGATTTATACTCCTAGACCCTATATTTATATATCCTTTAATATTCATAAACCTCTATACTAAGATCCTCAAGTTCATTAAGATCTAATTTCCTCTTTTCTTCGAGAAATGAAATGTTAATGTTCATTTTTTGATTTCCCAAAAGGCCTTATACTAAATTTAAATAGGTAAATAGAATTATTTTCCATAAAACAACCTATACTGTGACATTCATAGGAGGGTTTTGAATTTTGTACAATATTCCTAAATGGAATCCAAGAGTTTCTCGGACCATTCATTCCAAGAGGGATTGATAGTTTTCTCAAGAATTTTTTTAATCTCTATATTCACTAAGGAAACATAACCATTGGATTGAGGATGATACATTGTGGAAAAAAGTTAAGAAATATCATACATAGACATGAGTGAAGAGAGTAGATAGTTGAAAAAATGGGTTACTCAATCATTGATTATAGCCCTAGGAATTCCAAATCAAGAAAATACTTATTCTATAAAATATAGGATCACAACATGATGGTCATTTGACTTGGTGGGAAGGGATTCAACCCATCGAGATACATAATCAATATCTAAGAGGATATAAAGATATTCCCTATAGTTTGGGTAGGATCCCATGAAATCAATTCCCCAATAATAAAAGATTTGGATGACCAAAATGGGAGTGAGGCACATTTGATTCCTTTGGTAATGGATCCTGATTATTGACATTGAGGTCATGTTTTTCAGAATTAGAAATAATCATACGTCTGGTTAGGCTAGTTGAAACCACATTGCAAGACCATTGAAATGTTTTTCATTGTGGAAATGTGTCCTCCAGAATCCTCTTCATGGAAAAATTTTAGAATGGACACTTTCTCATACTTGGGAACACATATCCTAATGATTTGATCAGGAAAAAACATGAAGAGGTATGGATCATCAAACACATAGTAATTGAAATGAGAAAGTAATTTCTTCGTATATTGGGTTCCTAAAAATTTTTGACTGTCACCCATCAACATATAGTTTACTTTGTTAGCATACCATCGGTAATCACCCACATAATAGAGGTTCTCATCGGGAAATGAATCAACCAATGAAAGGTGATGTGAGTCTTTATTTTAATTATTTCATAGAGAGGTGATCAGCTAAAAAATTTTAAACACCCTTTGTATCTTTAATGGTAAAATCTCTCTTTTGATGAAGATGTACCCACATAATCAATATATCCTTCGCATCTTTTTTTTTGGAAAAGTTGTATCAAGGTAGAGTGGTAAGTGAAGACATTGAATAGTGATCCTATGAGATAGGAGTTTAATTTATCTAAGGAAAATACACCAGCAATAGAATCTTCATTAGTGGTGGTGTAGTAGATTAGTGCATCATTTTAAGATTTCCATTCCAATTCTATGACAGGAAGTGTTTTTCACAATATTTTCCAAAGACAACAACAACTATGAAGTCACCTGCATCACACATTTTCTCAAAAGGAAGTTTCCATTTGGATATATCATGATATGTGGGAATATTAGAGGTTACATGAGTGTATATAATTATCCCTCACATCTTTATGTGTATAAAAATGGAGCATCTATCACCAATAGTGTACAATGGGTTCAAGAAATAGAGTTGAAAATCCTAATAAACCTTCTATAGAAAAAAGGAATTTCTATGAATAAACTCACATCCAAGAAATTTTTAGGAGAGGGAAGGTGAAAAATTATATCGACCATAGCTTTATCAATTTCAATCCTTCTACTAGATACCCGATGACCTAGAACAAGCCCCTCATTTACCATGAAAGGGAATTTTTTTCCAATTTAGAATGAGATTCGTATCCTCACATCTAGAAAAAACCCTTTCACCATTGAGAAGCCATCCCTAAACATTTTCACCAAAGATGGAGAATTCATCCAAGAATACCTCTAAACAATCCCCCACTATGTTTGAGATGATTCCCATCATGCACTACTATATGGTACAAGGAGAATTACATAACCAAAAGGGAATACGCTTGAAATAAAAAAGTTCTGAATAGAAAATTGAAGGTTGATTTTCCTTGTTCCTCAAAGGATACCTCAATTAGATTATACCCTCAGATTCCATCTAGGAAGTAGTATAATTGATGAAATGCCACTCGCTCGATGACTTGAACAATAAAGGGAAAGGGGAAGTGGTATTTTTGGTACAAGATTCAAGCTTCCTATAGTCAGTGAAAACTCTTCATCCATAAATGAACCATTTGGGGAGAAGCTCACCATCCACATAAGTGATCACAAATATTACATATTTATTTGGGAGAACTTGAATTGGGCTTACCCCCTCACTCTCAGCAATAGGGTAGATTATTCCCACTTTCATCCACGTAAGATGTGCATTCCTAACCACATCTATTAGATTTGGATTGAGTCTCCCTTGAGGTTGAGGACATGGTTCGGATTCATATTCAATAAAAATCATATGAGTTATAATGAGTGGGTTAATCCCATGAATATCAGAAAGGGTCAATCCAAATTGCATTATTATATTTTCGTGGGAAATCTAGAAGCATCATCTGTTGATTGGCTTCAAGAGAAGAAGAAGTGACAATAAGAAAGGCTTGATTTCCCCTAAGAACTCATACAATAGTGATGAAGGTAGGAACATAAATTTGATATCAGATTGGTTATCATTTTCCAAGGGAGGATGGGACTTTGTACTAAATTCAATTTCTTTACCTAGATTTCTTGGTAGAATTGGTTCCTTGTGAATAGAATTTTCATTCACTAAATTGGACATCTCTCTAAATTAGCCAATCCAAGTTACCTCATGTATCTCATCATCATCCCTAATTTGTGATTTTTCATTGTAAATGTTCAAATCAAGACTCATGTTTCCAACGTATATTTTCATGTTCTCATTCTTAACATGGATGGCTGAGTTAATTGTTGCTAAGAAGGGATGGCCAAAGATGATGGGGTTTTTCATCGTAGGACCTGTGCTTTGGAGATTATCAATTACAATGAAGTTATTTGGGTAAATGAAATTTTAAACATTCACCAAGACATCCTTTTACATCCCCATTGAAACTCAAACACTATGCTCATCATTTTTAAGAGTGACAGATGTGGGTTGGAGTTCTTCAATCCCTAACAAACAAAACATGGAATAAGGAATGAGGTTCACACTAGCTACCAGATCACAAAGGTCTTTGACATCTTTGTTCTCTATGATTTCAACATTGATGTATAGACATCTTGGATCATACAAATTTGGAGGAATGGTCCCTTGAAGTGTGGTACTGACATTAGCACACAAAAGGATTGGTTTTTATGTAAAAATTTCATTTTAATACTGCAGAAGTCCTTAAGGTACATTGATTAGTAAGGAAAAGTTTTTATTTCATCTTGAAGGGGGGTTTTCAACTTAACATAAGATATTATTTCACTTAAATTTTCATTCATTTCTGGTTTTGATTTTCCTCTCATGTATTGAAGGAAGACAACATTTTGTTTGATTTTTTTAGGTGGTTATAGTTTATTCACATCCCCAATTGGGGTTTTCAGAAACATTGGGTGGATCATAATCATTTTCATACATTGTTGAAGCTTTTAAGGATTCTATAATGGCTTGTTCATGTTTCTCAATGAATTTCCCACTTCTTAAAATAGGCACTACTTCGAGTTATTCATGAGAGGTATTTTTGTAACTAGATTCCTCCCATGATGTTGAGGATGGTACCACCTAAGTATGCTTGGGAGCATTCCATATTTTAACGGTTTTTAGGTCATGTTTAAGGTATAATACTTCTTATTTCATTTTCTCAAATTTTTTACACAACTGCTCATGAATTGGTAGAGGGACTGATTGGTTAGGGGCTTGTGCTTGTTGGTTTATCCTAGGAGGATACTTTGGTTGTCGGATTTTTTGTTGCATGGGCTGTTGGATGGGTTGTTTTAATTGGAATGGTTATGGTAGGAACTGGTTATGGTTTTTGAAAAATTTTGAGGGTAGGGGTTTTGTCCTTGTGGCTGACTAGGTTGTTGGTTGGGTTGTTGGATATCATTCCAATGGAATCATGGATGATCATTGTACCTTGGATTGAAAGTGTTTTAGTATTGTGGCTTCGGAATATTCTTAGAATTGAAATCCTATAGTGTTCCTCCTAGAATAACATCTTTAATGGTTGGGATGGTTGGGTAGTTTTCAGACTTATGGTAATGTTTTTCACAAATTGTGGAAACATGGTCAACAGTTTGAATTTGTTGGACCTTCCTAAGATCTATCTCCACTACCTTCCTAGTGAGTACAGAAAGATTTTCAATAAGGATTTTCACTTCTCTATGTGTTTGAATTACACCATATTTCAGTGGTTTCTCATAGTAAGTGAGGTTCCCCATGTTTTTTTGTTCGGTAAGTCCTTTTAGATACTCATATGCATTATTTAGGGCTCTGTTTTTGAAGGTTCCTTTACAAGTCATGTCAATGAATTGTTTGTTTCTAAGAACCAACCCTTCATTGAAAATTTTAACATGTTGTGGGATTGAAAATACATGGTGAGGTACCATGATTAGTGTGCCTTTGAACCTTTCCCATGATTCATAAAATGTCTCACCTTTCTTTTCAATAACTTTTTTGAGGTTCTTTTAAAGTAAAATTGTTTTGTGATGGGGGATATATTTTTTTATAATTCTCATTGAAATTGGAAGTAGGATTGGTTTAATATAGGTCATAGAATTTTTTAACCAATTCATTTATCAATCCTTATGTGAGAATGGAGAGAGTATTATCTTATCTGACTCAAGTTGATATGGTTGGAACATGGTTTCATCAATGTCGTTGAAATCATTGACATGACAGGATTTCATTTATGACTCCATCCCGTGGAATGATGGAAGGGGGTTAAGTACATGACCATTGAAGACATAGTGGGATTCTCCTAGGGAATCATGCCTAATGAAAGAGGTTTCATTGGTCTATGTTGGTTTGAGGTAGTCATTCAGGGTTTGATCGACTGCATTCTCCAAGATTAGTGATTCCACATTTGGATTTCCATTTTGGTTCCCACATCGGTTTATGAGTTGGTTTATTTGAAGATCCTCCATTGAAATTGGCTCAATTTTTGAATTCAGAGTGTTATGAATATCTGGATACAATGGGAAGAGTCCCCTAGGTGTTCTTGACACCCCAACCCCTGGACTACCCACACTAACAAGACGATTTTATTGGTCAGGGGTATATGCGAACATGCACCACGAAAAGTGAAAAACAAAACAAAGGGGGAAAGATAAAAGAATTTGAGGTGATAATAGAGAAATTGGGGAGAATATAATGGGTGTTGAGATGAACTCCATGGGTCCCTATAAACCGCACAAAAATCCATCATCTCTCATATTTAACCATGATTCCAAGGTTAAGCGGTCACTTGAAGTTTAGCTTGGGTTGTCAAATCCTCAAAGACCTAAGAAGTAACCAAATGAAACGTACATTTTATGTATGTTTCATGGATAATAAGTGGCCAACATGGGTAAATCGTAGATGGTTTTAATTGAATTCCATCATACTCAAGTGAATTCAATTTGAAATAATGAGTTAATCCTAGGTTATCACTTATCATGGATTAGATGCATTCATTTTTCAACAATTTAAATTTTATATATTTGAGATGGGTTCATTTAAGAAGAACAAAAACTGCATAAGTTACTGGATTAATAGCTACACACCTTAGTACTAATCACCTATACACTTCTAGGATCATGTTTTCAAGGACTCCAAGGTAAAGGTTCATTTTATAACTTGAAGTGTGTGGCCTTAAATTCAACAAGGATGAATGAGATTAAAGAGCGTCATAAAAATCTCAATTAAATGAAGTGATTAGAAATTAATAGTGTGGGAAATAACATCCAATACAGACCATTTCTAATACCTTTTATCAACCCGTATATGGGTAATCCCTCCATTGTTTCTATTCATTCAATGGAACTGGGAAGTATAATCATGAGGGATGAATTGAAGAAGTTAAAAAATGAAATAATGATCACTCCACCATTATGGGACAATTTCACAAGGTTTGGTGTGAATAAATTAACACATTGAGCACAATTTAAAATTTTATAAAAATAATAATGAATAAGAGGAGTAAAATAACTTGTATTAATAAACAAATGTTAATTGAACAACTTATAGGAGAAAGACAAACTCAAGGAAACAAAATCACAGCATAACATAACAATTTAACAACGCACCAAAGATGCTAAACTCAATCACCAATAATTCATTAAATACGTATTTCAAGAGGATTGGGTCAAACTCCATGTAGTTCAAATCATCCCACTTTAGTATTGTAGGCCTTGGGTGGTGGAAAGTAAGGGAGAGTGACCTTATTCATCCTTGACCCGAAGTGGTAGGCATCTTGCATCCACCGAATAGAGGAACCTAAATTACCATATATATGAACAAATTTTAGTTGGATATATAAAAATACAATGAATCCCTATATTTATCCTAATATAATGTAAAATTTCATCCCAAATGGAATTTTGGTTTGCGAGATATGATTGAAATAGTGGAATTTGTTTCTAGGCAGTAGAATTTGGCCCTGAATTTTGTCTTCAACTTGGGTGACCTATAACTCTTTTAAAATGTCTGAATTATCTCTTTACACTATTGGATGAAACTTTCCCCTTGATTTAATTCACCTTCAGTTAAATATTTTTAATAATTAAGCTTAGCTATTAGTCAATACAGTATTTTCATTGGGATGTTGTCCAGTTCACTTCTCCTTGAATGTTGTTCGTTCAAGACCCACTTTGGTGGTATTCCAAAGTGATTATTCAAGTATAATAAAAGTATGAATTATTCCCAATGTAATTGGAAACCTGAAAATTAATTATTAAAAAAATAAAGTTCATAGGCTATTTTTTTGGTGTTAAAAAATTTACCATGTAATATTTCATTTTAAGTAGGACTTACAATCATAAAGTGAAATTATGTTGCATGTGTACAATTCCCTAAAATGGTGTTTACGAATAATAAAGCACATGAATATTATATATATTGATTAATAATATTAGTCTCATTCAGTGTCTAATTGGTTATAATGATTATATTTCATTAATAACATTTTGTTGTTCATTTCTGTTGAGTGATGTGTATCTTGTATGCTATCAAAAATATTATTTCATTGAGAATCCCAGGATATTAAAGACAATAATTTTATATTTATATAATATATCATTTTTTATACAATATATATGAATAGAGTGTCTTTTCATGAGTAGTGGTGTAATTCCTCTATTTTTCTCGAATGGGGTTGTGGATTTACCTCATCGTCATGTGATTGAGTTTGGCATAACGTCACAACCATATATTTATTTTATTTATACAACCCCATATTGGAAAAAGTTAAAAAGGATTTAATTTTTCAGTATTAAGATTTATAATTTACTGCATTAAGGATTCATTTTCCACATTGTTTCTCCATGGGGTAATTTAGTTATTTTTATAAGAAAACTAAACTGTATATTTGGGTTTTAAAATGTTCTATGATATATAAATCAATTTACAGTAAATACTATATTTCATTTTCTATGTTTTATTTAATTATTAATTTATTCAAATGGCTATAACAAGTTTGTTAATGTCTGTATTCTATAAAAATATCACCAAAATATTATTAAGTGGGATTATATTACAAAGATGATATTTTCATGTCTGTATAGACATTTTTTTTCACGGTAATGCTTCCTGGATTTATGAATTCACTAATTGAGTGTATATGATTAATGGAATGGGTATTTCTTCCTTATATTAATCAATACGTCGTAGCTTTATTGAACCCATTTGTGATATATTATATATTTTTCAATAATAAAGATCGCAATCTGTGTTTTTATGAGAATATGAGAATATTGGGTTAAGTAAACAATAATGTTTTTCAATATATGTGGATTTGTGAATATTGTATTAAGATTTATAAGAACTTTTGAGCCTAGATTTTGAAGTGAGTTGTTCTAGTCATTTATATATTTTGTAAATAGAGTTGTATGAGATGTTTCTATCAAATATATTAGTATTTATCCATTAGCAGTTTATTATGGTTATTGTTATGTGATGAGTTTCATGGTGTATTAATATTTCAATATTATTATATCTTAATGATTTTTTTCAATCTATTTAACTTTTTCTTTAGAAAAATGTTGTTTTGAGATGGATGGTTTATCAATGGGATTTTATTGATACAAAAATATAATGAATAATTTCTAAGGAAATAATAGTCAATGAAAGATCCACTAAAATACTCAATAAAGTATTTATATATTAAAAAATATTTTCGAATAATTTGGATTTTATCAGCTAGGTTTTGTAGGTTTCCTAAAGTGATTTGATGTGTTCTAAAATTTTTTAAACTACATAAGTAATGGTAAATTTGATTGGAATTAATATATATGATTAACTCTGAAGTTTTGCATTTCTATAATGAATAAATATGAATATATCAAGATATGTAAGTCAGATGTTGAAGAGGAAAATATTTACAAGACTCAATCCATGGAATTACACTTTTAGAAGATTATAATTAATACCTTTATGATTAAATATATGTAAACCTATCCTATGTATAATTAAATGGGGATAGAAAAAAGATTCATGACGTTATATTTGGAATCACATGATATGAAAGAAAAAAATTTGAAAATTTGTGGGAGATTATGTTCCGAAAATAGTGATGAATTTGGATATGTATTTTGTAATAAATAATTTAATCAAAATCTCTCTACATAAGATTATCCAATAGTATCATTAAAATGTGGATTATTTATCATTAATAGTTCATAGCATTGGAATATTCACTTATTATGGAAATGGAGGTAAATTAGATAGCATATGTAATCAGTAACGGAAAAATGATATTAATATTTACCAAAATTATTCAAAATCTAAATAGTTCCTTGGTTTCAGAATCAATATTATAATAACATGGAGTTACATCATATTTATTTGATTATTTTAAAGGAAATAATCGAATATTCATGATACTATAATATATTAATAGGTAGTGAATAATATATTTCAAGAATGATTACATGTATGTAAAAATAGTTTAGTAGATTATTATACAAAACATCGTCGTTTAAACATTAGGAGAATTAAATCACTATCCAAGATGAAACATGAAAAGAATATCACATTGTGATTTGTGTTCTTGAACATAATTAAAAAACCCAGAAGAACTATATAATTATGTTGGGGAAAGATGAGTTGTGTCATTAAGAGTAAGAACATTTAGTAAAAATGGGTGTGGGTGATTCATGATTTTAAAGGTTCATTAAATATGAGTGTATTCATTACATAATGAGGGGATAATGTTGTAATTCATGAAGAGTATATATCTATGGGTTAAAATCTATGACATATTTTTATGTCACAATAATATTACACATTATTTATGTGATTTTAATCAATGAGTGATATAATGCCTCAGCCTTAAACCTTACTTAATATTGAATTAAATGAATAATTCACATTGAGGATCTTTTCAGGTTATGAGTTTTAGAGAATTAGTTCATAACTATTACATCTCAAAAGATTACGAAGTAGACACTTCTACTAAGTTTCCATAAAATAAAAACTTTTTAAAAGAAACATGTCTAGTTCCATGTTTCAGATAGCATGACTTTCCCTTGATCCCATCCTTGACCCTATTCCACATTAAGTCCTGTGAAAAAAAATCCAAAACAAAACATGGGGTGAGCATAAAAAGCTCAGCAAGGGATACACAAGGAATGAAAACAGTTAGTTTTTCAAAGCAACATATAAACCATGTATACTTTATCAGAGTAATACCTTTCTCCTTTAGGAAGTAGTAAAAACTCTTCACTGAATAAAATATCATTACGTACCCTTTTGTAACCAAAAGATTACCCTAAAACCCATATAAAGAACACATAACATATAAAGGTAACTTGGGACATAAACATACTTAAATGGAATAACCATATGGTCGACTTCCACACATACTTAATGGAATAGCCATACGGCCGACTTTCATACCCAATGAATTAGAGGTTATAACGTAACCACTCGTCCTGGTATTCACGACACCACCTGCCATATGGTTTATCACGTAACCACCCATAAAATGTCTAAGTACCATCATTACACATAAAATATTGAAAATATAAACATTTCAATAACAACATTTCATTTTCAATCACAATAAGTAATTCCAAGATATTGAATTAAGCAATCCGTTTTCAGAAACCATTTAAAAGAGATTTTTGAATCAAAGTTTCCCATACCACTTTGAAGATTTTAATGGAATTATAATTTTAAAACATTAAAGTCAATATAAATAAATACTGAAAACCATTTTGAAAACATGGACATTAAATATAATGATTTATAATAATGAATCTTTAAAACATTTAAAACGATATTTTTGTTAAAGAGTTTTTAACAAAATGAGAGACTCTTGAATACAAATAATTGCAGAATAACATGTAATCTGAGCTTCATAATATCATGAGAATAAAGGGATTCATGATATAATATGTCAAAGGACAGTATACACACCATATAAGTGTGAATTGGTGCATAACAACAATGAAGTCTCAATGGAAATGTAAATTAAGATGAAATCCATTATAAAGATGTCATCCTTAAATTAAGGATAAATCTGTCACATAATTATGTGTGAGAAATATAAATACATCCAATATAAGTGGATATTACGTGTGAAACAATCAGAGGTCATTCACACATAATCTTGGAAAATCAAACCAATGACATAGATATTTAACTCAATGAAATGAGATTGAGTTATGATTTCCCATACAAGTTCGTAAGAATTTATCAATGAGATGATTATGTGTAAAAATATCATATCCATAAAAAGGTTTGTGGAAATTACAAAATAGAGATTGCACACATAATCTTGGCATAATAAAATCACGAAGTAGAGGTTTAACCCAAATAATTGAAAGTGGGTTAAGAAGTTCCCTTATAGAAATATGACAGCCTAACGACGTCACTTTAAAATTCATAAAATGATTTGATGAGAGAGAAAATGGTATCTCATCACTTGGAAATATAATTTACATAAATAATGATATATAAGAACATATCCCAACATAATAGTATGTGAATTAAAATACATAAATAATTCTTTTAAAAAGAGGAGGGTGAAAGGTCCCCTTACCGAGTTGGGTAACTTTCGAAAAGAACACCCCATGGATGAAGGGTCATACAATGAAGATGTAAATACCCATAAATGAAATTATACTAAAAAAAGTGTATAATAATGGGCAGTACATACACCACTCAGAGGAAATAGTGGAAAATGTAGCATAAATGTCACGGGAATAAAAGTGAGATGAAAAATCCCTTACAAAAACTCAGAAGCCTAACGTCGCCACTTAAAGCTTCCAAAAATGGATTTATGAGATCAAATAGGGTCTCTCATAATATGAACATAAAAAGTAAAGTATTAGGAATATAAAATAACATCCCCCATCATATCAAAGAGGATCTTAAAAGAAGTTACATAAAGGAGAGTACTTAAAAAGAAAGATAAAGGTTAGATCTCTTACGAAAATTCGGCAGCCTAACGCCGCCACTCAAAACATCCAAAATGGATCGATGAGAGAGAATACGGTCACTCATAATATGAACATAAAAATTAAAGTAATAGTAATATAATATAGCATCCCAATCACAAGAAATATGAGCTTAAAAGGAATGACATAAAAGAGTGTACTTAAAAAAAAAGTGGAGTAGGATCCCTTACCTCGGGTCCGACTTGACTCGATCATTCTTTAACATCCTGAATAATAAACATGAGTTAATTTCTACTTTCTTAAGAACATTTTTCAAGTTCATTATTCCTTTTATAACACTTATTGCCATGTTATAAACATTATGTAATCATTTAAGTTAATAATGTTTGTTTTGTCGATATTTGGTTCTTAAGTCGAAAGTGGACTTCTTACAATTACATGTTGTTCGTGTGGTCAAAGGATCATTATATACAGAATGATATTCATGATTTGGATATCATATATATAATATATATCCAGAATATTCTTGTATTTATAATATTACATAATCATTTAGAGGTATGAAATGAAATGCACCGTTCATGGAGACGGTATGTCGTACGTACGCATGAACGCTACTTTCATTTCTATGTCATATTAATGGAATAAAAACTAAATGAGAGGTATGTATATTTTAATTCCAGAATTATATTCATCATTTATATTTAACATAAATCATATATAATAACTTTAATTACATCCTTTATACATCCCACATATGGCATTAACGAATCAAATCACTTTGAGGGGGCGGCAGTCCGCACTTCCTAAAATGAAATTATCATGTTTACCCACAATGAAATCCATAAAGGTATGCCACAAAATAAAAATAAAGAAGCTTAAGTAAAACATAACCATATTATATATCATATATAAATATAGTTCCATCTTAATGGCCACATTTTAAGGTGTTATATGAGTGTTGAACAATCATCGTTTCGTGAGGAAAAATTCGCCATCCACAGAAACAGTATGTTCTTTAACAATTTGATATAGGTGTGTGTAAGTGTAGCTCAAATGAATCTTATAAAAACATCCTAGTATATTGAAGATACTCTAGTTGTTACAAAATAAATGAATAAAAAGAGTTTAGGGGGTTGGAGATGCAAAATAAAACAAAAAAACACAAGTGAAGACATTACCTTAAAATCGGGTAACTCTTTATAATTTGAGCTCAAAGGCTTCCTTGGGAAGACATCTGCCCAAAGTGAGGCTTCTAGGAGTAAGATACGGATTTGGAGGGGACAAATGAGCAGGGGTGGGCCTAGCCAAAGGCTTTAGAGGTGGGGGAAGGAGGTAGAGGTGGTGGCCTTTTATAAGAGGACAGGAGGGGCACTCTTGGAATGTAAGGAAATGTTACATTATTTTAGAATGATTTTCGGATTTTAAAGGTCCCACATTGATGTATTTTTTAGGATATGGTGGTAAGGGTTATAAATATACTCATCCAATAGGTTTTTGACAAGTGTAAGTTATTGTTTTAACAATATCTTTTCATTTTATTTAAATCCTTTATTAATGAGGTAATCGCTGCATCATCATGTTGTCATACATAATTTAATTTATTTAATGTCTAAAAATTATAAAAAAAATTTAATTATGTAGGAAATATTTTTAGCTTTATAATGAATATTTATAGTCAAAAATATGACTTTTATAACCTTATTTAAAAATTGTTTTAGTGAAACATCTGATGCTTGTGACATTTTTATTTTAACTTCAAATAAAAAGTTATTTATGTCATTTTCCAACCAAAGTGGCTCCATGGGGACCCCAAGTTGACCCATGGATTTTTTTGGTCGGCCATGACACATCCAATGAGGGTAGGAAATTTTTCTAGGTCATTTCACATTATTATAACATTATTTTTACCTTAAATTACACTAATTACCTCTAATCGCGATTAAGAACATAAAAGTTACTATTCACCAAAAAATTATTTTAATCCCATTGAACCAAATTTTACTTCCTACTGACAGCCATGTATGTCGGATTTTTTAAATTTAAAACACAGAGGTGGAAAAGTTTCATTTAAACGAAAAATCAGTTTCTTTAACTACCACTTAGTGGTTTTACTATTCATCAAAAATTGAAGTTTTTCAGAAAAATACCCAAAATTCACCCTAAGCTATATTTGATATTCTGAACTCAAAAATGATGTCTATTTTACAAAATTCAAAACATATAAGTTGCATGAATTAATTTAATAATTAATTCCCACTATCAAAACAAATAGCGTGTTTTTATGAAACAATATCTATTAAAAGATTGACACTAGTTTAAGTCCAATTTCAATGTTAAATTAATTACAATGACCACTATTGGATTAAATGGTAAAAATATATTCTAATTTTATATTAAAAAAATTCAAAAGATAATCTAATAATATATATAAATTAGATATAAAAGAGGTGTTGAATTAAAATACAACATTTTTCACTATTCATTAAAAATGAACTTTATCGGAAAGATACCAAAAATTTACACAAAGTAAATTTTGATGTCTCTATTCTAAAGAAGAATTTTATTTTTTCAGATATAACACATAAAATTTTCAAGAAGTGTATTTAAAAGAGGTTTGCCATCAAAAGGTGGTTAATCGACCTTCTAAAGAACATTAGAATGTTTACGCTTAAAAATTGAATTCATTCACATTTTGAATCCTCTAACATTTATTTTAAAAAGTAAAAATATTTAAAAACATATATAATCATTTTGTAGTTAGTTCTGTTCATTCCCGCCATTACTACGGCTAGGCGTTAACTACCATTTAAAATAATAATATTTTATTATTAGAGTGCAACGTAAGATTCCCAAGAAACTCGTTGTTGCGTATTGGGTACACCATCGAGCATAGTGTCCCCTTTAAAGTAATATTAATATTTTATTCAAAAATATTGATAAATATAAAAAATGTCATATTCTTTATTTACCTGGGGTGCTGCATCCTTCCCCCCTTTTGGGAATTGCATCCTCGCAATTTTAAAATTGGGCTCGGAAACATCCTTCAAAGTCCCACATCGGAATAAGAGTCGGTAAAACAATCACTTTAAAATAAAGAATGAGAAGTACATAGGTCACATGAGTTAACCCATAACAGGATTCCATGTAGGAAAACATGGGCATGGAGGAGAAATCATAGTGCCATATTCTGATGGAGAGTGATAGAAAACATGTTTAGGAGAAAGTTAACCACAAGAAAAACACAAACATGTGATGGGTTAAATGGTATTCGATTCCCCAGTAGAAAAATTTAATAGACAACATTTTTGTTTTTTTTTGTTGAGGAATTTATTCATAAGGAAACATAATTACTTATCATGTTGACTTTCATCTTTTATTAGATTTCTTACACAAACACATATTTTCTCCAAAATACGAGCATTTAGGAAGACTTGTTCACTATAATCAACTTCTAGAGAATCACCTAATCCACAAAAGAGAAGTATATACTTCCCATGTCTTTAGACTTTAACCAAAACCAAATCCAAAATTGTTATTACAAGATCAGATAATCCAGAAAAGGATAACCCTTTACAAAAAATTCTATTCTTAATATCCAAAATTTGTCCAACAAAACCCAATGTTCAATGAGGACCATTTGATAAAAAAAATTTCCATAAAATCCTTCAAAGTAAACCAAACTAAGATTGAAACCCAAATAATTGAAGGATTCAGTCACATAGTCTTCCAAGGTACAAATTAACTTTTATCTCCAAATAACATGAGTTGCTCTTAAATTCCCATATTCAAAAGTAATTAACCTAATCACATATCCTCAATGATAGGTTAAACATTTCCATATATAACCCAAAATAAACTTACTCTTGATTCCTAAAATCATCTAACTAAAAAGAATTAGTCAAAATAACCAGGGACTTCACGTAGTCCAGTGGTAGGCGATAAATATCGGTCACACATTGGTTGTGGGTTCGATTCCCACAGCTTTGTCCGATGCGATGGGTTGTCACACGGTCTGCGTGTTATCCTTTTTCCAAAAATATATATTTCTTAAAACATTCCCCAAAATGAGATAAAATATTTAAAAATGATCATAACATATTTTAACCACAAGTTTATCTCATGCCTTTCATTTTCCATCATTACATATAATAACTCATAATTACCTCAAACGTAAGAATCATATAAACTCTAATGTTTACCTTTATAATTATTACCTGAACTTCCACATCGATTGGTCATCTCGTACATGATGCATTACAGATCATACCAAGGCTCAAGTGGTTGATCATGACTCCTTGATAGTTGGTTTAGAGCAACCACGAGTTTCCTCATTGAATCCCCCATTTTATCTAGTATCTTAATCAGAGAACCACCACAATTTCCTTCAAACCTGTTGTCTCTTTGGTGGCTGCTAGATCCATCCATTCACTAAAAACAGAAATGTTAGTGTAAGTATATAAACAAAACCATCATGTACTAATGAGGATGGTAAACACTAAGATATACTTGCTCATTCACTTAATCTAAAACTAGGACTCTTTATGAAATCCTAACCATTATGGTAATGTCACTTGTGTTTAGAGAATACCCTAACCTCCAATGTTTTCTAAACCGACCTATGATACCAACTATAAGGCCCCAGCCTTAATACATACTTAATATTGAATTAAATGAATAATTCACAATGAGGATCTTTTCAGGTTTAGAGTTTTAGAGAATTAGGTCATAACTATTACATCTCAAAATATTAAAAAGTAGACACATCTACTAAGATTCCATAAAATAAAAACTCTTTAAAAGAAACATGTCTAGTTCCATGTTTTAGATAGCATGACATTAATTTGATCCCATCCTTGACCCTATTCCACATTAAGTCCTGTGAAAAACATTTCAAAAAAACATGGGGTGAGCATAAAAAGCTCAGCAAGGGATACACAAAGAATGAAAATTGTTAGTTTTTCACAGCAATAAGTAAACCATGTATACTTTATCAAAGTAATACCTTTCACCTTTAGAAATTAGTAAAAACTCTTCACTGAATAAAATATCATTACATACCCTTTTGTAACCAAAAGATTACCATAAAACCCTTATAAAGAACACATAACATATAAAGGTAACATGGGACATAAACATACTTAAATAGAATAACCATACGGTCAACTTCCACACATTCTTAATGGAATAGCCATATGGATGACTTCCATACCCAATGCATTGGAGGTTATAGAGTAACCACCCGTCCTGGTATTCACGGCACCACCCGTCATATGGTTTATCATGTAACCACCCATAAAATGTCCATGTACCATCATTAAACGTAAAATATTGAAAATATAAACATTTCAATAACAACATTTCATTTGCAACCACAATAAGTAATTCCAAGATATTGAATTATGCAATCCATTTTCAAAAACCATTTAAAAGAGATTTTTGATTCAAAGTGTCCCATACCACTTTGAATATTTTAATGGAATTATAATTTTAAAACATTAATGTCCATATAAATAAATACAGAAAACCATTTTGAAAACATAGACATTAAAGATAATTATTTAGAATAATGAATCTTTAAAACATTTAAAACAATATTTTTTTTAAAGAGTTTTTAACAAAATGAGAGACTCTTGAATACAAATAGTTGCAGAATAACATGTAATCCGAGCTTCATAATATCATGAGAATAATGGGATTCATGATTTAATATGTCAAAGGACAATATACACACCATATAAGTGTGAATTGGTGCATAACAATAATGAAGTCTCAATGGAACCGTAAATTGAGATGAAATCCATTATAAAGATGGTATCCTTAAATTAAGGATAAATATATCACATAATTATGTGTGAGAAATATAAATACACCCAATATAAGTGGATATTAAGTGTGAAACAATCAGAGGTCATTCACACATAATCTTGGAAAAACAAAACCAATGACATAGATTTTTAACTCAATGAAATGAGATTGAGTTATGATTTCCCATACAAGTTTGTAAGAATTTATCAATGAGATGATTATGTGTAAAAATAACATATCCATAAAAAGGTTTGTGGAGATTACAAAATAGAGATTCCAAACATAATCTTGGCATAATAAAATAAAGAAGTAGAGGTTTAACCCAAAGAATTGAAAGTGGGTTTAGAAGTTCCCTTATAAAAATCTGACAGCCTAACAACGTCACTTTAAAATTCAGAAAATGATTGGATGAGAAAGAAAATGGTATCTCATCACTTGGAAATAAAATTTACATAAATAATGATATATAAGAACATATCCCAACATAATAGTATGTGAATTAAAATACATAAATAATTCTTTTAAAAAGAGGAGGGTGAAAGGTCCCCTTACCGAGTTGGGTAACTTTCGAAAAGTACACCCCATGGAAGAAGGGTCATACAATGAATATGTAAATACCCATAAATGAAATAACACTAAAAAAAGTGTATAATAATGGTCATTACATACACCACTCAAAGGAAATTGTGGAAAATGTAGCATAAATGTCACGGGAATAAAAGTGAGATGAAAAATCCCTTACAAAAACTCGGAAGCCTAACGTCGCCACTTAAAGCTTCCAAAAATGGATTTATGAGATCAAATAGGGTCTCTCATAATATGAACATAAAAATTAAAGTATTAGGAATATAAAATAACATCCCCCATCATAACAAATAGGATCTTAAAAGAAGTTACATAAAGGAGAGTACTTAAAAAGAAATAGAAAGGTTAGATCTCTTACGAAAATTCGGCAGCCTAACGACGCCACTCAAAAATTCCAAAATGGATTGATGAGAGAGAATACGGTCTCTCATAATATGAACATAAAAATTACAGTGATATTAATATAATATAATATCCCAATCACAAGAAATATGATCTTAAAAGGAATGACATAAAAGTGTGTACTTAAAAAGAAAGAGAGGAGTAGGATCCCTTACCTCGGGTCCGACTTGACTCGATCGTTCTTTAACATCCTGAATAATAAACAAGAGTTAATTTCTACTTTCTTAAGAAAATTTTTCAAGTTCATTATTCCTTTTATATCACTTATTTCCATGTTATAAACATTATGTAATCATTTAAGTTAATAATGTTTGTTTTGTCGATATTTGGTTCTTAAGTTGAAGGTGGACTTCTTACAATTACATGTTGTTCGTGTTGTCAAAGGATCATTATATCCAGAATGATATTCATGATTTGGATATCATATATATCATATATATCCAGAATATACATGTATTTATAATATTACATAATTATTTAGAGGTATGAAATGAAATGCACCTTTCATGGAGACGGTATGTCGTACGTACGAATGAACGCTAATTTCATTTCTATGTCATATTAATGGAATAAAAACTAAATGAGAGTTATGTATATTTTAATTCCAGAATTATATTCATCATTTATATTTAACATAAATCATATATAATAACTTTAATTACATCCTTTATACATCCCACATATGGCATTAACGAATCAAATCACTTTGAGGGGGCGGCAGTCCGCACTTCCTAAAATGAAATTATCGTGTTTACCCACAATGAAATCCATAAAGGTATGCCACAAAATAAAAATACATAAGTTTAAGTAAAACATAACCATATTATATATCATATATAAATATCTTTCCTTCTTAATGGCCAAATTTTAAGGTGTTATATGAGTGTCGAACAATCATCGTTTCGTGAGGCAGAAATTCGCCATCCACATAAACAGTATGTTATTTAACCATTTGATATAGGTGTGTGTAAGTTTAGCTCGAATGATGCTTATAACAACATCCTAGTATATTTAAGATACTCTATTTGTTACAAAATAAATGAATAAAAAGATTTTAGGGGGTTGGAGAAGCAAAATAAAACAAAAGAACACAAGTGAAGACATTACCTTAAAATCGGGTAACTCTTTATAATTTAGATCAAAGGCTTCCTTGGGAAGACTTCTGCCCAAAGCTGGGCTTCTAGGAGTAAGAGACGGATGTGTAGGGGACTAATGAGCAGGGGTGGTCCTAGCCAAAGGCTTTAGAGGTGTGGGTAAGGAGGTAGAGGTGGGGGCCTTTTATAAGAGGACAGGAGGGGCACTCTTGGAATGTAAGGAAACGTTACTTTATTTTAGAATGATTTTTGAATTTTAAAGGTCCCACATTGATGTATTTTTAGGATTAGGTGGTAAGGGTTATAAATATACTCATCCAATAGGTTTTTGACAAGTGTAAGTTATTTTTTTAACAATATCTTTTCATTTTATTTAAATCCTTTATTAATGAGGTAATCGTTGCATCATCATGATGTCATACATAATTTAATTTGTTTAATTTCTAAAAATTATAAAACAAATATAATTATGTAGGAAATCTTTTTAGATTTCTAATGAATATTTATATTCAAAAATATGACTTGTATAACCCGATTTAAAAATTGTTGTAGTGAAACATCTGATGCTTGTGACATTTTTATTTTAACTTTAAATAAAAAGTTATTTATGTCATTTTCCAACCAATGTGGCTCCATGGGGACCCCAAGTTGACCTGTGGATTTTTTTGGTCGGCCATGACACATCCAATGAGGGTAGGACATGTTTCTAGGTCATTTCACATTATTATAACATAATTATACCTTAAATTACACTAATTACCTCTAATCGCGATTAAGAACATAAAAGTTACTATTCACCAAAAAAAATTATTTTAATCCCATTGAACCACATTTTACTTTTTAATGGCAGCCATGTCTGTCGGATTTTTGAAATTCAAAACACAAAGGTGTAAAAGTTTCATTTAAATGAAAAATCAGTTTCTTTAACTACCACTTAGTGGTTTTACTATTCATCAAAAATTGAAGTTTTTCAGAAAAATACCAAAAATTCTCCCTAAGATATATTTGATATTCTGAAATCAAAAATGATGTCTATATTACAAAATTCAAAACATATAAGTTGCATTAATTAATTTAATAATTAATTCCCACTGTCAAAACAAATAGCGTGTTTTTATGAAACGATATCTATTAAAAGATTGACACTAGTTTAAGTCCAATTTCAAAGTTAAATTAATTACAATGACCACTATTGGATTAAATGGTAAAAATATATTCTAATTTTACATTAAAAACAATTCAAAAGGTAATCTAATAATATAAAAAAATTAGATTAAAAGAGGTTTTGAATTAAAATACAACATTTTTCACTATTCATTATAAATGAACTTTATCGGAACGATACTAAAAATTTACACAAAGTAAATTTTGATGTCTCTATTCTAAAGAAGAATTTTATTTTGTCAGATATAACATATAAAATTGTCAAGAAGTGGATTTAAAAGGGGTTCGCCATCAAAAGGTGGTTAATCGACCTTCTAAAGAACATTAGAATGTTTACGCTTAAAAATTGAATTCATTCACATTTTGAATCCTCTAAAATTTATTTTAAAAAGTAAAAATATTTGACAAACATATATAATCATTTTGTAGTTAGTTCTGTTCATTCCCGCCATTACAACGGCTAGGCATTAATTACCATTTAAAATAATATTATTTTATTATTAGAGTGCAACGTAAGATTCCCAAGAAACTCGTTGTTGTGTATTGGGTACACCATCGAGCATAGTGTCCCTTTAAAGTAATATTAATATTTTATTCAAAAATATGGATAAATATAAAAAATTTCATATTCTTTATTTACCTGGGGTGTTGCATCCTTATCCCCTTTTGGGAATTGCATCCTCGCAATTTTAAAATTGGGCTCGGAAACATCCTTCAAAGTGCCACATCGGAACAAGAGTCGGTAAAACAATCACTTTAAAATAAAGAATGAGAAGTACATAGGTCACCCGAGTTAACCCATACTAGGATTCCATGTAGGAAGACATGGACATGGAGGAGAAATCATAGGGCCATATTTTGATGTAGAGTAATAGAAAACATGTTTAGGAGAAAGTTAACCAGAAGAATAACACAAACTTGTGATGGGTTAAATGGTATTCGATTCCCCAGTAGGAAAATTTAATAGACATCATATTTTTTTTGTTGAGGAATTTATTCATAAGGAAACATAATTACTTATCGTGTTGACATTCAACTTTTATTAGATTTCTTACACAAACACATATTTTCTCCAAAAGACGAGCATTTAGGAAGACTTGTTCTCTATATTCAACTTCTAGAGAATCACCTAATCCACAAAAGAGAAGTATATACTTCCCATGTCTTTAGACTTTAACCAAAACCAAATCCAAAATGGTTATTACAAGATCAGATAATCCAGAAAATAATAACCCTTTATAAAAAATTATATTCTTAATCTCCAAAATTTGTCCAACAAAACCCAATGTTCAACGAGGACCATTTGATAAAAAAATTTCCATAAAATTCTTCAAAGTAAACCAAACTAAGATTGAAACCCAAATATTTGAAGGATTCAGTCACATAGTCTTCGAAGGTACAAATTAACTTTTATCTCCAAATAACATCAGTTGCTCTTAAATTCTCATATTAAAAAGTAATTAACCTAATCACATATCCTCATTGATAGGTTAATCATTTCCATAGATAACCCAAAATAAACTTACACTTGATTCCTAAAATCATCTAACTAAAAATAATTATTCAAACTAACCAGGGACTTCACGTAGTCCAGTGGTAGGCGATAAATACCAGTCACACTTTGGTTGTGGGTTCGATTCCCGTAGCTTTGTCCGATGTGATGGGTTGTCACACGGTCTGCGTGTTATCCTTTTTCCAAAACTATATATTTCTTAAAACATTCCCCAAAACGAGATAAAATATTTAAAAATGATCATAACATATTTTAACTACAAGTTTATCTCATGCCTTTAATTTTCCATCATTACATATAATAACCCATAATTACCTCAAACGTAATAATCATATAAACTCTATTGTTTACCTTTATAATTATTACCTGAACATCCACATCGATTGGTCATCTCATACATGATGAATTACAGATCATACCAAGGCTAAAGTGGTTGATCATGACTCCTTGATAGTTGTTTTAGAACAACCACGAGTTTCCTCATTGAATCCCCCATTTTATCTAGTATCTTAATCAGAGAACCACCACAGTTTCCTTCAAACCTGTTGTCTCTTTGGTGCCTGCTAGATCCATCCATTCACTAAAAACAGAAATGTTAGTGTAAGTATATAAACAAAACCATCATGTACTAATGAGGATGGTAAACACTAAGATATACTTACTCATTCACTTTATCTAAAACTAGGAATCTTTATGAAAACCTAACAATTATGGTAATGTCACTTGTGCTTAGAGAATACCCTAACCTCTAATGTTATCTAAACCGACCTCTGATACCAACTATAAGGCCCCAGCCTTAATCCATACTTAATATTGAATTAAATGAATAATTCACAATGAGGATCTTTTCAGGTTTAGAGTTTTAGAGAATTTGGTCATAACTATTACATATCAAAATATTACAAAGTAGACACATCTACTAAGATTCCATAAAATAAAAACTCTTTAAAAGAAACATGTCTAGTTCCATGTTTTAGATAGCATGACATTCCCTTGATCCCATCCTTGACCCTATTCCACATTATGTCCTATGAAAAACATTTCAAAAAAACATGGGGTGAGCATAAAAAGATCAGCAAGGGATACACAAAGAATGAAAATTGTTAGTTTTTCATAGCAATAAGTACACCATGTATACTTTATCAAAGTAATACCTTTCACCTTTAGGAAGTAGTAAAAACTCATCACTGAATAAAATATCATTACATACCCTTTTGTAACCAAAAGATTACCATAAAACCCGTATAAAGAACACATAACATATAAAGGTAACATGGGACATAAACATACTTAAATGGAATAACCATACGGTCAACTTCCACACATACTTAATGGAATAGCCATATAGACGACTTCCGTACCCAATGCATTGGAGGTTATAGTGTAACCACCCGTCCTGGTATTCACGGCACCACCCGTCATATGGTTTATCATGTAACCACCCATAAAATGTCCAAGTACCATCATTACACATAAAATATTGAAAATATAAACATTTCAATAACAACATTTCATTTGCAACCACAATAAGTAATTCCAAGATATTGAATTAAGCAATCCATTTTCAAAAACCATTTAAAAGAGATTTTTGAATCAAAGTGTCCCATACCACTTTGAATCTTTTAATGGAATTATAATTTTAAAACATTAATGTCCATATAAATAAAAACTGAAAACCATTTTGAAAACATGGACATTAAAGATAATTATTTAGAATAATGAATCTTTAAAACATTTACAACGATATTTTTGTTAAAGAGTTTTTAACAAAATGAGAGACTCTTGAATAAAAATTGTTGCGGAATAACATGTAATCCGAGCTTCGTAATATCATGAGAATAAATGGATTCATGATATAATATGTCAAAGGACAGTATACACACCATATAAGTGTGATTTGGCGCATAACAATAATGAAGTCTCAATGGAAACGTAAATTGAGATGAAATCCATTATAAAGATGGTATCCTTAAATTAAGGATAAATATATCACATAATTGTGTGTGAGAAATATAAATAAACCCAATATAAATGGATATTCAGTGTGAAACAATCAGAGGTCATTCACACATAATCTTGGAATAACAAAACCAATGACATAGATATTTAACTCAATGAAATGAGATTGAGTTATGATTTCCCATAAAAGTTCGTAAGAAAATATCAATGAGATGATTATGTGTAGAAATAACATATCCACAAAAAGAATGAGGAAATTACAAAATAGAGATTCCACACATAATCTTGGCATAATAAAATCAAGAAGTAGAGGTTTAAATCAAAGAATAAAATGTGGGTTAAGAAGTTCCCTTGCAGAAATCTGACAGCCTAACGACGTCACATTAAAATTCAGAAAATGAGTTGATGAAAGAGAAAATGGTATCTCATCACGTGGACATTAAATTTACATAAATAAGAATATATAAGAACATATCCCAACATAATAGTATGTGAATTAAAAGACATAAAGAAGTCTTTTAAATAGAGGTGGGTGAAAGGTCCCCTTACCGAGTTGGGTAACTTTCGAAAAGTACACCCCATGGAAGAAGGGTCATACAATGAGGATGTAAATACCCATAAATGAAATTATACTACACAAATTGTATAATAATTGGAATTACATACACCACTCAGTGGAAATAGTGGCAAATGTAGCATAAATTTCACGGGAATAAAAGCGAGATGAAAAATCCCTTACAAAAACTCGGCAGACTAACAGCGCCACATAAAGCTTCCAAAAATGGATTTATGAGATCAAATAGGGTCTCTCATAATATGAACATAGAAATTAATGTATGAGTAATATAAAAGAACATCCCCCATCATAACAAATAGGAACTTAAAATAAGTTACATAAAGCAGAGTACTTAAAAAGAAAGAGAGAGGTTAGATCTGTTACGAAAATTCGGCAGCCTAACGGCGCCACTCAAAACTTCCAAAATGGATTGATGAGAGAGAATAGGGTCTCTAATAATATGAACATAAAAATTACAGTAAGAGTAATATAAAATAACACCCCAATCACAAGAAATATGACCTTAAAAGGAATGACATAAAAGAGTGTACTTAAAAAGAAAGAGAGGAGTATGATCCCTTACCTCGGGTCCGACTTGACTCGATCATTCTTTAACATCCTAAATAATAATCTTGAGTTAATTTATACTTGCTTAAGTACATTTTTCAAGTTCATTATTCCTTTTACATCATTTATTTCCATGTTATAGACATTATGTAATCATTGAAGTTAATAATGTTTGTTTTGTTGATATTTGGTTCTTAAGTCGAAAGTGGACTTCTGACAATTACAGGTTGTTCGTGTGGTCAAAGGTTCATTATATCCAGAATGATATTCATGATTTGTATATCATATATATCATATATATCCTGAATATACATGTATTTATAATAATACATAATCATTTAGAGGTAAGAAATTAAATGCATCGTTAATGGAGACTGTAAGCCGTACGTACGCATGAACGCTAATCTCATTTCTATGTCATATTAATGGAATTAAAACTAAATGAGTGGTATGTACATTTTAATTCCATAATTATATTCAACATTTATATGTAACATACATCATATATAATAACTTTAAATATATCCTTTATACATCCCACATATGGCATTAACGAATCAAATCACATTGAGGAGGCGGTAGTCTGCACTTCCTAAAATGAAATTATCGTGTTTACCCACAATGGAAACCATAAAGGTATTCCAAAAAAGAAAAATATAGAAGCTTAAGTAAAACAGAAACATATTATATATCATATATAAATATAGTGACATCTTAATTTCCACCTTTTAAGGTGTTATATGAGTGTTGAACAATCATCGTTTCGTGAGACAGAAATTCGCCATCCACAGAAACAGTATGTTATTTAACCATTTGATGTAGGTGTGTGTAAGAGTATCTTGAATTATTCTTATAAAAACATCCAAGTATATTTAAGATACTGTAGTTGTTACAAAATAAATGAATAAAAAGAGTTTAGGGGTTGGAGAAGCAAAATAAAACAAAAGAACACTAGTGAAGACATTACCTTAAAATTGGGTAACTCTTTTTGATTTGAGCTCAAAGGCTTCCATGGGAAGACATCTACCCAAAGAGAGGCTTCTAGGAGTAAGATAAGGATGTGTAGAGGCAAAATGAGCTGGGGTTGGCCGAGACAAAGGCTTGAGAGGTGTGGGTAAAGAGGTAGAGGTGGGGGACTTTTCTAAGAGGAGAGGAGGGGTACTCGTGGAAAGTAAGGAAATGTTACTTTATTTTAGAATGTGTTTCTGATTTTAAAGGTCCCAAATTGATTTATTTCTAGGATAAGGTGGTAAGGGTTTTAAATATACTCATACAATAGGTTTTTGTCAAGTATAAGTTATAGTTTTAACATTATCTTTTCATTTTATTTAAATCCCTTATTAATGAGGTAATCGCTGCATCATCATGATGTCATACATAAATTTAATTTATTTAATGTCTAAAAATTATAAAATAAATATCATGATGTAGGAAATATTTTTGGATTTATAATGAATATTTATAGTCATAAATAAGACTTGTATAACCTCATTTAAAAATTGTTTTAGTGAAACATCTCTTGCTTGTGACATTTTTATTTTAACATTAAATAAAAAGTTATTTATGACATTTTCCAACCAAAGTGGCTCCATGGGGTCCCCAAGTTGACCCATGGATTGTATTGGTCGTCCATGACACATCCAAGGAGGGTAGGACATGTGTCTAGGTCATTTCACATTATAAAAACATTATTTTTACCTTAAATTACACTAATTACCTCTAATCACGATTAAGAACAAAAAAGTTACTATTCACCAAAAACGTATTTTAATCCCATTTAACCACATTTTACTTCCTAATGAAAACCATGTATGTCAGATTTTTGAAATTCAAAACATAGAGGTGCCAAAGTTTCATTTAAAAGAAAATTCAGTTTCTTTGACTACCACTTAGTGGTTTCACTATTCATCAAAAATTGAAGTTTTTCAGAAAAATACCAAAAATTTACCCAAAGCTATATTTGATATTCAGAACTCAAAAATGATGTCATTTTTACAAAATTCAAATCATATTAGTTGTATTAATTAATTTAATAATTAATTCCAGTTTTCAAAACAAATAGCGTGTTTTTATGAAACAATATCTTTTAAAAGACTAAGACTAGTTTAAGTCCAATTTCAATGTGAAATTAATTCCAATGACCACTATTGGATGAAATGGTAAAAATATATTCTAATTTTAATTTAAAAACAATTCAAAAGATAATCTAGTAATATAAATAAATTATATTAAAAAGAGGTTTTGAATTAAAATACAACATTTTTCACTATTAATTAAAAAATGAACTTTATCGGAAAGATACCAAAAATTTACACAAAGTAAATTTTGATGACTCTATTCTAAAGAAGAATTTTATTTTGTAAAATATAACACATAAAATTGTCAAAAAGTTGATTTAAAAGAGGTTCTCCATCAAAAGGCGGTTAATCAACCTTCTAAAGAACATTAGAATGTTTACGCTTAAAAATTGAATTCATTCACATTTTTAATCCTCTAAAATTTATTGTAAAAAGTAAAAATATTTGAGAAACATATATAATAATTTTGTAGTTAGTTCTGTTCATTCCCGCCTTTACAACGGCTAGGCGTTAACTACCATTTAAAATAATATTATTTTATTATTAGAGTGCAACGTAAGATTCCCAAGAAACTCGTTGTTGTGTATTGTGTACGCCATCGAGCATAGCGTCCCATTTAAAGTAATATTAATATTTTATTCACAAATATGGATAAATATAAAAAATTTCATATTTTTTATTTACCTGGGGTGTTACAAGTGAAACTTAAATTGAATATTCCTTCTCATAGTATAATATTTTATGCACTCTAAAAAATCATTCACTGTGAATGATATGTGTGCTTTAATAGTTTTTCTTATAATGTGAACATTAATATCTACAGGGATTTTTAAGATGTTTTTATTGTCGTGTTTAAAGAAGGGAAATAAAAAATTTCATTTATTATTAAATGATGATTTTCAACTAAGATAAATGAAATAAAATTGGAGGATCATATGTGATAATCCTGGTTATTAAAATATGAGATCATGAAAAACAATATAATCCATGATAATAATAGGATAATGTGTGGAGGTTTATATTGAGTCTAATAGAGAACAATGATCTGAATATTGTGGATAAATAATATGATAACCATTCTCTTTATTACAAATAAATTGATTATTTATTACATAAAAGTACACAATATAAACATGGAATATCTATACGTCTAGGTTCTTTAGGAATTAGGAATATATCATAACATCCTGAACATTATATGCAAATACATTATTGAAAACATCTTTAACATGATTAGAATATTCCATGTCTTTTAAAACTGTATAGGATAACTTGGGGGCATACATTAGAAAGGGGTGAGATATAAATCACACTAATGGATTAAACATGTAATAAGGTAATACATGTTAATAATAGGCATGTCAATTGGGAATAAATGGAAAATGTAAAATAAGTCCTGATATAGAATGATAATAAAAATAAGGAAAATGTGAAAATTTATTAAAACACTACATCATAAACATAGGTTAAGGTTAACTACAACGAAATCCTGATGGGAAATTATAATAGAGGAATGAGGTCCCCTTTCTGCCCCAACATGTTGTTTCCTTAGACTAAGAATTACCCAATGCATTGGAGCACTATATAATTTTGGGTGGACCCATCAATTTCATTTCTTTCTCATTATTATGTGTTCCACATAGATCACAAAACATGGATTCATTCATCATCATATTTTATTCCAAAAACAATGATTTTTAAGAGATAAATTTAATTCCCAATTAAAAAAAGTATAAGTGTATAAATGTGAAAACCCTTGATAGTAAATGGGTATGGTAATCACTACACTATTGTTTTGGTATCGAAAATCACCATGAAAATTCCATAGCATAACGACATCAATTAAAATTTTATAAAATCATTTGATTAGATAAAATGGGTCTCTCTTCATTGGGGTATAATATGGGAAGTGATAGGGTGAAATAAATACATGTACCAATGTTAGGAATTCAAAATAGATATCATAATATAATAAAAAAACATTAATAATGAGAGAAGGTGAGGATTATATACTAGAATGTATGTCTCCAAATGCTTTGGAGGATCTTCTTGAGAGCATGGGGATCCTTGGGTGGACACTATAGAGAGGATGGTAGAGTAGGGACGTGCAAAAATTACTTTTTACGGGTGATAAATTTGATCATGGGTGGGATTATAGAGGTAAAGAGAGGGGAATACGTTATTATTTCTCAAAAATATGTTTTGTACTCTATACATAAAAATAACAACATCCCCAAACATTCCCATGGGTTTTCCCCATGGTTTTTAACAAAGGGGATTTTTTCCATTATTTTATAATTTTTTGATCTATAATTATTAAAATATTATCCTTGGTGATGTGGAGGTGAGTCTCACTCTTAATGGAATGATTTTAAACCCATAAAATATATCATATGTTCTGAAGGATTCATAAATGATTTATAAAATTAATCAAATAGTAATAAAATAAAATTATTTTAACATCAAATCATATAATAATTCGTCGTTACCCTTTATAGTAATTATTAAATCACTTTTGTGTCATTATGATGTCATAATATACCCCATATATTTATAGTGTATTTATCTTTTACACGAAATTTTGATTATAATAGAAAATTATAAAAAATTCACAAGTGGGTAATTTTTTTGTTATTATTCCAAAAATAATATTAATTTTATCTAAATAGTTTTTAAAATATGTGAATTTTTACTTTTAAATTTATAATCCACATTTGTTGAGAAATGCTAGGTTTTTTGATAATAACTATTTTGTACCCTTAAATAAAATTACATTTAACTTCATAAAAATTATATGATCATTTAAATATAATAAAAATTATTTAAGAATAATATTTTTTTAATATTATTTATTTCAAAAATCAACTAATTCATGAAAATAAATTCCATAATTGAAATTGAATACTGACCAGGAATACCATTTTTTTATTATATAAAATTCAAAATCATTTATAACGTACTGATATCATGAAAGTGATAAAAAGTATTCTATTGAAAATATAGTATAAATATTGAATTTACTATGGTCTTGATACATATACCTTTAATACACTAGATAAATATCTAAGGTTAAGGTGCATGATGGTTAGATTTTCATGGGGTGGTTTGGTGTTGACGGTTTGGGCTGTGATCTAGATAAACATGAAAATCTCAGGTAAACAGTTTTTGTCGTGAATAAGTTATTGGATTTAAGATTGGGATTGATCAAGGGAATTTACAAAGTATATTAGCTTAGTTTTAGTCTCTAATATATGGGTCTGTAGGGTATAATCCTACCGGTTGAGGTCATCACATCATTTTTCTAGGTGAATTATATTTTTTAAAACCCTATATTTATACAAATCATATTATCATTGTTCAACATATATATTTTCAATAGCAATGATGCTTAATGATATTTCAAATTTGATCAGATATGAAAAACCAATTAAGTGAATGTGTTTTCTATAACCATGATAAATATTTAGATATTTAATTAAATCAATATTGGATTTCTTATTTTCAATAACTTGGTTTGTTATAACCTTCTGCCTTAATAAATTGTACCCTAGAAATTTTCATTTCCCACACTAAAATAGATTAGGGTAACTATATTTCATCACCTACTCCATTTACCACATTTCATCTTCAGAATTGTGGTTTCTCCAAATCAATATGACAATGTGTGTTGTATTATTTCAAAGTACATTGTCAATAAAATATATGATATTCCCCAACTTCTCTTCATAATAAATTTCATTCTCTAATGAAACCACCTATGTATAGATTACAGGTGAGGGTTATGTTATTTACTTTCTCAAGAGTGATACATGGAAACAATCATGTATTTGATATAGGTTTAGTGAGAGTTCTACTCAATAAGCCACCACTCTTATGTGATCAAGGATCTCAAAGTGGGCGATTTATCATGGAATAAGATCTCCCTTATTCCAATATATCATGACTATATTCCATGAATATATACCGAGTAATATCATATCTCCAACATCAATCTCCAGGTCTCATCGATGATTTTCATCATAACTCTTCTGTAGAATCTAAACAGCCTTGATGTGTGGCTGATTAGATTTTTCCTTTTCCACTATTTCCTCAAAAAATTAAGGGCCATGATGTTTACATTCCCCAACAACATCCCAACAGGTAGGTGTTATACACCTCTTCACAAAAAGGTATCCATGGGGATCTATTTGGATGATTGAGTGGAAAATTTTGTGGTAAGATATATCGACTAGACGTATATGTTGATCCCATTCTTCTTTTTTGTCATTTGAGAATTGTATCAAAATTTCTTCAATTTACTAGATATTCTACTCAGATTGGCCATTATTTTTGCGGGGTGAAATGATATGATAATGTTAATGTCTGTGTTTAAAGCATGTTAGAAAATTTTACAAAACATGTATATAAATATTGGATCTCCATCAGATTCAATATATAGTTTTACTCCATGAATAATAACCACTTATCTGATGTGTATTTGTGCTATTTGATCAAATGGGGTGTCCTCTTGAATAGCAGTGATGTGTGCAGTATTTTTTAGATGATCTAACACAACCCAGATAGCATTATTTCCTCATGATGCCTTTGGAATACCATAAAAATTTTCCATGCTGATTTTTTCCCATTTCAATTTTGGTATGGCTTATGGTTTAACAGCCATATTTTATTTTTTTTCTTTTCTACCTTCACCTACTAACATACAAGACATCATGATGTATACTATGCAATATCATTCTTCAAATTGATCCAATAAATTGGGATATTCGAAATCATTTCAAATCATTGTGCTTCTTGGGTGAGAAGAGAATATATAACTATGTGCATCATCCAATAACACTTTATTTATCTCAGTATTTTATGGTACACATAGTCGTGAACCAAATCTTATATCACGTTCGTCGTTAACATTGATCATTAATGATTTCCCTTTTCTTATAGATTAAACCTTCATCTAAATTCACACATCATCGCCTTTGGAATCCTTTATATTCTCTGCAATGAATAGTTTATTAATAATTTTTTAAACTATTGGTGATGTTCCATTAATTTTTATTCACATTCCCATCCTTCCCAAATTTAATAATATCAAATCCCTATCAATATTTATCAATGGTAGAATTTCTGGATCCGTACTATATAGTGTGTCTTACACATTATTTTCATTCAATTGATGGTAGTGGATTGGGAACACATAATCCTTCATTAACATTAACCATCATCTTTGGCACATATTCAACACCTTATGTGTGAATATAAACATGTGTGTTTTTTGATGCATATATATTTCACACTTATCCACAAATGGATAATTCAACCATATTATCAAATAGAAGATAATTGTAGCCAACATCATGTCATGTTTTTTGTAGTTCGATTCCTAACCTTTATACTTTATTAAAGAATTGGGCATGACATTATCATTCTTCATCAACACAATTCCAAATCCCTTCATTAAATTGTCCCCAAATATTCTGAAAATGTATCCACTTGTGGGTAGTATCGGTGTAGCGGATGTGATAATCCTCTTCTTCATATCCTTGATTATCTCTTTAAATTCTTTATTCTAAGAAAACACGACTCCCTTCTGATTTAGCATAGATATATTGTTTAGAAATTGTATTAATTTTCTCAAAAATTGAGGGATAGTTAAAAGATAATACAAGTAAATGATGGATATCATTCATAGATATCGGCCTCATCCAGCTTTCAATTACTTCTTTAATTGAAGGGTCTAAAGATATCCCATTTCTTTTGATGATATTACCCAATAAAGTGACTTCTTTCAACTAGAAATAATTCATGTTTTACATTTCATAAAGAATCTCTTTTTTTATGTTAATTATCACAGTTCTTAGATTCGCGTCATGCTCCACCAGGAATTTTAAGTATATTATATTATAATCTATAAGTACTACCAAATCTTTGTTGAGGTGATATCTAAAGACTCTATTTATCAATTCCATGAAGAAATTTGGCACGTTAGTGAGTCCAAATGGAATTACAATGAACTCATAGTGAACATAACTTTTACGAAAATTAGACTTGGTGATAACATCTTTATTCACCCAAACATGGAAATATCCCGACCTAAAATACACCTTGGAGAAGTATTTTTCTCCATGTAACTGATTGAACAAGTCATTAATCTATGGATCATACTACTTGTTCTTTATATTGATCTTATTTATCTCATTATAGTCAATGAAAATGAACATTGACCAATCCTTCTTCATGATGAAGAGGACCGGTGCCCCTATGGTGAAAAACATGGGCAAATGAACCCTTAATGTAGATTCTCCAATTTTTGTTTTTTTATCATTTAATCTTCCACAATATCTATTCAATACAGATCCATTTTTAATTCTAACACCACATGTATAATCTTGATTGAAAATCCTTCCTATCAACTAGGAGAAGGACCATTAAATGCCTTAGGAAACACAACAGTGTATTCCCTTAGAATGGGAATGTCCTCAAATGTGATTCATTCTTTAGAATCATCCATTTGATCCAGATACTATTTCTCATTTGGAAATAATATCCATTCAAGGTAATATGTCTCTAAATAATATTTATCATTTTACATTAACTTGTACATAGGAATGGGTTGATTCAAAATATAGAGATAGATTTCCTTCTGATGGATATTTATGTTCTCTCAAGATATGTAAATTCAATCAATGGTAAGAATTGAATCATATTCCACTAAAGGGAGTATGATAAGGTTCACTATAAATTTCATCCCACAAACTTTGACAGGGGAGGAGTTATATACTTATGAAAAAATAATTTCTCCATTTTTTCACTAATATCTCTAATACCATGTATTGTGTATATTTTTGAATAATTCTACTAATTATTTGTGATATAAAGCCATGCGTATAACCCGAATTAAATTTTATATTCACTATTCCTAGAGGAATAACTAGTTTACTCATAAACACTTCATTAATGGAATCCACCTCAATAGTTGTGATAGAACAATATCACCCTTGTTTCCTTGGAGTTTGTCGGTTGTCTTCGAAAACCATTGGCTTTTTGAATTTTATTGAATATTTTTATAGTTCCTTATTGTTTATCTAATGAAAAATATGTTGAGGTTTTACTAGATAATAAAATTCATCTTTCACATTTGTGTTTATCTCCTATTGAAAATTTCAAGATATATGTATTTCATTATTACACCCTATTCATCTTCTCTTTTCCCATATGAAATTTATGTGGAACTTCTTTATGGACCTTTGACAAGTGGTATATTGAAATTTCTAAGCTATGTTGGATTTATATACTAGATAGTCTAAATTAAACTCCCCTTTTGAGTTTATATCCCTATGTAACCCTTGAGTTTCATTGATAAATATTTCAACTTTAAGGAGACATAAAAGAATGACCTCATATCTATCAATGTTACATATCCACAAGGATTTATGTAGACTTGGTTTTAAGCAACCAATATAGCGTTAATCCTTGCATTTAGTGTTGATGAAAATTCTAGATCCATATCGTGCTAGTATTGTAATTTTTTCCTCATAATCCATAATATTTTTATCATATTTTTTCCTAAGTGTAAGTAATATTTTTCAATTTTATGTCAGATATAATTATGAAAATTCTAATCAAAAAAAGTTTTCTTAAATTCATTCCACATCATCACATTGATATCTTCCTCAGGATTCATATTCTCAATCAATGTCCACCATTTATCAACTTATCCATCCATGTGATAAACATAAAGAATAACCTTATCTTTCTCATAACATTAATGGATAGAGTATATATTCTCAATGTATTTGATCCATTTTTATATGATTAATAGATCAGTTGATCCATTGATTATTAGAGGCCCTCCTCATATAACGAAATCAATTACATCTTTTTATCTTTTAGAACATTTGTGGTGCTCCTCATGATCGTGTTTTCTATTCACAACCTGCGAAATTTGAGAGAGTATCATAAAAAATATAATGATTCATGATCCTATCATGTTTGTTATTTAATTGGGGCATTCAATGCCATGTTAATCACATTTATTATTTATCTAATTCCTCATATGTCCATCAATTGGCTATAATAAAAGGAAAGTTAGGGATGATTTTTTTTAATCTAAAAATGACATAAATTTGGAATACAATGACATTAAAGGGATAAATATTTAATTTCATATATTTCTTTAACTTATGAATTTTTAGGCATTAACCTATTTTTTCCATGATCTATTTCTTAATATATATTCTTATGGGATTTTTTCCCCTTAATAATGCTTTGTAAAGAGGTTTTGAATTTTCCAATGCATATCCCTTGGGAGTTTCAAACTATGTGAGCATTAAGGCCCATTTCCATGTACCAGGGTTCATTGAGTCTAGCTCGACGTACCTTGTTGGAGTTTTCACCCCTAGGTATATTTTTTCCAGAACTATATCCAATTGTAGTTCCTCAATATGAATATATTTTCATGACAAACCAGTTACCCTATACTTACCAAGACATATGGTTATTTACTTATAATTAATATTATCCTTAATGGTTTTTTAAAAAGTTTTCTAATATTAATTCAAAAAATATCTAAACATTTCCTTGGATACTAACTACAAAAACCCAGATCATTATTAAATATTAATTCATGATTTATTACATAAAATTTCACATAATACAACCTAGAAGATAAATAATTATAGTTTATTTTGGAATTAGGTAGATATCATTGTATCATAAACATGTCATACAACAACATTTTTGAAAACATCCTTAAGATGCTTTAATAATTCCATATATTTTTAAAAAACAAGGGAAATCGTAGTGATATACATAAGAAATGGGTGAGCTATAAATCATAATAAGGGAATAAAAATGGTATATGGTAAAAAATGTTTGAAAATATGAATATCATTGGTGAATTAAGGGAACATGAATAATAATCCATGATATAGAATGATAATAATAACATTAAACATGTGGAATTATCTTAAAACACTACATCATAATCATTGGTCAAGGAAAAATGTGATGACATCAGGGTGGAAAAGTCCCAAAAAGGAACCAGTTCCACTCTCTATCTCAAACTGACATCACATGAAACTAAAAATTACCCAATAAATTGAATAACTATATAATTTTGGTTTACCCATCACATTCATTTAATTCTTATTATTAAGTGTGACACATAGATCAAACAACCTGGATTCATTAATCATCATATTTTATTCCATGATCAATGAATGTTGAATTAATACATGAATGTCCAAATTAATATAATTAAAAGTTTATAAATGTGATCTTCCATGATAGTAATTGTGTGTGGTAATCACCAAATTATTATTTTTTATGGAAAATTGTGGTGAAAATTCAGCAACACAACGATGTAAATTAAAAAATCATAACATGGTCTCATGAGAGAGAATGTGGTCTCATATAATTTCGAAATAAAATATGTTTTAAAAAAGATATGTAAATACAATTTCCAACATTTTGAAATCGAAATATATGTAATAAAATAATAATGCAATAAGGAAAAAGAAAAAAAGGTGGGTATCCCTTGATTAGATGTCTCCAAATTCATTTGATGAGCTTTATGAGTGCTTGGGGGAATTGTGGGAGGACTACAGAGACTCTAGTGTCGAGTAAGTATGTGTTCCAAGAATTTTTAGTGAAGTGAAATTGGATTTTGGATTCCTTTATATAGGAGAATACAGGTTAATTATTTATTATTTCTGAAACATAGGTAATGGACTCTATATAATAAAATTAACAATACCACAGCCCTTTCAATCGGTCTTTATCACAATTTCAGCCAATGTGAGAGTGGTTTCAATTATTTTGTAATTACAAGGGATAAAATTATTAACATATTATGCATTTATTTTTTGAGGGGAGTTACACCCTTAATGAAATGACTTTAAAACCATAAAATATATCATATGTTTTAGAGGATTCATAAAGTCATTATATAATTAAACAAATGAACATAAAATTAAATTATTTTGAAGGGAACATATATATTTGGTCATGGATACCATTTATAGTAATTATCACATCTCCTTTAGGTTATTATGATATCATAATACAAACTATATATTAATATTGTATCTATTTTTTACCATAAAATTCAGTTATCTCAAAAAATTGTGAAAAAAATTCCCTTGATTAATTACAACATTATGATACTAAAAATATTATTAATTCTATCCAAAGAATTTCCTATAAATTTTAATTATCACTTTCAAACTAATATTCTACATTTATTAAGAAATTATGGGTTTTCTGATAACAACAATTTTGAACCCTTATAAGAAATTATATTTTAATTCGTGAAAATTATAATATCATTTAAATCTAAATAATTATTTATTAATAATATTTTATTAAAATATTACTTGTTTAAAAAATCCATTAATTCATGAAAATAATTTCCAAATTTGAAATTGAATACTAATTACAATTATAATTTATGTTTTGTTATATAGAAATCAAATTCATTTATAACGTAATGATAAAAAGAAAAATATAAGCATTTTTTTATTACAAATACATTATAAATATTTAAATTATTATGGTCTGGATACATATCCCTCTATTACACCATTAAATATACTAAGGGTATGGTATAAAATGATGAGATCATCATGGGGTGGTTCAGCGTACATAGTTTGGATTGTGATGTCGATGAGCTAAAACCTCTTTCATAAATATTTTTGCTCATACTGATTTTATTGGATCTTATCTTGGGATTGATCATGGGAAAATACCAATAATTTTATATTCTTTGGATTCTCTGATATATGGGATTCATAGGGAAAAATCATACTATTTGAGATCATCAAATCCTTTTTATGTGTCAATTGGGTTTGTTAAAACCCAATATTTACATTAATAATATGTTTATTATTCAATGGGTATATTATCAATGGTATTGATGTTTAATGGTCTTGTAAATCTGACAGGATATAATAAAACCAAATAATTGCAAGTGTTTTCTATAACCATAATACATACTGGTAAATTTAGTTATATTAAAACGAAATTTTGTATTTATAACAATTTAGGTCGTTGCAAATATAGAGAAAAATTGAATTATAATTTAAAGAAGATCATTATAAATATTAAAAACAAAATACGTATTGAAAATATTGAATATCATCACATGAATATCTAGAGTATTGAATGAATATGATAAATGAATAATATATAAATTTTAATAAATAATTAAACTATGATAATTCATTGCCAATAATTATCTAGTTTAAATGAAAATTACATGTTACAACATATTATACAGAAATTCATATTTTAATTTTTCATATTTTAATTAGGTAGTTATTAATTATTTTATATTTTATTTTGTTTAGTGGAAAAATTGATCTTATTGATATGTTAGAGGGATAGAATCAACATGGATTTCTAAAGACCACATTATGAATTGAATAAAAGGAAAAGAATAATTGGGATAAACTAATTTACTACTACTGTATATCCAAATCATCAAAGAAGCCTGAGCATACCACCTTTCAATTCTAATATATCAAAATTTCTGAATATTTATGATTCAATTGGTTGATATTTTTGTTTTAGAGAAGTGATAAGATATAGCCTTTGTAACTATTGTGGAATGAAGAAGAAGAGGTTTTCTCAAGTGATTTTTTAATTTTCATGGAGATGATTATAAATTTTTTGTGCAGTGGAAGCATGAGATGAAAATATGTTTCTAATTCATGAATATCTTGATGAATCTTATATATGGAGTAGACTAGTGTCTTCTATACTTATTCAAATTATAGGAAAATATCGTTATTAAATTCATGGACTCCATAGTTATTTTATCTCATATTTATTCATCATTTTAATGTGAACCATATAATAGAATAATGGATTGAGGTCCATTCACCTTAACCAGTGTAGAGGTAAAAGGGGAAAGATTAAAATTAATAAAATTTATCAACACTGATTCAACCCCCCCCCCCTATGTCAGTGCAGTTACAATGATCCCAGTGGAGCATAAATTAGTAGAAGATATATTATTTCACATTTAATTACATTCTCATTAGAATAAATATTTAATCTTATTTTATTTTTTTTATTTTCTCTTCCTAAATTCAACATTAAGTGAATATATGAATATGAATCATCTATTTATTATTAGACTTTTATATCTTTCAAAACTATAATGAAAATATATAATAAATAGATGAAAACGTCAAAAAGGAATCCCATTATTAATATTAGAAGAAAAAATTGATTTTCACATGTAAGAAACATAAAGATTCCATAAATAGATATTTTTGATAAAATATGCTAGTCATATCCCTATTAAAATGATTAAAAACACTTATACCTAGATTAATTCCATTTATTTACATGCAGATGTGGTACCTAATATTTATTTTCAATATTTTATTTTAAATTGACCATGTATAAGTATAAAATATATCATCTCTAAGGAATTATATAATAAATCATATTATGAAATATGTTCTTAGTTAGAGTAAACCCTAGAGGATCATTCCAAAGAGAAAACTACTTTTATTTTTGGATATTTTAAATATTTTCAAGAGGTGGTCACCAACATTGATAAATAATTTCATATTATTGTAATATCCTTAGGACAAAAAAATTGTTCAAAATTTTTCATAATTATTAAAGGATAAATGTATAAGAGATTTGGAAATTGAAGAAAATGATATAGAATTAAGAAGGATTACATTAAAGAAACCCATAAAAATATTAAGTTTTAAAATTGATTGCATAAAAGTTCCTATCATTGGAAGAAATCCAAAGTGTCTTTATTTATACAAATAAGGATCAATTTTATGTTAAATAAAATAGGATAATGGAACTTGAAATTCTATTTCAAGAGAATGACAAAATGTAAAAGATCATGACAAGCATGTGTTTCGGGTGCTTTCATCGGGGTATGCATCTATCTTTGGAGGTCGAGCTGATATTCCCACTACATTCCTTCTTTCCAAAGGTAGGCATAAACTATCGCTTATTCTAAGACATTTTATCCTTGATAGAAATAGGATGCTGTGATGTCGATCTCTTCTTCTGTGGATTACACCTCAGAACTCACTACCTAGTTCAGGTCTCCCTTAATGATTATGATGTTATTTTTGAAACTCTTCCCAGTTCCATGTCTTTATTGATTCCAGTTAATTACACTACATCTTTCTGGACAATCCTAGAGGTCATTTAAGGGTTGCAACCTTCGGTCGAAGGAGTATTCTGGTTAAAAATCGTGGGAGTGTCTGGATACTAGAAAACAGATGCTTTTAGGTTTATTCCCATTATGATAGGACTTGTCGAGGGCGAGAAAGACAAAGGAATCCCAAATCGGATGTGGGGAATTATATTCCATGGGAATGTCTCTATGGTTTTCCTCATCTTTCCAAGCTTAAAATGGGGTATGTCGTGAGTTTTATGTCATCCGGAGATGGATCAGACTGATCAAAACACTAATAAGATTAGATCAGATAGGTTCATCACTAGGAGGGATCACCTTAGAGTCTCGTTACATAGGATGATAACAATGCGTACTAAACATGGATATAAGGGTATTTGGGTCCCTATAAATGTGACACTAGGGTTTACCATTGGCTAGGATTGAAGCTCAGGGGGTTTCCTACATACCCTCTCGAGAGAGACATGGATCAAACCCCACATTGTTCTAAGGGGTGATAAATTAGGGTGTGCTCAGAGGATAGTGACCTGGAGATGATGTTGGGGCGTATGCGTGGTTAGCTTCTCAATTGTTACTAGGCACAGTGAGAATTTGGGTGACATTATCTCACCAATATGTGGAAACATAGGAATGAATCAAGAAGGATATGGATGGTTGAGGGGTAAGAGAAATGGATGGAAAATGTGATGGAACTGACGTGAGGATGACGGTGACGTTGGGATTGAGCATCAAAGAGACTTCCTATGTATCCATGTAGTAGTTTACTGAATTCTATATAGATCGGTGGGGCAACGGGACACCATAAAATATGGCTCATAAGAATGGATGCATTGTTGGGATCCATATGAAATAGAACATTCGGGTTTGGACATGATCTTCTTGGGGAACAGGGGGGCTCGAGGGAGAGACCATGATGGGAAATGAGTGATAGGCTTGAACCCCAGGGAGGCATCCTATATATCCATGTGACATGGAATCAGAGTCCACGTAATTTGAGATGGGGCCATAAAATCAGGGTGTAAACATTGGACAACGTCCTGACAATATACTGGGTCTTACATGTGGATAGTAGACCGAGTTATTCTGATTCTTTTTGGGAAGACCAAAGATTTAGGTCAAAACAATGGAGACTACAACGGCATATCATTGATTGGGAACTACAATGGATTAACACAAAATGGGGGTTACAATAGATTATCACTGGTTGGGGGCTACATCGTCTTATCACTAGTATAGGGCATTAACATCTTTCTCCTGTTTGGGGGTTACAATAGCATACCACTGGTTGGGTTCTAAAATTTAGGGAGGCTTCCTATATACCCTATTTAGGAAAATAAGATCAAAACTGATATAGATCAATGTTATATATATTATCATCATGCTATATGAAAAGGGGGCGTACAGTTTACCATCATGTAGGACGACGGTGAATCGATGTTAAGTGGTTGGGACTGATGGGTGTTTGGATTGAACCTCAAGGAGGCTTCCAATATACCTTTCTTGGAATGGGTAATGATCAAATTACTTGTATTTAGGTATGGGGATACATTTTAAAGTCAAGTGGGACTATGGTGGACCAATATTAAGTTTTCAGGACTGATGGGTGTTGGGATTGATCCTCAGGGAGGCTTCCTATTTACCATGCTCGAATAAGGGAAAGGATCAAAGTCCATGTAGTTCGGTAGGGAGGCTTCGTACGTAGAATATATGGTGGTGTAGGATGGATTCCATGGTCAATGCTTATTGAAAACTCACATGAGTCATGCTCAGTGTTTGAAACAAAATTCATCAAAGACTTTATGATCACATCGTGAAAGGTTTGTACATGGGGAATGTAGAGAGGCTTACACGTGGTTAGTGGCCAAAAGAGAAAACATGGGATTATGTGTTTTTAGCAGCCTAGGGAAATGTGGATTTGGACTTGCTCTAGGATAGAGGACCAATGGAGAAAAATCCCAGAGGGAGAGGGATTGGGTACTGAAGGTCCTAGTGCCAATTTCTCCACTATTCTTTGGAACAGAATAAGAGAGGAGGAGTCGGGATGCTACCTCCCACAAGAAAGGATAGGGGTTTACACCAAGACGTTTTCCCTTCCCGATAGACAAATTCCATTATAGAAAAGAGTATCTCATTCCATGGGAGGAAGATATCACTCCCCTTGATATGGGAAGGCATGGAGAATGTCCAAGATGGGGTACCTTATGTATATTTCATGGGGAGAGTACATAGTTTAATGTAATAAGGTGAGGACGATGGTGCTTGGCTCTTTAACGTCCTATAGTTCGGACGAGGAGGGGTCAATTTGCACCCCCTAGGACTTACATAACATATACCCACCCACCCTTGTTGAATGGAAGGAACTAACAATGCCAAGGTGAGGTGTTGTTATGGAGTGATCCATTGAGGGGTCCACATTAACAGGTCTATGCAATGAAGAAATATCTGTTAGAGTGCCTATGTTAAGAACCACGATGCTAAGAAATGCTACATGAGGCCCCCCCCCATGGGACCTTGAAATTACTAGGTACAAACCTGGTGGGATGAATGGGAGAATCATGTTCACGACAAGGATGTCGTGCGTAAAATATGTTTGGAAATCGTGCCTTAGGGTGAGGACGACAAATGGAAACCCAGAGGAGGGTAGTGTTCTAGATCAAAGGTTGCGTTCAAGAGGGGACTGTCACATGAAAAATGAATGGATACATGAAAAATAGTTCCTACGAAATGAGAAACATGAGTGTAAGTGGGACCTTTTTCACGAAAATTACTAAGGGTAAAAGGAATTGGGGGAGGATCCAGCCCAAGTGGGACCAATCAAAATATGAACCCTGGGAGACATGTCATGCAAGATCTAATACCTTGATGCCGTGGTGTTTTTTCACACGGTCATGGAAGAGGTGTCTTATGTGATCTAGAGCTTTGGTTCGTCTTCTTTAATCATTTCTGAAGTGCGGGGGTTACACTTCTATTTATGGTCGAAAACATTGATGGCGGCACGCTAGGGGATAAGTGCGCAAAAGACCATTTGAGGTTTCATTGGGAAATCAAGGTTTTGCGTGCCACAAGGAATCTTGGGTGCCCACTATTCTACCTTCTGGCTAGAGACTTAATGGATTTTTGGATTGTCATTGCGAAAAACATAATTTTATATCGCATTGTGCACATAAGGGTCTGTGCGCCATATGAAATATTGCATGCCCACTATTCTACCTTCGCAGAAAATCCATGGCGGGTTTTCGGATGGTCGCTGCCCAAATCTTCATTTGACATCACATTGGGCATGCAAGGGTTTGCGCGACACTGGGAATCATGCTTCCACCACTTAATTCTTGCATGAAAATTCCTAAGGTGTCGCGAAATTATCCATCTATTCTCATAATTCCTCTATTTTCTTTAAAATTGGTCACTCATTCCCCTATCCAAAATTCAGCATCAACAAATGCCCCTACCCCTATGAATTAGAGCTGAAGGGGGATCCAAAGGTCAAATTCTGACGGTCATTCCAAAAAGTAGAGAAGCATCTGACCGGTGTGAGGAAAAACATTGTTTTGGAACATAAACCACTTCCTCGCAGGTGAAGTGTGTCGTTCTCACCTAAAAATACCCTAATACCCCCCAGGTCCCCACATGGGCTTTTCCCTATGACATTCTCTTTTATCTCACGCGTGAAAAAGGTCCACATCTGTGAGAAAGTTCTTGAGGCTGATTCTGAGTTTTGGGTGCTCCCCGGGAACTTTCGTGCCTCCAACCATTTTTTTCAAACACCCTATTTTTAGTAGTATTCTTGTGCACAATAGGATGTTTTTCGCACTGATCATCATTTATTTCATGCACAACACTTTGATTTTATAAACACCCAACATAAATATTTTCTCAATAGAATGACTCTGAGAGAGAGGCTACCACAGTTTCAAAGAGGACTCAGATGAACAAGAACCCCCAGATTCTTTATGCAAGGAGGGTTTTCTCTGATAAAAAAATACTTTTTGGCATTCTTACGCATGCTCAAAAAAATTACATCCTGAGTGATAGTCTACATATATGGAACATCGAAATTTTGGAGGAGGTATTGATTCCTAGATTTGAAACAGATACACCGCGGTCATGGGTGACATGTGAGGATTGTCTCCCATATTTCAACATCACAAGTAAGGGAAATCCCTCAAGGAAAACACAGAACACATCCATTTATGTCCTAAATCTGAAGAATCAGAATATTATAAGAATTGGCCCTATTCTCGAGGAATCTCTATCTCATTATCTGAGAACATTCAGAAGAAGACTTACTAATGAAGAAAAGGGGTGGAAGGAATGAGACGTAAGGTCCTGGGACAAATTCACTACTGAATGGTCATGGGTGTATTGGTACTCTAATAATGTGAGGAGTTTAGGGTAGATCTACGGTATTTCGAGCTTTTTGAATGTGTTTTGACATCCCAATTTTACTACTACATGCAGCGGGACCTAGTATTGGAGCAATTCATCCATTGGTCTCTTCGTACCAACACCTTCCATCTTAACCACGAGGAGGTAGGTATTAGTCTTTGGGACGTCCATTTCATTGTGGAAATCCCCTTATAGGGGTACCATTCGGAGGTGTTTCTCCCAACAGAGATGGTCTGGGGGGATAGGATGCACACCCCCATCCTGACGTGGAATCTGTGGGTGCAGCCTGAGGAAAAGTTGAAAATAAAATATTTTCTAAAGAAAATATCTTATTTGGGATGGTTTAGTCTTTTTATGATGAAGGACAAGTTTTTTATAATGCAACGTCGAGTGATGCAGTTTATAAAAACATCAAAGATGGGAAAGGTAGGATCGTATTGCATGGTCCTGGAAGTGAGAGAGTTTCAATCATGGGGCATCAGAAAAACAAGATTCAGGAAATGAATTTATGATATTCTAGGTTCCCTGATACATTCTTGAGAAAGAGGATATTTCTAGTGAGGAAATCAAGGATGGGGGGTCTGCCCAGGGATGCTAGTGATCAATAAGACAATGGTGGTGAAGAACAAGGTTAACCTAGGGGTGCTTGTAATTTCTAGGCTATATAGCATTCTGGGATGCATCATGAGGGTAAGTACACCCAGAATGATATTTGGGTATTTCTGGATCCTTCATAGTTGGGTCGAATCCCACAATAGTAGGTATGAATTCTTGAGTGATATTCCCCCTCCAGGTGACAGCATACGTCCATCCCTCTTGAACATTACCGATATCGGCCCACTGATTCTTAGAGAAGAAGGGATCAAGATGAAGATTGGTAGCCATACCAATTTTGATGTTAATCCATTCCAGACCCCAATTAGTCTGACAGTAGATGATAGGCAGGGCCCATTGCAGTATAGGGAATACCTATAGAGCATTAGGGGCGGTGGTCATGTAGCTTGGATCAATGGTAAAATCATATGTTAACTGTATGTGTCGACCAGGTTTTCTAGGATATTTGGGAGCATATAGCAGATACCATTGAAATTATACCTAGGGGTTCAATAGAAGAAACATCCTTGCATCCTCCCAAAAATGTTGCTCATGTTCATGACTACAATCATATGTGCTGTCATCACTCTCTCCCAACCAATGTTAGTGTTGACCTTTCAATAGAGTTTTTTGACCATTGGATAAAAATGCACACCAAAGAGATTCTTTGGAAATGCATCTATAAAATAGATGCATCAAGTGTGGATCCTGAAGATTGAGGAGGCATATGGGGTGATATAGGATATGCAACACAAAGAACGGTCCTAGAGGCAAGAAAGGCACAAGCTAGAACTTATTCGACAGGACCATCTCAAGGCGAAAATATGACTCTGCCTTCTGAAGAGTGGTGGTCCCATTGGGGACCTCATGGTAAATCTAGGAAACTTATTGGGAAGCATCTCAGGCACCTCCTAAAGCTGGTGTCCAATGTTTTCATCGCGTCTCTATGTTATACCTAGTGGATGTTGTGATAATCCATGCTTACCATAGATATGTGGCAGAGACTGGTGCATGTCAGGCTCAAAATTCCAGACATATGGCACAACTAGTTGGCGTATTGGGTAAACATTCATTGTTATAATGCATACATAAGATCCACAGATATGTACGCATTCTATGGAGGTTGGTATGAAGAGATGCATCTTTTAGTGAAATTGATTCCTGGACAGGAACATGACCAAGAAAAGCTGTCATCTGAGGATGAAAATGTAGAAGAAAAAGAATAAGAAGAAGAAGAGGTTGAAGAAGAAGAGGAAGATGCAAATGAGGAGGAAGATGAAGATGAATAGGTTGAAGGTCTCAGTGGTGATGGACATTCAGAAACACCTACTCTCCAGTGAATCCCATGTGAGCGTGGAAAAATTTCAGGCTCCGAAACAGAACTAGTTAACCAGGTCCAGTTTAGTTTTGTCACCCATGCCTCCATTGTCCTTTCTTTTTCTACAATTATAACCATATATCCAAATTATTCCCTACTTAGGAACACATTGACGATGGTGGCTAGGCAGCCTTCCCCAAATAGGATGAATATGTACCCATGGAGGTGAGAGAACATCCTTAGGAGCCTGTATTCTGAACCGAGCTACGTGGGGAACTTAATATGATTGAAGTGGGAAGTGATGAACTCGAAGAAAGAGACAAGACTATGTCCTTTATGTTTCTCTAAATTACAATAATTCTAAAATAATCAATGATGGTTATTGAGCTAACAAGTTCTGAGAGATCTCCTGTGGTGGTGGCTCCCACCAGGACACTAGCACTAGATACCACTGCACATAGCTCTTGTAAGTCTTTAACTTCATTGGATCTCAAAATTTATTGGAATGCATGTTTGACCAACATAATGATTCTCATTACAGTGATTGAAAGATTGGAGTCTTGACAAACCATCGAGTCAAAGACATCTGCAGGATCCCATCTAGTGATTACACTAGCTCATGCAGATCCAACTATTCAAGCTGGTCATTCCATAGTACTCAATGAGATGGAGACTGCAATCGTGGGTGATAAGGATTCCCGGTTGGAACTCTAGTTTGGAGAGATTGATGTTGTAGAAGAATAAAAAATTCTAGAAGGGGACCTTGTTGATAATTTCTTGACTATTTTTCCTGAGTACAGGCCAAGGAACCCTAAGGATATAGATTATTCTGACCCAGACATGGCTGAGGAGAACCATATAACATGGGTAAATGATTGGAAGTTCATCAAATGATTTCTCAGTTAGTCACAGGACGAATGGCTAATCCAGATGCGGTTACTTCACACCTAGCTATGCTTTCTTTTCACTAGATGTGTGGTTTTTAGTTGTATACATATAATGATCTGTGATTATATGGCTGTGAAAATACTGTAGAATAGCCAATGCTCCAATATCACCCCATGCTAGACGGATTTGGATAATAAAAAATAATTTCTAAAGGCTAAGAAAGAAGTATGATGTCTTAAAAAGAATGAAAAAAAGAGGCATTTATCGTAATCTATTCTGAACCCATTGAACCCTTGAGGATCCAGTTGTTAGGTGACCAGGAGAAGGTAGTGCAGGCGAGTCACGAAATGATTGACATCCAAGCTGAGCAAGCATGAGCTCAGGCCAGGACTAATGAGTTATTCTCTGCATCCACTAATAATGGCAGGGATCTCATGGGGCAGGATGCAGCCCTGGAGGCAATGAGCTAGAAGGTGGAAACACTGGGGAAATCTATCAAAGGCGTTGATACATAAGGTCCATGTTTTGGATGAACTCATAAACTAATCCTTCATTGTTTCATTATATTCTGAACTGCATGCGTGGACGGATTATTCACATTCTTGTTTATTTCAATTAATTCTGACAAAAATCATAAAATAATTTGCAATCCATCACTAAGACCATGTCTGTCGTGTCCAATATGAGACACAAGGGATGGCCACATCGTTACTTCATTCGAATGGGGGAGTAATAGCCAATCTTCAGGCATCTGAGAAGAAAATGTGAGGCCTGACTAGAGAATAATGTTCTTAGAATAGTCAAATTTCCATTTCCCACCATTCTCCAATGCATGAGTGGGGTAACTCTAGGACTGTTATATCAATCCGAACATAGGGGGTGGAAAGTGGGAATCAAGATACCCAAAAATTCAGAATAGTATAGAGATGGCATGAAAAAGAAGGGATATATATTGACCGTGTTCGAAAACTATTATTCATTTTGCGTTAGCATAAAATAGGGATAAAAATGAGGGTTGACCTCTGACTATGTTCAAAACATCGGGCCTGACATAAGATGTCATCAATTAGTTTTCTAGAACGTTTTCCCAGGATAGTAGGGGATCCAAAAGAAGAGCATCTGAACTGTTTAGGGGTTGTTTATGGAATGAAAGATGATGAGGATCCAAATAAAGGGCACATAAAGCATTGAGGGTGTAGTGGTTGATTTTTCTAACGGAGTACAAGACTCTTAAAATTATTCGAATATGATGAAAACACATTAGGTGATCGCCTCGGTCTGATTAGGGATCATGCCTACTTCCAGACAGGACCTCTCTAGTGAGGACCTAGTATGAATTATGGTTTTACATCATACTGATGAGGATAGTGAATGGAATAGTTTAATATCATATGAACTGTATGATGCACATATTTTTAAGGTCATAATTCCTGGACCAAGTCTAATTTTTTTATATCATGCTGCATAAAGTGTAGGCTCCTAGTTTAAGGTCATAGAGTTTAGGCCATAATTAAGCCCAAGGGGCGATTAGGGTTAATGAACCTAGGGGTGGGACTGAGGAAAAATTCATAAATGTATCTATGTATCTGATAAAAATGAAAATCAAGATAAATGTATTTTTTAAAATTATTGTGCACAGAGACCAATGCTTCTAGGGAAAATCCTCTATGGCGAGGAAGCTGACACATCCTTTAGTTATCTTGGGGAATCATAAACTTTTTCATGGTAGAACCACAATTTAATGTCATGTGTTGAGCACATGGTTACCCAGAAATGAAACATGTGGTGAGGTACCTATCCTGGTGTGAATGAGGATATATGCAGTCCACACCACACCATGTGTTCCTGATGGGATTCTTTTTTCCATAGACTAGAGGTGGCCTGACTTGGGGCTAGACCTGAATAAAAGTATATAGGCATTCCTACATACACCATTAGGATGAGAATCAAGCCATACTTATTAATGGGATTATTGTTTAATGTCATGTAGGATGAAAAAGGCATGTGTGGCATGACTGCACTAGTAAACGTTCCACCAAAACCACTAAGCCAACATGATTCATGCTCTATGTGGGAAACAAGGGGTTGTGATGGTATTTTCTTGGTACAAGGGGAAACACATCAAGAGTAAAGTAACGTTAGGTGAAAAAAATCCCAATATTAGTAATCTACCTACTTAAAGCACACAAATGTGTGAAGGGGTAAAACAGAGTGTGTTGGGATTCCACTTAAACATAAGGTAATGGAATGATGTATATCATGATTCCTAAGATCGGGATCACAATAATAGCGGTATGTCGGAGGAGGATGACTAATTACCAAGTTCGAAACATTTTATCCATTTTGCGTTATCCCTAAATGGGGAAGGAAAATGAGGGTGGACCACTGACCATGTTCAAAACATGGGACATGTCAAAATGTCTTCAGGGGTCTTTAGGGGAATTCACCCAAGATGGTCGGTGGGACAATGTGGCATGAGACCAGGCCATAAATGGGGTCCTTTCAGAATTGTAAGAGTATGGGGATCCACATAAAGGGATCATGAGGGGATGTTTATGTGAAAATAACACACATTGGTCTCTTTTCCATGATGCATTTGATCACACCAATGAGACGTGCTAGATAGAGGAAGTCGACCTCCTTTCAAGTACAAGGTTCTCAGGGTCACATGATCCAAGATTAAAGTTGTAGTGTGAACCATTAATAGATGACCAATATTAGTGGAATTTTTGTAGTGTGGTGAAGTATCCATACTAGATGCATAGTTTCTATAGGGAGATCTTAGTTTAGGGTTATGGATGTTAGACCATGTTGGGAAGAGAATAGGGGGACCCATGGTGCGGTTGTTTCAAAACCTAACAGGGATGAAAACCAATGAATTACTCCCCACACCAAATGATACCAAATGATTTTGGGACAAGGGGCTGAAAATGGGTAATATTTTAGATTCCTAGGGCTGGACCAACAGACAGAATGTCTGGGCAGTCCTACATATCCCATGAGTATGGGAATCAAGCGACACACAGTTCTAGAAAATGTCATGCAGTTTAGTGTCTTATGACAAGGATAGTTGGATCTTAGTTTTATGGTTTTAAATCTTGGACCAAATCTGGAATGGACGTATTGAGAGACGTGGTGTAGTAATTAAAAAACCCAACATGAATGAGGAAATTAGGAGTCCATATCACACCATGTGCTCCATAGGGAGGTTTTAGGTTGAGGGATTGAAAATGAAAGGTGGGTTGGGCCTGAGGAAACGTGTGGGGGCGTTCCTACGTAACAAATTATGAGGGGATTCCAGACATACATACTACTAGATGTTTCATGGTAGGTTACCAAATCTAGGTACAATACCACCATGTGGGAGGGGCCCATGCACCAAAAGAAGTGGCATTTGATAGATCTTGTTTGTTCTTTAGGATGGTATTTTTTTTGAAAGAAAACACCTAGAATAGATAATCCATGAAATGATACAATAATTAATCCATATGAAGGCCTTGAAAAATGTCAAGGTGTATGACCGATACCAAATAATATGTCCCCTTGAGTGAGGACATCCCAATGCAGTGTTGTTTTTCTTCGTGCGACCAGAATGATAATTTCATAGTTTATGATCGTATGATAGAAAAACCCATGCATTTTAACTTCGTGCAGTAAATATTCAATATTTTAAAGTCATGTCGGACCAGGTATCATAGTTTAAATTCAAATGTAATGGATGCATAGAGAATAAATGAGGTTTTAGAGGGGGATGTGCATGGCGCGGTAAAGCATACCCGATGTGAATGAGCATGAGGTCCACACCATAACACGTGCGATTCTGGGGATGAAACCTCGGGCCAAGGGGCTAGGAAAGGTAAGATAATATGGGTATTATCTAGAGGATTGTAGTTCTAGGTGTTCAAATCTATCCAATGTGGTTGGGAATCAAACCATATGTAATTCGGAATATATAGTTTGACGTCACATGAGACCGGAGGCCGGGGAGACTATCTCCTAAAAGGGGAGTATGTGGTACGGCTGTTGCACACCTATCTTGAATGCAGAAATAATCCCACACAAGACACACCATGAAATCCAATGAAAATTAGTGCTAAATGGACTAATAGACTAGATAATTTGTGAAACATTAGATTGACCTGAAGACAATATGCATGGGCATTCATTTGTATCCCATAAGGATGGGAATGAATCAATACATAGTCCTTAAAGATGTTGTTCTGTTTAACTTATTGTGTAATGGACATAGAGAGATCTTAGTTTATGGACATAGATATCAGACAAGGATAATTGAGACTCTTCAAATAGGTGAAATCCTTGATGAAATCTCTAAGCCCACATCAGCTATGCTCAATGTGAAAAATATGGGCAGATAATTTCTTTGAAACACGTGGAATATAAGAGAAGGGATAATTGGTGTGGAGCCTCGAATGATGCCTCACCATGTCCTAGTCCTCCTAGTGTGAAAACACGCACAGAGGGATAGTAACAAGAGTTTTGAAATTCAACTTGGACATGAAAGAGTGGAAAAGGACCTATATCAAGAAACCAATATTTATGTCTTAATGGTGGTGGTGCAATGATAGAGGGTAGTTAGTGATTGTGTTCGAATAAAAACATCCATATCATGGGAACTAAAATGGGAACAAAAAATTAGCATCGACCACTAACCATATTTTCAACACGAGACTTGTATCAGTTTTTAGTTCAGTATTCATAGGGACATTGGCCCAAGGTGGTAAGAGAGCATTGGGTCCTATCATCCATGTCATTCGTGGTTCCTTTCAAAATTAAAAGATGATAAAATCCCATATAAATAGGAACATGAAGCCTGAAAATGGGAAATAATGTGTTTATGTAGAATCCAACACTCTAGGTTCTGAACCAGAGTGCTCTTGGGCACATTGGTGAACCACAAAAGAGGGTCAAGGGGCCCAATTAAAGAGTATCCGACTAAAAATATGAGTGTAGAACATGGGGAGGAAGATCTATCAATAGGGAGAGGTACGTGGCATGACTTATACAAACATGATGTGAATTAGGGAATAATCCCATCCCACACCACATACCCTCCTCTAGGAGGAGTCTGGACAAGGGCCCAATGTGAGGAGGGGATTTCCACGAAACACGGCTGGACCTAAAGAAAAATTATTGGGCATTCCTAAATATCCCATAAGGATGGGAATCAATCAACACATAGTTATGGAGATTTCATGTAGTTTAATATCATGTGGTAAGGATGAAGATAAGAGGGGGTATCTCGAACAGTAATGTGTATGGCGTGGTGAATAACCTAATCTGAATGAGGAAATAAGACCACATATTCCACACCATTCACAATTCTGAGAGAGAACTCAGAGAATGAGTTTGAGAGAAATAATACATGAACCTGGGCTCGACCCGAAGAGGAAATTTCTGGGTTTTACTACATATCCCATGGGGATGGGAATCAGGAAATACATAGTTCTTGAGATGTTTTTAGGTTTTGTGTCGTACGCCAAGGATGCAGAGGGATCTTAGTTTAATGTGGTATATCTATGACCATTTTGTAGTTTATCAAAACGCAGGAATGGTACTGGGTAGTTTTACGTCTTTTATCCTGAAGATATTGTTCATTTTAACTTCATGCAGATAATATGGGATTGTTTAACATCATGAGGGACAATTTATAGTTCAAAGTATTGCAGGATGAGTTCTGAGTTGTTTTATGTCCTTCATCTCAGACGGATCATGAATTTTAACAACGTGTGGTAAAGATGTCATAGGTTATGGTAATGTATCGTTTCTCCCACTTGGGAACTAGTTTGGGTGGTTTCCTACCACGTATCATCAGCATTATCAGGTCCAATACAATGTCACCTTTTACGAAAGAGCAGATGCGAGATTTATTTTTGAAAGATATGACTATCTTGTACTGATACATTTCCAGATTGTGCATGGCATGAATCCTGTTCTCGTTGAGTGCTTCCAGTTCAGCCATATGGATTTTAGTTACCGTATCTATTATATATTTCTCATAGAAATCTGTGTGTAATGAAGGAAACTAAATCATTATGTGAAGGACTTCCTCTATTCCATACACCCGGGAATATGTTTCTCCTGTGTGGAATTGTGAGTCGTCATCTGATATGCCCACAGAGCATTGGGGGGTTTGTTCGGCCAACTCCTCTTGTTCTGACTAACCATCTTCTGCAAAATTTTAGAGAGATTTATATTGAACTCTATGATCTTCCCATTTACTTTCATTTGATAGTGGAAGGTATTGTTATAACATATGTTTTACTTGGCGTATAACTTCTTTAGGTGGGCTACTCGGATGTTCGTTTCATTTTCAGTGATGATGGAATGAGGGTATCCTAATAGGTAGATAATGTTGGAGCTCACAAATTCAATAGATAGAATGGGCCTTGACTTCCTTGAGCACAACTACCTATTCCTACATTAAAATGAAATTCGTAGTGGTGAGGATGAATCTTTATTAGTGGGTTGTCACCGGTGGATATGGTCCCCCGAAATCGACACCCTAGACCGCAAAGGTCCAAGAGTACATGGTTGTCTATAGAGGCTCGGGAGGATGATGCAAAATGTTTTCATGCATTGGGAACACATGGAACCTCTTGGAAAACTCAATTTAGTCACTGATCGTGGAGGGATAAAAATACCCCAATCTCCAGATATAATGAGATTATTTTGGCCTGGTTTGACGAGCGCCGTTGGAACCGACATGAACATTCTACTTGACCTGAGAAATCTCACCTCTTTGAATGAAACGGTTGAGAACCCCATCAAAATCACATATGTGGGGGTTCTACTCACGATTGGAAGCACTTTGGAGGGAAACTAGTAATGCGTGATGTCAGATTCGCTTTTGCTCGACTCGATCTATTTGGGAGATTTCCATGCTAGAGATACTCGATAAAGGGGATCCTCCAGTCAAGAGTGACCTGCAAAGCTGCGGAAGGGGGAGCTAGTGGTCCAAATAAGAGGATCCAGTGGTAATTTTTCCTAACTATATGCTATCATTATCGTCTAAAATGGCAAGGGAGATGACTCTCTCATGCACCACATGAATAATCAAATCATCCTAGTTGGTTTCTACAAGGGATGCAGTTAGGAAAGTGAAGGCTTCAGCTCGACTACTCTGTGAGCAGGGGACATGAGTATCCTCTATCTGAGATGGGAACTAGGCCATCAACTAGATGGTATGTTCCAATAGTGGTAAGAGCTCCATATTCCTAACAACATATTCATCATTTATTTTCTTTATGGAGAGTTTGGAGTCCCCATTCACATGAATGTGGGGAATTTCAATCTTAAGGGAAAGATTGAGACTATAAATGAGAGCATTCTACTCTGCCTCATCATTAGTATAGCCTTATGACAATAAGAATGAATATGGATAAAGATTTAGTGCTAGAGTGATGAAGATGATACCATGTCCCATCATGTTGAGTCTAGGATCATTGAGTCTTCTACTGGATGGAATTAAGAATGCACCATCAAAGTGAATTTTCCAACACATAATGGCTTGCTCTTCTGATAGGATTGCCTCATTGGGAAAATCAACATCTAGAGACTAGTCTGTGGGAGTTGGATTGGTGTCACAGAACTCTTCCAATGCCTATCCATTAATGGCATCCTGGGTAAAAAACCTGATGTCAAAATATAGGAGGATCACTACCTACCTAGAAATACTGCCTGTCAACATGGGGCGGTTTAGAATATACTTCAGCGGGTCCACTCAGCACAATACTTGTATCTCATAATGTTACATGTAGTGTCTCAATTTCTATACTGTAAATACCATTGTATGGAATCTCTTCTTGAGAGAGGAATATCAGGTCCCTGAATCGAGGATCATGCGGTTTAGATATTATAGAGTATTATCCGCCCCTTCGTTGTTTTTCTAGGAGATAAGGGCACCGATTGATCATTCAAGAGTGGTCACATAAAGGACCAGTGCCATTCCAGAAATGGGTGGAATCCAGACTAGAGGATGTAATAGGTACTTGTTGATTTCCACAAAGGCATTCTAGAACTCCTCGTCCCACTGATAAACATCACCATTCTTCATGACATGGGAAAAGGGATTTCACATTCCATAATGATTTGTGTTGAATTGGTGTATGTTGGCTAAGTCAACTTGGAAGCCTCAAAGTTCTCTAATATTGCTCGGAAAAGATATCTAGCCAACAGACTTGATCTTCTATAAATCAATTTCAATATCTCTATATCGGACAAAAAAGATGAGAAACATTCCAAAGGTGACCCCTAAGGCACAGTTCAAGGGGTTCATATTCAAATGGTGGGATCAGATGAATCCAAACACGTTCATGAGATCTTTGAGATGGTCCTGGAGTTGGTGAGACTTGACCACAAAATAATCTCCATATCACTCCAACAATTTCCCAACAATCATCTTAAATATGTGATGCATGGTACGCTGATAAGTGGCACCTACAATTTTTAGAATTAAGGGAATAACCTGGTAATAGAATGTACATTTTGGTTCCCTAAAACCCGTCCACTCTTCGTCCTCGGGGGCCATTGAGATTTTGTTATTCCTTGAATACCCATCCATAAAGGAGAGATCCTAGAACCCTACAATAGCATAAATCAATAGTTCTGTCACAGGAAGTGTAATATCATCCTTTGTACATTGAATATTGAGATCCCAGATGTCAATGTAGACTCTGATTTGTCAGTTCTTCTTCCTAATAGAGACAATTTTTTCTAACCATCTAGGGTATAGTACCTCCATGATGATGTTGGTTATGATGATTTTATCAACCTCAGCCTTGACCATGGCACCATGAGAAGGTTTCATCTTTTGGGGAGGTTGTTTGAACTGGAGATGATTCACTGGGAGACCAAGGTGGTGGAGGACGACCTAAGGATATAGTCTTAGCATCTCATCATAAATCTAGGAGAATACATCAACGGGAAATATCAGGAAGTCCATGTATCGATGATTCTCTTAGATACGAATAGTTTCACTGATCAATGTCGGTTTTAGATCTTTCCCATAACTGAGGATGACCTATACCAATTCATCAAATGTAGTGTAGACACCTTCATCAAAATAATGAAGAGCGTCTACTAATTCCTCTTCATCAATTATGGAAAAGAAAACCTCTTGGGGTGGAAATTCATATGAGTAGGTACATCCTAATGGGACACTAGTTCCAGCTAGAGCAGTAGTGTACAGTACACCGAGGAGCTTATATACTATTGAAACCATAGAAATGAAAGTTGTCAACCCTATCCCATCTGGAAATAGGCCCAAGGGTCCATGAATGATGATATCAATGAAATAGTGTCATGTAGGCTAGATCTAGTTTAACCCATCCTGTAAAAACTAACAAGTATGAGGGATTATCATTACCATGGGGTAGACATTCTGATACATTACGGGAGTAGGAGGTTCTAGGATCACCTAAGCCTGATTTCTATAGAAATATTGGGTGATATTCTGACATATCATAGAACTGGGAATGTGCTTCACCCTCTTTCCAGAAACAATGAACCATTTCCCCAAGTACAGGTTCATGGACTCCAATATGTGGATTGGGAAGATTTAGGAATCATTTATGTTTTTCCAGGGGTCGGTTGCAGCCGTAAAAGGTTTAACCATGCTATCATGTATCTTCTTGTTCGTGCACTTGTAATAGTTGGCATCTAGATAATGGTCTTCACAAGATGAAATGGGAGACACGTCACCTTGGAGTACACGTACTCGAAAATTAAGGGAGTACTTAAGGCATTGGTGGAATGAATAGGGGACCACCGTGTGCAGGTGGAACCATGGCCTACCCATCAATGCATTGTAGGCGGTGTCCTATGAGACAACTGTGAACTCAGTGTTGGTCATCAGGCCACTGAACGGGGTCTTCAGGTAGATCTTTCCAACTAGTTTTTGTTCCATCCTTGTCATAAACATAAATTCTCATATCATTGGGGATTAAAAAATCCTAAGACAACATACTCTTTCATATTTTCTGGGTTGGGTTAAGTTTGATCCGAGAACCAATATCGACAAGACAGTGATGAACCTCCATGCCATTAAAGTGGAAAGTTATATAATGTTGGAGGTTATGCCCCCCGTATGGGAGAACCTCTATTATCTTTGGAGATAGAGATGATTTCTTGACAATATTTGTTCTTGGATGCCTCATTATGGAAGACTTCTACAGCCGTTACCTCCTTCTCAAACAGGTCGGGGCTTCATAAATCCTCGGCAAGGGAATCACACATATCTACTGATAGACAAAGAGCCTCGATAATAGAGATCCCCATAGGGATGCTAGAATTATTTTTAAGAATATCATACTTCCTTTCTACAAATGAACTTCTACTTATAAAAGGAAACTCTATGGAAGGGGGTATGGTGGGCACTTCCTGCTGAACCGGCGGATGACTGGTGCTTGGAATGTACCGATAGTCACTGGTCAAAACTCGTTGAGTGACTACTAGATGAGGTCCATATGAATGAGGATGATCCCTAACAGAACATGGATGATCAAGACACAGTCAGGGTGGATCCGCCTAATCAAGTATCACAAATGTTGGTGAAGAAATACCTTGTAAAATATGATGAGAATGATATGTGTATTGAGCTTAAGGTCGGGCATGTTGTCTAGTATTGGTGGCATGAAAATACTATATGGAAGTAATTACTAAGTCATTCTGACGAACCATATATCCATGACTTCATCGATGCTGGCGGTTGCTGGGGACGTTGTGAGGATCCTCCTAGAACTCCTCATCTTCAAAAATCATGTAGGGGTTTACCAGCTCCACGGTGTTAACCAAAGAATACCCTTGTTCATCACTTGTAGAATCCTCCACCATTGGAAAATCCTAGGGGTAATCGCCATCTTGGGAGGGATAAAGTCACTGAGAGTACAAGATTATGATGGAAACAGTGGGGGATATGTTTTCCCTTGATACAAAAATACTTTACCCTCAGGGAAGAGGAAGACTAACACGTCGATGAAAAATTAGTGTTTACGGGTGATGTGATGACTTTTGAAGGCCTGGGAAGATTCAAACATTCATGGATAAAACGATTGGCATGGAAAAATGACTTATAAGCCATCCAGTCGACATATTTTTGAGACTAGTGGTTGGGAACCTATTGCAACTCATTTTTGCTATCATTGTCACTAAGGGGGTGTATGAATAAACACGCCACCTAGGACGGTGCTAGGCCTAACCTGACTATGTTGTTATCAACATATTTTTGAATCCATTCATTAATAATATAGCACTATTTTAGGGTGTTCCCCATGATTCAGTGATAGGGGTAGTAATTAGGGAGGTCAGTAAGATCTGCCTCCTCAGGCCTCTTGCATTTAGGAAATTATTGAATTCCCTATTCCAAGGCACTTTAGAAATTGGCTAAGACCGGCATCAAATTGAATTTGTAGGTTCAGTTTCACCTATCTAGAATGGTTGATCTGGATCCTAGCCCTAATGAAGTGCTGGAGGAGCCTGTCGAGTATGTGGAACATGTATGCTCTCCTAGGTTATGGTGGTGCATTACCTGGGGGAACCTATCGATTCTAACACGAGCACAGCTGGGCCAATGGCTACTCCTAATGTGGTGGGAGATTATGATGATATGGAGGTGGATCCACTAGTAATTGTTCTTGTAGCATGGGGGCCCCAGTTTGGGCTACCCCGGCAGGCTTGGCCAGGGCATCCCATCTTGCAAGAACAATAGGAGGAAACAAATGTACATTCGTGACCTGCTACAAGGATTCCTCTAAATGATGGTCCTTATGAGAAAAATTGAATATTCCCCCAGTATAATTCTATGTGATGAATGGGGGGACTAGTTAAGTTTATACATTCACCACAGACATTGTCATCAACTATTCTTGAGCCAGTGGCATATCAAGGGAGTAGGTAGGGCCTTTCCATCGGGCGACAATGTCTGCGATGAGCTCATCATGCCTGTATTTGAACATAAAGAGGTCTTCAATACTCTTTATCCTGTTGTTAGATCTAAAATTGTAAGTAAACTTCCTATGATGATCTTTATAGCTGGAGACTGACCCAATGGGTATCTTATTGTACAAGAAAAATGTTTCCCTTCCAATGTTTGTACGAAACACCATAATTTTGTGGTCTCATGATGTGTTATAGTTCACAGCATTGGTCATCACCAGTTGATGAAATGGATCAGATGCCGTAGTGGATCACACATCCCATTAAAGGGGGAAATGGTAGGATTTCAGACACCATATGTTTCCAACATATCATCCAACCATGCCAGATATGACTTTCCATCAGAAGGAATTTCCACCTGTTGAGTTTCCAAAGCCATGAGGCGGGCAATGAGTGCTGCCATTGGATCATCTGGTCAGGGTTTCTATCTTTATGGGGATACCTAACCACTAAGTTTTCGGTCGGTTTTTCAACATGATAAGTAGTCCCTATTGATCATGGAGAAGCCGGTGTGATGACATGTGGATCAACTGGGGGAACCTAAGCAATGTCCTAAAGATTTTCCCACATCTCAGGTGGATTTGGTGATACATATTGCACCCTCTTTCCATAAGCACATGATTCTACCCTGTCTTCATGGCATGATTGTCAGGGTCACCTGGAGGCAACTTTTAAGGGGGAGTTTTATCTTCTCATTCTGCCCCACTTGAGGATCACCGTATTCTGGTCACCACTCCACAACACGTTTCACAAGGATATCATCAACCATCCTCATAGGATCCACGAGATGTAGGTGCTATGTGGACTTTTTGAGATCACCTTCGTTCTTATGTATTGATCCATATGGGTTAGGGGGTTTGATGGTCCCAAGATGATTTTTTCCATTATTGGTATTTCAGTTGGGGGATAAGGACTCAGTTGGTACTGGAAGACATAGTAAATTTCACTAAAAATGAGTAACCCTTCCCAGTGGTTCCAATAGGCGTGGCACTTTCATGGGGGCTAAGTTCTTTTGAAGGAGTTCTAGATCGTTCTCCCCATATAATAGGTTATTCGTTTTGACTGAGACTGTTCCTGGAGTAATATCCTCAATATCTCTTGGTATGTCAGGCTAGCACTGAATGAAACTAAAATGAAGGGTAGCATACTACCCCAAACCTTTGACCTAGACATGGGGGGAAGCCTCTTTAATAATTCTAAAGATTACTTTAAATCTATATATACATCGTGGCTAGAGGGTCTGAGCCGACCAGGCGACTAAAGATGTTGGGCCATAGGGAGTGAAGCCATGTCAACCATACGACATTGCTAGCCAATATCTTCAACCTGTGCCTGACACTAGTAGTAATCCACTCACTTATAATAGATACAGAATAGAATCTTCCAGAGGTTTTGGCCAAAATACACAACAACCTCTTGGGTTAGTGGTTCAGATGCACTAAAATTCATGGTTTTAACTTTCTAGAACATCTACGGGAAATGGTCCATTGGAAGGATTTATCCCAAGTTCCTCAGATCAGACTTCTTGTTCGACCCTGGTTTGATCCATTTGTCAACAAGGGTGGTTTAGGTATTTATATCAGTATTGAATCAGATCGCTGAGATACCAGACTGCTCGATGGAGAATACAGAAAATGGGATGATTAGCTGCTACATCAGGGGATGTCCTCTGTCAAATATAATGACATAGCCACCACATCCCAGTAGGATGGGTCGACGACCTCAGTTTCCGATGAAAGGGTTGTGACTGTTAATGGTGGGTCAAAAAGTTGTTTATCCTCTATCTGTCCCTATAATAACCCTCCATGATCTATGTTTGAGGTAGATATTGACCTAGTCTATGATAGGGAGTATTTCATTGGCAGGTCCTAGAAAGAGGACTAGTATTCCTCCTCATTGATGTATCATTGAAGGGAGGCGGGGATCCGATGGACCACACATTCTAGAGTGGTGAGGCTTATACCCCTCATTCCTACCACATACCTTAACATAGAATATCGGGGTGAGGGATCCATTATCAATTCACATTCTGCATCAAAATCATAGAATCCGACATGTTTAATCGTAGTCTAGAACATCTCGGTATTGTTTTTATGGTGGTAGCAACCCACCCTACTTTTCCTAGGATGGTTCTTCGGGATAGGGTACATTTTCAACTTCAGGAGGACCTTCAGTTGAAATGATGTTGGGGCGAAGAGGACTTCCTCATGGGAGATCTGGGGTACGAGATGCACATAGAAAAATTTCAATGGGAACAAGGGGGACCTATGTGTCTTTTGGATGATGCGTGGAGGGAATCTTCACATTATGTGATGGAGTGGGTATTCTATTTGTTGGATCTTGTACTAGAATGGAAAATATCTCTATTCTAATTTCCCAAGAAATGATTGTATGAGAAAGAACTTCTTACTGGTCAAACTGAACACTGGTAAGACCTCTATGTTGGGTTCCAATGAAGGGAGGAAGACCTCTGCTTCTCTGATTTCTGGGATGATAAGGACCTTCCTCAGTTGTTTTAAGAATTTGGGGAAGACCCCCACATTGATTATTGACTGGACGAGGAGGATCATTTCATGGGATACCTTTGATAGAAGGAATAGCTCCATACCTGGGGCCACGAGTGCAGCTGAGACTTCCGTGTTGGATGCTAGTATGGTGGGGAAGGCCTTCGCTCGAACTGATGGTGACATGGAGAGGACGTCCACATCGAGCATGGGAGTTATGAGGACTTTCTATCTAATCTGTGGCAGCACTGGGAGGACCTCTATTCTATATTTCATCACAATGGGTCGAACCACGATGGACACCACCTGTGTCGGTAACTAAGAGTCTTCCCAACCTGCATGTGTGAAGGTTGGGGCCTCAATCCATGTCACTTTTATATGTGCGGATTTTTAGTATAAATGGGGAGTTTTGGTATACATTGGAAGTGGAACGGGCCATGGTAGAAATTGATGTTTACCCCCCTTGGCGAGTGCCCTCCTCATCTTGCGCCTGATGCTAGTGCCAGGTTAACTGGACTGGGGTCGGTGGTGCAGGTGCATAACACATCACTCCTTATCTTATGGTTTTGGGTAAAAGAGCTGAGTCGGCCACATGGGAGCCCTCCATGGTGTCCCTTGGGATTGGATTAGAGCTGGGATGTCCCAGATATCCCTCACATCATTGGCATAGGGGAGGGATTCCTCAAATAATTCTAGGGAGAGGCTCCCGAATCAATTGTAAATTTTTGTAGGGAGAAGTGGCTCCTTATGCGGCCCTTGGGGGCGGCGATGGTGGTGAGGCACATAATCCTCGAGGTCCTTCTCATCCATATCTCTATTTAGGATAATCCCCTCTTCCTCGTATCATCGAACGATGACATTAATAACCCTTCTTTGAATGAGTTCAGATGGATTGGGAACCCATCAACTATGGATGTGGGGACCATCGTTGAAGATATGAGGCCGCACTAGATTGTCGTATTGATGTTTCCCCAGCCCCTACATAGGTTTTTTGGGTGGTGATTTTTTTCTTTTCATGGAATATTTGGTCCATCAAAGAAATTAGGTTCAACTACTACTATTTAAATAAGAAAAGTGACATCATGTTCCCTAGAACCATTCTATCTTCCATGGTTTGTAGTATGGATTCACGCTAACAATGTCGCAGACCGAGTTGTCCGACATTCATTGTCCCAATCATTGGTGAGCTTCACACCAGGCCCACTGGTTTCATAGTGGGACCTGGCCCTGAATAACTGGATCTTGTGATACGATTATCCACTAATGTCTCGAACACTAATAATCACCACAATGAGGATAATAAATTCATGTCAGGTTTATCATTTTTGTTTTTGCGGATTTTATCTAGGCACACATTTATACATTGAGGACGCGCTAATCTATTTCCCTACATTCCCATAATCCAATGGTAGGTGGCGTTTGTCACTTATTTAGGGAAGTTTTATCCATGATCAAAATGAGATGATGGGATTTCGATCTCTCCTTTCATTGATTCCTCCTCTGAACACTCTACCTAGTCTGGGAATCCATTAATAATTAAGATGTTTTTTTTGTGAAACTATTCCTAGTTCCATAACGTTGTGGATTCTGGTAAATTACACTACTTTTGTCTGGACATTCCATGGGGTCATGTTAGGGATATAACCTTCGATCGGAGAGTAGTCACATTCGACAACGCTGGTGTGTCTGGATGCTGGAACACTGATGCGTCTTGGTTTCATCCCCTTTTGATAGGGATTATCATGGGAACAAAATCCCAAGGCTTCCCAGTTCAAATGTGTGGAATTATATTCCATGGTCATGTCTCTGATGTTTTCCTCTACTTCACAATCTAAACATGGGGTATGCTATGAGTTTAACATTTTGCGGAGATGGATCAGACTAATCACACCACTCATAAGAGTGGTACAAATGGCTGAAGCCCCAGGAGGGAGCACATGAGAGTCCAATTAGATAGGGGGATTACAATGTCTAATGAAGATGGATTTGAGGGTGCTTTGGTCCCTATAAAAAAGACACCAGGGTTTACCATTTGCTGGGATTGAATCTCCGGGGGTTTCTTCTATACCATGTCTCTAGAGATTGGGATTAGAACCCACATAGTTCAAATGGCTGATAAATTGGGGTTTCATTTCTAGGATCAGTGAGAAAGTGGGTAACATGATCTCATAAGGATGTGGTGGACTGAGTAAGAATCAAGATGTATATGGATGGTTGAGGGATGAGAGAAGTGGATGGAGAATGATATGTAAAAGACATGAGGGCGACAATGATGTTGGGATTGAGCCTCTAAGAGACTTCCTACATATCCCCATTCCATGGAATCAAAGTCCTTGTAGTTTGGTGGGGCGATGGGACACTTGAGGAGGTGGCCCATAAGAATGGATACAAGGATGGGACCTGGATGAAATAGAACCATCGGGATGGGGAATGATTTTCTCGAAATATAGGGGGATCGTGGGAGAGACCATAATGGGACATGGGTGATTGGATTGAACCTCAGGGAGGCTTCCTATATATCCCCATGACAGGGAATGAAAGTACACCTAGTTTAGGATGGTGGCATAGAATCAGGGTGTACAAATAGGATAATGACCCGACAATATAAATGGGATTTCGCATGTTTTGAATATAGATATTGTCTGAAACCCGAGGGGCAGACCAAAGATATATGTCCCAACAAAGTAGACTACAACGTCTTACAGTCGACTGTAGACTACAATAGCTTACCACTGGTTAGGTTCTACATTGGAAAACATCTGGTTGGAGGCTACAATAGCTTACCGTTGGATGGCAGCTACAATGACTTACCGCTAGTTGGGGGATACAATGACTTAATTCTAGTTGGGGTTGATCCTTTGGGAGGCTCCCTACATACAATATTATAAAAATAGGAATCAAAACCCATGTAGTTCAAAGGTATATAGTTTAGCATCATGATGGATGTAAAAGGGGAGTACATTTTACCTTCATGAAGGACAGGGTGAACTAACATGATGTGGTCGATAATAATGGGTGTTGGGAATGAACCACAAGAAGACTTCCTACATACCTTTCTTTAAAAGGGAAAGGATCAATGTCCACATAGTTCAGTTTTGGGGATACAGTTTAACATCATATAGGATGAATGTGGAGTTACATGAAGTAGATGGGACTAATGGGTTTTGGGAATGAACCTCAGGGAGCCTTTCTACGTACCATGCTCATATAGGGGCAAGGTACAACGTCCATGTAGTTTGTTAGGGATGCTTTGGAATTACACTCTTGGGTGGCCCAAAGATGAAATGGGGGATTATGTGGGGTTAGAAGCCTAGAAAAAGGGATATTCTGACGTAGTCCAGGATAGAGTCGAAATGGTGAAAATCCTAGAGGGAGAGGGATGGGGTAATGTAGGTAATAATTCCCATATCTTCCATTGTATTTGGAGTGGAAGAAAAGTAGAGGAGTAGGGATGATACATCTCACAAGAATTGATAGGGGCATACACCAAGATGGTTTCCCTTCCTCATGGATAGATGTCATTCGAGCAAAGATAATTTCAATACATTTGAGGAAGATCTCACCCCCATGGAGATGAGCTGGCATAGAGAATTTCTGACATGGGGCACCGAATGTATATTTCATAGGGCGGGGTGACAATTTATCATCATATGCTGTGGAGTATGGTACATATAATTTTAACATCCTACAGTAGCAACACGGGGAGTTCACTCTATGCCCCATGGGCTTACATAACTGATACCAACCAACCATTAATGAAGGGAAGTCATCAGCAATGTCATGGTGACGTAGTGTTATGGGGTGATCCATTCAGGGTCCACTTTAGTGTGGATATTCAAATAAGTAGTATTCAACAGCATTCCTATGTGAAGAAGCATGAGGCTATGAAACACAACATGAAGCACTGTCCAAAGGACATTGAAATAACATCCTATGAACATGGAGGTTCATACGGGAGAAGAATGTGCAAGACATGGATGTATCACATAAAATGGGTTTGGACATGTTGCCTTACGGTGAGGATGACACATGGAACCCATGAGGAGGGGAGTGCACAAGATGAAAGTGTATATGGAAAAAGATATAGTCACTCACAAACTGAATGGATAGACAAAAAATAGTTCCTATTCAAGGAGAAACTTCCATGAAAGAGGGATCTTTTCTGTGAAAATGATTAATGGTAAAAGGAAATGGGAAAGGTTCAAGCCCAAGTGGGCCCACCAAATACCTGACCCCTAGGAGACTTATTGCAAAAGATCAAATACCTTGATGCAATGGTGTTTTTCACGTGGTTTCAGAAGATGTTTCTTTCACATAGTAGAGCGTTGGTTCGTCTTATGTAACCATTTCTGAAGGGAATATTTTACATATCTATATATAGACAAAAACATCATCGTTGGTGCACAAGAGGAGCTTCACAAAAATACCATTGGATAGTTTATTTTTCATGCATGGGATTGTGTGCCGCATTGAATCTTGAGCACACACTGTTCTGACTTCGTTCTAGAGCCTTGTCAGTTTTTCCTATGGTTGTTTCTCATACCATAATTTTACATTTAATTGGGTATGCAAGGGTTTGTGCACTGCACAAAATCTTGATTACCCACATTTCTACAATCATTATAGAGCCTTGGAAGGATTTCTGATGGTCTCCATGTAAAACTTCATTTGACGTCGCATTGGGTGCTCAAGGGTTTGTGTGTTGCAGGGAATCTTGCATGCACCCCTTAATTCTTGCATGCATCTTCCTCTGGCGTTGAGTAAATATCCATTGATTCTCAACATGCCTTTTATTTCATTAAAATCTCCCACTCATGGAACTATAAAAAATTCGATGTCAACAACATGTCAAGAAGATAAAAAACGATTATGAAAATATAATGAAAAATAGAAATAGAACAGTGTCCTCAATTTTAACATCCAAGAATTTTAGATTAAAATTATAAATCTAGATGTTAAACAACCTAAGTCTTCACAATATGATTAGATAATAGTTTCCAATAAATATAACTATAATGAAAATATTGATTTTGAAAATAAATTCATATTTTTTAAATATGTCCTTGAGAACATTTTATGATAAACCTATTATGTTCGCAATGTGAAAGGTAACCATTTTTTCAAAAAAAAATTCTCTTAATTTAATTTTTATCAGTGTTGTATGTCATAGAGGAAAATCAAAGAAAATAAGGGTTAACAAACTTCCTGAGTAACCCACCACTATATCTATTGTCGATGTAATAATTATTTTGGTTAATTTATTCTATGAATGATTTCCAACATTTTGGATAAAAAATCAAAAAAACAATAAGGTATTAGTGCATGAAAAGTTATGTCAAAGGGAAAGATATCAAGAATAATTTCTTTTTGTGTATTCTAAAGAAGGATTGGGAATAAGAAAATTTTATTCATGTGTAACATTTCAACCTATTCAAAGTCATATAAAGTCTATATTAATGGGATTATAGACATTTTTAATACAAAATTTTTTATTATAAAATTAATAATATTCTTATCTCAAATATATTTTAATGTCCTATAAATCTATTTGGTTTATAACATAATTGTTTTTATAGTGAAGAATAATTATTTTTCCAATAAACTCAAAAAATTGTACTGTATATTATCAAATAATATCAAAAAAATTGAGAAAAAAATATAATCTTGATGTTTAGTTTTCCTTTTGAAATAATAAAATTAAATTTTTTGATCAAAATACACCTATGAAGATGAAGAAGAAAACTACACCATTGATGATGTGAATCTTCTATTATTAAAGAAGTGAAAATATTTGGAATCATTGTAAGAAATCCACATATGTCAATGTTTATGATGTAGATATTTTGGGGAAAAAATAATTAATCTGTGAAATAATTATGAGTACTGGTTTAGCGGAGGAAATACCTTAGAGACCAAGTGGAAAAACTAATAATGTTGAAGATGTTTCATGAGAATGTATTATTATATGAGAAGAACAATTAAAAATGGTAATGAAAATGAAAAAATCAAAAGTTAATGAAATTAATAAAAGGAACTAATAAATTCAACATGAACATGTTGAATTTAATGAGATGTTGTAAAAATAATAATGACCCATGAATTTAGGATGAGCTGTGTGGAAGGTAGAAGAATAATAGAAACAACTCTAAAGACAGATTAATAATGATTATACCCTAATGCTAACTTATAAAAAATATGAAACAAAACCATGAGATGAATTCTATTTTTTGGATAATGTGGATAAGAAAGTATCACACAAATAAGAAGTTGGAAGTGTTAATGAAACCCAGATTCCAAAATAATAATTCAATTTGGAAGTTTAAAAATGTAAGAATTATGCGTTCACTAAAAATATATCTAAATTGAAATGAGAATATTGGTTTAGAAGTTACACTTGTTACTATACTTATGTATATGGGGAGGTCCTATTTCCTTCCCAAAAAAAATAACTTTATAATCTCTATGTAATGAATTGACGGTGATACATGATTTTAGTGGATAAATGAGGATATAAACACGTTATGAAATGTGGATGGTATATTGAATATGTTTATCTTTAAATTGATCATAATAATTTTAATATTCATGCTGACCTAATGATGTGATCATCCTTAATTAAGAGGTTATTGGAATTCACCCATTGAGGAGATAATTTATGATAAGTTTCCAGAAAAAATTTATTTATGTCAATCTCTCTCTTCATAAAATTACATAAAATATGTAATTGATGAGGTATGTTTTATAGTGATTATTTTTAAAATATTTAATTTTTATGAGTACATGGTATAATTTAATTTAATCAACTGAATATGAGATGAGAATAAATTGTTAAATATATGTATTTGAATTATATGGTTTGCTATGTTGATTAGAAACTCTTTTTTTCTACACGAAGAAAGGATTATCTTGACTTAGTGTCAATTAATTTATAATAAAAATATGGTAAATCATTTTTAATTATCAATATGGTAGATATGAAATATAAATTTTTTTAGACATATTGACATGAATTTTATATATTAGTATTGAAAACATTCCACCGGGGGTATTGTTGAATCCATTGATGTGATATTTTAATTATTTTTATTAAATAACATTTCTATATGTGTTTTAATGATATTATAATAAGATTTATTTATTTAACAAATGAATGTTTAAATATAGGTTTAGTTGTAAATAATGGATATAGATTTAGGATCACCTCGGATCATTGAGTCTAATTTTTTTTTCTTCATTTATATTGGTAAGAAATATGGATGTATGAGATATTATGATTGGAAATCTTCATGGTTATCCATTCATAGATAGAAATTATAGTGGTTATGTGTATACTTTCAGAGAGTATTGATATCACTAGATTAGTATATCTCCATAATGATTCATGGAATGTGGTTGTTGAGTTTCTAAAGAAACATGATTTTTTCAGACATGTGGTGGCTCTATTAGAATTAATTAATACATAATTATTCAGAATAATTATTGATAAAACATGATTTTGTGGAAGATACATTGAAATGTTCTATGGAGTCTTACGTGATTCATATACTTTGTGAATCATTGTAATATTATAAATGATTTCTTATAGGTTTTTCTTAGACTCCTCATATTTTAATGCTCACAAATCATGTTAATCATTTTTGAAATATCACAAATAATGTATGAATATTATAAACTATGTTCAATCTTGTTATAATATGTTTCAATGTGATTATTTTTCTTCTTAATCCATTCTGTGAAAATTTATTCTTATAACAGCATACTGATATTTGGATAATCTGTGAAATCGTATGTTTTTTACCGGTTTCAGATATTCACAATGTCTAGGACACCGTAAGCTTTCTATCGATTCTAGATTTTTTTCAAGTACCTAACACCATTCCCATTCCATCAGTTCCAAGACACTATAACAAGACACCATTCAGAATTTTTACAAAGGACTAGACAATGTTTACCTAACACTATAGTCTTGCTACAGATTCCAAAATTTTCAAAGGTACAAACAACATGACGATGCTATTAGTTTCAAATTTTAAAAAGGATCTGCTACCTCAATCTTTCTACTAGTTTTACAATTGACAACAGATCAGACACCAATCTATTGATACTGCTCAATGGAAAAGGAGATGACATTGTTCCAAGTGGAACCATGAATGTCTCATTGTGACTGTCACACTATGACTATCTCAGAGTGACAGTCTCACCAAAACTATCTCACCATGACTGTCTCACCACAACTATGACAATGTTCCATATATAACCCCTTTTTTATTTTTCAATTAAATTTAAAAGTTATTTATAGCTATAATATTTGAATTATTTAATGAAAATGATATATTTAATGTTCTTTTAATGTCCTTTCAGTAGAAAGTACAATGTATGAGGTGTGTATATAGTTTATCATATCGTGTCCAACACAAGAACCCAAAATAAAATAAAAGAGTTCCATTGAAGAATATTAAATGAACAGTAGATTACATGAAGTAAAAGGAGAACACCCATACATGAAGGAACCACCAAAGGAGGAACATCCAATAGCTACAAGATGTAAACAAAGAAGAACCTACACTGAATCATCTTGAAAGCATCCATATAGAAACTCGAATGAAAAGAGGAACATCTCGTCAATCTAGAATCCAGAACACAAGACTAGTAACACACTTCTTCCCCGAGAGGACTCGAAAATCAAAACTATTATATCCTAAAAGTCCAGAGCTATATTGAACAACACTCAGATCATTTCTAACAGTTTCTTGATATCTTTTCTCAACTATGTACTTTTTTATTGCTTTTTCAGCAGTGTGTGTGGTTGTTTAAAAAAAAATTTGTCTCCTTCATTAAAATGGAGGATATAATATATCTTTACTTATATATATTTCTACATTTTGTTTCACACAAGTATAATAGTGGAAGAGGTCATCGGTGAACATGTTGTTTGTTTTCCCACAGAGAATAGTATAAGAGGCCTTGTGACCTAGACAGTTATGTGTACTATTAGTAACCCTAATCTAGAGTTTGGAAAAATTAATTAGAAATATATATTGGTTGGTGGTAGGTGATCAACATGTATATTGGATTAGTTCTTATCTTGATATTGAACTACTGGTTTTATACGTTGTGTCTTTCAAAGTAGTTTTCCTCTATTTTAAAAAAATATTTTAGAAAACTAAATTTTACATTTATAGAAAGTCAGGGATAGTAGTTAAAACTATTTTTCTTTATTAGAGCAGTTTCAAAAGTTTTACCAATATCTCATATTGGTAAAACTGAGAATTAATAAATCCTTTGAGAAACTATTGAAACATTCAAACTATTATTATTTTATAATAATGCTTAATTAGACTTTTTTTATTTAAAATTGATGAATAGTTTAAATATACATTAAAAAGAAATTTTTATAGAAACTAAATACACCCCCCCCCCCTATTGAGTGTCATACTCCGAAAAACATTTGGTATCAATGGAATTCATAAAAGCAATATTTTCAATGTTTTTAATTTTTTTAAAATATTTTTCAATAATAAATTTAGATTTGCTTTAAATATGTAAAATTTTTAGTAAATTATAAATTATTATATCTTTAAAATTATAAAATGTATTCTTTAGTATAGATAATATAATGAAAGGTGCTGCTACCAATTGACCTCCATTCATCAATGGATCAAATTATGCATAGTGGAAAATTAAAATGAAAATGCACATAAAAGTATGGGTTTTGAGATTTTGTCTTCCATTATAAACTAATATAAGTATCCTCATTATAATTAGAATTCATGGGATGACCCAACTAAGGATTACTATAAATATAATTGAAAATAAATGAATTTCATATACTATTGTTTAGGAGATGAAGAGTTCAATAGAATTTATACCTGTAAAATAGCCCATGAAATTTGGGATACATTATCTGTTTCATATAATGGTTCCTCTAGGGTTAAGTAAATGATACATAACACATATACTACTAAATATGATAACATTTAAATAAATAATAATAATCCTATTTCTTAAATGTATCTCATGTTTAATGAAATTGTGAACTCTATGATCTCTCTTGGAAGATATGTTACAACCATGGAGGAAATTATGAGAATACTTAGATGCCTAATGTATAGCTCGAGAGGGGAATTTTTCTCAATTAGGGAATCTTGTGATATCAGTAATATACCCTTCATGGATCATATAGTCAATTTTATGATGTATGAGGACGAATTAAATGTCAACAAGGAATAAGTAGAAGAACTATATAGAAATTCAGTAGCCCTCAAAACCACAACTTCCAAAACTAAAGAAATGGGAAGGGAGAAATTACAAGCCTTGGTAGAAAGTTCTAGTAGTTAACAATAATCACCAGATGGTGATGGATGAATGGATATATTTAAAAAAAACTAATATGTTTTTTAGAATAAATAACGTTTTTAGAAATACTCACTTCAATGAATGATATGATCCCAAGGGAAACTATAAGAAGGATCAGATATGAAGTGAAAAATCTAATAAAATGGTCAGAAATGAATGAAAATGAAAATTAAATGTAAAGACTGATTTTCCGAAGATAAAATATAACATGAACTTGGTGGGAAATGATATAAAGTATATAAAGGCCATGAAGGAAACATGGATTTCTTTTGAGGATAGTTTAAGTGACATAGAGTCTTCACATGATGAAAATGATGACAAATCCATGATGTGTTTTATGACAAAGACATCTGAGGTAACCCAAGAATCTCATGTACATAAAATTTATTATTCTGCGGATGAATCAGACATTGAATAAAATATTAATACAATATAATTATTTGAATACTTCCATATTCTTCAATACACTTGGACAGAACTAAAAGATAAATATAATTCTTTAAAGAAACTACATACCTTCACTACTGCTATCAAATTTGTACTTTCTTTAGAGAAAGAGGGAAATGTTCATCTACTATAGGAGAACAATGAATGTAAGTGATGTAATGAAAAGTTAAGAAAGGACCTAGTGAAATTTATCAATGGAGAACATGCTATTACATAGATTCCTGGTAAAAAAATTCCCATTGACAAAATACTGGAATATGAAATCAACCTAGGTACATAAATCTTTCCAAAAACAAGTTCGTAACCAAATCTAGAAAATCTGTTTTTCTACCATGAAATGAAAATTCTACTACTAGTTGCAGTTCTGGAAAGTCATTTACAACCTCTAGTATTTCTAGACCAAATAGATTCTATCATCCAATATTTTACATAATTCTTATTGGAACACCATGAAGTAGATTGTGGTTTCCTAAAGGACTGATTACTAATGATACTCTACCGAAACAAATTTGGGTACCAACATCATCTTTTGTTTGATTATTTTATAGGAATGTGGATTGAAGAGCTACGGAAAATTATTAAGGTACTTGGATAGTGGATGTTAATGAAACATGACCGGATATTACTCATGGTTCAAGAATTTAATAAAGATTGATTTCATTAATGTCAGTTTTGCTGAGAAAGCTAAAGAAAAAATAATTGGACTTGACCAGATTTGTAACTATAACCCAATTTTAATATCTGATGTACTATTTGTTGTAGGATTAAAATATAATCTTATTATTATCTCTCTACTATGTGATGATGGATTTAATTTTTACTTTGAAAATGATTCTTTTTATATTTTTTATTTTAATAATGAATTAGTTTTTTTTAGAAATGAAAATGTATGTGTTGTTAACTTAGATACTTTAGTCTCTCAAAATGTTTCAGGATTATTTATATTGCACAAATGCTATTTGATGTGGCATATAAGACATGGAATCTATAATATAAACTCTCTTATAAAGCTTAATATAAATTTTTTAGTCAAGGATATTCCCTAACTTGAGTTTCTTTAAAATAAAGTTTGTAATCCTTGCTAAATGTAAAACAACACAAAATATATTTCAAACGATAGAAATAAGTTTCAACATATCAACCTCTTGAGTTGGTTACCATGGATTTTTTTGGACCTTATAGATTCTTAGGTCGTAATGTGAATCACTATATTTATTTTATTATAGATTAATATTCTATATATACATGGACCTTCATCTTGGCTCGCAAAAGTGAATCCTTCTCTCATTTTACCATGTATGCTAGGACTATATAAAATCTATATAACGCTATAGTATTAAACATTACTTAATCTTTTGATATGTCAATTATTTGACTTTAATTCACATTGAGGATCTTTTTTTGTTTTAGATAATTTGAGAATTAGGTCATAACATATACAATACAACTTGAATTTTATAAGTAGACACTTCTACTAACTGTCCATTTTTTCATAAAACAAAACTACTTTAAAAAGAAACATGATATCATTTCATGTTTTAACAGAAGAGATTTTCCTTTATCCCATCCATGATTCTATTATTCTATATGTCATGTGGAAATGATTTCAAAACATGGGATTTGAAAAAAAAACTCAGTAAGGGATATAAAATATAGAAAAAAAACATTAGTCCATGAATACAAACAAATCAATAAAATCATAATTTTCAATAATAAACCATATGCTCTATAACATATCTCATTAAATAAAAATATTTAAAAATGACACATAGAAATCATAACTCATTAAGGTAATGTGTGGAAACCATAACATACATACATTGTAGTTTCACAGCTACATAGAGAGTTATGATTGGAATACATAACAAAGAATATTCCCTAAATATCTTAATAGAAACAATAACTCTTAGGATTATCATGTTACCTAATGCATTAGAGAGAAATATCAGGCTCACCCACGGTCAATTTATCATGGAAGCACCCGTAAAGGTAAATAATTCCCAAGAACAATAAAATAATCATAACACATAAAACAAACATAAAGGAATTATAACATTTAAACATAGAAATCACATGATTTCAGTTCAATATACTAACATAATCAATCCATTATCAAAAACATTTTCAATACCAAAATATGTAAAAATTTTATATGGTATTTACTTTCCATTTAAAAATAGTACAACTTGTTAAGGAAGACAAATATCAAATAATGCTTATAGCGGTAGAAAGGTCGATGTTTCCACATACATTGCAAAGAAAAATTCCTTTTGTCATTTAGTAAAACCCTTCATAAAAAGTGATTCCTTTTAAAAATAGTTAAATTAAATAAAATTAAAATTGGTAAAAATATACACCATATAAGAGAAGGCCGTGTATAAACCAAAATATTCCCCAATGAAAGGAGATTGAGACGAAGATCCTTACCTTGAGTCTAACTTGTCTCGTTCGTTTTTGCATTCCTGAATAATAAACATAGGATAAGTACTAAATGCCTCAGAACCTTTTTCATGTGTATTATTAATTTTATATTACTGTTCATCATGTTATAAAAATTACAGAATTATTTAAGTTCATATTGGTCGTTTTGCCGATATTCTGTACTTGACTAGAAAATGAACTTGTTTTGAGGACAATTCTCCATTAGTCAAAAGTCTATCAACCCTAGAATATTATTCATGATTTAGGCATCATATATATATAGTATATATGTATTTATAATAGTCCATAACATTTGGATATATGAAATTAAATGCACCGTTCATGGAGAATGTAATCCATAAGTACACACGAACGTTACTTTCAATTCATTTAAATATTAATGGAGTGAAAACTAAATGGTACATAGGTATATTATATATTATAGTATAATATACATGTTTTATATGTTACATAAGATCATTAACACCATCATTTATATGTTCCATGTATGGAATGAATGAGTCATATCACATTAAGAGGGCGGTAGTCCACACTTTCTAAAATAAAAATTATTGAATTTACCCTTCCTGGAAAGCAAAAAAGGTATGTTATAAATAAAAATAACAGAATAATAGAGAAAATATAAATATAAAATATATCAAATATAAATATATTTCCATCATATTGTCCACCATGAGAGGCGGTAGGGGAAAATTGAACAATCAACTTTTTGTGAGGCAGTAGTTCGTCGTACATAGAAACAGTATGTTCGTATACATTAGAAGGAGGTGTGTGTAAGTGTAGTTTGAATCCATTAAATAAAAACATCCTAGTATATTGAGGATAATGGTTTTTTAATCAAATAGTATGAATATAATAGGGAGTGTACTTGGATAATAAAATAAAAGTACTTTAAAGAAGACGTTACCTCTAAATCCGGAAACTTCTTTTGATTTCATTCAAAAGGCTTTCTTGAATTTTATTTAATCCCAAGGTATAGCTTCCTGGAGGAATGGATAGATGTTAAAAGATTATATGAGAATAATTTGGATGATATAAGGGGCTTTAATGTTGGGAGTTATGTGGGTAGATGTGGTGACCTTTTATAAGAGGGAGGTGTGGCACTTTTGGAATGTTTATAAATATTAATTTATTATAAATTCAATTTCGATAACCAATGTTAAAAAAATCATTTCATTAGAATATAAGAATATTTTTCTTCAAATAAACATCATAATAAATTTCATTGACAAGTTTATATTATTTTTTATCCTTATCGTTTTGGATTTACCATTATTTTACCATTTTAAAATCTACTATAATATCACGTTATTTACACATTTTGGGTAAGTTTAATTACCATATCATGTAAAAATTCTAAGAAAAATTAATTTATGAAATATTTTTACCTATATTTACAATATTTATAATCCTTATATTTTTAGTAATTTAATATCAGTCAATAAACTGTATTATATTTTAAGTTATGAATTATGTAAATTCTAGACACTATTCATAATTTATTTTTTTACAAATTCATGAAAACCTGATTCCATCAAACCAAAGGCATTAAATCAAAGCTAATATAAAAATATAACCCAAAATATTTGTGGATGACATCAAAATAAACATATTACATTTATTTTAACATTTATAATTTCATTTATTTGATTCCTTTATTAACGAGGCAATCACAACATCATCATTGTGTCATAATTAAATTTATTTATTTAATGTCTCAAAATTATAAATAAAATATAATGATATAGAAAATAATTTTAAATTTATAATTACTATTTATAGTCGAATTTATCAACTATATAACCCCATATAAAAATTGTTTTAGTAAAAGATTCATGTTTTTGTTATTATTTTCTTTACCTTAAATTAGTTATAATATAATGTCATTTTCACACCCATGTGGTTCCGTTGGGTTCCAAAGTCTACCCAATGATGCCCATGGTTGGAAAAATATTATCCAGTAGAATTCAGACATGTGTTAGGGTATTTTAATATTTTTATAATGTTATTTTATACCATTATTTATTAGATTTACCATTTAAACTAGGTAAATAAAATAATTACAGAAGTTACTATTCATAATGCCAAACAATAAAAGTTACCTATTCAAAAAATTTTAACCTTAAAATTATGAATATGAAAACACTTTCTCTAAATTCAAAACATAGAATTTTACAGAATTATTTTAAAATTAAATAGTGTTGGAAAAACAAAATGTGGGTTTTTAAGAAGTAAAATCTATCAAAATATTGACATGTGTTTATATGTAATTTAAATGTGAAATTACATTCAATGATCATCATTGGATTAAATTATGAAAAAAAGATCCATTATACTTTAAAACAAATTAAAATGAAAATATAACTGTATAAATAAATTATCTAAATATAAACTTTGAATTAAAATGCACTATTTTTCACTATTCATTAAATAAATGAACTTTATCAAAAAATTACAAAAAAAATTCCAGAGTAATTTTTGGTGTCCTAATTCTATAGAAGAATTTTATTTTTACAAATATAAGATATTTATATGTGTGTGACAAAAACTAAATTTAATAATGATTTTCCATCAAAATACGGTAAAACAGCATTTTTAGAAAAAAAATTCTTTTATCCGAAAAAATTAAATTTATTCTCATATCATATCTAGAAAATTTTAAGAATAATTGAAAACATTTAATTTAATATATAACATATATTTTACATTAAATATAATTCTACAAAGATTGATATGATTTTATAATCCCAATTGCTCTCTTTTTAAATTGGTTTTCTTTAAAACACATCCTTCATAAATCATAAGAGTAACTTTTGGAATCCATAAGATACATACATTGTTGCATTCACAGATACATATAGAGTTACATTTGGAATAACTGTCAAATTATATTCCCTTAATTTATTATGAGAGACAATAACATTTAATTATGTCATGTTACCCAATGCATTGGAGTGCTATCTCGACTCACCCACCCCCGATTTATCACGGAACAACCCAAATATGTAAATAATTTCCAAGAACAATAACAAAATCATAAAACATAAAATAAGAATAATGGAAAGATAAAATATCTACATTGAAATAACCAGATAATAGTTCAATATATATTAACAAAATAAATCCATTCTAAAAACCATTTTCAACACCAAAATACATAAAAACGGTATATGGTATTTATTTTACTTTTAAAAAAATTATGGAATTTTATGAAATACAAATATAAAATAATTTTCTTTGTGGTGTAAAGGTAATTTTCTACATGTTTGTTAAGAAATCCCTTTTTTAGTATAAGAAAAAACTTCATAGAAAAATATTCTTTTTGAAAACATCTAAATAAAATTTAAAGAAAAATCGTATAATTATACACCATATAAAATAAGTCCCTGTATAAACCAAAATGTGCCGTAGTGAAACGAGATTGAGATTATGTCACTTACATTTAGTCCTACTTTTCTCATTCATTTATAATATTTATAATCATGTTATAAAATTACATAATTATTTAAGTTCAAATCAGTCGTTTTGTCGAAATTTGGTACTTGAGTCAAAAATGAACTTATTCTGAGGTAAATTGTCCATGTAGTCAAAATACCTTCATCACCAGAATATTATTCACGATATAAGTATAATAAATATGTAGTAGATTTTTTTTATAATAGTCCATAAAATTTAGAGATGAGAAATGAAATGCACCGTTCATTGAGACAATAAGTCGTACGTATACGTGAACACTACTTTCATTTCACTGTCAAATTAAAGGAGTTAAAACTAAATGATTAATAGGTATATCATAATTCCACTATACTATCTATGTTATATATTTAAATATTTTCATTAAAACCATCCTTTATACATTCCATGTATGGAATGAATGAGTCATATCACTTCGAGGGGGCGGTGGTCCAAACTTCCACAAATGAAATTATCATATTTTCAGATCATGGAAAGCATAAAGGTATGTTGAAAAAAAAATTAAATAACCATAGAGAAAACATAAATATAATACATATCATAAATAAATAAATATCCATCCTAATTTTCCCCATGAGAGGGGGTTGGGAAAAATAGAACAACCATTATTTAGTGAGGCAGTAGTTCACCGTACACAAAAAAAATATGTTTGTATCCCTTATATGAAGGTCTGTGTAAGTTTAGTATTAATAATAATCATAGAAACATCCTTGTATATTAATTATACTTTTTTATATAATCAAATCATAATAATATCATAGGTATTGTAGAATGAAAATAAAATACAATAACTTGGGAGAAGACGTTAACTCGAAATCGGGTATCTTTTTTGACTTGAGCCAAAAGGCTTTCTCGAAATACCTTATTCCCAAGGTGAGGATTATAAGAGTAAGGGATGGATGTTTGGGAATTATTTTAGCATAATTTTTTTGAGCCACGGGGGTTTAGAGGTGCTTCTTATGTGGGTAGAGATGGTGGCCTTCTATAAGAGGGAGGAGGGGAACATAAGTAATGTCTCGAAATATTAATTTATTATAAATTAAAATTAGATTAAAAATAATCCCAAATACTTATAATTATAATATAAGATAATTTAGGCTCAAATAACCATCATCCTATAATTTTTAGACATGTTTTTAATATTTCATTATCCTTATCTTTTTGAATTAACCCTTATTTTACTTTTTTTAATCTTAACGTGATATAATGTTATTTATACATTATGGATAAATATAATAACCATATCATATATAATTACCCCCAAAAATTAATTAAGGAAATATTTTGACTTATCTTATCTATTATTAATTATCCTATATTTTTAGCAATTTAATCTCAATAAATAAACATTTTTATATTTTATGTTATGAATTATGTCATTTTTAAACACTATTCGTACTTGACTTTCTCAAAAATTCATAACAGCTTCATTCCTTTGAAAAAAGGCATTAACTCAAAACTAATATGTTAATATCATCCCAATTTTTTTAATGATATCCAAATAACCAAACAACATTTATTTTAACATTTATAATATCATTTAAGTGAATCCTTTATCAATGAAGAAATTACTGCATCATCATTGTGTCAATCTCTCTCTTCATAAAATTACATAAAATATGTAATTGATGAGGTATGTTTTATAGTGATTATTTTTAAAATATTTAATTTTTATGAGTACATGGTATAATTTAATTTAATCAACTGAATATGAGATGAGAATAAATTGTTAAATATATGTATTTGAATTATATGGTTTGCTATGTTGATTAGAAACTCTTTTTTTCTACACGAAGAAAGGATTATCTTGACTTAGTGTCAATTAATTTATAATAAAAATAGGGTAAATCATTTTTAATTATCAATATGGTAGATATGAAATATAAATTTTTTTAGACATATTGACATGAATTTTATATATTAGTATTGAAAACATTCCAACGGGGGTATTGTTGAATCCATTGATGTGATATTTTTATTATTTTTATTAAATAAAATTTCTATATGTGTTTTAATGATATTATAATAAGATTTATTTATTTAACAAATGAATGTTTAAATATAGGTTTAGTTGTAAATAATGGATATAGATTTAGGATCACCTCGGATCGTTGAGTCTAATTATTTTTTTCATCATTTATATGGGTAAGAAATATGGATGTATGAGATATTATGATTGGAAATCTTCATGGTTATCCATTCATAGATAGAAATTATAGTGGTTATGTGTATACTTTCAGAGAGTATTGATATCACTAGATTAGTATATCTCCATAATGATTCATGGAATGTGGTTGTTGAGTTTCTAAAGAAACATGATTTTTCAGACATGTGGTGGCTCTATTAGAATTAATTAATACATAATTATTCAGAATAATTATTGATAAAACGTGATTTTGTGGAAGATACATTGAAATGTTCTATGAAGTCTTACGTGATTCATATACTTTGTGAATCATTGTAATTTTATAAATGATTTCTTATAGGTTTTTCTTAGACTCCTCATATTTTAATGCTCACAAATCATGTTAATCATTTTCGAAATATCACAAATAATGTATGAATATTATAAACTATGTTCAATCTTGTTATAATATGTTTCAATGTGATTATTTTTCTTCTTAATCCATTCTGTGAAAATTTCTTCTTATAATAGCATACTGATATTTGGATAATCTGTGAAATCGTATGTTTTTTACCGATTCCAGATATTCACAATGTCTAGGACACCGTAAGCTTTCTATCGATTCTAGATTTTTTCAAGGACCTAACACCATTACCATTCCATCAGTTCCAAGACACTATAACAAGACACCATTCAAAATTTTTACAAAGTACTAGACAATGTTTACCTAACACTATAGTCTTGCTACAGATTCAAAAATTTTCAAAGGTACAAACAACATGACGATGCTATTAGTTTCAAATTTTAAAAAGGATCTGCTACCTCAATCTTTCTACTAGTTCTACAATTGACAACAGATCAGGCACCAATCTATTGATACTGCTCAATGGAAAAGGAGATGACATTGTTCCAAGTGGAACCATGAATGTCTCATTGTGACTGTCACACTATGACTATCTCACAGTGACAGTCTCACCAAAACTATCTCACCATGACTGTCTCACCACAACTATGACAATGTTCCACATATAACCCCTTTTTTGTTTTTCAATTAAATTTAAAAGTTATTTATAGCTATAATATTTGAATTATTTAATGAAAATGATATATTTAATGTTCTTTTAAAGTCCTTTCAGTAGAAAGTACAATGTATGAGGTGTGTATATAGTGTATCATATCGTGTCCAACACAAGAACCCAAAATAAAATAAAAGAGTGCCATTGAAGAATATTAAATGAACAGTAGATTACATGAAGTAAAAGGAGAACACCCATACATGCAGGAACCACCAAAGGAGGAACATCCAATAGCTAAAAGCTGTAAACAAAGAAGAACCTACACTGAATCATCATGAAAGCATCCATATAGAAACTCGAATGAAAAGAGGAACATCTCGTCAATCTAGAATCCAGAACACAAGACTAGTGACACACTTCTTCCCCGAGAGGACTCGAAAATCACAACTATTATATCCTAAAAGTCCAGAGCTATATTGAACAACACTCAGATCATTTCTAACAGTTTCTTGATATCTTTTCTCAACTATGTACTTTTTTATTGCTTTTTGAGCAGTGTGTGTGGTATTATTAAAAAAATTTGTCTCCTTCATTAAAATGGAGGATATAATATATCTTTACTTATATATATTTCTACATTTTGTTTCACAAAAGTATAATAGTGGAAGAGGTCATCGATGAACTTGTTGTTTGTTTTCCCACATAGAATAGTTTAAGAGGCCTTGCGACCTAGACAGTTATGTGTACTATTAGTAACCCTAATCTAGAGTTTGGAAAAATTAATTAGAAATATATATTGGTTGGTGGTAGGTGATCAACATGTATATTGGATTAGTTCTTATCTTGATATTGAACCACTGATTTTATATGTTGTGTCTTTCAAAGTAGTTTTCCTCTATTTTAAAAAAATATTTTAGAAAACTAAATTTTACATTTATAGAAAGTCAGGGATAGTAGTTAAAACCATTTTTCTTTATTAGAGCAGTTTCAAAAGTTTTATCAATATCTCATATTGGAAAAACAGAGAATTAATAAATCCTTTGAGAAACTATTGAAACATTCAAACTATTATAATTTTATAATAATGCTTAATTAGACTTTTTTTATTTAAAATTGATGAATAGTTTAAATATACATTAAAAGGAAATTTTTATAGAAACTAAATACACCCCCCCCCCCTATTGAGTGTCATACTCCGACAAACATTTGGTATCAATGGAATTCATAAAAGAAATATTTTCAATGTTTTTAATTTTTTTAAAATATTTTTCAATAATAAATTTAGATTTTCTTTAAATATGTAAAGAATTTAGTAAGTTATAAATTATTATATCTTTAAAATTATAAAATTTATTCTTTAGTATAGATAATATAATGAAAGGTGCTGCTACCAATTGACCTCCATTCTTCAATGGATCAAATTATGCATAGTGGAAAATTAAAATGAAAATGCACATAAAAGTATGGGTTTTGAGATTTTCTCTTCCATTATAAACTAATATAAGTATCCTCATTATAATTAGAATTCATGGGATGACCCAACTAAGGATTAATATAAATATAATTGAAAATAAATGAATTTCATATACTATTGTTTAGGAGATGAAGAGTTCAATAGAATTTATACATGTAAAATAGCCCATGAAATTTGGGATACATTATCTGTTTCATATGATGGTTCCTCTAGGGTTAAGTAAATGAAACATAACACATATACTACTAAATATGATAACATTTAAATAAATAATAATAATCCTATTTCTTAAATGTATCTCATGTTTAATGAAATTGTGAACTCTATGATCTCTCTTGGAAGAGATGTTACAGCCATGGAGGAAATTATGAGAATACTTAGATGCTTAATGTATAGCTCGAGAGGGGAATTTTTCTCAATTAGGGAATCATGTGATATTAGTAATATACCATTCATGGATCATATAGTCAATTATATGATGTATGAGGAAGAATTAAATGTCAACAAGGAATAAGTAGAAGAACTATAGGGAAATTCAGTGGCCCTCAAAACCACTACTTCCAAAACTAAAGAAATGGGAAGGGAGAAATTACAATCCTTGGTAGAAAGTTCTAGTAGTTAACAATCATCACAAGATGGTGATGAATGAATGGATATATTTTAAAAAAACTAATATGTTTTTTAGAATAAATAACGTTTTTAGAAATACTCACTTCAATGAATGATATGATCCCAAGGGAAACTATAAGAAGGATCAGAAATGAAGTGAAAAATCTAATTAAATGGTCAGAAATGAATGAAAATGAAAATTAAATGTAAAGGATGATTTTCCGAAGATAAAATATAACATGAACTTGGTGGTAAATGATATAAAGTATATAAAGGCCATGAATGAAACATGGATTTCTTTTGAGGATAGTTCAAGTGACATAGAGTCTTCCCATGATGAAAATGATGACAAATCCATGATGTGTTTTATGACAAAGACATCTGAGGTAACCCAAGAATCTCATGTACATAAAATTTATTATTCTGCGGATGAATCAGACATTGAATAAAATATTAATAGAAAATAATTATTTTAATACTTCCAAATTCTTCAATACACTTGGACAGAACTAAAAGATAAATATAATTCTTTAAAGAAACTGCATACCTTCACTACTGCTATCAAATTTGTACTTTCTTTAGGGAAAGAGGGAAATGTTCATCTACTATAGGAGAACAATGAATGTAAGTGATGTAATGAAATGTTAAGAAAGGACCTAGTGAAATTTATCAATGGAGAACATGCTATTACATAGATTCCTGGTAAAAAAATTCCCATTGATAAAATACTGGAATATGAAATCAACCTAGGAACATAAATCTTTACAAAAACAAGTTCGTAACCAAATCTAGAAAATCTGTTTTTCTACCATGAAATGAAAATTCTACTACTAGTTCCAGTTCTGGAAAGTCATTTACAACCTCTAGTATTTCTAGACCAAATAGATTCTATCTTCCAATATTTTACATAATTCTTATTGGAACACCATGAAGTAGATTGTGGTCTCCTAAAGGACTGATTACTAATGATACTCTACCCAAACAAATTTGGGTACCAACATCATCTTTTGTTTGATTATTTTATAGGAATGTGGATTGAAGAGCTACTGAAAATTATTAAAGTACTTGGATAGTGGATGTTAATGAAACATGACCGGATATTACTCATGGTTCAAGAATTTAATAAATATTGATTTCATTAATGTCAGTTTTGCTGAGAAAGCTAAAGAAAAAATAATTGGACTTGACCAGATTTGTAACTATAACCCAATTTTAATATCTGATGTACAATTTTTTGTAGGATTAAAATATAATCTTATTATTATCTCTCTACTATGTGATGATGGATTTAATTTTTACTTTGAAAATGATTCTTTTTATATTTTTAATTTTAATAATGAATTAGTTTTTTTTAGAAATGAAAATGTATGTGTTGTTAACTTAGATACTTTAGTCTCTCAAAATGATTCAGGATTATTTATATTGCACAAATGCTATTTGATGTGGCATATAAGACATGGAATCTATAATATAAACTCTCTTATAAAGCTTAATATAAATTTTTTAGTCAAGGATATACCCTAACTTGAGTTTCCTTAAAATAAAGTTTGTAATCCTTGTCAAAATGTAAAACAACACAAAATATATTTCGAACGATAGAAATAAGTTTCAACATATCAACCTCTCGAGTTGGTTACCATGGATTTTTTTGGACCTTATAGATTCTTAGGTCGTAATGTGAATCACTATATTTATTTTATTATAGATTAATATTCTATATATACATGGACCTTCATCTTGGCTCACAAAAGTGAATCCTTCTCTCATTTTACCATGTATGCTAGGACTATATAAAATCTATATAACGCTATACTATTAAACATTACTTAATCTTTTGATATGTCATTTATTTGACTTTAATTCACATTGAGGATCTTTTTTTGTTTTAGATCATTTGAGAATTAGGTCATAACATATACAATACTACTTGTTTTTTATAAGTAGACACTTCTACCAACTGTCCATTTTTTCATAAAACAAAACTACTTTAAAAAGAATCATGATATCATTTCATGTTTTAACAGAAGAGATTTTCCTTTATCCCATCCATGATTCTATTATTATATATGTCAGGTGGAAATGATTTCAAAACATGGGATTTGAAAAAAAAACTCAGTAAGGGATATAAAATATAGAAAAAAACATTAGTCCATGAATACAAACAAATCAATGAAATCATAATTTTCAATAATAAACCATATGCTCTATAACATATCTCATAAAATAAAAATATTTAAAAATGACACATAGAAATCATAACTCATTAAGGTAATGTGTGGAAACCATAACATACATACATTGTAGCTTTCATAGCTACATAGAGAGTTATGTTTGGAATACATAACATAGAATATTCCCTAAATATCTTAATAGAAACAATAAATTTTAGCATTATCATGTTACCCAATGCATAAGAGAGAAATATCAGGCTCACCCACGGTCAAATTATCATGGAATCACCCGTAAAGGTAAATAATTCCCAAGAACAATAAAATAATCATAACACATAAAACAAACATAAAGGAATTATAACATTTAAACATAGAAATCACATGATTTCAGTTCAATATACTAACATAATCAATCCATTATCAAAAAAAATTTCAGTACCAAAATATTTAAAATTTTTATATGGTATTTACTTTCCATTTAAAAATAGTACAACTTGTTAAGGAAGACAAATATCAAATAATGCTTATAGCGGTAGAAAGGTCGATGTTTCCACATACATTGCAAAGAAAAATTCCTTTTGTCATTTAGTAAAACCCTTCATAAAAAGTGATTCCTTTTAAAAATAGTTAAATTAAATAAAATTTAAATGGGTAAAAATATACACCATATAAGAGAAGGCCGTGTATAAACCAAAATATTCCCCAATGAAAGGAGATTGAGACAAAGATCCTTACCTTGAGTCTAACTTGTCTCGTTCGTTTTTGCATTCCTGAATAATAAACATAGGATAAGTACTAAATGCCTCAGAACCTTTTTCATGTTTATTATCAATTTTATATTACTATTCATCATGTTATAAAAATTACAGAATTATTTATGTTCATATAGGTCGTTTTGCCGATATTCTGTACTTGACTCGAAAATGAACTTGTTTTGAGGACAATTCTCCATTAGTCAAAAGTCTATCAACCCTGGAATATTATTCATGATTTAGGTATCATATATATATAGTATATATGTATTTATAATAGTCCATAACATTTGGATATATGAAATTAAATGCACCATTCATGGAGAATGTAATCCATAAGTACACACGAACATTACTTTCAATTCATTTAAATATTAATGGAGTGAAAACTAAATCGTACATAGGTATATTATATTTTATAGTATAATATACATGTTTTATATGTTACATAAGATCATTAACACCATCCTTTATATGTTCCATGTATGGAATGAATGAGTCATATCACATTAAGAGGGCGGTAGTCCACACTTTCTAAAATAGAAATTATTGAATTTACCCTTCCTGGAAAGAAAAAAGGTATGTTATAAATAAAAATTACAGAATAATAGAGAAAATATAAATATAAAATATATCAAATATAAATATATTTCCATCATATTGTCCACCATGAGAGGCTGTAGGGGAAAATTGAACAATCAACTTTTCGTGAGGCAGTAGTTCGTCGTACATAGAAACAGTATGTTCGTATACATTAGATGGAGGTGTGTGTAAGTGTAGTTTGAATCCATTAAATAAAAATATCCTAGTATATTGAGGATAATGTTTTTTTAATCAAATATTATGAATAGAATAGGGAGTGTACTTGGATAATAAAATAAAAGAACTTGAGAGAAGACGTTACCTCTAAATCCGGAAACTTCTTTTGATTTCAATCAAAAGGCTTTCTTGAATTTTATTTAATCCCAAGGTATGGCTTCTTGGAGGAATGGATAGATGTTAGAAGATTATATGAGAATAATTTGGATGATATAAGGGGCTTTAAAGTTGGGAGTTATGTGGGTAGATGTGGTGACCTTTTATAAGAGGGAGGAGTGGCACTTTAGGAATGTTTATAAATATTAATTTATTATAAATTCAATTTCGATAACCAATGTTAAAAAACTCATTTCATTAGAATATAAGAATATTTTTCTTCAAATAAACATCATAATAAATTTCGTTGACAAGTTTATATTATTTTTTATCCTTATCATTTTGGATTTACCATTATTTTACCATTTTAAAATATACTATAATATCACGTTATTTACACATTTTGGGTAAGTTTAATTACCATATCATGTAAAAATTCTAAGAAAAATTAATTTATGAAATATTTTTACCTATATTTACAATATTTATAATCCTTAGATTTTTAGTAATTTAATATCATTCAATAAACTGTATTATATTTTAAGTTATGAATTATGTAAATTCCCGACACTATTCATAATTTATTTTTTTACAAATTCATGAAAACCTAATTCCATAAAACCAAAGGCATTAAATCAAAGATAATATGACAATATGACCCAAAATATTTGTGGATGACATCAAAATAAACATATTACATTTATTTTAACATTTATAATTTCATTTATTTGATTCCTTTATTAACGAAGCAATCACAACATCATCATTGTGTCATAATTAAATTTATTTATTTAATGTCTCAAAATTATAAATAAAATATATTGATATAGAAAATAATTTTAAATTTATAATTACTATTTATAGTCTAATTTATCAACTATATAACCCCATATAAAAAAAATTTTAGAAAAAGATTCATGTTTTTGTTATTATTTTCTTTACCTAAAATTAGTTATAATATAATGTCATTTTCACACCCATGTGGTTCCATTGGGTTCCAAAGTCTACCCAATGATGCCCATGGTTGGAAAAATATTATCCAGTAGAATTCAGACATGTGTTAGGGTATTTTAATATTTTTATAATGTTATTTTATACCGTTATTTATTAGATTTACCATTTAAACTAGGTAAATAAAATAATTACAGAAGTTACTATTCATAATGCCAAACAATAAAAGTTACCTATTCAAAAAATTTGGACCTTAAAATTCTGAATATGAAAACACTTTCTCTAAATTCAAAACATAGAATTTTACGGAATTATTTTAAAATTAAATAGTGTTGGAAAAACAAAATGTGGGTTTTTAAGAAGTAAAATCTATCAAAATATTGACATGTGTTTATATGTAATTTAAATGTGAAATTACATTCAATGAACATCATTGGCATAAATTATGAAAAAAAGATCTATTATACTTTAAAACAAATTAAAATGAAAATATAACTGTATAAATAAATTATCTAAATATAAACTATGAATTAAAATGCACTATTTTTCACTATTCATTAAATAAATGAACTTTATCGAAAAATTACAAAAAAAAATTCCAAAGTTATTTTTGGTTTCCTAATTCTATAGAAGAATTTTATTTTTCCAAATATAAGATATTTATATGTGTGTGACAAAAACTAATTTTAATAATGGTTTTCCATCAAAATACGGTAAAACAGCATTTTTAGAAAAATATTTCTTTTATCCGAAAAAATTAAATTTATTCTCATATCATATCTAGAAAATTTTAAGAATAATTTAAAACATTTAATATAATATATAACATATATTTTACAATAATTATAATTCTACAAAAATTGATATGATTTTATAATCCCAATTATTCTCTTTTTAAATTGGTTTTCTTTAAAACACATCCTTCATAAATCATAAGAGTAACTTTTGGAATCCATAAGATACATACATTGTTGCATTCACAGATACATATAGAGTTACATTTGGAATAACTATCAAATTATATTCCCTTAATTTATTATGAGAGACAATAACATTTAATTATGTCATGTTACCCAATGCATTGGAGTGCTATCTCGACTCACCCACCCCCGATTTATCACGGAACAACCCAAATATGTAAATTATTTCCAAGAACAATAACAAAATCATAAAACATAAAATAAGAATAATGGAAAGATAAAATATCTACATTGAAATAACCAGATAATAGTTCAATATATATTAACAAAATAAATCCATTCTAAAAACCATTTTCAACACCAAAATACATAAAAAAGGTATATGGTATTTATTTTACTTTTAAACAAATTATGGAATTTTATGAAATACAAATACAAAATAACTTTCTTTGTGGTGGAAAGGTAATTTTCTCCATGTTTTTTAAGAAATCCCTTTTTTAGTATAAGAAAAAACTTCATAGAAAAATATTCCTTTTGAAAACATCTAAATAAAATTTAAAGAAAAATCGTATAATTATACACCATATAAAATAAGTCCCTGTATAAACGAAAATGTGCCGTAGTGAAATGAGATTGAGATTACATCACTTACATTTAGTCCTACTTGTCTCGTTCATTTATTATATTTATAATCATGTTATAAAATTACATAATTATTTAAGTTCAAATCAGTCGTTTTGTCGAAATTTGGTACTTGAGTCAAAAATGAACTTATTCTGAGGTAAATTGTCCATGTAGTCAAAATACCTTCATCACCAGAATATTATTCACGATATAAGTATAATAAATATGTATTAGATTTTTTTTATAATAGTCCATAAAATTTTGAGATGAGAAATGAAATGCACCGTTCATTGAGACAGTAAGTCGTACGTATACGTGAACGCTACTTTCATTTCACTGTCAAATTAAAGGAGTTAAAACTAAATGATTAATAGGTATATTATAATTCCACTATACTATCTATGTTATATATTTTAATATTTTCATTAAAACCATCCTTTATACATTCCATGTATGGAATGAATGAGTTATATCACTTCGAGGGGGCGGTGGTCCAAACTTCCACAAATGAAATTATCATATTTTCAGATCATGGAAAGCATAAAGGTATGTTGAAAAAAAAATTTAAATAACCATATAGAAAACATAAATATAATACATATCATAAATAAATAAATATCCATCCTAATTTTCCCCATGAGAGGGGGTTGGGAAAAATTGAACAACCATTATTTAGTGAGGTAGTAGTTCACCGTACACAAAAAAATATGTTTGTATCCCTTATATGAAGGTCTGTGTATGTTTAGTATTAATAATTATCATAGAAACATCCTAGTATATTAATTATACTTTTTTATATAATCAAATCATAATAATATCATAGGTAGTGTAGAATGAAAATAAAATACAATAACTTGGGAGAAGTCGTTAACTCTAAATCGGGTATCTTTTTTGACTTGAGCCAAAAGGCTTTCTCGAAATACCTTATTCCCAAGGTGAGGATTATAAGAGTAAGGGATGGATGTTTGGGAATTATTTTAGCATAATTTTTTTGAGCCACGGGGGTTTAGAGGTGCTTCTTATGTGGGTAGAGATGGTGGCCTTCTATAAGAGGGAGGAGGGGAACATAAGTAATGTCTCGAAATATTAATTTATTATAAATTAAAATTCGATTAAAAATAATCCCAAATACTTATAATTATAATATAAGATAATTTGGGCTCAAATAACCATCATCCTATAAATTTTATACATGTTTTTAATATTTCATTATCCTTATCTTTTTGAATTAACCCTTATTTTACTTTTTTTAATCTTAACGTGATATAATGTTATTTATACATTATGGATAAATATAATAACCATATCATATAAAATTACCCACAAAAATTAATTAAGGAAATATTTTGACTTATCTTATCTATTATTAATAATCATATATTTTTAGCAATTTAATCTCAATAAATAAACATTTTTATATTTTATGTTATGAATTATTTCATTTTTGGACACTATTCATACTTGACTTTCTCAAAAATTCATAACAGATTCATTCCTTTGAAAAAAAGGCATTAAATCAAAACTAATATGTCAATATCATCCCAATTTTTTTAATGATATCCAAATAACCAAACAACATTTATTCTAACATTTATAATATCATTTAAGTGAATCCTTTATCAATGAAGAAATTACTGCATCATCATTGTGTCATAATTAAATGTTTTTATTTAATGTATAAATTTTTAAATAAAATGCCATGATGTATAAAATCTTTTAAGATTTATAATTACTATTTATATTTCAATATATAAGTTATATAACCCCATATAAATATTGTTTTAGTAAAATATACATTTTTATATTATATTTTTCTTTAAATTTAATTTATTCTTATAAAATTAAATTTTCACACCCATGTGGCTCCATGGACTCCTAAAATCTACCCAAGGATTCCCATGGTTAGACATATCTCATCCAATAGTTGTATTAAATGTTTTAGGGTAGTTTAATATTATTATAATATTAATTTTTTACACTTCTTTTCCAGATTTACTATTTAACCCTGGTAAATAAAATAATTTATGAAGATACTTTTGAAAATGTAAAAACATAAATTGTACATATTCAAAAAATTTGGATGTTATGATTCAAAATATGGAATCCAATTTTCCTAATTCAAAACACTTAATTTTCAGATATTAATTTAAAATTAAATCCCATTGTCAAAAACAAAAAAGCGGGGTTTTAAGAAGTAAAATCCATCAAAAGATAGACATGTGTTTATAATCAATTTAAAATTGAAATTGAATCCAATAAACATAATTGGATTAAATTAAAAGAAAATAATCTAATTATACCTTAAAACTAATTAAAATGACAATATAACTATATAAATAAATTATATGAAAATGTAGTTTGGAATTAAAATGCAGTATTTTTCATTACTCGTTAAAAAATGAACTTTATCAGAAAATTACAAAAAATTTAACCAAAGTAAATTTCAGTATCCCACTACAATGGAAAAATTATATTTGGTCAAATATAAAAAATATAATTGACAGAAACTAAATTTAATAATGGTTTCTCATCAAAAGGAGGTAAAATGGTATATTTGGAAAAATAATTCTTTTATCTAAAAAATTGAATTTATTCTTATATCATATCTAAAAAACATATAATATGTATTTAAAAAATTTAATTCAATATTTAACACAAATTTTTATTTAAATAAAAATCTATAAATAGTGATACGATTTTATAAACACAATTATTCTCTTTTTAAGTTGATTTTCAAAAAACACATCCTTTATATTCAATTGTTTTTTATTTCCATTTATAAAAATTTTGGTAACTAATGAATTATTATTTAAACATGTGCATTCCATATTTGAAATTTCATTTTCTACTATTCATTCCCTTTATTATAGTTCTTAGGTGTTAACTACCATTTAAAATATTTTTTCATTATTTTACGGTATAACTCAATGTTATGTGCAACGTAAGGTTTCTGAAAAACCCATTGTTGCATGTCGAGTACAGTATCAGAAAAAGACACCCCATTAACATTAAATCAATATATTATTCATTAATATTAATTGAAAAGAAAATTATTTATTATATATATACCTGGGTTATTACATCATTTCCACCTTTTGGAAATGGAATACTTGTAATGTTAAAATTGGGGTCGGAAGCTTTATTGAAAATCCCAAATTGGAAAAAGTGACAATAAAAATATCACTTTAAAAGAAATAAAGAGAAGTAAAAATGTCACCCGAGATAACATATACTAGGATTCTAAGTATAAAAAAATGGATATGGAAGATAAACCAAGTGTCATGTTTTGATGGAGAGTGATAGAAAACATGATAAAGAGAAAGTTATCTTCAAGGAAACCATAAACTTGTAGTGGGTTAAATTGTCTTTGATTCCCCAGTAGGAAAATTGAACAAAGAATTTTTTGGTTTAATGTTCCTTTCCATAAATTTGAGTAATTTTAATACTACCTAGACTATGATCATAAGGAAATATACTAACATTAAAATTAGTGTTTCATCCTTTATTAAATTTCTACCACAAACTAATCATCTCTCTAAACAATGAGTACTCAAGATGACATGGTAACAAGTGAAGTGCTAGAATCCATAACATGATTATCCTACAATCCAAAAAAGATTAACTTTATATTTTCTTTGTCTTTAGACATTAAACAAAACCAAAAGTTTTAGTACGGGATCAGAAAATCCCCAAAAGTATAATCCTTTATAAAAACAAATACTACTCTTAAACTGCAAATTTCAACAAACAACACCAAAATTTAAACAAAGGCCATTCAATACACACTTTTCTATTAAATTCATCAATATAATCCAAACAATTATTTAAACCCAATGCTCATAAGAATGAGGTTACATAGTATTCCATGTTAACTCTTAATATTTATCACTAAATATCATTGACTACTATTAAAGTCTCATACTATAAAGTAATTATGATAATCACATATTCTCCATGATAGGTTAATCATTTCCATAAAAAACCGAAATTTCTATATGTCCACAAAAGACATATTATTTCAAAATAAAATTCAACCATTACTCCTCAAATGAAATCGCATAGTATTCTATTTTCCATAGGCGTTTGTGATACCAAATGAGAGAAAGTATTCTATAATAACATTTATAACATAATCACAAAATCATTTTCTTATACTAAGGATATCCATTTGATAAAATATAAGTTAAAAAATAAACTTATTCTTGATCCATTGAATCATATAACTAAAAAGAATAAGTTATACTAACAAGGGGCTTCATGTCTTCCAGGGGTAGGGGAATCTCCATTGTCACCCTTCAGTTGTGGGTTCGATTCCCATGGCCATGCCAGACGTGACGGGTTTTCACCCATCCTGTGGGTTGTCCTTTTTCAAAAACCATGTCATTCTTATAAAATTCTAAACAATATTACATTTTCCTCAAAAATAACTATATCCTTATTTATCCATAAAGGTTATCTAATACATTTCATTTTGCATCCCAAGAAGTAATAACCTGTAATTTCCTGAAATGAATTGACCTTATACACACTAATGGTTCATTATAAAAATATCCATAAAATAAAAGATAATTATTACTCATTTAAAAACAACATTACTTTTACAAATTCCAGAAGTATTCCAATGTAATCTCATCATTAATACATTTAAACATATCATCTTCCATAAATCTGACATAACAATAAATTTCTAAAATATTGAAATCTTATTCATCGAACATTCTTCATGATACTTTATCTATGTTTTTCCAGATTATCCTTTAATAATTATTTCCTACAAAAAAATTAATCCATAGTTTCCTAATATTAAATAATCTAAACACATGTGATAAGAAATAATCCATACCTTAAAAAGTTCATTTTCATTTTCCTATTCATCAATTGGAATGGAATGTGGAATTGGTAAACATATATTTGTATGGTCCTGTTAATCCCACTCCCAAACCTTCTTCTTAGGAAATCTATTTGTGTATTGACCATGCAAACAACATTTAAAACATTAAATTGATCTTTCACAATGAACGTATTTCCCTTTCCTGAAGACAATAGAATGCTTCCTTTTTTCCTAGAAGGTTATTCCTTTGTGACCTTCATTACCACATCAATAATAGCTTCCCATCCATTTGAAGCATTTTGGTAGGGGTTTCATTCCACATTCTGGACATATAGTTTTTTGAATATACTAACATTTATTATTTTTTATAGAACATCTATAGGGATTAATTTCTCTCATATATGATTCGTTATAAAAATCATCATGGTTCAAGTGGTCAATCATGACTCTAGATAGTTGGTTAATAATAACCACAAGAGTTCTCATTGAAGATCCCATTTCATTCAGTTTCTTATTCAAAACCCCACCACAGTTTCCTGCACAAAAAGTGCTACTTTGGTGCATGCTAGATCCAGACATTTACTAAAACTAAAAATGTTATTGTGATTATAGCATTAAAATCCTCATATACTATATTATGAGGAGGTTAGAAACTACGATATACTTATTCATTTTATCCGAAACACATTAAATTTATCTAAAATAAATATAACTCTTTCTAATATTACAACCATTATGGTTATGTCCCATATGCTTATATAACACCCTAACCACATAGGTTATCTAAAAAGACATATGTTACCAACTTTAAGGCCTAATCCATAAAAATTTCTTAATCTTGTGGTAAGTCAATAATTTTACATTAATTCACATCAAGGAACTTTTTAGGTTTGGGGATTTAGAGAATTAGGTCATAACATATACATAACTATTTGAATATTACATGTAGACACTTCTACTCAATATCCATTTATTTCATAAAACAAAAACTCTTTAAAAAGAACCATTTCATCATTTCATGTTTTAATATCATAACTTTTCCATGATCTCATCCATGACTCTATTCATCTTTTTTTCAGTAAAAAAGTTGTCAAAACATGGGATGAGCCTAAAAGGATCAAATGGGGTTATAAAATAATGAATGAAAACATTATTCTATGAATAAATATAAATCAACGAAATAATACATTTTAATCATAAAAAATATTCTCTTTAATATACCTCATGAAATTATATGATTTATGAATAACATAATGAAATCATAAATCATAAAAATAACTTTTGGAATTAATAACATACTTACATGGTAGCTTTCAAAGATACATAGGGACTTACATTTTGAATATCCATCACAGTATATTCCCTAAATCTCTCAAGAGAAACATTAATGTTTACTTATGTCACGTTACCCAATGCATTAGAGAGCTATATCAGCCTCACCTTCCCTTGATTTATCCCGGAACCACTAGTATATGTAATTAATGCCAAGGAACCATAACATAATCTTAACACATAAAATAATCATAATGGAAAGATAAAATTTCTTTATTATATTCACAAGATATCAGTTCAATATATTGACAAAATCAATAAATTATCAAAACAATTTTATGTACCAAAATATGTAAAAAGGGTATATGGTATTTATTTTCATTTTAATGAAATTACTGATTTTAAAGGAAGCCAAATAATAAATAATTCTTGTGGTGGTGGAAAGGTCATCATCACCACTTACGTTAAAAAGAAACATTCCTTTTATTATTTAGTAAAACAATTCTTAGAAATAAATTCCCTCCAAAACTTCTAGAATTAATTTAAAAGAAAAAGGGTATAATTATTAACCAAATAAAAATCGGTGAATTTATACATTCTTCATAAAAAAATTTAGGTTTATTATTTATTTTTTATTAATTATCATCATTTTATAAAACATACATAATTATTTAAGTTCATATCATTCTTTTTGTAGATATTCGTTACTTGAGTTGAAAATGTACTTGTTTTGATATAAATTTTCCACATAGTCAAAAGTACATTGTCACGATAATATTATTCATTATTTAAGTATCATATAGATCTATTATATTTTTATTTAGAATATTCGATAAAATTTGGAGAAAATAAATAAAATGCACTGTTCAGGGAGACGGTAACTCATGCATACGATTGAACGATACTTTCATTTCTTTGTCATATTAAAGTAGTGAAAACTATATGACACATTGGTATATTATAATTATATTAAAATAACTATGTTATATATGATACATAATATAATTAACACAATAATATATATGTTCAATGTATGTAATGAATGAGTCATATGACTTTGAGGGGGTGGTTGTCCACACTTCCACAAATGAAATTATCATATTTACACATCATGGAATGTATTATGGTATGTTGTAAATATAAATTATAAAAGATTATATACAATATACCTATCATATATATGATATATAAATACAGTTCCATCATAATGTCCAACATGAGTGGTGGTTGGGGAAAATTGGAAAATCATCATTTTGTGAGGCAGTAGTTCGTCGTACACATAAGCAATATGATCGTATCCATTATATGGGTGTTTGTATAAGTGTATTTAAAATAATTTTCATAAAATAATCCTAATATATTGACAATAAGGGTGATGTTATGTAATAAAAGAATAAGAAGATGATTTGGAGTGGAGAAGGAAAAGAAAATAAAAGAATTGGAGAGAAGAAATTTCATCTAAATTGGGGAACTTCATTTGATTTGAGCCAAAAGGATTTATTGAATTTCCATCCACCCAAGGAAATGCTTCTATTAAGAAGGAGGGGAATTTGGGATCTTTTGTAACATAATATGTGTTGGTTATGTGGGTAGTAGTGGTGGCCTTCTATAAGAGGTTGGAGGTTCCCTATAGGAAAGTAGAGAAATATTAATTTATTGTAAATTAATTTTAGATTAAAATGGGTCCATAACTAATTTAATTATAAGATATGATGATATTTTTTCAAATACCCACCATCCAAAAAAATTTAGACAAGTGTTTAATATTTTTTTGTCCTTATCTTTTTGGTTTAACCCTTATTTTACCCTTTTTAATCATACTGTGATATCGTGTTATTTACACATTGTGGGTATATGTAATTATAATATCATGTCAAAAGACCAAAAAATTAATTTATGACATATTTGGAATTACATTAACCGTTTTTATGAAAATTATATTTTAATGATTTTAATATCATTCAATAATCAATTTTATATTTTATGTTATGAATTAATGCAATTTTGGAAACATTTTATAGTTGACTTTTTTATAAATTCTTAAAAACATGATTTCTTAGAACTAAATACATTAACCAAAACATAATATGTCAATATCATCCATAAAATTCGTGGATAACATCAAAATAACCATATTACAATTATTTTAACGTTTAGAATATCATTTATATGAATACTTTATTAATGAAACAATCACTACATCATAATTATGTCATAATTAAAATTAATTATTTAATGTATAAAAATTAAAAATAAAATATAATGATGTAGAAAAGCTTCTAATAATTATAATGATAATTTATAGTCGAATATATCATTTATATAACTCCATATAAATTTTTTTTTTAGTAAAATATGCATGTTGTTGGGATATGTGTTAGGGTATGTGTCATTGTAGTTTAATATTATTAAAATATTATTTTTTTACCCTTATCTACCTGATTTACCCTTCAACCATGGTAAATAAAATAATTACTAAAGACACTATTCATAATGTCCAAAAATAAAACTTAGATATTCACAGAATTTGAATCTTATGATTCTAAATTTTGAATCCATTTTTCCAAATTTAAAACACAAAAATTTCAGAAATTAATTTAAAATTAAATCTCGATGTCAAAACCAAATGCAGGTTTTTAATAAGTAAAATCGATCAAAATATTGACATATGTTTATATCAAATTTAAAAGTAAAATTACATAAAATGATAACCACTGGATTAAATGATAAAAAACAATACAATTATATATTCAAACCCAATTAAAACAAAAAAACTAACAATATAAATAAATTAGATAAAAAATGTAGTTTTGAATTAAAATGGAGTATTTTTCACTATTCACTAAAAATTGTATTTTTTCAGAAAAATACCAAAAAATTTAACCACTGTATATTTTAGTGTCCCACATCTATTTAATAAATTTAGTTTTTCAAACAGAACATATATAAGTGAGAAAAACTAAAATTATAAAGGGTTCTCCATCAAGAGGTAGTAAAACTGCATTTTTAGAAAAAATATTCTTTTATGCGAAAAATTAAATTCATTCTTATATCATATCTAGAAAACATATTGGATGAATTTAAAATTTTAATTGAACATATAAAAAATATTTTTAATTAATTAAAAATCAATAAATAGTTATATGATTTTATAAACACAATTATTCACTTTTAAAATAGGTTTTCATTAGAAGGCATCCTTTATAATAAATTGGTTTTTATTTCCATTTATAAAAAAGTATTTAACCAACGATTAAATATTTAAATATGTGTAAACCATATTTCGAAATTCATTTGATACTATCCATTCCCTCCATTCAAATGGCTAGTTGTTAAATACCATTTTGAACATTATTGTATTATTTTTTTGTATAACTCAATGTTCTGTGCAACATAAGATTTCGTAAAACCCTATTGCCACATGTCATGTTTTTTGTTGAATAAAATGTCCCCTATAAACTAAATTTAATATCTTATTCATAAATATTAATATAAAAGAAGACGTTTTACTTTATAAATACCTTGTTAGTACAATCTAAGTGGTCATAGAATTAAATATCTAAGAAGTTACCATGGTCATGAGTTTGATCCTTTTTCTCACAAAATTGGTATAGTCATAACTTATCATCCCATAGAATACCTAAAAAAATAGTGTTATTGAAATAAGTAATATAAAACTACTACTAGTTGCTATAACAATGCTTAATAAATATGACCTACCTATTTAATTTTAGGCTGAAGCTATAAATACAGCAAGCTATGTTGTTAACTGAGTGTTAATCAGACCTATTTATAAAATAACTCCTTATGAGTTGTGGAATAATATAAATCCCATGGTTAAATACTTCAATGTTTTTAGTTGAAATGTCTATATTTTTAACAATAAGGATAATCTGGATATGTTTTCCTCTAAGTGTGATGAATAAATATTTTTAGGTTATTTAATATCTATTAAATCTTTCTAGTCTTTAAGAAAAGCACCTAGTGTATGGAAGAATATGTACATGTAAAATGTGATGAAACAGATCCACATGAACCAAAGACCTCCCTATAAAATCTTGAGTCTAAAATCATCAATGATGATATATATGATGAATTTCTCATTAGGGCTACTCCAGAAGAGATAAATCAGTTTGAAGGGAATAAATTTTGGAATCATGATGATAGACCCAATGACTCCTTGACCATAAGAACTAAATGGGTGTTCAGAAATAATGTAGATGAAGCTGGTTACATATTTATAAACAAATCTATATTGTTTGTACAAGGATATAGTCAATAAAAATGAATTGAATGTGAATAAATTTTTTCACTTATTGTAAGACTAGAAGCCATTATAATCCTTCTTTTATATGCAGCACATCTCAATTTCAAACATTATCAGATGAATATCAAGAGTGCATTCCTAAATGGGAATATAGTTAAGGATGTTTTTTTGAACAACCCCCTTGTTCTACAAACCCTCACCTTCAAAATCAAGGTTTTAAATTAACTAAAGATATATATGGTTTAAAATAGGATCCAAAAGCTTAGTATGATAAATTAAGTGGTTTTAATATTTTATAAGTTTTTTAAAAAGGTATAGTTGATCCCAATATTTTTATAAAAAAAATTATAATGATGTTTTAGTTGTAAAAATCTATGTATACGACATTATTTTTTATTCTTCTAGAAATTTTTAATGTTCCAATCATTCTAAAATAATGAAAATTGAATTTGAAATGAGTTTAACGGGTGAACTAAACTTCATTCTTGGATTTCAATTTTTTCAAGACAAAGACGGTATTATATTAAATCAAATTAAAGATAGAAAATATCTTATAAAAGGTTTTTCCATGGATAGAACTAAAAGTAGTGATACTCTAATGAGTACTATTTGTAAGTTAGATCTTGATGGAATTGGTAAATCTATTCATGAAACCAATTATAGAGGAATGATTGTATGTTTACAACACTTAACATTTATTTGGCATGATATTATTTCTAGTTTTTTCATGTGTTCATATTTTCAAGGAAACCCCAAAGAGTCACATAATCTTGCTGTTAAAATTATTTTTAAATACCAATAATAGACAATGAATTTAGCACTGTTTTATCCTAGATGAAACTCATTTGATATAGTTAGCTATTCTGATGCCGATTTTCGTGGTTGTATGTTATATAGAATGAGAATCTATGGAACATGTCATTTCGTAGGAAAGTATCTAGTACAATGGGTAGTAGACATCCAAATTATGTTGCACTATCTACTTCCGAGGCCGAAAACATAGATGTTGGTAGTTTTTTAGCACAAATTTTGTGGATTAAACACATTTTACTGGATTATAAACATCAATTCATCCAATTTACCTATAAATTGTGACAATACAAGGGCTATTAACATTTAAAATAATCATGATTCAAATTTTTCAATAAAGAATATTGATGAAATAAAACACTTTCTGATAGATCAATATCAAAAGGGTGATATCACTTTGGAATTCATTGGTACTAAAAATCATCATGTTGATATATTTACTAAGACAGAAAATTAAAATAGAATAAATTACATCATAAATTTGTTTGGAATGATACGCCTAATGTGAATAGTTTATTTTGTTCACAATTTACAGTTTCATGATTCACAATTTCACAAGTTACTATCTTGCAGTTACTATCTCACACTTAGTGTCTCACAGTTACTATCTCTTGGTAACATTAACATAATTTCTATCTCAATGATACGATCACATCATTTGGAGTCACACCATAATGATGACACTATGAATACATGTTCTGGTCTCACTCTAATAACTCATATTTCTATTTTTATTTTTTATTTTGCCATATCACTTTATCAATAATATTATTTTTTTTATACAATGTATTTGAGTTTGTGACGTTTGAAATCCCTAAATTATATACACCTGATTCTTTTCAATCCTCTCTTCACTCGATCTCTCTTATCTTTCAACTAAAACCCTTATCTATCAAAAAATTATCCCTATTTCACCCATTCATCTTGGTCGAACCCACATTGGATGCCTAGAATAAATAATATGTCTTCATCGACTCCTAAGAAGAGCAGGTCTTATAATAAAGTGCAAAAAAGTGCCGAAAGTAATGCCTAAAGGACCATTGAATCCAGGCCTTGCTGATCGAACAGTAGTTCCAAAGAATGATGTTTTTCTAAAATAGATGCTAACTAGTAATTCACTTTTTTGGAAAGGAATGGATGAATAGGGATGATTGGATTGGTTCAAAAAACAGAACAAACTAATTTATCAGAATCTAGTTTATGATTTTTAATAGTATATTCAGTTCTCGTTTAATTCTAAATATTATTTTGTAGTAAGAATAGGGGTGAATGGTCCAAGGTGTACATTATCATCGAGGTTTTGGGATAGATTCCAAGGAATATCTCTTGAAGGAATTTTCAATAGATTAAAAAAGAGGTCATCCACCTCCTTGTCATGTTTTAATCCTAGAAGATGCTCTAGGAAGCTTAACAGGAAACAAAAACAAGAGAAGATCAATTGTTGCTGAGCATGATGGTGAGACAAAAATGTTGTTCAAGTTTATTCAAAACCTTATTTGTCAAAGGAAATGGGAATTCTCTTCCTGAAAGTATCAATATTTATTCTTGATATATCTTATGAAGAATATTAACAAGATCAATCTATGAATGTATATTATAATAAAAATGTGTGTAATGATCAAGACAACCTCAAATTCAACCTCTCTATTTTATTAAAGGATAATTTCTGAAATGTTTTATTCCAAGGGAGTAGTTTGTTTGAATGAAGATATAATAGAATATTATGATTTTTTATCTCAAAGGATACAGTAAGAAGAATGAAGGTTAGTTGGAACCCATGGAAGAAATCGCGACTGGAATATAATGAATGAATTTTTGAAAAGTTCAACTCAGTTGAATACCCTTCAAGACTTAATATTTTATACGAAACTTATCTAAAATTTGATGAAGTTGTTGAATATTCATATGAAGTGGTAGAAGATGCAGTATATGCACCTAAGTATGGAACTATCATATAAAAAGAAGACATCGGTCTACCTTTTCCAAAATATGTTTTTATAATAGTTGTAGTGGTTGATAAAGGAGGTGTTAGCATTAAAGAAGAGCCTATTGTAGAATAATATCCTATTGTAGAAGAAGAACCTACTATTTAGGGAGAATCCTCTTATAGGTAACAGTTTGAAAAATATGTTGAAACTAAAGTTATTTTATCTTCTAAATATATAATGAAATATGAATTTCAGAAATATATAAAATAGATGGGTGAACCTATCAAAGGTGAGGATTTGGAAATGGATCAGGAGACCAAATATCTTATTCCTAGAAGTGATGCACTGATTGAGGGGGAGTAACACCCATGTCCAGAAAGTTTTCATGTTCCAAATTCTATAGAAAAAATCTCAATAGATACCTAGTATAGGATTCCCAGTTTTTTTGATGTGAATAATACCCAAGAGGCCTCAGTAAAAGGCATAGATCATTCCAATATGTTTTAATTGAAACCAATTTCTTCTATAGAAGTAACCTCTCCTAAGGATCATAAACCTATTTCTGTTCCTATCCCTAAACCCACAAAATAATCTTCCTATTTTGTGATTCACAATGATCTAAATACTTTTGGAAAAACTTTATTATCTGAATTTGAAAAGATCATAAAATCACAACCTACCCCTGTGAATAATCTTATTGAATGAGATGTTGCCTTAGTTTATAGAGAAAATTATATGGCACAATCAACCAAATTTTCTTCATGAAATACAAGAAGAAAGGATTGAGAATGGGTAGTTGAGTGATGAGGTGAACTCTATAAAATTTATGGTTAAAGATGTGTAGAAAATCTTAAAAACTAGTCAACCCCCTATTTCACAACATGTTGGAAATGTTGGTGATAAGATGCCAAAAAAATTATATATGATTATTAAAACCTACTCTCTTCATTGGAAAATGTGGGGGAGAGAAACAGAAAGGTAGTAAATGAGATGTGTGCACTTCTTTTTGGACATAATAATCTAATTTTTGAATATAAGGGATGTTTTCAGAAGATTCTAAATCTACTTAAGTCTCTCACATCAGCTGTTACAGCTTCAACATACACTGGAAAACCATCTCAACCTATGGATAGTGACATAATTGGAACTGTTTTCAATGAAGAGATTTATTCAGTGTTCAGTGGACTTGATAAGTAATGTTCCTCTTTTATCATCAAGAATAGTTATTGAGTACTTTATTTTGTTAGGATCCATTCAATTATTTCCAATGATTCTTAAGAATAAATATACAAGAAAGTTGATTTCAATATTAACAGAATTTACTTTAAGCATGATCTAAACAAACACATCAAGTATCATGTAGTGAATTTGAAAATTCCTCCAATAACTCATGCCTTCAAGACTAAATTTCAGATGTTGAAATAATTTACTCCTCTGTTGGACATGGTTTTGGAAAACAAAGATGGCTTTGAGAATTCTATGTCTTATGGTGGTGAGATCATCCCTGATTTCCATATATTTTTGAAGCCCTATCTACTTGTGCAATGTACTTCCATTGTGGATCCTCTAGCCACCCTGTTGATGCTGGGTTTAATTCCTTCCACCTCCACTACAATTTCCCTTACATCGAATTATATATCTCTGGCTCTGAGGTAGATCAAACATGTTATTATTGATCAACACATCACGTTGTCTTCCACCAAACCATCTCTTGCACTCTCTTCCATTGAACAAATTTATATTCCTTCTTTCAATATTAGACAAATCCCTTCTACCACATCAAAATACGCTCATATGAATCCTTCTAATGTCTCTTCTAAGGGAAAATAAAATAATGATTGCTTTAAAGAGAATTTAAGGAAGTATTTTTTATAGGGATGTATTGTATTTTACATTATTTGTGTACTGAACTCTATCATTCTATTCAATCCAATGGACACAATTGTTGTCTATTATCTTAAATGCATTCATTCAATATTAATTTTTATATTTATTGTTTTTGATAATCCCAAAGGGTGGAAAAATACGTCAGGGAATTTATAGAAGCATTTATTAGAAAGGGATCTTCATGGGAGAGGCATAGTTTTTATATAGACTATTACATATATAATAAATGATCTAGTGTAGAAAACATTCTTTACTATGGTTATTTTTTAGTTTTTATATTGGTTTTAGGGAGACGTTATTAAAGAAGACTTTATAAATATTGTTTTTTACATCATTTATTTTAAAACAGACAAAGAAAAAACAAAAAACCGAAGGATTTTTCATGCTGGTTAATCAAAAAACGGTGTGGAAAACACTTCGGAGTCATGATGTATTACAACGGTTATTTAAAAACTGACGTTGAATATACTTTATGAAGTCAGTTTTTATATAACTGATGTCCAAATCACACCTCTGAGTCATTTATCACATCGGTTATTTGCATAACTGATGTGATAAAGAAATATTCCAAGTGGTTTTCCACGTTGGTTAAATAATAACTGATGTGAGAACATATCTACTATGTCAGTTATTTTATAACTGATGTCAAAAAAATTCCCTTCCATTTATTACATCGGTTATGAAATAACTGATCTAAAAACCATTCCCATGCATATGTTATGCCATTTTTAAAATAACCGACGTTAAAACCAATACCGGTGCATTTTTTACGTCCGTTATAAAATAACCGACTTAAAAGCCAAATTTTTTTATAATTAAACCGTTGAAAAAAAATTAAGCCCATCCAAAAGAAAACCTGAAATAGAACAAAACCAGACCCCCCCCCCCCCCACACCACAAACCCCTGGACCCCCCCCCCCCCCACACACACACTATAGGACACCCCCCAACCCCTGGACTCCCACCACCCTCATAGATAGCCCCACACCCCTGGAGACCCCCCCTGACACAATTATTCCCAGCTAAATGTATACCTGATACAGAAGAAAAACAGACCAACCCCCCCCCCCACCCCACAAGACAGCCCTCCCCCACCCCCTGGACATCCCTCTCACACCCCTAGAACCCCCCCCCCCCCACCCCACCCCACTAAATAGCCTACCCACAACCATAGACAACCCCCACCCTCCTAGACAGCCCCCACCCCCTGGACAGCTCACCCACTCCCCTAGACACCCCCTCCCCCATGGACTCCCTGCACCCCCCCCCCCCCCCACACACCTCGGGACTGCCCTCCCACATCCTATAACCCCCCCCCCACCCTGAAAACCCCCTGGACTACACCTACCCTCATGGACACCCTAGACACCCCCAACCCACTAGGCATCCCTCCAACACCCCTGGAAACCCCCACTCCACAGGACATCCCTCCCCAGACCCCTACATAACCATCCCACACCATTAGAAACACCCCCACATGCTTGGACACCCCTTGGACTGCCCCCACCCTCGTGGACACCCCCACCCCCTGGACAGCCCTCCCACACCCCTAGAAATCCCTATGTCCCAACTAGACACCCCCAACCACTAGACACCCCATAGAAAGCACTCCCACCCTCATGAACACCCCCACCCCTTCTCACCCCATCCGACTGGACACCCCTCCCACAACCCCAGGATAGCCCTCCCACACCCCTAGAACTCCCCCACCCCACTAAACAGACTTCCCACAATCCTAGACACCCCCCACCTTCCTGGATATCCCCCACCCCCTGGACTGCCCTCCCACCCTCCTGAACCCCCAGCCCCATTGACACCCTGTAACCCCCCTTACCCCACTAAACAGCCTACCCACAACCCTGGACACCCCCACCCTCCAGGGTATCCCCCACCCTTTGGATAGACCTACCACCCTCCTAGACACGCCCACCCCCATGGACACCCTAGACACCCCCCTACACCTATGAAAATCCATCCCATACCACTAGAAACCCCCCACGCCCCTGAGCACCCCTGGACGACCCCTACCGTCAGGGAAACCTTGGACACCCCACCCCCACCCCACTGTACAACCCTCCCACACCCCTGGAAGGCCCCCACCACATTGGACAACCCTCCCTAGACCCCTGGACATCCATCCCACACCCCTAGACCCCCCAAACCCCTGGACACCCCCTAGACTTCCCCACCCTCATGGACACCATGGACACCCCCACCCCCTGGACATCCCTCCCACACCCTAGAAAAGCCCCCTAACCCACTATCCCCCACTCCCACCCCCACCCCGCTGGAAAGACCTCACACACCCCCTGGATAGCCCTCCCACACCCTTGGAACCCCCCCCCCCCCACCCTCACCCCACTAAACAGCCTTCCCACAACCCTAGACACCCCCACCCCCACGCCCCTCCTGGACCGCCCCCACCACCTAGAAATCCATCCCACCCCCCTAGCCACCCCCGCCCCCATGGAATCCTTGGACACCATCCCCCACCCCACCACCCCTGGACACCCCCTAGACAGCTACCCACCCACATGGACACCACCACACCCCCTAGAGATCCCCCCCATCCCTAAAAAGACCCATGACCCCACTGGGACCCCCCTCCCTCCCACACACCCCTTGACAGCCCTGGATATCCCTCCCACCCTCATGGACACCCCCCCCCCCCCACTGGACAGCCCTCTCCCACCCCCTAGACATCCCTCTCATGCCCCTAAGAACCCCCCCCCCCCCACCCCACTAAACAACCTGCCCACAACCCTGGACACCCCCTAGACAACCCTAACCCCCTGGACATCCCTCCCACCCTCCTGGACAGCCCCACCCCCATGAACACACTAGACACCCCCCCCCCCCCACTACCACCACTAGACTCCCCCTGGACTGCCCCACACCCTCATGGACCCCCCCCCCACCCCTCCCCACTGGACATGCCACTATCACCTTTGGAAATCCCCCTAACCCCACTGGGAACCCCCCCCCCCCCACACACACACACAAACACTAAACTGGATAGCCCTTCCACACCCTTGGAAACCCCCCACCCCACTGGACACCTCCCCACACACCTGGAAAAACCCCAAGACCAGAATCCATACAAGAAAACCCATCATAACTACACCAAAACAATAAGTTGTCCAAAATAAAACAGTCACATATAAAACATTCATAACATACAATGTCCACACAGAAAACAAATATCCAACTTAAATGATAACTAAATACACAATTATAATGACAATATTAAAAATTACATTTTACACTACAAACAAACTAAAATCCAATCAAACCTATAAAATAATTTGACCATTCCACTTGTTAGTGTTCGACCTCTGGAGAACTATAGGTTTGAGGGTCACCAAATAGCTACAAATTAAATTTATAGTACTTTACATTTATAATGATTAAATAGAATGAAATATTATGTCAATGTATCAATGGAAATCTTACAATGTCAAAGTTTAAAAGGAAATCTTACCATGTCAATGTTCACAAGTGTTCCAGTTGTAATTATATCATACATAAATCATTACATATAATATCCACATTAGAAGACACCATTTTGTTCATGACAATTCTGTTTTATTGACTGCAAATTCAAAATATTATTTTTATGTAATATATCAAAAATTAAAAATTATAAATGGATATTTACCTTTACTTCGACTTATTTGATCTTTACACTATTTTCTTTGTTTTTGTTTCGAAAGTAGACCCATAACCTATTAAAAAATAATATGAATAAAATAAATTTATAATTAGATAAAATATATTCAACAATTAAGAAATTCAAACATACTTTTCCAACATATTCTTAAATCTTTCCTGCACATCACCGTGGAAAGAGCATATCCAATAAAGTGTTTTATCCCTTGGGAAAAAAACATACAACATCCAATGATCACTGATAAATCATAATTTAACGTTTGTGGTTTTTTATGTTAAATGGTAATGAAATCTTTGCCAGAGATATGATTCATAACTCTCACAAAAAGGCATATTCCAACATTGTGTGATTATATTCTTTTCAAATCTTTCCCCAACATAAATAATTCTTTGTACCTCATCCAATGTATGTTCTTCAGTGGAAATCAAATGTGGGTCCGTGAATCCATATACATTTTTCCTCTCATTCTTCTCACACATGTTATAATTATACCCAATACAAAACAGACATAAGTATATATTTTAAATAAATATAATGCAGGGAAAAGGTGATAAGACTTACATGGAAAACATTTTCACCACGTTGATGCCCAACATATCTCTAGTAACAAGTTCCATGATATTAGTTTTCAAAATCTCCACAGTTATTGCACTTCCACAAACATGATCTCCTATTGGAAACTCATAATGAACCCCCAAAAAATTTGATTATCTTGACAATCTATCTAGACTACTAAAATCTATATCTAATGTCATATCCATTTGTCTTTGTTGTTGTCCATAAAGTATTTCTTTACCTTTGAAGTATTCCTATAAAAATAAATAGAAAAATATATTAGTTTTCAAATGTTAAAACAACTTTAATAAAAAAAATAAAATAGAAGATATAACATACATACCTCTATGGTAATGATTCGCAGAAATCTAGATGGCCAAATTAAAAAATGGTTGATATTGTGTCCAAATATCATCACCACATCTGTAGGTAATGGTAATCAAGCTTATCTATCTATAATATATAGTATAGTGACCCTATGATGCTCTAACTATAACTATTGATGATGAACTGTATCTTCTATAAAATATACCATCCCATATGAAACTATATGATGTTGAGGATCATCAACATACAACTCGCAATAATTAGGAAGTTGTGGCGGAGTAGTAGGATAAGATATGGGGTCTGCAGGCTGAGGTGGGGAGTGGGAGCTACTTCTGGAGGTGGAGGATAGGGAATGGGGTATGTAGGGGGAGGTGAAGGAGTGGGAGATGCAGTCTAAAATTGTCTTTTCTTGTCTACAAACATAGACTATATTGACACTCTAATCTTTTCCTCCATCTTCACATTATTATTATGATCTTCAGCCTTCAAGGATTCTATTTTTTTATAAACACCCTCAACGGAAGAAGTAGAAGAATGTGGGAACACATTTATTACTGACACACCCATCAGATATCCTCTTACTTGACCAGGATGTTTGAGCATTCCCAATGTTGCAGATAAAATATCTTTCCTCCTAGTAGCTGTAAATACCCCCTATGAACTCTGCTCCTCAAAATAATCATGTGTTAATTAATTGAACATTTCTATAATGATTCAAATTATATGAAAAATATATTTAATTTAAATAAATAAAATAAATATCTTACAATCCTCTCAGCTATGATTCTTGAATCATTTGAACGATATTTCCCTTTTTTTCCCATTTGAGCTCTCTTCCATTTTTCATGTCTAGATTGAGGGGATGGAGGGGAAACGTCTCCAGAGCTTGAAGACTCAGCTCTTAGTTTTTGTAATTTTTTCACCATCATTTTTTCTTCTAATAATGTATAACCTCTCCATGATAAACTATGAGGGTATAAATTTTTATACTGGATCTTCTGATGATATTTCCTTGTTTTCTATAAATTTAGAATAAGAAATCATTAACAAAACATTAATAAGATCATTAATAAAAGAAATCTTATAAATGTTTATATTTCCCTTACCAAAAATGATTATTTTCTTTGAATTTCAACAAACTATCTCCATGTGTCTTCATCTATGAACGGATATATAGGACATGTATTGTTATGACTCCTATGACCAATAATGAAATTGTATATGAAGGTTGATTTGAAATCCCTCTATCTTCTAGCATCCATTGATAAACATTTCTTCCTAAATCCTCCAGTATTATGAATATAAAATTTCATCTGATAAAGAAGAGTTAAAACATATTATACTAGAAACATTTAAAGAATAGGCACAAAATAGAAAAAGAACTTACCAAAATTACCTCCCACAACAGAGATATTATCACTTTTTCCACACCTCTCCAATCATCATGAAAAATGTTTACATTGATCTTACCCTGATTTGATACAAAACTATTAAAATAATTTTCATTTGGACCACTAGGATTATCATTCTCATCAAAATCTACGAGTATCTACTGGTCCTATGTATGTGCAAGTGATACTTTTGGTAAATGTCTGCACCCACGTTTACCAACTCATGAACTCTTCGTCGTTATGGGAGCACATGAGGAAGATTTGGGACCATTAAGAGGATCATGTGAATGTTCCTCCCTAGAGGTATGATTATTATGCTCATTTCCAGAATAATGTGGTTGACCAACTGATTGATCGGTCCTTATCCTTCAAATAAAAAAAAACTAACATTAGTTCACAAATATACAAACTAAAATATAACAATACTAATGTAAACAAAAAAAGGAATATTGAACTATGTTATGTAATAATAAACGTTGTTAATATATTAAGTATGTTAGCCCAAGGTAAAGATGGTAAACGTGGTAAACATGGTGGTGAAATTTTTATTCGACAAAATTGATAATTATATAAATTACTAAAAGTAAAACTATAGTAAACTATGGTAAACATGGTAAATTACACTAAACAAAATTCAAATAAACAAAAACGTCTACCTATTTGTTTGAAAATGTGCTTTAATAAAGAAAAAAATTACACTATCAAACATTTTATGAAAATACTAAATGTAAACAATATGTAAACATATGTTACCTATAATATTAGGAAAGTACAAATGGATTTTTTTCCAATATTCCTTCATCATGATCATTCCTTATGGCACAAACCATGTCTTCCACATGCTCATCTTTATGTTATACTAATCTTTCTATTGAAGTAGGGATCCCACCTAAATCAGCATCTTCATTAAGTTGATCCTCACCAGTGTATTTTTTTTCCCATGTAAAACAATAGACCACTGCATGTATGATTGATCAGCTACATAGAAAATTTGTTTTTCAGGTGTTTCCATTATAAAAGAATCATTTGTGTCTTCCAATCTATTCAGATTAACAATTTTCATTCCAAATTCATCATATCTAACATTATTGTTACCAATACACCATTTAATGTTTAAAAAAGGAACATTAATTTTAAAGTAATCAACCTCCCATAATTCTTCAGTTACTCCATAATACTCACTTGATGCATAAATTGGTTTCTAGTCTTTAAAAATAGAAAAATGCATTGCTTTTGAAAACACCAATACACCACTATTCTGAATTTCACTTCTATTGTTCTGAGCTTTCATATAAATTGTATAGTATTTAAACTCATAACCAGACCATGTTATCACTTTTAAACATAGACCACCCTCCATCCATCCTAATGTCTCTGATACATCTGATCTTTGATGAAAGGTCTTTTTAATCCAGGACAAAAATGTTTTGTTGTGATCATTCAAAATCCACATTTCTTTCTTCTTTGGATGAAATTGTTTCAACTCAATATTATGCAATGTGATATTCAGTTGAAAATTAGCTATGTTATTCAAGATATATAATTCTAACTTATTCATCTGTTCAGCTGACAACGATTTTACTTTCATGCCACGAATCCCCTTTCTCACATTATGAACTCATTCATGAGGAGATGGAGGCAAAACTATGTGCTCCATAGTAGCCAAGTAGCTCGTACAAAGCTCTTCAACCTCCTATGAAATAAACTTTTCAATGATGGAGAATTTAGGTCTCCATGGATTCTTAACATACCCCTTCAATATTTTCATATACCTTTCAAAAGGATACATCCAACGAAGATATACAGGTCCACGGAGCTTTATTTCTCAAACCAGATGAATCATTAAATGCACCATTATATCAAAAAAGATTGAGGAAAATAAATTTCTAATTGGAAAAGTATATAAATTTCATCCTTTTCCAAAATGTTCAAATCATTCACATCAATCACCTTATTATAAATTGAATTGAAAAAATTACACAACTTCATTATAGTCTTTCTAACACAGAAGGGAAATATTCCACTCAATGAATCTGGTATAAGTTGTTGCATCATGATGTGACAATCATGAGATTTCATACCTATCAAATTGAAATCCATCAATGAGACAAAATTATTTACATTTAATGAATAACCTTGTGGCACATTGATATCATGTAGACACTAAAAAAGGCTAATTTTTTCCCTGTTGGATAATGTTGGAAAATCCGAGGGAAGAAATGTTTGTCTTCCATTAGGAGTGGAAGCTAACTCCGAACATATTACCATTGATAGTATGTCTAATCATGCATTCAACCCATATTTTTTCTTTCCTTTAATATCTAAAAATGTTCTAATCAAACTATCACGGATATTCTTCTCCAGGTTCATGACATCAATATTATGTTTAACTTCATGATATCTCCAATATGGTAGCTCAAAAAATATTCACCCTTTCTTCTAAATATGACTATCATTACCAGATTTTTGTGTCTTTCCCAGTGTCACATCGAGGTTTTCCACCCACTCAAAATACACATCAAGGGATTAAGGTTTTAGAGAAATATAAAATTATCTTGAGCCATTGAATGGCTTTTTTAGTCTTCAATAAGAGTGACCCATAGTCCAAAACTTTTGATGAACCATGTTCACTGTTTTCCACAAATGATGAAATTGACAATATGAATTCTATTGTTTGCAAATTAGACATTCTTTATGCCCCATAGCACTGTATCCAGAAAAATTTCCTTTTTCTGGGAAGTCATTTATTCTGAACATAAGCACTGCCTGCCACTGAAAATTTTCAATTTTATAATAATCATACACCTTAATACCATCCTCCCACAAAAGTTTCAAATCATCAATCAATTTTGACATGAAACCTCTAATATAATTTCCAGGTTTCTTTAGACTAGAGATTCTTATACTCAACATGACATATTTTTGCTTCATACAAACATCAAGAGAGAGGTTTTAAATTACCAATAAAACAGACCATGAACTATGTGTGATACTGAGGGTTTTGTATGGATTCATTCCATCTGTGCACAACCCTAGTCTGATATTTCTAATTTTATTTCCAAATTTAGTATACTTATCATCATTTTTCTTCCATTGTGGACTATCTTTTGGATGATGTATTTTTTCATCACATTTCCGCTCATCAGCATGCCATATTAACATTTTTTCATCATGTGAATTAGAAAATAAATGTTTTAAACGATGAATTATTTGAAGATACCAAATTACCTAATAAGAATTCTGTGAACTCTCTACACTGGCTTGTGATTTTTCATTCAACTTATACAGTGATGTCCCACATTTTGGAAACTATGGTAGAAATTCATATCCCTTCCTGTGTATCATACATTCATTCAGACATGAATATATTTTGTTGTATCCCAATCCCATTATGCATAATATTTTCTTGGCCATATAATGTGAATCAGGAAGATCATTATCTTTTGGAAAAATGTATTTCATCAATTGTGGCAGGTCTGTAAAACTTATGTCACTACATCCATGATTCGCCTTCAGGTTAAAAAATCTTAACACCACTGACAAAACTGTAAAATCCTTACAACTAGGATACATGGGGTTTTTAGCATCACCATATAGACTATCGGTTCTATCTCAATTTCTTCTGTTGTAATATCACGAATCATTTCATCAATTCCATCGGATTTACCATCTTGCGAATCATCATCATCAGTAGATCTGACATTTTGTCCAGTTTCACCATGCCAAATCGAAGGGATGCAACTTGGATTAAAACCATAAAAAATCAAATGATCTTTGACCTCTCTACTTTTCAACTTCTTCATATTTATACATTTCTGGCATGGACCAAAAAATGTCACTGCTTGGAACATTTCGTTTAGCATATTCCCAAAAGGCATCAGCACCATCCTCATATTCATTACTCTTTCGATGTGCCGTAATCCAACTTCAACTCATTGTAAACCTATAAAAAATATAAATTTTATACATCTTGTTAAGATAAGAGTAATACATAATTATATATTTAATATCATAATTTGAATGTAAAAATTTTTTGAAATATAAAAAAATCAATGCGTATTTGAAAAAAATATACATGAAAATCATTTTAAAACTAAAATATAGTTAGATATAACTAATTTAAATTCATATTGGATCCTTTTTTCTTAAGGTACACAAAGAATACATCCTGGTGCAACTGGATAACTGATTCATCCTTTCATAAAAAAGATGTATGATGTATAAATATTAAAATATGTATACATTCACTACTAAAAATTAAACAGATCCGAATGATTTGAAACCACTGGGATAACCCCTAAAACTATTGGGGTACCCAATGGTTTCATACACCATTTGTCTGATGGTCGTTGCAATATCGCTATACAAATGATTATACAAGAACCATTGATATAGAATACTTGAACATAAATTATTCCAACAGTTTCAATGAAATGTTGGGATATATATATATATATATATATATACAAAGAGGGTGTCCAAGGGGGTTGGGGTTGTCCAGGGGGTAGTCTAAGGGGGTCGGAGCTGTCCACGGGGTAGGGGCAGTCCTGGGTGTCTAGGGGGTGGGGGCCTGTCCTGAGGGGGGGCTATCCATGGGGGTGGCTGGTGTATAGGGGATGGGGAGTGTTGTCTAGGGGTGAGGGGTTTTCCAACGCCTTTACCATTGGACACCCCCACCCTCTTGGACACCCCCTGGACACCACCAACACCTGGACAACGCCCCACCCCCTAAGCAGCACCTCCACCCCTCTGGACATCCCCCCCCTCTAGATAGCCCCCCGACCCACTTGGACAACCCACTCACCCCCTGGACTCCAACCCCACCCCCTGGACACCCCCACCCCCTTGGACAACCCCTCACCCCTGGAAACCATCCCACACACCCCCTAGGACACCACAACCCACTTGGATAGCCCCCGCACCCCCTCCCCCTGGACACCACCCCCACCCCCTTTGACACCCACAAGATACCCCCACCCCTCCAGAAATCCACCCCCCCCCCCCACACACACCTTGGATAGCCCCCACCCATCTAAACATCCCCCACACCCTGGACACCCCCTACCCCCTTGTATAGACCACTCAACCAATGGACACCCCCACCCCCTTGACACCCCTACCCCCTTGGACAGCCCCCTCACCCCCCCCCCCCTGAACACCACCCCCTGGATACCCAACCCCTGTTGACGGCCCCCGCACCCCCCAGGACACCATTCCACACACCCTTTGACACCCCCACACCTCCAAAAATCCCCCCCCCCCCACACTGTGGATAGCCCCCCACCCATCTGAATAGCCCACACCCCAAGACACCCCACCCCGTGGACACCCCCTACCCCCTTGGATAGCCCACTCACCCACTGGACACGGCCTAGACACCCCTACCCCCTTGGATAGCCCCCTCACCCCTCTAAACTCCACCCCCTAGATACCCAACCCCCTTGGACAGCCCCCGCACCCCCTAGGACTCCATTCCCCACACCCTTTGACACCCCCTGGACAACCCCACCCCATTGGATACCTCCCCCACACCCTAGATAGTCCCTCATCCCTCAAGACTGCCCCACCCCGAGACACCCCCCACCCGACCCCCTAGACACCCCTACCCCCGTGGACTTCCCATCACCCCCCTGGACACCACCCCCACCCCCTGGAAAACCCTCCACCCCACTAGACATCCCCCATGGACACCCCTCCCCCCTAGACACCCCTACCCCCTTTGATAGCCTACTCACCACCCTGTACACCCCCTGGACACCCCAACACACTTGGACATCCCTCACACCCCCATGGGCACCACCCCACCCCCTTTGACACCCCCTGGACACCCCCACCCCTGTGGACAACCCCCCCCCCCCCCCCACACACACACACCCCTAGACACCCCCTACCCCCTTGGACAACCCACTCACCCCTTGGACACCCCCACCCCCTGGACACCCCTACCCCTTTGGATAGCCCCCTCACCCTCTAGACACCACCCCACTCCCCCCCAGGACACCCCAACCCCCTTAGTCAGCCCCCCTGCACCCCCTAGACACCACCCCCACCCCCTTTGACACCCCCTGCACACCGCCATCACTCTGGACTTCCCCCCACCCCTTGGAGAGCCCCATCCCTCGAGACAGCCCTCCCACTCCCTGGGCATCCCCTTTCCCCAACCCCTGGACACCCCCTACCCCCTCGGACAGCCCACTCACCCCCATGGACACCACCCCCACCCCCTAGACTCCACTACCCCCTAGGACAGCACCCTCACTCCATAGACACTAATGCTACCCCCTTGTATAGCCCCTACACCCCCGACACACCACCCCTACCCCATTTGACACCCCCTAGACAACCCCACCCCTAGATATCCCACCCCCACCCAACCCCCTTGACCGCCCCCACCCCCTTCGACACCCCCTGTACGTGCACACATACATGATAGAACACACAAAAAACATAAAGTTGCATGTTATCACTTCCATGGATTATTTTACAAGAAAATAATTTATCACTGTATAAATCAAAACTATGAAACTGTCCATTATAGCAAGAAATAAGATAGAAAAATAACATCTCAAAAAATTATTTTAGGGAATCACAACAAATAAAATCTAAAACTATAATGTGTGAAGCTTACTTGAGTGTAGCGAGTCGACCTGATAGATCTGGTGACAATGTAGATGATGAATGATGTTGGAAAAACAAGGTTGGGGGTCATGACTTTGATGAATCCTTTCTAGGTTTTCCACAAGGGAGAGACGAGTTACTATTCTCCAGATCGAAGAAAACATAATGACTGAATAAGGGGCATGATAAATCATTTAAAAGTTTTATCAAATCTGTTATTTTATAACCGATGTGATAAACTATTTTATTCTGTTAATAACATCAGTTCTTTAATAACCGACGTAGAATATAATTTATCATGTTGGTTATTTTATAACTAACGTGATAAATGGTGCTTTATCTCATTGGTTATTTTGATAACCGATGTGACAAATTGCCTATATTTCCTTTATCATGTTGGTTATTTTATAACTGACGTGATAAAACACCCATATTCGATTTTCATGGAGGTTATAAAATAACCATCGTGATGAATAGAATATCATTATTTTTTATGTTGTTTAATTTATAACCGACATAAAAAATTGATTCATATCAATTTATCACATCAGTTATAAAATAATAGACCTGATAAATCGATTATTACAACTTTGCACATCAGTTATACAGAACCGATATGGAAATTGCGAACTTGTTAAATTTTTTTCCCCTAGTGATGCTCTAATCTTTACTAAAATATATGGATTATAAATTCCATTATTTTTATCATAAAAAAGGGGGAGATTGTAGGAATCCACATGTTTTAATGCTCACGAATCTTTTCAATCTTGTTTAACATATCACAAATAATGTATGAATCTTATAAACTATTTTTAATACTGTTATATTATTCTTCAGTGTGATTATGTTTCATCGTAATCCATTCTATGAATATTTCTTCTTATGACAACTTATACATAATTGGCTAATTCTGTGAAACCGTATGTCTGCTACTAGTTCAAGATTTTCAAAAAGTTTATGACATCATTGGCCTGCCATCAGTTTCAGATTTTCAAAAAGTACCTAACATTGTTTCCTAGCATTAATATTAAAATCATATTAATAAGACACCATTCAGACTTTTGAAAAAGTACTAGACTTTGATTACATTCCATTGTAGTCTTGCAACTAGTTCCTAAATTCGTAAAGGACATGACACCATGACCATGTTATCAGTTTAAAATTTCAGAAAAGATATGCTACAAAAATCTTGTTATAGGTTCCATGATTGAAAAAGGATTAGAAACCTCTCTAGTGATAGTGCTAAATGGAAAAAGGGAAAACAATGTTCCATGTGGAACAAAGACTGTCTCACTGTGAATGTGTCACTATGACTATCTCATTGTGATTGTCTCACAATTAATGTCTCACTGTAATAATGAAACCAATACATACATAACTATTTTTTTCATTATTGAATTAAATATAAATTTTTTTTCTTATGGTCATATTAGATTCATTTAATGAAACTGATATATTTAATGTTCTTTTGCAGTCCTATCAGCAGATAGTACGAGATACGAGGTGTGGAGATAGTGCTTCTTGTTGGCTCCAACACAAGAACCTGAAATAAAAGAAAAGTGTCTCACTAGTGAAAATATGATGAATAGTAGATTAAATGAAAAAAAGGGAAAACTAATACATTAAAGAACCCATAAAGCAAGAACTTCTAATAGTTACTAGATATAAACAAATAAGAACCTATTGTAAATCAAATTGAAGACATCCTTGTGGCAACTTGAAGTAGAAGAGGAACATCTCATCAAACTGGAAACCAGAACACTGGACTAGTGATACTCTGCTTCCACAAGAGCAATCAAAAATCACATTTTCTACATCATAATAGTCAATAGATATATAAAAAAACACTCATATCATTTCCAACCCTTTCTCATCATCATTTCTCTATTGTGTACTATTTTATTTCTTTTTTAGAAGTATGTGTGTCTGTATAAAAACACAATCAGTCTCATTTATTAAATAGAAGGATACAAGATATCCTCAATCAGATATCTTTCTACAATTATTTTCAACCACATATAACTGTGGAAGAGATCTCATGTGAACACGTTTTTTGTTTTCCCATTTATAATAGTGGAAGAGGTCTTATGACCTGGGCAGTCATATGTAATTTTTGTAACCCCAATCTTGGGTGTGGATCAAGGATTTATACATATATATTTCTTGGAAGCAGGTGATCACTAAGTGTTGTAGATTAGTACTCTGCTTAAGACTGAACCAATTTTTTTATCTGATGTGTCTTTCAATTTAGTTTTTCTTTATATTAACTAATATTTAATAAAACTAAAATTTACTTTGTTATCTTGTCTTGGATAATAGTTATACATATTTTTCCATATTATATTAGTTTCAAAAGTTGTATCAATATCTCATATTAATATAACTGAGAATTAATCAATCTTCTAGGAAACTAGTTGAATTGTAAAATTATTATAATTTTAATACCTTGGTTAACTAGACTATTTTTATTTTAAATTTAGGAATAGTTTAAATAAACTTTTTAATAGATCTGTTTATAGGAACTCAACTACCCCCCCCCCTCCTCATCACTGTCCTAAAACGACCATCTGTTTCTTAAAGGCATTCAATGTAATTTGGGAATTTTTGAAATATAATGAGAAATTAAAAATTGATTGGAATCTGTATGTATGATTAATTATATAGTTTTACAAGATTCATATGAATAAATTTCAATTTCATGAATAAATTTGTTTAAAATAAGTAGTTGATTCTACTTGTGGAGTTCATAAAAAATATTTTTTAAATAACACTGATTACAAAATATTAACTCAAAATATCATTAATTAGTGAAATATTAAGCATGAAATGTTTGTATCCATGGAGTATTATCAAATTATTAAAAAAGAGCAATGTGAAATAACCTCTAGATGATAAAAATTCTATATGAGATAAGTTTTTTTAAAAGTGGAATTCATTATAATTTTTATGTTGTTTTAAAATCTATTTATGAATAACACATAACTTCCGTATGTTAACGAAAATATTGTAATGGTTATTTGTGAATAAAAATGAGTCAGTGAAATTTTAACAAGGATCTCTTGATAGATTTTACGAAGGATTATTTTGAAGGAAATCTAATTCAAAGAACTCATATAATGAACATCATGTATTAAATGTCATGACAAATAGATTTTGATCCTAGATGAGACATGATAAGTAATTTCACAATTAGATGTGATTCATACTAATGTATACAATCAAGTAAAAAAGATTGAATGAATATGGAAAATGATGATTAATGAAAAGTGGAAGAACATTTCATAGATGATGATTAAAATGATTCTATATTCTGACGGTTCAATTAATATGATCATATTGATGTAACAATAATATAACCATGTCAAATCATATAAATAAGATGCCTTTTTTAGAAAAAAATTCTTTTCAGCACTATGTCATAAAAGTTTCATGTGATTTTTAAGTGATTTTGATGATTGAGGTGTGTTTTAAGGATTATGTCTTGCCACGGTATAATATTTCATGCACCTAATGAAAAAAAATATTGACCTATATAGGCTATATTATAACATGATAGTATTTGTGTGTATGAGAACTTGTATTCCTATGTGGAATGTGAAAATAGAATTTTTTTTGAAGTTGTTTAGAGTGAAATTTGAGTTTCATAGTTGTTTGTATAAAAGTTTATTAATTGGTAAAATGTAAAATTGGTTTGAATATTTTATTTTCAATAATCATTGTTATTAAATTTTTATATTTTGAAGAAAAAAATTCAGGATAATAATTTGTGATAATGAGGAGGTTTAATTCAGGCCTCATTGTGATACCATACACCTACATTTCTAGATCTATTTCCACTACCAGACACTGTACATAAATGCTTAGATACCAACTATAAAATCATTGATATAACCATCAATTATTTCAAAATAAATAAAAAATATTGAATTTATTACACCTAAATGATCTTTTATTGTTTGGATCAATATAGTATTAGGGCATATTATAAACAAATTAGGTGGATGGATTTCCCAACAAATAGTCTTTTTTCCACTATATAATAATCTACTTGATTCATGATATGTCTTTAAAATCTCCCATAAATTCTTCCATGCGTGATATAATTTTAAACATTTCAATTGAACTACTTTTATTAACAAACTGGGAAATTGGAAACATAATAAGTGGTGATCTCAAATTCACACTAAGTAAAAACATGCAACTGAACAAATAATTTTATAAACATAGAATAAATATTCTGATAGGAGTAGATAAATACACGAATCCACAATCAATATAAAATACAAAAATTTTTATTTCCATAAAAATAATAAAAACATATATTCTAATAATTCTGATCTCATACTAAGGGAATGAATATTGTCAGACATCAAAAACCATTTCTTCGTTCCTTCTACTAAGACATTTTCTTACCATTGCGAATGATCTTAGGACATCTTGGTAAATCGAGTATGTATACACCAAATACCCAAACATTTATTGTCTCATGATATGTATTGATTCATTAAGGGGATATATTATTTTAGTGTCCACTTATCCCCATAATAATTCCAATTTATTCACATTAATAGTCAATATGTCCTTTCATAAAACTCCTTAAGTTACCTTTTTATAAATTAAAATATAGTTATCTATAAAATATAAAATAAGGAATATTAATATGATATAAATATGTGTAATTAGAAAATATAAATCAATAAATTCAATGAATTTACCCATTTCAATTAGGGGATGACATGATCATCACCCATCTTGATTATGATGAAGGATATCCAAACAATAAATAGTCAACATTCTAATAATAATACATATTGTGTTAAGAATATGTGATATTAAAATAATTTTACCCATGAAAATATAATGTCATACATTCATGGTGAAAATAATCCAATTAGAATTATGTAAAATACGATATTTGAAGTTTATAAAAAAATGATTATATAGTTAATTAAATACAAGAATACCATTCTCATAATCTATCCTGATAAGGAATGTGGATTATTTCAAAAGGACAAATACAAAAAATAAGAAATATTTTTCAAAGGGTTCTTATGGTATAAATTCATATCCCTAAAAACAATTAGTTTATACCTCATAATTCAATCAATGTATACAATGTATCCAACTTTTATAAAATAAGTTCAAGAAAGTTATTGTAACTCAATGAATGAATATTGACTGACTAAAAATTCTTAATACTGGGGAAAAACATATTCAGTATCCACTTTAATAAGGGAACAATATTTTTTAGTAAATAATATTAAATACAATAATTATGATAAAAAACTATTTCCAGCGGTAGTTAAAACACCATAAAAATAAAAACATGGTTCCCAAAATCTATTTTGCCTCAAAGAGTTAGAACTGAGACTAAGAAAACCCATACAAACATTAGTAACACTTTATTTAAAATAATTTTAATGATACATATTGAAATTTAACTAAAAATAAAATAATTAATTTATATTACATGTTATTATATCTCATATAGGAAGTATATACACCACCAAAATAAAATTAGGTGCATAATTCGAAACATGCCTCAAAGAGAGGAATTTGAGATGAAAACCTTTACCTCTGGTCTTCACTTCAGTAAACAAGAGTTAAACTCATATATCATAAACATATCTACCAAAGTTCCTTAATTAATTACCTTAATCATTTTAATTTTCAACTATATTCATTGTAAATAGTCATTGTCAACTTGAATTCTTCCAATTTTCCATATTGGGAGTTTATAGTCTTGATTGTTAGTACTAGTTTCATAGTAGTGGTGTCTCTTTTTATTTTTATTTCAAATTACATAGTTAATAGGGAATTACGGTTATTTCATGTTTTGTAATATATTTATTTAAGATGTTTATAAAATCCTTTTATGAGTTTTTATCCATTATCCTTGAAGATGAAAATGATGAAAATCATGTTTTAGTGATTCTTAATAATCGATGTTCGTTTTACTAGTTAATGAATTAAATATTTATGTATCATCTCCAAAATTAAAAATAAAAACTATTTACTCATTTATATCATATTATTCTAGTATTTATGTTCCCATATTCTTTCATGAAATAAATCCATAGTATTTTTCATTTTGGTTGTTAAACCAAACCAGAAATGAGGATATCCTAATTTAATGAATGATTACAAGATGGTTTTGTCATAATATAATTATAATAAAAATGAAATGATTTTATTTAGTTTTTATTCTCATTATATATCATAATTTTATGTAATTAAATGAATATCTAATGAATACAGAAACATTAAATAGTTTTAATAAAAGGTATTCCTCTTTGTATACTTATTTTGTATGATTAAATGAAGGATTATCATTTGTTGATCATATAATTTAAATTATATAAAACTTGTACTAACAAAACATAATGATATGGAAATAAAAATATTACTCTTTTAATACCATCCATATATCCATCGTTGTAATGGAACGAATAAAAAACACATTACACCATGAATGTAGTAATCTGCACAACACACTAACAAAGGTTTTGTTTTTCTAATGGAAGGAATATATGAAAAAATAATGATAATAAACATTATATAGAAAAATTAATTTATATAAATAACACTAATATCATTATTTTAGTGTGGGTAAAATAAATTTTATATCATATAATTAAGGTGAAAATCTAGGTAGATGTTAAGACATACGTTAGGCATATGAATTATCCTTAGAAGACTCCCTATAAATTAAGGTCTTATGCGAACTAAGGGTGAAAATAATATTTTAAATGTGGGATGGGGTTCTATAAGAACTAAATGGTAGAGTTTGAATGAGAAATTATAATTAATGGTTTTCCTTGAAGTAGTGAATATATTATCTATTTTCAATAATATAATGTTACTATTATAGTTTCAAAAATAAAATGGAAAACGATGATAGTAAAAAGATTCTATATAGAATCTCACCTCAACCACTGCATTTTAAGGCATTATTGAGTATTTTTATGCGTTTTTTTATCCTTTTTTTTATTTTTCCCTTATTTTTTAACCTTCGTAAAAAAATATCCACGGTAATTAATTTTAATGGTAAACATTAAGATTGAAATTTTTATCAAATTTATAAATTTAATATTAAATTTTAAATTTAATTTATCTAATAAAATTTACAAAAGGATTGAAAATGTGATATAAAAATAAATACAGTTAATCACGTAAAATGATCATTTATTGAAATAAAGTTTTTAAAATTTAAATTTACATATAGAATTAATTATTATTGGTACTAACTGTAATGGAAAAAATTGAATTATCATCCAAAAAATAAAGAATATAATTCGTCTAAGACAATCCAAAATCAAATCTTCCATTAAAATTACTTGATTTATAGAATATACGAAAATCTATTTTTATGTTAAATTTATATTTAAATATGTTATAAGGATATTTCCCATTGGTTGTATAAGATCGACATAATGTGACTGAATCTTAACAATCATATATATTACATACTTTTAAGTGAACAATAATTACATTACACAAACACACACCTGAGGATCATAATAGTTTATTGCCTTTTGAACAATGGAAACATAAACAATCTGTCTATAAGGGAGATACATCGTCTCCCACTATGATATTTATGACTAATACCATTCATATAAATATCATACATAATATATCTATTCATATCCTAGGGGTAGTAATCATAATAAAGGCTGATCTTGAATTCTTAGTTATGGTAAAAAAGGGATATACCTAAGTATAAGATGAGCATAAGAGTTTGAGAACTTGAGCATAACATATGAGAACCATACCCTACATATCAAACATCACAATATTGAGTCATAGAATAAATATTTTTAGTTTTTAAGACATTAATCCAAATGGAATAAAATTATATGAGGCATGAGAGCATAAAATTTTCAAAAGACATAGATTTGTGGAATACACGTAAAAATATAAAATATTATGTTTAGGATTCCAAGAAAAATATTCATAACATGTTAGGAATGGGATAACCACCCAAGTAAATACATCAAAAGTATTTTGACATCACATGTACCATATTCTTGGCTTCATCTAACCATTTATGTACACTACATTTTTGGGAATGAGCTAACAGCCCAAGGACCCTCCTTTGGGAAATTAGTCTAACAACCTGTGTACCCTTTAATCTTGTAGAACATTAATCATTACCCAATAAATTGGAGAGAGATATGGGTTCCACAAATATCATAAAGAAAATCATATATATGTGTGGCATAAGATTCTCATATTCCAAGATTTCATAACCCATTAAATGCAACATCTTTTATAAACATTTCATCATATTATAACCTATGGAAATGGGACATGTTTCACAATCATTTCATCATTTCATCATAGAATAACAGATGAGATTAAGAGGCATTCATAACAATTTTATCATGGTATAACCCATAATGTGAGTGGAGTGTTTCATAAAAATCATTCTAAAATAATAAATTATCATTCATTGAAATAATAAGAATGGTTTCTTTAGGTCATATTGTAACGCCCCGACCCTAGTTACCCAGAGTCGGTGCATTATTACATAACATTGGCATGATCACAAGAAAGATCAAATCTCGAAAGACCGATTGGTTTAGTAACCTTGGAAACACTAGATATATTCATATGTTTTACATTACATCATAAAATGAAAAACTACTACAACAACATAATGTCTCCACAGTCCACACTATTATCCTCTCATAATATCCCTGCAGGTCATTCATAACATACTTTTTCACATCCTGGGAAAAATAAAACATAGAAAAGGGGTGAGCTCAAATGCCCAGTAAGGATAACAATATAGAGGAACATTCAAAATAATCATAAACATTTAAGGCAATGCATTAATAAAACAAAAGCCTTTTAAACTTGAACTTCAAAAATGTATAGAAAAAGTAAAATGAAATAATCCCATTTACTTGTTCACATGGATATTCTACTAATCGAATAATCACATGAAATATCAATAACCACTTTCATAATGTTGGAATGCATAATGCTAGACTATCATAACCACATAGCAAAGGCCTCGTGCCAAGACTACAAATAAGATTTTGTCAAGGCCTTGTGCCAAGACACTAGTTTGTCTCATGAGACCTAACGATGCATCGAGGAGCTATAGCGGGCTCCACCCATCACATATTAAGACTAATGCATTCCCATATGAAAAGGTTTAAACATAACATAAACATTCGTATTAAAACTAGCCTACGAAATGTCAATAATTTCACCATAAACTATAAATGATATAAAAATAGCACATCCACAGTCAAACATATCACAAAACCTTCAATACAATATAGAAGTTTTGTATCATAATAAATCAACTTCAAATAAGCGTAAAATCCATCAAAGGATGTTGACATAGATGAAATCGAAACACTTTTTAGAGAAATATCTCTTTCTATTTTTGAAATCATTTAAGAGCCATATAAAATAAAACATTTTCTTGAAAATATTCTTATAAGCTTGTAAGTAAAGCTTTGAAGATTTTATAACGGTGGAAAATAACCGCACCTGCCATATAAGTTAAAAAAAATTCTTACCTTAATTCTGTAGAAAAGGTTAAAAAGGACCTTGTTTTGAAAACGACGGAAATATTCCTCATATAAAAAGTAAAACAAGGGTATAAATGACTTTAACCCATATTCTTGTAAATAATAAAAATGTTTTGAAATACATTTTTAAGAAACATGATTGTGGATGATAAAGAGATCCCAGTACATTATTACGTATAAACAACCTCGGATAATGAAGAGATTGTGAAATAACCCATACCTTGTACTTTTCCTTGGTTGGGGTTGGTTAACCTCATGTATAATGGTGAAATAATTGTTATTAAATTATACTAGAATCATATACATTAATATGATATCATATATGATCTTTTAATATTGATTTGATAATAATATCTTAGTATTATCGTTGTTTCGGGTGTTAACATACTTGTTTTCATTTATATGTTTTGTTATGTAAGACATGTTTTTAAAGGATAGGTTGTATATTATTCATATCCAGAATGATATAAAGTCCTTAAACATCATTTTTTAAATCATCAAATGATAATTATACTTGAATGGATACGATGGAGAATGAATCTCATCGCGTTCGTGGAGACGGTAGTCCGTACGTACGCACGAGCGACAATATCATTCTTTTGATATTAAAATAATATATAAATGGATGTAATATCATATATACAGAATCATTAACATGTTATATTTATTATTTACATGAGTTACACATCATTATTATACCCATCCAAATAATATATTATTGAATAAAAATTACACCACGACGTGGAGATGGTAAGCCGTACGTACGCACGTATGGTGACATGTTATTCACAGGGTGGATAGAGAACTGAATATGGTTGTACCATATTTATAATAACATCACATTATATATATGATACTGGAGTTATTATTTTATAATGGTAACAACAAAGGAAGAAGAAGTGGAAGAAGAAAGGAACTTGGAAAAGGGTGGTGAAATCATTACCTCTTCTTCGGTTTCTTCCTTTTGATTTGATCAAAAGGGCTCCTTAGGTTGGCTTTCAGATCAAACCAAGGTCTCTAGGTTGTAGTGAGGGAAGTTGGAAGAGTATTTGGGCACATTTTAGCCGAACCAAAAGGCTTTGAAGGCGTTAATAAATGAGAAGTAGGAGTGCCCTTTTATAAGAGGGGTGAGGGGCACCTTTGGAAAAGCTAGAGATATTAGTTTATAATAAATTCATATTCGGTTTAAAATGGATCCAAAGTTGATTATTCAAATTTTAATGGGGGTATGGGTCTAAAAAAACTGAACCAATAGAATTTAGATAGGTTTGGGTACTTATATTAACCTTATCTTTAAGTATTAACTCTAAGTTAATTAGTTTCACTTTTACAATGTCTCCTTGTATTTTTATATAATATGGTTAATAAACATACTATATACATACAAGAGACCCCCAAGTGGTCCATTAATGATGAACCTGTCATGATATTAGTCTCTTGTCCGAACCATAGATTTTTAGGAATTTATTATCTATTAATAAAATAATATTTGTTTTAAGAACTCTTTTATGTCAATTTTGACACTATTCAATAGTTGATTTTTGTGAAACTCATTACAGATTGATTACTTCTAAAAAAGTCAATTAAATAAATCCTAATATATCATATTATCCTATAAAATTAGTTTAATTCATTAAAAGTTTCATATTATATTTATTTGGTTATTTATAATATCAATTATTTTAATTTTTCACTATTATAGTAATTAATTCATCATCATTGTGTCATAAATAAATTAAATTATTTAATATCTAAAAATTATAAATAAACTATAATTATGTAGGAAATCTTTTTATCTTTTTAATTAGTTTTTATAATCTAAAATCCAACATATATAACTCTATGTAAAAATTGTAATTCTAAAAGATATATGCTTGTGTCATTTTTGTTTTCATTTTAACTTAATTAAAATAAAGTGTCCCTATCACCTACAAGTGGCACCATGGGGTCCCCAAATCGACCCACAGATGCCTATGGACGAACATGTATCAAACAATAAGGCTAGGACACATTTTAGGGTAATTTAGTATTATTATAATATTATTACTTAACCCTTATTTACCGGATTTACCCTTAACCATGGTAAATAAAATATTTACCGCAGTAATTATTCAAAATGTCTAAAAATAAAAGTTACCTATTTACACAATTTGAACATCCTGATTCCAAATATGGAATCCATTTTTCTAAATTCAAAACACAGAAGTGGCAGAAATTAATTTAAAATTAATTCCCGCTGTCAAAACAAAAAGCGTGTTTTTAAGAGATAATAACTATCAAAAGATTGACACTTGTTTATGTTCGGTTTAATTGTAAAATTATGTCCAATGACCAAAATTATATTAAATAGTAAAAATATATTCTAAATATATTTTAAAACCACTCAAATTCATAATTTATCACTATTAATTATTTTTATTAAAGAAGTTGTTTTTAATTAAAATTTCGTAATTTTCACTATTCATCAAAATATTAAAGTTATCCGAAAAGTACCAAAATTTCACCTTAGGCTAAATTCGATATTACGAATACAAAAATGAAGTCCATTTTGAAATATAAAATATATATAATTTCAAAAATTAGGTATTACTATTCATAACGGCTAGTTTGATTGGTTGTGGTGTGTGTTAGAACTCGAAGTTGTGTGCAACACACGCTACTGTATTATTCAAAGGAAAGCGTACCGTGGAAGATTGGGATGTTTCATTTTAAATTTTTTTGATGTCCCCATTTAGTGAAAAAGTTTAAAATATTGTATTTAAAAAGGTTTCACTATTAAAAATTGATAAAAGTGCAATACTGAAAATGAATTTGTTCTTACATTATGTCTAAGAAACTTATAATATGGATTCTAAAATTATACGGATTATATAATGTTTAAAATTTAGTTAACACTATTCATAACCTCTTTTTAATGTCTTGTTTGGTAAGTCATGGTGTGATTGAACTTGGTGTTGCGTGTAGTGAAAGTTATTGAATTATTTTGAAGAAATAACACACTATAAAATCTTGGGGTGTTACATTCTCCCCTCCTTCAATAAATTGTATCCTCGCAATTTGAAATTGTTCTTCGAAAATAAATGGTTGAAAATAGAAAACATCTTTGTGGGAAAACCCACATCGGAAATTAGGTTACTAAAATTTAGTCTTAATATGAGGAAAAGAGAAATGAAAGGGTCACCACCAAATTATGATCTCGATTAGGAGAACATTGGTGGCAATTAGAGACATATAATTGGAGGACAAACGTAAATATTTATAGGTAGTGATTAAGTTCATCAATCAAAAACAAGTGTATAATTGAGGTCCTTAAATTCATCAATCTATGATGATTTGAAATACAATCGGTTCAACAAAACATAGGGTATTAGGATAACACATTTTTGACGTTTCAAAATATCTTAGTTAAAATCCCACATCGAAAAATGAATTAACGAGGCCTCTATTTAAAATAAAGAGTGGAAAGTATGAAGATTACTGAAAATAACACATACTAGGGTTCCATGTAGGAAAATATGTATATGGAAGAGAAATCTAACCATCAATTATCTAATGGATAGTGGTAGAGAACATGGCTATGAAAAGGACAACAATCCCAAAGCCATGAATTAGTGATGATTTAAGGTACCATCTAGGACAACATTTTTTATCTAAGTTCCTTTTATTAATGTTGAGGAATTTATTTATGAGATTGGATAAGATCATAAGGAGATATACTTACTTTATAATTAGAGTTTTATCCATTAATAAATTTCTACCACAAACTCATCTTTCACTCTAAAAGATAATAGAACATAAAAAAACATTTCTATTTATACTATTCGTACAGGGTTCCAAAATAAATGAATTTATAATTCATCTACCAGATCTTTTAAAAAAACTACATTATTTAATCCAGGACATCTCGTGGGCCAGTGGTAGGTGATACACCCTTGTCTCCCTTCGGTTGTGGGTTCATGTCTCGCAGCCTTGTCAGACGCGACGGGTTGCCGCCCGACCTCCGAGTTGTCCTTTTATGGCAATACAAAATAATCAAACTAGAACTATCCAAAGTACTTCTGTCCAAACACACAGTCCAACATTTATAAGGAAGGTAAACATAATGTAGATCCTTTTTACACCGTAATATCATATGAATACCTTCATAATTTATTCTTTTAATACACTGAAACATCCTGAGTTACCATATTCTTTATTGATTACATTCATGCTCCCTTATTCCATATAGAATGCTGGATATACTTCATCAGTCCAAAAAGGTTTTAAACCCCAACAATGATGGAATATACAAATCATTAATCAGTTCCAAGGTAGTCAAGAATATCCAATATAATTTATCCAAAACAATCATGTATTATTCCAAAATCACTACCTCGGTATCAGAACTATATTATGGTTTATCATTCTCTCAACCATATAATTTCCAAAAATTTATCCTGATATTGAGTCACTTTTCTTTGTTCCACACAATCTCAAGTCCTTAATGAAATAGTACTACAGTACAATCCTTGTATACTCCATAATTATTATAACAAGTACATTGTTGATACAACACATAATTGACATAATCAATATAAGAACTCTAATCATTCCTCTTCATCTGTGGTAGTATCATAACTTGATTATTATCCTATAGCATCATTTGCGGCATAGTCTGATGACTAGGACATAGGTTTGCGTAGTGTCCAAACTCCTTGCAAATGAATCATTGTACATTTGAAACCATTTTCTTACCCTTGCAGTCACGTACTTTGTGCCCTTCTCCTTCACACTTATAACAAACTCCCATTCCTTTCAGTAAAGTTCCAGGGTGTTTCTTTCCATAGTTACCACATATGGGAAAATTCTTCTTTTCCCTCTTCCCTTTATCCATCTTTCTCTCTTCCATCCTTTTCTTCTCTTGCTTCCCTTCAAAGCCATAGGACTCAGAAAAAACTTTACTTATCTTATCAACACATGATATTATTTCTTCATATGATGATAATACATGAGAGACTATTTCTCTTGTAAATTCTGGCTTAAGACCATAAAATATATGATCCTTCTTTCTCTTTGTATCATGTGCATTGCTAGAGTTCTCATTCCTTCTACTGGGCGCCATTTCTAAACAATGGAATACATTAGATTATTTTATGAATAACAATACCTAATCCCAAGCTGTTAAAACACATAACATAAATTAAATTGTTTATGGATATAATCCATAATCATAAAAATGTCTCCTTTGAGGAAGTATATACTCATAAACCCTTCAAAATGATTTGTAAAGAAAATGAGAGTTATCCTAAGCATATCCCCCGGGAGTGTCGTAACCAAGAGTGCAGCAAGGCCTGTTGTCATGCACCAGTTCCCGTTCGAGTCTAGCTCAAAGTTGTGTTTTCGGGTTTTACCCCTAGGTACATCTGTGCCAGAGCCACCTCTACCTGCTCGTATCCAGACAGGGATGTATTGCTCAGAAAACTCATAAAATCTCTACAATACTAAAATTCTAGGAAGTTCTTCTATACTAATCCTCAAAATTCATCTTAAATCTATGTGCTCTAATCAGAGTTTGTCTAAATCTATCTTCCAAGGTTTGTATTAAACTTCCTCTGATACCAACTGTAACGCCCCGACCATAGTTACCCAAAGTCGGTGCATTATTACATAACATTGGCATGATCACAAGAAAGATCAAATATCGAAAGACCGGTTGGTTTAGTAGCCTTGGAAACACTAGATATATTCATAAGTTTTACATTACATCATAAAATGAAAAACTACTACAACAACATAATGTCTCCACATTCCACACTATTATCCCCTCATAATATCCCTACAGGTCATTCATAACTTACTTCTTCACATCCTGGGAAAAATAAAACATAGAAAAGGGGTGAGCTCAAATGCCCAGTAAGGATAACAATATAGCAGAACTTTCAAAATAAGCATAAACATTTAAGGCAATGCATTACTAAAACAAAAGCCTTTTAAACTTGAACTTCAACATAGTATGGAAAAAGTAAAATGAAATAATGTCATTTACTTGTTCACATGGATATTCTACTAATCGAATAATCACATGCAATATCAATAACCACTTTCATAATTTTGGAATGCATAATGCCAGAATATCACAATCACATATCCAAGGCCTCGTGCCAAGACTACAAATAAGATTTTGTCAAGGCCTTGTTCCAAGACACTAGTTTTTCTCATGAGACATACTGATGCATCGAGGAGCTATAGCGGGCTCCCCCCGTCACATATTGAGTCCAATGCATTCCCATATGAAAAGGTTTAAACATAACATAAACATTCGTATTAAAACTAGCATACGAATTGTCAATAATTTCACCATAAACTATGAATGGTATAAAGATCGCACATCCACAGTCAAAAATATCACAAAACCTTCAATACAATATAGAAGTTTTGTATCATAATAAATCAACTTCAAATAAGCATAAAATCTATCAAAGGATGTTGACATAGATGAAATCAAAACACTTTTTAGAGAAATATCTCTTTCTATTTTTGAAATAATTTAAGAGCCATATAAAATAAAACATTTTCTTGAAAATATTCTTATCAGCTTGTAAGGAAAGCTTTGAATATTTTATTACGGTGGAAAATAACCGCACCTTCCGTATAAGTTAAAAAAACATTCTTACCTTAATTCTGTCGAAAAGGTTAAAAAGGACCTTGTTTTGAAAACGACGGAATGATTCCTCTTATAAAAAGTCAAACAAGGGTATAAATGACTTTAACCCATATACATGTAAATAATAAAAATGTTTTGAAATACATTTTTAGGAATCATGGATGTGGATGATAAAGAGATCCCAGTAGATTATTAAGTATAAACAACCTCGGATAATGAAGAGATTGTGCAATAACCCATACCTTGTACTTTTCCTTGGTTGGGGTAGGTTAACCTCCTTTATAATGGTGAAATAATTGTTATTAAATTATACGTGAATCATATACATTAATATGATATCATATATGATCTTTTAATATTGATTTGATAATAATATCTTAGTATTATCGTTGTTTCGGGTGTTAACTTACTTGTTTTCATTTATATGTTTTGTTACGTAACACATGTTTTTAAAGGATAGGTTGTATATTATTCATATCCAGAATGATATCAAGTCCTTAAACATCATTTTTTAAATCATCAAATGATAATTATACTTGAATGGATACGATGGAGAATGAATCTCATCGCGTTCGTGGAGACGGTAGTCCGTACGTACGCACGAGCGACAATATCATTCTTTTGATATTAAAATAATATATAAATGTATGTAATATCATATATACAGAATAATGAACATGTTATATTTATTATTTACATTAGTTAAACATCATTATTATACCCATCCAAATAATATATTATTGAATAACAATTACACCACGACGTGGAGACGGTAAGCCGTACGTACGCACGTATGGTGACATGTTATTCAAAGGGTGGATAGAAAACTGAATATGGTTGTACCATATTTATAATAACATCACAATATATATATGAAACTGGAGTTATTATTTTATAATGGTAACAACAAAGGAATAAGAAGTCGAATAGGAAAGGAAGTTGGAAAAGGGTGGTGAAATCATTACCTCTTCTTCAGTTTCTTTCTTTTGATTTGATCAAAAGGGCTCCTTAGGTTGGTTTTCGGATCAATCCAAGGCCTCTAGGTTGTAGTGAGGGATGTTGGGAGAGTATTGGGGCAGAGTTTAGCCGAACCAAAAGGCTTTGATGGTGTGAATAAATGAGAAGTAGGAGTGCCCTTTTATAAGAGGGGTGAGGGGCACCTCTGGAAAAGCTAGAGATATTAGTTTATAATAAATTCATATTCGGTTTCAAATGGCTCAAAAGTTTATTATTAAAAGGTTAAGGTGGTGATGGGTCAAAAACAACTCAACCAATAGAATTTAGACAGGTTTGGGTACTTATATTAACCTTATCTTTATGTATTAACTCTAAGTTAATTAGTTTCACTTTTACAATTTCTCTTTGTATTTTTATATAATATGGTTAATAAACTTACTATATACATCCAATCGACCCCCAAGTGGTACATTAATGATGAACCTATCATGATATAAGTCTCGCGGCCGAACCATAGATTTTTAGGAATTTATTATCAATTAATAAAATAATATTTGTTTTAAGAACTCTTTTATGTCAATTTTGACACTATTCAATAGTTGATTTTTGTGAAACTCATAACAGATATATTACTTCCAAAAAAGTCAATTAAATCAATCCTAATATATCATATTATCTTATAAAATTAGTTTAATTCATTAAAAGTTTCATATTATATTTATTTGGGTATTTATAATATCAATTATTTTAATATTTCACTATTATAGTAATTAATTCATCATCATTGTGTCATAAATAAATTACATTATATAATGTCTAAAAATTATAAATAAAATATCATTAAATATGAAAGCTTTTTATCTTTCTAATGAATATTTTTAATCTAAAATCCAACATATATAACCCTATGTAAAAATTGTTTTGCTAAAAGATATATGCTTGTGTCATTTTTGTATTCATTTTAACTTAATTAAAATAAAGTGTTCCTATCACCTACAAGTGGCACCATGGGTCCCCAAATCGACTCAAAGATGCCTATGGACGAACATGTATCAACCAATAAGTCTATGAAACGTTTTAGGGTAATTTATATTATTATAATATTATTTTTTAACCCTTATTTTCCGGATTTACCCTTAACCATGTAAATAAAATATTTACCGCAGTAATTATTCAAAATGTCTAAAAATAAAAGTTACCTATTAACACAATTTGAACATCCTGATTCCAAATATGGAATCCATTTTACTAAATTCAAAACCCATAAGTGGCAGAAATTAATTTGAAATTAATTCCCGTTGTCAAAACAAAAAACGTGTTTTTAAGAGATAATAACTATAAAAAGATTGACACTTGTTTATGTTCGGTTTAATTGTAAAATTATGTCCAATGACCAACATTATATTAAATGGTAAAAATATATTCTTAATATACTATAAAACCACTCAAATTCATAATTTATGACTATTAATTATTCTGATTAAAAAAATTTTTTTTAATTAAAATTTAGTAATTTTCACTATTCATCAAAATATTAAAGTTACCTAAAAAGTACCAAAATTTCACCTTAGGAAAAATTCGATATTCCGAATACAAAAATGAAGTCCATTTTGAAATATAAAATATATATAATTTCAAAAACTAGGTATTACTATTCATAACGGCTAGTTTGATTGGTTGTGGTGTGTGTTAGAACTCGAAGTTGCGTACAACACACGCTACTGTATTATTCAAAGGAAAGAGTACCATGGAAGCTTGGGATGTTTCATTTTAAATTTTTCTGATGTCCCCATTTAGTCAAAATGTTTATAATATTTTATTTACAAAGGTTTCACTATTAAAAGTTGATAAAAGTGCAATACTGAAAATTAATTTGTTCTTACATTATGTCTAAGAAACTTATAATATAGATTCTAAAATTATAACAATTATATAAAGTTTAAAATTTATTTAACACTATTCATAACCTCTTTTGAACGGCTTGTTTGGTAATTCATGGTGCGATTGAACTTGGTGTTGCGTGTAGTGAAAGTTATTGAATTATTTTGAAGAAATAACACACTATAAAATCTTGGGTTGTTACACATATCCTCAGTAAGGCATAGATAACCTCAATAGATGTAATCATTGGTAAAAAATGATTTTGAATGATCATTCAAATAATTTCATGAGGAAAATATATTTTCCACATTGAAAAACACATTTTCAAACATAAAAACTTTTGAAAATCATTTTACTTGAAAATAACTTTGATTATTTATAAAGGAATCATAAAAAATCACATAAATAATATATAGATAAAAATAAAATTTCAACATTAAAAAAATAGAAGATTTCAAAATCCATTTTAATCATTAAAATAATTATATTAAAATGAAAAATATCACAAATATAAAGGGACACACATTCTTATAAAATAACATAGAAAATTTATTTGTGAAGATTGAAATATTTGAGAAGTCAGAAGAGTAATAAACAGTATTCATGTCATGCATTTTAAAAACAAATATTTTTTCACATTTTTGGTAAAATCCAAATATGAAATATATATAAAATTTACTGAAAAGTCTATTAAAAAAAGTAATTAGTGGGAAATAATGTATATAAACCACATATGAAAAATTTTGAAAACATTTTTAGAAAACTTGGGAAGGGTAAAAAAGCGGTTTTCAGTGGAATAGAGCAATAAAGGGGATTTTTCTAAATTAAATTTTTTTTAATACTTGAGTACATAATAAGAGTAAAATTAAGGGAAATGTATTCTCTATAAATTACTATATGATAATATATTTCAATTGATTAATGAGTGATATATCATATTATTTTATCATTTAAACCATAATCAGGATCAATCTTGATAAATGATGAGATTATAGTATATAAGACATATCACATTGGAAACATTAAATCAAAATCCCATGAATGAATAAGATAAAAAAATTATAATTTATTTTCAATAATTATATTAATTAAATAAAATTCCAAAGGTCAATATATACACCATTTAAAATAACATAGGTGCATAACCAAACATTTTCTCAAAGAAGGTAAATTGAGAAAAATATCCTTTTCAACTTTAGTAATCATTTGAATTATAATAAAATAGGATAATTTCAAATTAAATTTTACATATAATTAATATATTTCAATTCATTATATAAAATTTAAAAGTTGATGTATATTTCCCATATAAAATAAATGATTGCTGAATTTTCATGTCTCAGAAATAAAAGAAACTCGAAATCTCTTCCCGATTTGGTAACTTTTGAACTTTCAACCCCATGTAGAAGATATCATAAAAAGGAAATATAAATAATATTAACTTTAATGAAAATCATCATAAAATAATTCCATGGTTGGGATATACACCACATAAGATAATACCTCTCCAAAACATAACATATGTCTCAAAGAAGAAAAATATAGACAAAAATCCCTTACCACTTTAGTAAAATTTTAAATCGTAATTCCTAATAAATAATAACAGTAAATTAAAAATTAAATATCATGGAAATAATTTTATTAATTATATAACATTAAAAAGGGTCATTATATATACCAAAAAAATAAATGTGGCATGGATTTTTATGTCTCTCGGAAATAAACTTTTAACTATAAAACCTTTATTGATTTGGTAACTTTTGAACTGTAAAACCCATGAATGATATATCTAAAAATGGATTTGTAAATAAATAAAATTATGTAGAGTAATAAAAAAATTTAATAGGAAGTGAATACTCCAAATAAAAGAAACATTTGGTGATTATGGAATTTCTCTCACCAAAAAAAAGTGATGTGGAAATCCCATACCTTATGTCTCAACTTCCTTCCTTAAAGTTCAGACATCAATTATAATAAATTTTATTTAATTATAGATATAATAAAAAAATAAATAAATATATAATATAATATATGATATACCTATTTCCATTTATTAGTTGTTTATTAACAATTTCATGTTAATGTCATGTTTCAGGTTATAACTTCAGTATTTCCCATATATGTTTTAATTTATTAATTTTGGCCCTTCTACTTTGATCATGGTTACATAATCGCTGAAATAATTATCATGAAATAATTATCATATTTATACATCAATTATACATTTTAGACCTACAATGATATGTGGTTTTGAGAAATGACGTATGTTACGATCATGTAGAAGGTAGGTTATACGTATGCAAGAGTAACATTTCTATTTTTCCAATGTTCATTATTGAATGGAGTTAAGAAATATATTATCTTCCCACAATTATTATAACATAATAAATAACATTTTATTTCATTAAATATACTTATATATATCAATCATGTGGTGTGGTGATGAAAAGAGAGAGTCACATCGCTCTGTGAAGGTAGTAGTCCACACGTACATGAATGACGATATTGCCTTTCAGTGTGGGGAAATGTATGAATGAAAATGGTATAATAAATTTTCATAGTGATAATATTTTTAAAAATATCCTAAATATTTCATGCATGCAATATATATTTTTTTAATTATTTTTATTAACTTCCATGTAAAGTTTTGGTGAAAAAGAATGACATCGGATCTTGAGGTTGTAGTCTATCATACCGATGATTTATAGTTTTGTAAACCATTTGAATGAATAAAATAAGGATTTAGGTAATTAACTTACCTTAAAAAATATTATTATATGGAATATAGAAATTTTATTATATCATAATGGTATAATAAAAATTTAATTAGTATGAGGAACAAATAAAAAAACGCTCGTTGATGGACGTTACCTCTTCTTCTGGTATCCTCCTTAGGATTGCACCAAAATCCTTCCAAGGTAGGAATTACATCCAAAATAATGATTATAGGATGATATAAGGGAATTTTTAATGTTATGTGTTCATTTATTAGCATAACCATTGGTTTTTGAATATGTGATTAAGATATGTGAGTGTGTGGCCTTTTATAGGTGAGGTGAGTGGCACACCTGTAATTTTTGAAAAGGCAGAATTCCACCCATGATTTTTTTCATTTCAAAAGACTCCCATAATGAATAATTATAGATAATATTATGGGTAATGAAAAATTATTTCAATAAAAAAATTTCCTAATAATTATTACATTATTTTTAACCATAATATTTCTATTTTAACCCCGTAGTAAATCAATTTTTACCTTAACCGTGGTAAATAGTTTTTACTCATTTTACTATACATTTTGTTAAAAATATAATTTGAACTTATTATATAATATAAAATATATTAATTAAAAATAGGGATTCCATAATTCTATGTTTAATTCATTTTTGATGAAAATTATAATTTAAATTTTATCTCAATGATGTGATGAGGAATTGGAGTTTTAAACCAAAAAAGATTAAATGGTTACCAATTTTTGTATCTAATTTCAATATGAAAATGATCCCAATGAAATAAAATGGATTACAAAAATATATAATTGAACTCATTTTTCTTTAAAACTAATTAAAAATATAATTTCTCTTTAAAATTTATTTCCACAAAAGGCAGTTTTTAATTAAATTTCATTGTTTTTTCATTATTCATTAAAGAAATTAAATTTTCTGAAAATTATCCAAAATTAACTCTTATATAATGTTAAAACATTTATTTTAAAATTTGTATTTTTATTTTTTAATCATTTTTCTACAAGAGAAAAAAAAATTAAATTTAAAACAAAAACTACAAATGTGATGAAAAAGAGTGTTTTCGAGAAGTGTCTTCCCTTCCAGAAAAGAGTTTATTTTATATTTACTATATTTCTAATAGTTATAATTGTATTCATATCAATTAAAAAATAATTATAAATATTCTATAAATTAATTTAGAAACATTCCTAACTATTGATAATTTTAATTACTTAAAATATATAAACATTATGCACTTTAGAATCGTTTTCAAAAATTCCCATTTTTAAACCCAAAAATAAACTTATATTAATATTGAATATTAATTTGATTCAAAAGTTATTATGTGGATTAAATATAATTAAATAACACTTATGAAAATATAAATTATTATGAGGCATTTAAATTACTTAATTTATTGAAAATAAATTATATTTTTATAAAAATTCGTATTTATAACTATTCACAAAAAAATCAATATATCTGAAAAATACCATAAATTCACCATATGTTAATTTTGATTTGATTATTTAAAAAATCAAAATAATTTTGTCAAATAAATTTTACAAAACATTAATTAATTAATTATAATATTTTCACATAAAAATTGAAAACACTTTTGAAGAATGTATATATTTTATATGTAACTACATTACTAAAAATGTATTTTTTATTTACTAAAAATTTATAAGTAAATTTATTGTGAGAACAAAATTCATATTTTTATTTTAAAAAAGTATTTTACACTATTCATTCCTACTTACTTAATGGCTCTTTTATGATGATTATATAATACATCATGGTTTTCTGAAGCTCGGTGTCACATGTCATGAACACTATAGAAGAAACTCATTATTGCATTTAACACAAGATTAAATCAGTGTTTCATATAATGAAATATATAATAACTATTATGTGTAATATATAATATAGAAACTATTAATTTAGTTGAAAAAAAGATATACCACAAAGTCACATGGTGTGAGTTTCAACACCAATTAAAAAAATTCACCCCTACAATTCATCACTTTTGTACAAAAATATATGGAAAATAAATCCTTATTACATCCTAATGTTCCCATATAAAAAATCATTGATGAGGTGATTTGTATTATATCATATACCATTCATTATATTATCTAGAATCTCCACTAGTTTTTACTCAAAATAATTATCATTCTCTAGAGGTAAGACCTCTCAGTTCAATACATGTGATGGATCTTGTATGTACTTCTTCAGATAATATAATTTTTTCACATCATAAACATAATAGAGGTCTAGTGAACGTACCAATTAAGATACTACTTTGTCAATATGATCAAGAAAATCAAAGGGAGTGATAAAGATAGGGATTGGTTTTCCCTTCATTCTTCAATGGAGTAATTCATAGAAAGACCTTCTCACCAACATAAAATTATAGACCATATGGACGATTTTCAGCATAACATTTCTATCAAATTTTTGTAGTTATTAAATGTTTTTGATTGTTTATAACCATCTATGTCATCTCATGGGCTAACTCAAGTCCCAAAACATTTATTTCAACAAATTAATTCCTTTACTTTTTTAGTTATACACTTATTTCCATAAATGGTTTAATAAGGATCCATAAGAATGTTTGAGTGAAAGAAATTATTGTACAAAAACTCAAATGTAGGAAATTATTACTCCAAACCAAAATTTAAATCCATTTAACTTGATATTAGAATTTCATTTTGTGTTTTATTTGTTTCCCCATTTTGATCATCTACCTAAAGATAAAATGTTGTACTGAAAATAAAATCTATATCAAGATCTCATAGAATACATTACTAAAATATTGAGGTAAACCTCAAATCCTAATTAGATACAACACGATGTTCTACACAATAAAACCATACCATTTCCGTAATGTATATTCTAGTATGATAATCTTGAGAAAAATATTCTCTAATATCAACGAAGTGTGCAGACATCATAATGTGATTGACTATATACCATAATTACCTCACCAACAAATGTAAAATATACCCTAATGGTTACTAATTCATTTAATCATTTTTCTATAAAATTAATTCCACCTCAAAACCAAATGGTTTTATTTCCTTAAATTTATTTTAAAATATCTTTATCCTTGAAAAATTATAATCAATTAAAACTTCATTAGGGGTGTTTACGACATTGAACTTATGAAGAACCATATAATTATAATCCAACGATAGAATCCATAGCTCTTAACATAATCCTACATGGATACATATACACTTCCAAAAAGTATTGTGTTGTTTCATGACTCTTGCAAGCCAAATTCCATTGGGAAAATAATTCTACGAAAATATTTTTAAATCCAAATACCTAAATACTTTAATCCAACCTCTTTAATAATTTACATTGGATAGGTCCTTCCTTGGTCATGAAGATAATTCATGGGTCAATTAAATTCAGTTATATTGTTCACATATTCCGCACACATAATACATTAAACTACTTGAATATTTTTCTATATATGACCTTCCTTTCAACATTAACAACTTCTTCCCCTCCATTTGATATATAATTCTAGGACATTATTCCCACATTCCTGAAATATTGTAAGATTAATCTTATTTCCTCTATGTCCATTACCAAATGAACGTTCATAATGGTTCATGTTGTTATTATTTGATTATTTAGGAATATCAATGAAGTTCACATTGTTAATTATATATCATTATTGCTGATTTGGAATAATAATAATATCCATATCTTTAATCATCAACCAATTTGGTTTCTCCTTTTCACAAAATTTTCCATTAGATTCAATGTTTTCATGATTCTTTCTAGTTCTAACCATTTACAAAAACCAAAATGTATAGTGTGAGAAGCTATTATCATTATAAAAAACAACTTAATCATAAAAAATAACTTATAAGATGTTTAAATCATTCCCACTTATTTCTAATCTATGAAATATAATTTTTATCCTAGGTCAACCATGATCGTCATCTATTTAGATACTTAATGATGGTTCAAAATTTTGTATGAATTCATATATCATATCCCTCAGGAGAATCAATCTAGGTGTATATGAAGACTGGTTTTCAAGAACCACATGATGATCGAGTCCATCTCAACTTTCCTTTTTTGGAGTCATTACCCCTGGGTACCATTGTTGGATAGTAAAATCCACTTTTAGTGTCCACATAAGGATGTGATTTCTTGAATACCACTCACTATATACTTCACCAAGATTCCTTGAAATCTTTCTATCCTTTGACTCGTCCTTTTACTTTTCCTTATAGGCATCCCTAGATATATTCTTATAAATATACCCAGATATCTCACTAATGTATTCTCATCCTAGTTTCCAATGGGTAACTATACCATTCCTCTATTACGAGTAATAAGGACCCAATCGTGTCACTCGTATATATTGCATATTTTTAGATAAACAGTCATTATATTACATAAAGACATGCGTGAGGACCATAATTGTTTTGTTCATTTGGGAAAATGGAAACATAAACAACTAATCCATAAGTGAGCTTGCTAATATCCCATTATGATCTTTATAACTATAAAATTTATTAGAAATATCCAAGATAATGAATTTCTTCATAACACTTGGGAATGGAAACATAATATTGGGTGATATCAGATACTCAGTAAGGTTTGAAAAGGGAGATATACAAAATAACATGAATATAATGGTATGAGAACATGATCATAAAATTTGAAAACAATACCTTGCATATCAAATATCATAATCTTGTGTCATGTCAAAATGATTTTCAATTCCTAAGACATGAATCATAAGGTTATCAAAGAACATGAGCCATAAGTGAATAACATTATCAAAATACATATATTTTTAGAATATATATAATCACATAAAATATTATATCAAGACTACATTCCATGAAATTCATAACATGTTATAATTGGGCTAACAACCCATGTACTAATTTGGGGTTCAGATGATCTCTCATATTTCCTCTTTCATTCTCGATATAACGATATGGGTACCATATTTTTTAGGTTTGGGTTAACCACCAATTACCCACATTTTCATGCTTTATCTGTCCAACAGTGTGCACTCAGTTTTTCTTTGTATAACCACTCATTTACCATCTGAGCTCAAATAAAAATTATCATTACCCAATTCAATATATTGTGATATAGACCCCACTAGTCCCATAATGGAAACCATATGTATGTGTGCCACAAGATCATAAACATTAAATATCATAACCCATGAAATGAAATAGATTTCATAAACATTTTACCATATTGTATCTTGTGGAAAAAAGACAGGTTTAATAATAATTTCATCATTTCATCATATAATAAAGCATGAAAAGAATAAAGTTTCATATTCATTTTATCAGGGTATAACACATTGATTTTGAATTGGTTTCATAAATATCCTTACAAAATAAATAAAAACCAATGATAGAAATAATAAGAATGGTATCCTTGTATTATATCCCCATTAAAGAATAAGTTACATGAATACATGTAATCTTATATGGAAAATGAATATGAATGATAATTTAAAACATTTATTGAGGAAAATATCATGTCCACATTTAAAAAAAAATTTAATAATAAAATATATTGAAAAAAAATTTATTTTAAAATGAACATGAAAAAATATAAAGTAATATTTAAAAATAATTTAAACATTTATTATTGAAAATATCCATTTCTGTTAAAAATGATTTTAAGAAATTTTCAAAACCCTTTTTTACGTTGAAATCAATTTTTTAAAATCTTAAAATTTCTAACATATAAATGAAAACGTTTTCATTTAAAATTAATATGAAGATATTTAATGGATTCTTAAAATATTTGAGTATTCATTATATTGGAAAATATTGTGCATGTCGTTCATTTTAAAAACTACGACACTTTTCACATTTTCGATAATAGAAAAGTGGAAATTGTTTCTAAAATATCATGAAGACTCCATAAAAATTATTTTTAAAAAAAAAATCTACAAAAATTTCATTAACAAACTATTTAAATTTTTTTAAATAATTGTGAAAACATTTTTAGAAAATAGTGTTTTGATTAAAATGGGATTTTTATGGAATAATGAAATAAATCTTCTTTTTTCTAAAACATTTTTTTAAAGTATTATGATAATAAGATGAAAATAAAGTGTAAATGTGTATTCTCCAAAAATAACCAGAGTATAGGAAATTACATGATTTTAATGAGAGATAGGTCTTAATATTTCATCATTTGAAGCTTAATCCAAATCAATCTTAAAACACAACGATATTGTAATATATAAGAGTTACAACATTAGTAACATTGAAATGTAATCCCCAAGAAATAATAATATTAAATTAATATAATAATATAATTAAAATAAGATGATTCATTATTTATCATTTTAAATGTGCTATATATATACCACATAAAAGAAGATTTGTGCATAATATACCATATCTCTCCAAGAATAAAAAATTTAGAAAAAAATCCCTTATCAATTTAGTAATATTTTGATTCACAATAAACAGTAAAGAATAATACAATATGAATATTTAAATACCATTAAAATAATGAGATTAATGATATAACATTTCCAATGGTAGTTATATACAACACAAAATACCAAACATGTTGTGAATTTTCATACTTCTACAAGAAAAAATGAGATGTGAATTTTCATATGTTTACCAGAAATAAAAAATATCCTAGAAATCCTTTACTAATATTGTGACTTTTGATCCGTAAAACCCCTAGAAGAGGGATAAATAAATGGATAATTAAAAAATGTTTATTTTAATTATAATAATAAAAATCAATATTAATTATAATTATATACACCTCATTAAAAACAAGTGGTGACTGTGGCATTTGACTCACATAAAATAAAAGTGAGACGAAATTCCCTTACCTTAAATATCTACTTATTCTGTACATGTTCAAACTTTCCATATGATAAATATATGTTTATTATACATCTAATATATAACCACATATATATATATATATAAATCATACCATATATAATATAACTATTCCCATTTATTTCCCATTTATTAAAAATTTCATGATAAACTTGCATTTCATGTAACAACCGCTTAGTTTTTAATTTATGTATTGATTTGTTATTATAATTACCATAACATTGATCAAGGTTACATAATATCTAAGATAATAATCCTGATATAATTTTAATATTTATGATTCAATTATACTTTAAATATCAATCATGAAATATGGTTTTCAGAAATAATGTATGTTGGTATCATGGAGACTCTATGTCGTTCAAATACGTGAGTAAAATTTCTTTTTTTAATGATCATTATAGAACGGATTTCATTGAAATATTTTCATTATATAATTATGATAATATATTAAATAAATTATTATTTTTTAAATATAATTATACATATCATCTTCCAGTGAGTGAAAAGGTATGAAAAAAATGATATATTAACTTTAAATAATGAAAATATATCATTAATAAAAAAATTATATCATTTATAAAATATATAATTATTAAATTTATCCTTGTAATCTATGATATAAAGAGTTACTGAAAATGAATCACCTCGCTTCATGAGGTGGTGGTCTACCATACACATGAAAGATGTTATCATATCCTCATTGAGATTTATTGTAAATGTTATATATCATATTATTACTCCACAGGTATAATTATGTTATAAATATAATATAAATATACTTTATATCCATCAAATTACCTTACCTTGGGAGGTGTTAATGGAACAATTCATGACATTGACTAATGAGGCAGTAGTCCTCCATACACACGAACGATGATTTTGTAACCCATTTGATGGAATTGGAAATTGTTTTAATTACTTAACATAACCTAAAATCAAAAAAATACATTTAATAATCTTATTATATTATATTATATGTTAATAATATGAATTTAATGAGTTTGAATAAGAAACAAAAGAAAAATTTCTTATTGACGAACGTTACATCTTTTTCAGTTATCCACTTCAGTTTTGCACTAAAATCCTACCCCGGATGGATTTATGTCCTTAGAAAGTATTCTAGGATGATATTATGGAATTTTAGAAGTTATTTTGTATGGGATTCTATGAAAAAAATGGGTTTTAATTTCTTAGAAAAGATAAGCGATAATGGCCTTTTATATGTTGGGTGAGTGGCACACATTTAATTTTTGAAAAGAGAGAATTCAACCCATACTTTATTAATTTCATAAGTCTCCAATGATGCACCATTATCTATAATTAAATGTATAATTTATAAATATGTCTATAAAAAGGGTTTTGGATATATTTTTTGTAATTTTTAACCCTTATCGTTTTATCATAACCCCTTGTAAACCAATTTTTATCATAACCACAGTAAATGTTTTTACTATTATTTCCATTAATTTCAGTAGAAAATTTATTTTTCCCTTTGGAAACAGTGTAAATTATTTTCATTCCATATATAAATATATTTTTCCAAAATTCTATTCACCCTTTTTCAAATTTTAATTTAAAATTTATTTCCGAGACACAATGAGAAAGAAGGTTTTTTAAAATAAAATGGTCAAAAGATTACAAAAAATTTATATCCAATTTCATTATGAAATTGATTACAATGACCTAGTCTATTTTAATAGATATATAATTTAAATAACATTTCTTAAAAAAATTTGAAATATAATTTTACTTTATAAACAATTTTAATTAAAAGGTAGTTATAAAATGATATTCAGTATTTTTTCACTATCCATAAAAATTTAGTCTTTTTAGAAAATCCTCTAAAATTGTCCCTAATATAATTTACCAACTCTAATTACCAAATTTTTTTTCAAATATGTTTTATAAAATTGAAAAATATAATAAATTTAAAATAAAACCTACTAACATGATGAAATCAATGTTTTCGAGATGTTTATATTTCTCAAACAGAATATGATTTTATATTTACTCTATGTCTAATAAATATCATTATGTGAATATAAATTAAAATTTATTTATATATAATCTATAAATTTCATATAAAATATTCTTCATTATGGATAATTAAATTAATTAAAATTTAGAAACATTGATCCAATTGAAACAGTTTTTTTAAATACCATTTTTTGAACTAATAACAAAACTTATACTGAAACCCATTATACTATTTGATAAATATTAATTATGTTAATTTAGTAAAAATAAATAATAATTTGGATACTTTAAAACATAATGGTTTATTTAAATTAATTTATTTATTTAAAAGAAATGATATTTTTTAAAAATGATATTTTTCATTATTAACTAAAAAATCATTAGATATAATTGTTTAAAAAAGAATTTATTTTTACAAAAAAAATTTCTAAAATATCTCAAAAATATTTATAAATTTTCTCATAAAAACTAATCCGATTTGTTTTTTGAGGAAAATATAGTTTTTATGAATATAATTAAATTACTAAAAATTTATTGATTTATTTCAAAGAATTTATAAGTAAATTTATATTGAGTCGGATATTTATATTTTTTATCAAAAACTGTTTTATACTTTTCATACCCACCAATTTAATGGATAATTTATAATGATCAAATAATTATTAATGGGTCCCTAAAGCATGGTGTCCAGTTTCAAGAACACTATTTAAGAGACTCATTATCACATTTAGTGAAATCTAAACTCATTTTTCCATATAATTCAAGTTATACTGATTATTACGGGTAAATTAAAATATCTAAAAGATAAAATTTATTTGAAAAAATATATATTCCACTAGATCTCAATGTATTACACAAAAAATATTTAAAAATGAATAAAAAAAATATTCCTAAAAATAGATTTTGATCACATAAAAGGTTTGATAAATTTTTAGGTCAATATTATATATTGAAAATGTTATAAAAATTAAATGTTTGTGAAAATGTAAATATCGACTAAAAAGATACCTTTTTTGAAAGAGCTGAAAAAATTCATAATATGTCAATTTTTTGATGAGAAATTAATAAGTGATGATAATTTTTATTAAATGAAAATTAAAAAAATTATAAATTTACTTTTTGAATAAAATTTAAAAATATTATTAGAAAAATATTTTAGATAAAAAACAAATTCTCAATTATAAATTTTTATTATTATTATTTCACATCATCTTCCAAAGATTTTGTGTAAACCAATTATTAATATCAAATATAATTTATAATTAATAATAAATTTACTGAAATATAAATGCATATCGCATAAAAGATATGTTTTTATAATAATACTTCCCAAAAAATAATGACCCTATTGGTCCATTTAGTTAGAAAAATTTAAATTTATTCACAAAAAATTTGTTTTTTTCAATATACATATTTTTTATGAATTGGATATTACTGTTCATTCTTATTTTTTTAATAGCTATGTTTTTCATAGATATACATAAAATTTTTTATTTTATCTAAATTAATTTTACTTTTTTTTATGTTCGGTGTTGCATTTTGGTAAATCTGTCAGACATAATGAATTATTTGAAGGTAATAATATATTAGAATTTTTTGTGTTGCACTCCCCCACCCAAATAAATTGTCTCCGTGTAATTTCACACATAATATCAGATCTCTTTCTATAGGGAAATAATAATTATTCAAACACTACTAGATGATCATGTGTTTATTTAGGATGTGAACAAGATTTATCAACCAGGTAAACCATTATAAGAGACTTATAAATAGAGATAAATCAATCAAAATTTCACATTAAATTATAATGAGATCTAGATCCCTAAATAATAAATTTATTATAAACCCTAAAAAAGGGTTATATGATTATAATAACATTTGGGATTTTTATTTATAACTCAATATCTAGTATTTTTTTAAATCCTACATGACATAAGACACTATAAAATCTAGAGTAATTATTTACTATTTGATACATTTGTAGTAGTTTCATAGGACGTTCCATATTCTCATAGTTGTTGGTGACGATTTCCCTCGTTATCTCATAGGTTAGTATTTTTAATCACATAATTTCAAAATCACTTGTAATTGAAGGTAAAAATGTTTATTTTATCCTTTCTATACCCTTGGGAGTATTATGACCATCATCTTGGTGATTATTGAAATTTTCTATCCCTTGATGACATTTCTCCCCTTACATCTTCCAATATTTTTCATATGTAGGAACTTGAATTTTCTTTCCATCCTCATCTTAATAACTATATCTTTTATTATATTCTATCATTATCTTTCTTGATTTGTTTAGGACGTTGATTATTTTCACATATCTAATCATACTTTTTGATTGATAGTATGGCATAATTATAAGATTTATCAAATCATCTCTAATCGTGTTAGGTTGTTTATTGGAATAGTTTACACCTTTTCCATGGATTACATTATTAATATTGGTCTTTTGGGATTTACCAATTAATAAAACAAAAAAGGGTTAACATGAGTCAAAATAATTGTAAGTAAACTATTATAAATTACTACAAGATAATTTTACCTCAAGTTTTCATTCTTTATTTCACTATCAAGTTATCGTATAGTTCTTATGTAACTTCCCTAGTAAATAATGAATATGACATTTTCATATTTATCAATATTTGTGAATAAAATGTTAATATTACTTTAACGGGAATGCTATGATCTATGTCATACCCTATATGCAACAATGTGTTTCTTTGAAACCTTATGTTGCACACAAAAAATAAAATAATATTATTTTAAATGGTAGTTAACGCCTAGCCATTGTAATGGACTGAAAGAATAAAACTAACTAAAAATTTATTATATATGTTTTTCAAAAAAAAAATTATACACTAAATGATAGACGGTTAAAATGCGAATGAATTCAATTTTAAGCGTAAATACTCTAATATTCACTAAAAGGTCTATTTGTCAACTTTTGATGGCGAACCCTGTTTAAATATAGTTTTTATCACTCTTATACTCTATATTGGACCAGATAAAATTATTTTTTAGAATCGAGACATCAAAATTTACTTTGTGTATGTTTTTTGGTGTTTTTCTGGTAAAGTTCATTTTTTTATGAATAGTGAAAGATGTTGTATTTTAATTCAAAACTTCCTTTCAGTCTAATTTATTTATATAGTCACATTATCTTTTTTATTGGTTTTAAAGTTTAATTAAAATATTTTTTTACCATTTAAGCCAACGGTGGTCATTGGAATTAATTTCTCTTTGAAATTGGACATAAACAAGTGTCAATCTTTTGATAGATATTGTTTCTTAAAAACAAGCTATTCATTTTAACAGTAGGAATTAATTATAAAATTAATTAATGAAACCTATATGTTATGAATATTTTGAAATGGAAATAATTTTTGAATTCGGCATATCAAATATAGCTCAGGATAAATTTTTGGTTTTTTTCTGAAAAACATCAATTTTTGATGAATAGTGAAATCACTCAGTGGGAGTTAAAAAGCAGATTTCTCGTTTAAATGAGATTTTACCACATCGGTGATTTTAATTTCAAAAATCCAACATAAATGGTTGTAATTATTATGTAAAATGTGGTTCAATGGGATGAAAATAATTTTTGGTGAATAGTAACTTTTGAGTTTTATTAATCGTGATTTGAGGTAATTAGTGTAATTTAAGGTAAATATAATGTTTTAATAATTTAAAATTACTTTGACACATGTCCTAACCTTATTGCATGAGTCATGAAAAACCAAGAAAATCCAATAGTCAACTTTGGGACCCCATGGAGCCACTTGGGTAAGAAAATGACATTAATAACTTTTTATTTAATGTTAAAATAAAAATGTCACAAACATGTATTGTTTCACTAAAACAATTTTTACTTGCGGTTATATAAGTTATATTTTTGACTATAAATATTAATTATAAAGCTAAAACTGTTTTCAACATCATCGTAATTTTTTTTATAATTTTTAGGCATTAAATAAATATATTTATTTATGACAGCATGATGATGCGGTGATGACATCATTAATGAACGATTTAAATAAAATGAAAATATAAGGTAAAATCTAAGACTTACACTTGTAAAAAAACTATTGTATGGGTGGATATAGAACCCTTATCACTTTATCCTCGATATATATTATTATGGGACCTTTCAAATTCGAAAATCATTTCCTAATAATGTAGTATTTCATGACCTTCTTAGAGTGCCCCTCCTCCCTCTTATAAAAGGCCCCCACCTCCACTCCCTTATCCACACCTCTCAAGATCTTGGATCATCCAAAACCTTCTAATATTATCTCTCTAAATATCATCTTTTCATCCTAGAATCCTTACATTAGGCAGAAACCATTTCAAGAAACCCTTTTGGTTCAAACAAGGGGAGTTACCCGATTTAAAGGTAATGGCTTCTCTTATGTTCTTTTGTTTTATTTAGCTTCTCCAACCCCATAAACTCTTTTTTTATCTCTCATTTGTAACATAAAAAGTATATTCAATATACTAATATGTTGTTATGAGAATTATTCAAGCTACACTTACACACAGCTCCATCTCATGGGTGAAGAACATACTGTTTCTTTGGACGACGAACTACTACCTCACGAAATGATGAATGTTCAATTATCTGCTACCGCCTCACATGATGGCCATTATGATGTCACTGTATTTTATATATGATATATATGGTATTTTTTTCTATATTCTTCTGTATTTTATATTTAAAACATAACTTTATGCTTTGTATGTTGAGAAAATGCGATAATTTCATATGAGGAAGTGTGGACTACCGACCCCTCAAGTGATGTGACTCGTTCATACAATACATGGAATTTATAAAGAATGAAATTAATGAACATATTTAACCTATATAACCTATATATTATACTATAATTATAATATATATATATACCTCTAATTTATTTTTAATTAAATTAATATGACAATGAAATGAAAGTAGCATTTGTGCGTACGTACGGCCTACCGTCTCCATGAACAGTGCATTTCATTTTTTATCTCCAAATGTTATGGAATAGTATAAAATGAATATATAATAAATTTATATGATATTTAAATCATTAATACTATTCTGGATATGATTTACTTATAACTACATGGACAACTCTTTTCAAACATGGTCATTTTTGACTCATGTACCGAACATCGACAAAAATGTATAATATGAACTCACATAATTAATTAATTATTATAAAATTATAATATGTGATATTAATTGTGTAATAAGATTTAAAGTAGTTCCTTAATCAATTATAAATTGACCAATGTTAATTATTAAAGAATATAAAGAAACAAACATGACAAGTTGGACTTGAGGTAAGGGATCCTACCTCTCTTTTTCTTTCTAAGTACTCTCTTTTATGTAATTCCTTTTAAGATCATCTTTATTATGTTAGGGTGTGTTGTTTTATATTCATATTAATGTAATTTTTATTTTCATATGATGAGAGACCCTATTTGATCTCATCAATCCATTTCTGAACGTTTTAAGTGTCGTTGTTAGGCTGCAGAATATTCGTAAGGGATTTCTTACCTCGCTTTTAATTCCTTGAGATTTCCGTTGTTCGCCACTTATTTATTTCATGTGGTGTAATTATTACTTCCATTTAATATATATTATAATGATTCTATTTATATACATGGTATTTTGTGATTCTTTGGTTCTTATTATCTTTTGATCATATGACTTGATTTATTACAACGAGGTAAGGGGTTTTTCATCTCACTTTTATTCCCTTGAGATTCATGCTACATTTGCCACTATTTCCTTTTGTGTGGTGTATGTACTGAACATGATTGTATTATTGTTGTAATATACTTTAATTTATGTGTATTTACCTCTTCATTTTATGATACTTCTTTCATGGAGTGTACGTTTCAAAAGATACCCAAATCGGTAAAGGAACCTTTCACCCTCACCTTTTTAAAAGAATTATTTTTGTTATGTCCTTTAATTTACGTCTTATTATATTGGGATATTTTCTTATAAATCCTTATTGATGTAAATTTTATGTCCAAGTGATGAGATACCATTTTCTCTCTCATCAACTAATTTTCTGAATTTTAAAGTGACATCGTTAGGATGTCAAATTTTTGTAAGGGAACTTCTTAAATCCAATTTCAATTCTTTGGGTTAAACCTATAATTCTTGATTATGATGTGCTATGAATATATGTGGAAGAACTATGATTGTTTTTCACTTAATATACTCTTATATTGGGTGTATTTATATTTGTCACACATAATTACGTAATTGATTTATCCTTAATCTAAGGATACCGTCTTTGTAAGGGACTTCGTCTCAATCTTCTTTCATTGAGGCATATTTTGTTCTAATACAAGACTTAATTTTATACGCTGTATTAAAACCTTTGAATTTTAATTCCATTAAAAGGGAATATTTTTATATGAATCATTTTACTAAAGACAAAACCTAATGTTTTTTTAACGTACGCAGTGACAACGACCTTTTACGCCGCCGCGAGTACTACATGATCTTTGGCTTCCTTAACAAGTCGTAATGTTTTTAAAAGATAATAAATACCATATAATCTTTTATGAATTTTGTTATTGAAAATGGTTTTGATAATGGATTTGTTCTGTCAATATATTTAAGGGATATATTTTGATTGAAATATAGAAATGTTTTCTTTCCTTTATATTGGTTTTATGTCTTATGATTTCGTAATGGTACATGGACATTTGACGGGTGGTTACGTGATAAACCAAATGACGGGTGGTACCATGAATACCAGGATGGGTGGTTACGTTATAACCTCCAATGCATTGGGTATGGAGGTCGGTCGTATGGCTATTCCATTTAGTGATATGTGTGGAAGTTGACCGTATGGTGTTTCTATTTAAGTGTGTTTATGTACCAAGTTACCTTTATAAGATATGTGTTCTTTGTTTGAGTTTTATGGTAATCGTTTGGTTACAAAAGGTTAAGAAATGATTTTTTTCAGCAAAGAGTATTTACTACATCGTAAAGGTGAAAAGTATTAATTATGATAAAGTATTCATGATTTAATTATTGATTTGAAAAAACTAATAGTTTTCCATCTTTGTGTATCCTTTTTTGAGATTGTAATGCTCATCGCATGTTTTTGAAATGTTTTCCACAAGACATAAAGATGAATAGGGTCAAGGATAGGATCAAGGAAATACATTCTATCTAAAACATGTAACTAGACATGTTTCTTTTTAAGAGTTTTTATTTTATGGAAAATTAGTAGAAGTGTCTACTTATTAATCTTTTGATATGTAATAGTTATGTCCAAATTCACTAATACTCTAAACCTGAAAAGATCCTCTATGTGGATTATTCATTTAATTCATGATTATTTAATATTTTAAGGTCGGTTTCTTATAGTTGGTATCAAAGGTCAGTCTAAATAACTTTAGACGTTAGGGTACGCTTTAAGCACAAGTGACATTACCATAATGGTTAGGATTTCAGAAAGAGTCATAGTTTTAGATAAAGTGAATGAGTTTAAGAAAACCTAAATAATTATATCTTAGTATTTAACCTCATCATAAGATATTATATGATTATTATAATGACATTCCCACAATGACCTTTTTTTAGTAAATGGCTAGATCTAGGAAGCACCAAAGTAATAGTGGATGTGAAGAAAACTGTGATGGTTTTCTAAAAGAACAACTCAATGATATGTGAGCTACAATGATAACTCTTTTGGTTTTTCTCAACAAAATACCATGAGTCATGATTAACCCCATTAAACTTGGTGAGTTCTCTAATGAATCATGTACGAGATAACCAACTCAATGTCTATGTTCAGGTAATAATTATAAAGGTAACCATTATGGTTTATATGATCCTTACATTTGAGGTAATTATGGATTACTATATGTTATGATGGAAAATGAAAGGCACAAGATAAAATTGTGGTTAAATTATGTTATGGTTATTTATTAATATTTTATCTCTTTTTGGGGAATGTTTCACGAATTATATAGCTTTGGAAGAAGGACAACACACAGACCGTGTGACAACCTGTCACGTCAGACGAAGCTGCGTGAATCGAACCCACAACAAAAGTGTGACTAGAATTTATCACCTACCACTGGAATACGTGAAGTCCCTAGTTAGTATGACTAATTATTTTTAGTTTGATGATATTATGATTCATGAATAAGTTTATTTAGGGTTAACTATGGAAATTTTTAACCTATCATGGAAGATGTTTGATTAGTTTAATTACTTTTGAGTATGAGACTTTAAGAGTAACTAATGTTATTTAGAGATAAATTTTAAGATTTTCCTTTGAAGACTATGTGACTAAATCTTTCAGAGATTTGGGTTTCAATAATAGTTTGGTTTATTTTTTTAAGAATTTTAAGGTCAATTTTGTATTGAATGGTATCTGTTGAACTTTGGGTTGTCTTACAAATTTTTGCAGAATAAGAGTAGTTTTTATTTTGTTAAACGATTATATTTTTTTTGGATTATCAGATCTTATACTAACAATTTCCGTTTTTTTAAGGTATAAAGACATGGGGAATATATAGTTCTCTTTTGTGGATTAGGTGATTCTCTAGAATTTGATTATAGCTCACTTAGTGTGAACAAGTCATCATAAATACTCACCTTTTGGATAAAATATGGGTTTGTGTAAGAAATATTGTAATAGATGAAAGTCTACATGAAAAATAAGTATGTTTCCATATTTATCAATATTTTTGAATAAAATGTTAATATTACTTTAAAGGAAAATCTATGCTTGATGTCATACCCAATACTCAACAATGAGTTACTTTGAAATCTTATGTTGCACACTAATAATAAAATAATATTATTTTAAATGGTAGTTAACGCCTAGCCGTTGTAAAGGATAGAATTAACAGAAAAAACTATAAAAGGATTGTATATGTTTGTTTAATATTTTTAATTTAATCCAATAAATGATATAGGCTTAATATGTGAATGAATCTTATTTTAAGCGTAAATACTTTAATATTCACTAAAAGGTCGATTTATCACCTTTTGATGGCGAACCCTCTTTAAATATAGTTTTGGTCACCCTTATACTATCTATTGGACCAATTATAATTATTTTTTAGAATCGTGACATCAAAATTTACTTTGTGTATGTTTTTGATATTTTTCCGATAAAGTTCATTTTTTAATGAATAGTGAAAGGTGCTGTATTTAAATTCAAAACCTCCTTTCAGTATAATTTATTTATATGGTCAATTTAACTTTGTAAATTGTTTTAAATTGTAATTAAAATATATTTTTACCATTTAACCCAATGGTGGTCATTGGAATTAATTTCACTTTGATATTGGACAAAAACAAGTGTCAATCTTTTGATAGATATTATTTTTTAAAAAATATGCTATTTGTTTAGACAACGAGAATTAATTATAAAATTAATTATTGAAAATTATATGTTATGAATTTTTTGAAATGGAAATAATTTTTTAATTCGTAACATCATTTATATTTGAGGAATAATTTATGGTTTTTTTCTGAAAATCATCAATTTTTGATGAATATTGAAACCACTAAGTGGTAGTTAAAAAACAGATTTTTCGTTAAAATGAAATTTTACCCCTTTGGTGATTTTAATTTCAAAAATACAATATAAAAGGTTGTAATTTTTAAGTAAAATGTGGATCAATGGGATGAAAAATTATTTTGGTGAAAATAACTTTCGAGTCTTATTAATCGCGATTATAGGTAATTAGTGTAATTTAAGGTAAAAATAATGTTTTAATAATATGAAATTACCTTGACACATGTACTACCCTATTGGAGGAGTCATCGACAACCAATAAAATCCAGTAGTCAACTTGGGGACCCCATGGAGCCACTTGGGTAAGAAAATGACATTAATAACTTTTTATTTAACGTTAAAATAAAAATGTCACAAACTTGTATTGGTTTACTAAAACAATTTTTACTTGGGGTTATATAAGTTATATTTTTAACTATAAATATTCATTATAAATCTAAAAATATATTCAACATCATGGTAATTTTATATAATTTTTATAGATTAAATAAATAAATTTATTTATGACACCGTGATGACGTAGTGATTACCTCATTAATGAATGATTTAAATAAAATGAAAGATAAGGTAAGCTCTAGGACTTACACTTGTAAAAAACCTATTTTATGGGTGGATTTCAAACACTTATAACCTTATACTAGAAATATATCATTTTTGGACCTTTAAAATCCGAAAATCATTTCCTAATAAAGAAACAAACAAGACAAGTCAGACTTGAGGTAAGGGATCCTACCTCTCTCTTTCTTTCTAAGTACTCTCTTTTATGTAATTCCTTTTAAGATCATCTTTATTATGTCGGGGTGTGTTGTTTTATATTCCTATTAATGTAATTTTTATTTTCATATGATGAGAGACTCTATTTGATCTCATCACTCCATTTCTAGAAGTCTTTATTGGCGCTATTAGGCTACCGAATTTTCGTAAGGGATTTTTTACCTCGCTTTTAATTCCGTGAGATTTCCATTGTTCGCCACATATTTATTTCATGTGGTGTAATGTGTAATTCCATTTCATATATATTATCTCTATTCTATTTACATTCATGGTATTCTGTGATTCTTTGGTACTTATTATCTTTTGGTCATACGACTCGATTTATTACAACGAGGTAAGGGGTTTTTCATCTCACTTTTATTCCCGTGAGATTCATGCTGCATTTTCCACTATTTCCATTTGTGTGGTTTATGTACTGACCATTATTGTACTGTTTGTGTAATATACTTTAATTTATGGGTATTTATATCTTCATTTTATGGTACATCTTTCATGGGGTGTACATTTCAAAAGTTACCCAAATCGGTAAGGGAACATTTAACCCTCTCCTTTTTAAAAGACTTCTTTTTGTTATGTCTTTTAATATACATATTATTATGTTGGGATATGTTCTTATATATCCTTATTGATGTAAATTTTATTTCCAAGTGATGAGATACCATTTTCTCTCTCATAAACTCATTTTCTGAATTTTAATGTAACGTCGTTAGGCTGTCGAAATTTTGCAAGGGAACTTCTTAAATCCAATTTCAATTCTTTGGGTTAAACCTAAACTTCTTGATTATGTCGTGCTATGAATATGAGTGGAAGACCTATGATTGTTTTACACTTAATAATCTCTTATATTGGGTGTATTTATAATTTTCAGACATAATTACATATTTATTTATCCTTAATCTAGGGATACCGCCTTTGTAAGAGACTTTGTCTAAATCTCCTTTCATTGAGGCATATTTTGTTCTTATACAAGACTTTATTTTATACCCTCTATATAAAACATTGACCTTTCATTTCATTCAAAGGGAATCTTTTTCTATGAAGCGTTTTACTAAAATACAAAAAGTAGTGTTTTTCTTAATGTATGTGGTGACACCAACCTATTACGCTGCCGCAAGTACTACTTGATCTTTGGCTTCCTTAACAAGTCGTAATGTTTTTAAATTAAAATAAATACCATATAATCTTTTTTGTATTTTGGTATTGAAAATGATTTTCATAATGGATTTGTTATGTCAATATATTTAAGGGATATATTCTGATTGAAATGTGGAAATGTTTTCTTTCCTTTATGTTTGTTTTATGTCTTTTGATTTTGTAATGGTACATAGACATTTTACGGGAGGTTACATGATAAACCAAATGAAAGGTGGTGCCGTGAATACCAGGAAAGGTGGTTATGTTATAACCACCAATGCATTGGGTATGGAAGTCAGCCATATGGCTATTCCATTTAGTGATATGTTTGGAAGTTGACCGTATGGTTATTAAATTTAAGTATGTTTATGTACCAAGTTACCTTTATATGATATGTGTTCTTTATATGAGTTTTATAGTAATATTTTTGATACAAAAGGGTAAGAAATGATTTTTTTCAGTGAAGATTATTTCCTACTTCAAAAAGGTGAAAAGTATTACTTATGATAAAGTATTCATGATTTAGTTATTGTTTTGAAAAAACTAACAGTTTTCCTTCTTTGTGTATCCTTGACTAGGATTTTAATGCTCATCCCATGTTTTTGAAATGTTTTCCACAGAACATAAAGTTGAATAGGGTCAAGGATGGGATCAAGGAAATACATGCTATCTAAAACATGGAACTAGACATGTTTATTTTTAAGAGTTTTTATTTTATTAAAAATTAGTAGAAGTGTCTACTTAGTAATATTTTGAGATGTAATAGTTATGTCCTAATTCTCTAAAACTCTAAATCTGAAAAGATCATCTATGTGAATTATCCACTTAATTCATGATTATTTAATGTTTTATGGTCGGGTCCTTATATCTTATAACTCAATTTTTAATAAAAACAATTCCTCCACTATCACTGTTAATTTAACATATATCATTATTGGACCAATCTAGGTTACTTTGAGTTTGGTTATCTCATACTAGTTAAATTAATAAATATAATAAATAGATTTTATTTATTTTAACTTTATTAAAATTTTCTAAACCCAATAATCATTGAAATTTATGGGCTTAAATTCCAACATAGGATTCCTCAAACAGAATTAGTTATTCCTAAAGTCATATACCCAATTATTTATATAAACTATTAATATAATCTAAATAAAATTCTTCTTGACTAATATAAATCTCTATATCAATTAAAAAAACGATAATATATATTCATCGAAAAAATAACATTATCCATTTCAATAAGATGGTATTATCCACTACTTCATAATGTTACATACTATTAACTGTAAATCATAATCCCAAAAATGAGATGAAATTATTTAAAAATATCATCACTAAATTTTCAATTTGCTAATTTCCAATTTCTACAAGACTTAATTCTTCAAAATAAAATTATCCTTTATTATATCATCCTCGTGTGTGTATTAAATATAAGATTTATCCATACCTTAATCATGTGTTCTTCAATTGTTATCTAAAAAATATTACAATGTTTTAAAATAACATTTCATGGTTATTAATACATTTTAGTAAATGAATCCATACAACTAATGTAATACAAATGACTAATAACTATTAGATATTACACATAATTCTCATAACTTTTTGAATATACCGGAATATCATTGATATATATCACTCACTAATGAAAAAACATACGTTTTTTAAGAAAAAATCAATCACACTACCTGAGGTAAGTCACGAACATTCACCTTTTCCATCATAAAAAGTATACAATAATATTCTACTCCATTTTTCTCTTCTCCTATATTGGTTATAAGATATAGTGGTTTCCAGGTATATAACTTTATTAGCTTCATTTCAAGGCTAATTTTTCAGCAAAATACAAAAACCAAAATTATTATGATAATATCCAAAATATTTATATGAAAAATTCATCTAGTATAGTTATTTTATTATGAATTCTTTGTTTTTAACATATGTTAAACGCATAACTCTATTTTTTCTATAGTGGGTTCTCCAAGGTCATTTCTCTATTAGGTTTCCTAAAAAACATGCGGACATCATTATTAAATCTATCATAATTATTCACAAAGAGAATGTGATTAACTAAAAAATTTACCCTTGGAGTGTCTCTCAATGTGGAAAATCTTATTCCACTCATTGTGCATTAGAGGAATGATTAATTAAATTATGTACCATCCCTTTTTAAGGTGATTACCCTTGTTGCGTATGTGGAAAAACCCCATCAACAAGAGTGAATCAATATAAGGATGAATTGTGAGGGAAAACAACATAATATCAACTTTACCAAAACATTAGTATGTTTTTAAATACTAAGCCTTATTCTTAGGGTATTAATTAAATTTTCTGTATCATAACCCCTAAAACAAAATTTGAACTATTACATTAATATTAAAACATATATTATTCCAAATGGTTAATTTTACCTTTCAAATACTGATAAATCTTAACATATAAATTGTTAAATTATCCTTAAATAATATAATAATCCCTAAATATATCAAATCCATTCCTTTGATTCCAATTGTGATGACCTAGACCCACACTCTTATATTGAGTTCCATAAATAGATAATTTACATGATTACTTTGATTATAGATATAATAGCATGGATATAACCATCCATAATTTAAAAAAATATTATTTCTTCTCTTATATATGAAGAATATTTTCAGGATTATGAAATTTGATAATTATAACACATCATTAACTAAGAGGTTTGTATCTTTCTCAAATATTTTACGTTATCTCCAATATACAAGAAATATCCTAGTTAATTATAATTCTTCAACATATCCAATAAATTATTCTACACATGTTAACCTTATAAATATGACATATATACTAATTTAATTCAAACATGGGGAAATTGATACATTAGAAAGGTTCAGATCAAGGTCAGAAAAAGAAAACATACAATTGAAGTAATCATTTTCTAAACACTCCATAAATATTATGGAAGGATTAAATAAAAATCATAAATTCAAAATCAAAATTAAATTGAGAGAATTATATATATGAAAATAAATTAAAACATATAAATCAATAGTATTAATATCTGGCTAACATAAATAATAATCATGTACATGTAAAACATGTTATCAAGGCCTTGTGATATAACATTTTCCTATATTCCAGACCATAGTAAATTAGTCATTCAATATTTGGAAGGAACAAACCAAATACCTAAACATGTTTGGTCTTATATGACATTTCAATACATCAAGCCACTATATCATTCTTGACCCTACCCATCACATGATTTTGTCTAGTTCAATGACTATAACATTCAACAATACATTTCATACCACTCCCTACGGATCCTTTAGTGGAATAAAATAATAGTTATCCATATATTTAAGAATATGGTGAATTTAAACATCATAGACCAATGTTATAGTCCAATAATCATCTTTAATTCCAATTCATTTCCAAATTTCAATAAAGGGATAAGATGATTATTAACCATCCTAATAAAGAGGGTGGATGTTTAAACAATACATAGTAATTATTCTAATAATCATCTATATTGGGATAAAAATATATGTTATGCTAATAATTTTCCCAACGTAAATAGAATATAATACATTCTAGGTGAAATCCATTCAAAACATGATATATGAAATTTGATATTCATGCCATATAAAAATATGACTAAATGACTAATTCAGTACTAGAATAACATTATCATAATTTATTTGGAGAATGAAATTGGATAGTTTCAAAATAACAAATAATAAGAAGTGATATATATGTATCAAGGGGTTTATGTGGTAGGAATGTATATCCCAAATAAAAAATGAAATATTAGTACATAGTACAATAAAATTGTATAATTTACCAAACATATATGAAATATGTTCAAGGGAATGATCATGACTCAATAAAAAAATTGACTTACCAAAACCCCATCTTACTGGGGAAAACCAAATTAACAGCCAATTAAATAAGGGAATATTATTTGGTGATTTATGATCATGAAATTAAATGATTTTGAAAAATTATTTCCACGGTCATTGAATAGAAAATTCAAAGAAAACATAGTGCACAAAATGTATTATGTCTCAATGAATAGTAATTGAGAGCAGGAAAACCATTATGGATTTAGTGACACTCTAATAAAAAAATCAAAAGAGATGGATTGTAATTTAACGTATAATAACATGTTTAAAATATAATTAATGATATGATATCACAAATATATAAAATATACTCAAGAAAAATGAAATTAGGTGTGTAATTCAAAACATGTCTCAAGTACATTAATTTGATGTGAAACCCCTTACCTATTGTCCTGACATATACTTGAATGCTTTAACATCTTGTATAATATATATATCATTCTTAATAAATGGATTAAAAACCTTAATCATATCTATTTTAATTCACACATCATAAATATTAGTTGCCTATATGAATTCTTCTTATTTTCGACATCGCGTATTTATAGTCTTGATTGATTATATTGTATACATAATAGTGGTGTCAATGTTTATTATTATTTAATATTTAGTCATTAATAGTTCATTAAAATTTCTATAATTGATTTTTTATAATTATTTATGAAGTTAAAAAATCATTTTATGATATTTTTATAGATTATCCTTGACTTAAAATTGATAAGAAACATTTTTTGGTGACTCCAAAAATTGAAGTGTGTTTACTTATTTGATGAATTAATTATTGATATAGAATCTCCTGAAACAAAAAAATAAGATTTTTTACTCACTTATATCATATTATTCATGAAATTATATTCCCATCTTTATTCATGATATAAATTCATATAATAGTTCAAGTATGTGTATAAACTAACAAAAATATGAACATAACCCGATTTGATCGGTGATTAGGAGGTGGTTTTAATATAATATAATCATTTTTTATGTATAATGATATTTTTTATTATTTATTTAGATTGTTTAGAATTATTATAATATGTAATGGATATGTAAGTAATACACAATTTGTTTAAAAGGTTATACTCTTAGTGCACATGTTTTAAATGATTAAATTAATGATAATCATTTATTGATCATATCATAAACATGTTTTCAAATTTTTTATAACACAATTATAATGAAATAAAAATATAAAATTTATCCACTAATGTAATACTTTTATCAATATTTGTAATGTGGTGATAGAAAATGAAAGATGTTACATTTTGGAGGTGGCAGTCTGCACAATGCAGGAATGATAATTTTTGTTCTTAATAGTTATGATATATAAATAAATAATTATAATAATCATAATATATTAACATTAAAGTATATAAAATTCACTAATATAATTATATTATTCTATATGAAATAACATTAAAATAATATAATGAAGTAGGAAAGATATGTAGTTTATAATACTCAGGACAAGGACTTGAATATTTCTCGGAAGTCTCCTTAAAATGAAGATATTATGATAAATAATGTTGAACTAGATATTTTTAATATGGGAGAAGGTTTTCTGATGATTAAAATATATTCTTTTCATGTAGCTAATCTAAATAAGGGTATTCCATTAAGTGAGGAATACGTTACCCATTTATAAGTGGCTGAAATGGTCATTTTGGGAGCAACCCTAAAATTTTCATTAATATATAGTCATTATTCATGTTTCATAGTTCATAAGGTGTACAAAAGAGGAGAGTAAAATGTATTTTTTCTTGGAAATAATATCAACAACCCCTTTTTGGGACAAACTAGTTTTATTTAACGTATCTTTTAACTTTTTTCTTTTACTCAAATATATTTTTACATTGGTAATTAATTTTTAGCATTTGTAATTAATTTTAATGAAAAAAAATTATGATTGGTCTTTTTAACAAATATTATAGTTCTAATTTTAAATATTAAAATAATTTTATAAAATAAAATTTATAATGATGTGAAAGGTAATTTTAAAATCAATTTCCATAATCACATGACAATAACTTTTACAAAAATAAAAAATTTTAAGTTTTCAAATAATATATAATATGAAATTATATTGTATAATGATCTCATTGACATAAAAATTATTGTTATTAAAAAAATAAATGATATTATCTATCCATGTAAATATGAATTAAAATAATTTATGATAAATGCGTGCCTTTAAGAAAAAACTAAATGTTATTTTTATATTAATGTAAGATTATAATTAGTTATTAAAATGTTTTCCATAGGTTTTATATTTTCAAATAATATTTTAAAATTCATATTGTTAACTGTAAATATCATTTTTTATTATATACCATGATTTATAAATTCCAAGGTTATTATTAAATAATGATAAATTCATACAAATTACAAGTTTTGGGAAAACCATCTTTATCAAAACAACTGAGCATTCCAGAAAGAGATTAAAAATTCATACGAAGTAATCTTTTATATGAGGAATTCAAAAATTATTATTATAAATTAGAGTTAAACATTAATTAATTTAGTTCTTGAAATAATTAGAAAAATATAATTGAAATCCCATTTTAGTATAAAAAATATATTTTAAACTATCTATTGTTATTATTCTTATTTCAAATAATATACTAAAACAATTTGTTTTAAACAATAATTAATATCAAATATAATTTATCATTAATGATATGATTTGTTATTTATAAATTCATATCATGTAACATGAATTTTCTATAAATATACTTTTTTATAAAATAAATGACTGTATTAATCATTTTAGGTAAAATAATTTAATTTTAATAATATTAAAAGTAAAATTAATTTTATATATATAGATAATTAATAAATAAGATACTCTTATTCATTCCCAAAACATCAAGGGAAATGTATTTTAAAAAATGACTTAAATATTTATATTTTATCTAAATATATCATAGTTTTGTTGTTGTTTGGTGTTTTATGTGGAGAAATATATTTAATACATTATCTTATAAAAAGGTAATTGCATGTTATATTTTTTTGGTTACTACACTCAAAGATAAAGTTATTTTAATTAATATTTATAAAAAATAGAATATTTCAATCATAATTAAAAGAAGATCATTATATGGATTTGAATGAAAATGATACATTCAAAATATGAAATAACATTATAAAGGATATTCTATGTTTTAAATAAATCACATAATGAATAATTTTTTTTATTTCCATAATATTTTAAATAAGGACTTTTCAAAAATGAATACAATGGTGTTAAATTTAAATATTACCATACAAAATAAGTTAATAATTTCTATATTTTAATATTGATAATTTGAATTATGAAATTATTATTTGTATGATATGTTTCAAAGATAATATATACAATTAGTGTTGGGTGATATATGATAGAGATAGACCAAATATTTCTATGTGAAGGTCATATTATGTGTTGAATATGAAGAGGAAGATAAAAGTGATAAATTAATGTTGGTTCTCCCATACATATCATGAATCAAAGAAACATAAGGATATAGGGTTATGATTCCCTTATAATGTATGTTCTGATTAATTTTGAGGTAGATGGTTGTGGTTGTTCCTAAAGATTTTGGTATGAGTTGGCCATGAAAACTAGTTTTCAAGGAAGAAAAAGATGCAACAATTTGAGAATACAGTATATTAATAATGATAATCTAATCATGTTTAGCTAATGGAATGTTGAACTAAATTTTTAATCATGATTCAAGAGTATGAAACTTGATATGGTAATTTAAGTAGGATATATTAGTGCCAGACATAAAATAAAGAGTATGTATGTTTTATTATAGAACTTTCTTGGTTCCATGAAAATATTTTCAAGGATATACCCCTTTATAATCAACACATTTATAATAAAATATAATTCGTGTAAGATTCAAATAATAACAAACATGCATAATGGACATATTCATCAACATTTTTTAGAAAAAATCATTAAAAAGTCCAATATTAACTTTTTTCTTAATTTTTATTTTATCATGAGTGGAAATAAAGTTGGAGATGAAGTGAGTGAGATCCATTCGCCTTAAACAGTGTCAAGGTAAAATGGGAAAGATTTAATTTTGTAAACATCCTCTAAACATATCCAATCACCAACTATGGTTGAAATAATATAGTTCAAATAGAAAGTGTTCATTAATGAATTATTATATTATTATAGTTTATAAAAATATTATTTTAATACTTTGATGATTTTTTTTGATGATTTTTTTCATCATCACATTGATAAGTCATCCAAGTGAATGTATTTTATATGGGAGGAATGATTCCTTATCAATGTTGTTTCTAAAATGGGTGACTTTCTAGATCTGTCATTGTCCATGGAAATTTTCTCCTAGGATCTATCAAATAATATGTTGTTTGTGTGTAATTTTATTAGTTTATTGGGTTATTATGACATGTTTTGGTCTGAATATTCTATTTTTATAACCCCTTTATCTTATCTAATTGTAACACCCCAAGCTTCTACGGTACTCTTCTCTTTGAATAATGTGATAGCGTGTGTTGTACGCAACACCGAGTTCTAACACACCATAACTAATCAAACTAGCCGTTGTGAATAGTAATACCTAATTTTTGAAATCATATATATTTTATACTTCAAAATGGACTTCATTTTTGGATTCGGAATATTGAAATTATCCTAGGGTAAAATTTTGGTACTTTTCGGATAACTTTTATATTTTGATGAATAGTGAAAATTACTAAATTTTAATTAAAAACAACTTTTTTAATCAAAATAATTAATAGTGATAAATTGTGAATTTGAGTGGTTTTAAAGTATATTTAGAATATATTTTTACCATTTAATATAATGTTGGTCATTGTACATAATTTTACAATTAAACCGAACATAAACAAGTGTCAATCTTTTTATAGTTATTATCTCTTAAAAACACGCTTTTTGTTTTGACAGCGGGAATTAATTTTAAATTAATTTCTGCCACTTCTGTGTTTTGAATTTAGGAAAATGGATTCCATATTTGAAATCAGTATGTTCAAATTGTGTAAATAGGTAACTTTTATTTTTAGACATTTTGAATAGTTACTGTGGTAAATATTTCATTTACCATGGTTAAAGGGTAAATCCGGTAAATAAGGGTTAAAAAATAATATTATAATAATACAAAATTACCCTAAAACGTGTCCTAACCTTATTGGTGGACACATAACCGACCATGGGCATCCTTGGGTCAATTTGGGGACCCATTGGAGCCACTTGTATGTGGTAGGGACACATTATATTAATAAAGTTAAAATAAAAATAAAAATGGCATAAGCTTACATCTTTTAGAAGAACAATTTTTACATAGGGTTATACATGTTGGATTTTCGATTATAAATATTCATTAGAAAGCTAGAAAGATTTCCTACATTATGATATTTTATTTATAATTTTTAGACATCAAATAAGTTAAATTATTAATGACACAATAATGATGCAATGTTTACCTCATTAATAAATCATTGAAATAAATAATATTATAATGATTAAAATATTATCTAAAACCTGTCCAATTCTTATTGGTTGATGTTATTTAGAATATTAGTCATCTTATCTTCGACCTCAATGATTTTTGGACCATTATAAACCGAATATAATTATATTATAAAGTAATACTTTCACTCTTTCCTAAAGAGCCCCTCCTCTCCCTTATAAAAGGAGACCACTTCTACTCATTTCTCACACCTCTCAAGCCACTTGGATCGTCCAAACTCTTCCCAACTAAGCTCCCCACATCCCTCTCCTCCTCCTTGAAGTTTCCCCTTAGGCAGAAAGCATTTCAAAAAGTCCTTTGGTTCCAACCGAAGTGAGTTACCTAAATTAAAGGTAACGTTTTCTCTTAAATTATTTTCATTTATTTTGCTTCTTCAACCCCCAAACTCTTTTTATTTCCTTTCTTTTGTAACAACACCAGTATCCTAAATATACTAGGATGTTGTTATAAGAAGGATTAAAACTACACATACACACAACTCCATCTAATGGATGATGAACATAATGTTTCTGTGGATGGCAAACTAACGCCTCACGAAACGATGATTGTTCAAATACATCTTACCGCCTCTCATGGTGGCCATTATGATGGCACTGTAATTAAATATGATATTAATGATATATATTTTATATATAAGCTTATGTAATTCCATTTTATTTCATACCATTATTCGTTTCATGTTGTATATACATACGATAATTTCATTTGAGGAAGTGCGGACTACCGCCCCCTTAAAATGATATGACTCGTTCATACCACACATGGAACGTATAAAGGATGGAGTTAATGAACTTAAGTAACATGTATAAAATATTATATTATACTGGAATAGTAATATACCTATTTATCATTGGTATTCGATTCTTTTAAAATAAAAATTAAATGGAAGTAGCGTTCGTGCGTACGTACGGACTACCGTCTCCACGAACGCGATGAGATTCATTTTCCATCGTATCCATTCAAGTATAATTATCATTTGATGATTTAAAAATGATGTTTAAAGACTTGATACCATTCTGGATTTGAATAATATACAACTTATCCTTTACAAACATGGCTTATGTAACAAAACATATAAAAGAAAATGAGTAAGTTAACACCCGAAACGACGATAATTTTAAGATATTATTATCAAATCAGTATTAAAAGATCATATATGATATCATATTAATGTATATGATTCTTGTATAATTTAGTAACAATTATTTCACTATTATACAGGAGGTTAACCTACCCCAACCAAGGAAAAGTACAAGGTAAGGGTTTATTTCACAATCTCTTCATTATCAGAGGTTGTTTATACGTAATAATCTACTGGGATATCTTTATCATCCACATCCATGTTTCTTAAAAATGTATTTCAAAACATTTTTACTATTTACCAGAATATGGGTTAAAGTCATTTATACCCTTGTTTGACTTTTTATAAGAGGTTTATAAAGGAATCTTTCCGTCGTTTTCAAAACAAGGTCCTTTTTAACCTTTTTGACAGAATTGAGGTAAGAATGTTTTTTTAACTTATACGGCGGGTGCGGTTATTTTACGCCGTTATAAAATCTTCAAAGCTTTCCTTACAAGCTTATAAGAATATTTTCAAAGAAAATGTTTTATTTTATATGGATCTTAAATGATTTCAAAATAAAAGGAGATATTTCTTAAAAATAATTTTGATTTCATCTATGTCAACATCCTTTGATGGATTTTAAGATTATTTGAAGTTGATTTATTATGATACAAAACTTCTATATTGTATTGAAGGTTTTGTGATATGTTTGACTGTGTATGTGCTATTTTTATACCATTCATAGTTTATGGTGAAATTATTGACATTTCGTATGCTAGTTTTAATACGAATGTTTATGTTATGTTTAAACCTTTTCATATGGGAATGCATTGGACTTAATAAGTGACGGGTGGAGCCCGATATAGCTCCTCGATGCATCGGTAGGTCTCATGAGACAAACTAGTGTCTTGGCATAAGGCCTTGACAAAATCTTATTTGTAGTCTTGGCACGAGGCCTTGGCTATGTGGTTATGATAGTCTGGCATTATGCATTCCAACATTATGAAAGTGGTTATTGATTTTTGCATGTGATTATTCGATTAGTAGAATATCCATGTGAATAAGTAAATGGCATTATTTCATTTTACTTTTGCCATACTATGTTGAAGTTAAAGTTTAAAAGGCTTTTGTTTTAGTAATGCATTGCCTTAAATGTTTATTCTTATTTATGAAAGTTTCCGCTATATTGTTATCCTTACTGGGCATTTGAGCTCACCCCTTTTCTATGTTTTATTTTTCCCAGGTAGTGAAGAAGTAAATTATGAATGACTTGCAGGGATATTATGAGGGGTTAATAGTGTGGATATGAAGACTTTGTTGTTGTAGTAGTTTTTCACTTTGAAATGTAATGTAAAACTTTATGATTATATCTAGTGTTTCCAAGGCTACTAAACCAATCGGTCTTTCGGGATTTGATCTTTCTTGTGATCATGCCAATGTTATGTAATAATGCACCGACTCTGGGTAGCTGGGGTCGGGGCGTTACAGTTGGTATCAGAGGGAGGTTTAGTACAAACCTTGGAAGCTAGATTTAGATAAACTCTGATTAGAGCACGTAGACCTAAGATGAACTTTGAGGATTAGTATAGAAGAACTTCCTAGAATTTTGGTATTGTAGAGATTTTGTGAGTTTTCCGAGCAATACATCCCTGTCTGGATACGAGCAGGTAGAGGCGGCTCTGGCACAGATGTACCTAGGGGTAAAACCCGAAAACACCGCTTTGAGCTAGACTCGAACGGGAACTGGTGCACGACAACGGGCCTTGCTGCACTCTTGGTTACGACACTCCCGGGGGATATGCTTAGGATAACTCTCATTTTCTTTACAAATCATTATGAAGGGTTTATGAGTATATACTTCCTCAAAGAAAACATTTTTATGATTATGGATTATATCCATAAATAGTTCAATTTATGTTAAGTGTTTTATAAGTATGGGATTATGTATTTTGATTCATAAACTGATCTAGTTTATGCCATTGTTTAGAAATGGCGCCCTGTGGAAGAAATGGAAACCGTATCAATGCATGCACTCCATGTAGGGATTGCCCTCCTGCTCAAGATAATTATAGAGGGGCTGGTGATGCAACTGGTGCCGATCAGCTAATCACCATACTGGGACAACTTACTCAGGTTATGAATAATAACCTTACCCGTATGGAGCACCCTGATCCGCAGCGTGGAGGATCAATGTTAGATCGATTCATGAGGCAACAACCACCAAAGTTCAATGGGAATACAAATCCCTTAGTAGCTGAGCAATGGATATTTTCCCTAGAGAAAATATTTCAGGCTTTGGGGAGCAGTGAAAGGGAAAAAGTTATCATGGCAGTTTACCGCCTCACTGGAGATGCTGATCAATGGTGGTCATTGATTCAAAATACGAAGGAAGATGATGAAGTATCAAATATGGAATGGAGGGAGTTCAAAGATCTGTTTTTAGAAAAATACTTTCCTCGTGACCATCGAGCAGATATGGAAAGGCAATTTCTGAGTCTGAGACAAAAGGAGGATGATAATGTCACAAAGTATGAGGCTAACATTACAAGGTTAGCGAGGTATGCTGGAGATTATATTCGCAACCCAAGAAGTAAGATTGATCGTTTCTTTGATGGGTTAAAACCATTTCTCCGTCGAGCATTAGTCTCACAATCCTTTTCATCGTACGAAGACATTGTCTCATGTGCTATCAAGACCGAAAAGGAATTCTCTAAGTCTTATGACTTTAAAGCAAAGCAAGAGAAGAAGAGACCTGCTGATCAATCTGGGAATGGAAATAAGGGGAAGAAAGGAAAGGTTGAATATCCATCATGTGGTAAATGTGGGAAGAAACACCCCGGTACTTGCTTGAAGAGAATGGGAGTCTGTTACAAGTGTGGTGAAAAAAGGCCACCAAGCTCATGATTGCAAGGGGAAGAAGGGAGCTACCAACGTTCAGTGCTACAATTGCAGGGAGATGGGGCATTATGCAAATGCATGTCCTAAGCGTCAGGAGAACTTACCTCAGAAAAGGCCAAGGGATCAAGGCCAGGCTTATGCTATCACTACTGCAGAGGTAGAAGCTCCAAAAGACGTGGTGGCAGGTAATTTAATGGTTTCCTCAAGTTTAGCAAATGCATTATTTGATTCTGGATCATCGCATTGTTTCATATCTTCCCAGTTTGCTAAGAAAATTAGATATTTCCAATTTGATTTAATAAGGGAGTTGTCAGTTAAAACTCCTAAGGGAAGTATCATTGCAACAAAGTTTTGTGAATCAGTCCCCATTAGAGAACATAAATTTTCTTTATCTGCTGATCTCATCGTCATACCTATGATTGAGTTTGATATAATCCTCGGTATGGACTGGCTTTCGGACTATGATGCGAAGATTTATTGTAAGAAGAAAGAGGTTACGATTCTTGATGATAATGATAAGGAGCACCTTATTTTTAGAGCAGAATCGTCACCACCTAATTCTTATTTAGATCCACCCCCAGTAGCTCAACTAAATTCAATTATTGGGGAGGAAGAGAATGAAGTATCTATCGGTGAGGAAAGGAATGTTCAAATAGAGGATGTACCTGTTGTGAAAGAATTTGTAGATGTATTTCCGGAAGATTTACCTGGACATCCTCCAGAACGAGAAGTTGAGTGTTCCATTGATTTGATTCCTGGATCAAGGCCTATATCGAAGACCCCTTATAGAATGGCCACTGTAGAGTTAGTCGAACTAAAGAAACAACTAGAGGAATTGAGTAATAAGGGATTTATTCGCCCTAGTGTTTCTCCATGGGGATCCCCTGTTCTTTTTGTTAAAAAGAAAGATGGATCTATGAGGTTATGTATCGACTACAGGGAGATAAATGCTATAACGATAAAGAACAAGTATCCCCTACCTCGTATTGATGATTTATTTGACCAACTGCATGGAGCTCAATACTTTTCAAAGATTGACCTTCGATCTGGATACCATCAGTTGTGTGTGAAGAAGGAAGACATTCCGAAAACAGCATTTCGAACCAGGTACGGGCATTACGAGTTTACTGTAATGCCGTTTGGATTGACTAATGCACCCTCTGTATTCATGGATCTAATGAATAGAGTTTTCAAGGAGTATCTCGATGAATTTGTGGTGGTATTTATTGATGATATCTTGGTATACTCCAAAACCTACGAAGATCATGAAAATCACTTGCGTATTATCTTGAAGACTCTGAGGAGGCATGAATTATATGGGAAGTTTAGCAAGTGTGAATTCTGGCTTCAGGAGATTTCTTTTCTTGGCCATATTGTCTCAAAAGATGGAATCTCTGTTGATCCTTCTAAGACCAAGCCAATCCAAGAATGGCAAGCACCTACGAGTATAACTGAGGTACGCAGTTTTATTGGTCTGGCAGGTTATTATCGACGTTTCGTCCAGAATTTTTCCCGATTGGCTAACCCATTAACGAAGCTCACACGTAAAGGGGTTAAATTTGTTTGGACAAAAGAGTGTGAAGAATGTTTCGAAGAACTGAAGAGAAGATTAGTCAATGCTCCTATATTGACTCTACCATCGGGGAATGATGGGTTCGTTATTTATAGTGATGCATCGAAGAAAGGACTTGGTTGTGTCCTTATGCAGAATGATAGAGTTATTGCCTATGCATCACGTCAGTTGAAAATTCATGAACAAAACTATCCTACTCATGATCTTGAGTTAGCAGCTGTGATCTTTGCTTTGAAGATATGGAGGCACTACCTCTATGGTGAAAAATGTGAGATTTATACTGATCACAAGAGTTTGAAGTATATTTTCTCACAAAAAGAACTCAACATGAGGCAAAGGAGATGGCTTGAATTACTCAAGGATTATGATTGTACGATACACTACCACCCAGGGAAGGCAAACAAGGTGGCAGATGCTTTGAGTAGAAAAGACCATGGAGTTTTGAACAATATGAGAATTGAAAGGGATCCAATTTTTATGGATCTAGTGAAGATGGACATGGGAATAACCAGGGAAGGTGAAACATCAATGCTTTTTCAAATGGTTGCCAAACCATCTTTACTAGAAAGGATTAAGAGTTCTCAGACCAATGATGAAGAATTCCAAAAGAAGATTAAAGCTGTGAATGATGGGAGATTGAGAGACTTTGTGTATGAAGATGGAATTTTGAAATTCGGGAAGAGAATTTGTGTTCCCAATATACCTGATCTAAAAAGGGAATTGCTGGATGATGCTCATAGTTCCAATTTCTCTATACACCCTGGGAGCACTAAAATGTATAGAGATTTGAAGGAACATTTTTGGTGGGACAACATGAAGAGGGAGATTGCTGATTTTGTGTCAAGATGTATGGTTTGTCAACAAGTGAAAGCTGGAAGGCAACAGCCTGGAGGAGTCATGCAACCTCTTCCTATACCGGAGTGGAAATGGGACAATATTACGATGGACTTTGTCATGGGGCTACCAAAGACTCCTAGAAGGAACGATGCAATATGGGTTATTGTTGATCGTCTTACCAAGTCAGCACATTTTCTTGCTATAAGAGAAGATCTACCCCTGGAACGTCTAGCAAGACTATACATTAATGAAGTTGTGAGACTTCATGGTGTACCCCTATCGATTGTTTCTGATCGTGATCCCCTTTTTACTTCAAGATTTTGGAAAAGTCTTCAGAAATCCCTGGATACTGAACTTCATTTGAGCACTGCTTACCACCCTCAGACAGATGGACAATCAGAACGGACTATTCAAACCTTAGAAGACATGTTGAGATCTTGCTCACTTGACTTTCAGGGTATGTGGGATCAATATTTACCTCTGGTAGAATTTTCCTATAACAATAGCTTCCATTCAAGTATTCAGATGGCACCATATGAAGCGTTATACGGAAAGAGATGTCGTACACCAACCTGTTGGGATGACGTTGGTGAAAGAAAACTTGTAGGCCCAGAACTGGTGGAGGAAACGGTGGAAAAGGTGAAAGTAATCCAAAATCACATCAAAGCAGCTCAAAGTAGGCAGAAGAGCTATGCCGATAATCGAAGGAAGGATTTGGAATTTCAAGTCGGTGATCATGTTTTCCTGAAAGTATCTCCGTGGAAGGGAGTCATACGTTTTGGTAAGAAAGGTAAATTGAGTCCAAGTACATCGGACCTTTCGAAATTCTAGAACGAATTGGGGTTGTAGCTTACCGATTGGCAATGCCGCCAAGTCTCTCCAAAGTTCACGATGTGTTCCACGTATCTCTATTGAGGAAATACATGCCTGATCCGACGCATGTACTCACCTATGAGGAATTAGAACTGGAACCCGATCTGTCTTATTGCGAAGAGCCCGTCAAGATTCTTGATACGAGAGAACAAGTGCTGAGAAACCGGACGACGCGTCTGGTAAACGTTTTGTGGAGAAACCATAAGATGGAAGAGGCAACGTGGGAACCCGAGGAACTAATGATGAAGAACCACCCGAGTCTTTTTATGCAGTAATACCCTAGAAATTTCAAGGACGCAATTATTTGAAGGAGGGGAGAATGTAACACCCCAAGCTTCTACGGTACGCTTCTCTTTGAATAATGTGATAGCGTGTGTTGTACGCAACACCGAGTTCTAACACACCATAACTAATCAAACTAGCCGTTGTGAATAGTAATACCTAATTTTTGAAATCATATATATTTTATACTTCAAAATGGACTTCATTTTTGGATTCGGAATATTGAAATTATCCTAGGGTAAAATTTTGGTACTTTTCGGATAACTTTTATATTTTGATGAATAGTGAAAATTACTAAATTTTAATTAAAAACAACTTTTTTAATCAAAATAATTAATAGTGATAAATTGTGAATTTGAGTGGTTTTAAAGTATATTTAGAATATATTTTTACCATTTAATATAATGTTGGTCATTGGACATAATTTTACAATTAAACCGAACATAAACAAGTGTCAATCTTTTTATAGTTATTATCTCTTAAAAACACGCTTTTTGTTTTGACAGCGGGAATTAATTTTAAATTAATTTCTGCCACTTCTGTGTTTTGAATTTAGGAAAATGGATTCCATATTTGAAATCAGGATTTTCAAATTGTGTAAATAGGTAACTTTTATTTTTAGACATTTTGAATAGTTACTGTGGTAAATATTTTATTTACCATGGTTAAAGGGTAAATCCGGTAAATAAGGGTTAAAAAATAATATTATAATAATACAAAATTACCCTAAAACGTGTCCTAACCTTATTGGTGGACACATAACCGACCATGGGCATCCTTGGGACAATTTGGGGACCCCATGGAGCCACTTGTATGTGGTAGGGACACATTATATTAATAAAGTTAAAATAAAAATAAAAATGGCATAAGCTTACATCTTTTAGAAGAACAATTTTTACATAGGGTTATACATGTTGGATTTTCGATTATAAATATTCATTAGAAAGCTAAAAAGATTTCCTACATTATGCGATTTTATTTATAATTTTTAGACATCAAATAATTTAAATTATTAATGACACAATAATGATACAATGTTTACCTCATTAATAAATCATTGAAATAAATAATATTATAATGATTAAAATATTATCTAAAACCTGTCCAATTCTTATTGGTTGATGTTATTTAGAATATTAGTCATCTTATCTTCGACCTCAATGATTTTTGGACCATTATAAACCGAATATAATTATATTATAAAGTAATACTTTCACTCTTTCCTAAAGAGCCCCTCCTCTCCCTTATAAAAGGAGACCACTTCTACTCATTTCTCACACCTCTCAAGCCACTTGGCTCGTCCAAACTCTGCCCAACTAAGCTCCCCACATCCCTCTCCTCCTCCTTGAAGTTTCCCCTTAGGCAGAAAGCATTTCAACAAGTCCTTTGGTTCCAACCAAAGTGAGTTACCTAAATTAAAGGTAACGTTTTCTCTTAAATTATTTTCATTTATTTTGCTTCTTCAACCCCCAAACTCTTTTTATTTCCTTTCTTTTGTAACAACAACAGTATCCTCAATATACTAGGATGTGGTTATAAGAATGATTAAAACTACACATACACACAACTCCATCTAATGGATGATGAACATAATGTTTCTGTGGATGGCAAACTAACGCCTCACGAAACGATGATTGTTCAAATACATCTTACCGCCTCTCATGGTGGCCATTATGATGGCACTGTAATTAAATATGATATTAATGATATATATTTTATATATAAGCTTATGTAATTCCATTTTATTTCATACCATTATTCGTTTCATGTTGTATATACATACGATAATTTCATTTGAGGAAGTGCGGACTACCGCCCCCTTAAAATGATATGACTCGTTCATACCACACATGGAACGTATAAAGGATGGTGTTAATGAACTTAAGTAACATGTATAAAATATTATATTATACTGGAATAGTAATATACCTATTTATCATTGGTATTCGATTCTTTTAAAATAAAAATTAAATGGAAGTAGCGTTCGTGCGTACGTACGGACTACCGTCTCCACGAACGCGATGAGATTCATTTTCCATCGTATCCATTCAAGTATAATTATCATTTGATGATTTAAAAATGATGTTTAAAGACTTGATACCATTCTGGATTTGAATAATATACAACTTATCCTTTACAAACATGGCTTATGTAACAAAACATATAAAAGAAAATGAGTAAGTTAACACCCGAAACGACGATAATTTTAAGATATTATTATCAAATCAGTATTAAAAGATCATATATGATATCATATTAATGTATATGATTCTTGTATAATTTAGTAACAATTATTTCACTATTATACAGGAGGTTAACCTACCCCAACCAAGGAAAAGTACAAGTTAAGGGTTTATTTCACAATCTCTTCATTATCCGAGGTTGTTTATACGTAATAATCTACTGGGATATCTTTATCATCCACATCCATGTTTCTTAAAAATGTATTTAAATTTTTTTTTACTATTTACAAGAATATGGGTTAAAGTCATTTATACCCTTGTTTGACTTTTTATAAGAGGTTTATAAAAGGAATCTTTCCGTCGTTTTCAAAACAAGGTCCTTTTTAACCTTTTTGACAGAATTGAGGTAAGAATGTTTTTTTTAACTTATACGGCGGGTGCGGTTATTTTACGCCGTTATAAAATCTTCAAATCTTTCCTTACAAGCTTATAAGAATATTTTCAAAGAAAATGTTTTATTTTATATGGATCTTAAATGATTTCAAAATAAAAGGAGATATTTCTTAAAAATAATTTTGATTTCATCTATGTCAACATCCTTTGATGGATTTTAAGATTATTTGAAGTTGATTTATTATGATACAAAACTTCTATATTGTATTGAAGGTTTTGTGATATGTTTGACTGTGGATGTGCTATTTTTATACCATTCATAGTTTATGGTGAAATTATTGACATTTCGTATGCTAGTTTTAATACGAATGTTTATGTTATGTTTAAACCTTTTCATATGGGAATGCATTGGACTTAATAAGTGACGGGTGGAGCCCGCTATAGCTCCTCGATGCATCGGTAGGTCTCATGAGACAAACTAGTGTCTTGGCACAAGGCCTTGACAAAATCTTATTTGTAGTCTTTGCACGAGGCCTTGGCTATGTGGTTATGATAGTCTGGCATTATGCATTTCAACATTATGAAAGTGGTTATTGATTTTTGCATGTGATTATTCGATTAGTAGAATATCCATGAGAATAAGTAAATGGCATTATTTCATTTTACTTTTTCCATACTATGTTGAAGTTAAAGTTTAAAAGGCTTTTGTTTTAGTAATGCATTGCCTTAAATGTTTATTCTTATTTGTGAAAGTTTCCGCTATATTGTTATCCTTACTGGGCATTTGAGCTCACCCCTTTTCTATGTTTTATTTTTCCCAGGTAGTGAAGAAGTAAATTATGAATAACTTGCAGGGATATTATGAGGGGTTAATAGTGTGGATATGAAGACTTTGTTGTTGTAGTAGTTTTTCACTTTGAAATGTAATGTAAAACTTTATGATTATATCTAGTGTTTCCAAGGCTACTAAACCAATCGGTCTTTCGGGATTTGATCTTTCTTGTGATCATGCCAATGTTATGTAATAATGCACCGACTCTGGGTAGCTGGGGTCGGGGCGTTACACTAATAATTAAAAATAATGATTTTTTATATATTAAGAAATATGATGCTACTTTTAGGTATGTAAAGGTAAAATGGTAATTTATGCATTTCATTGATTTTCCCATGAATTGAATAATCTTTGAGGTTTACTATGATGCATCGCATCTTGTTTTATGGATTGTATTAATGAAAATTTGAGTAGTTATATCATGTGGTCTCAACAAGCTATATACAAGTGAACATACCAATGATTCTGAACACCACCAGCTAATAACTATGGTTTTTATTCTAAAAATTCATAAACATTAACATGTGGGAATATTCCTTATTCTCTTACAGACTACAAGAGTTTGTGTTGTAAATTCTCAAAGTGTTATTTTAATTTATATTAATAATTATTATTTGTATTTATATTGGATCAAGAGTATCAAATTTTAAAAACTATTTGTAATTTTAGAGAGAAGGTTAACATGTTGATCATTAGATAATACGGTAATATTTCATAAGAAGAACGAAATAAATAAATAAATATTAAGAATACAATAACCATGTAATTGTTTTTTTATTTGGTTAGTATTGTAGGATTCTTATACCACGTAACAGTTCACTCTCCCTTATTTAATAAAATTAGAATATTATCATTTATGTACTGTAAAGTTTATTTATAAAGTGATCTAATAGTCAATGGAGACATTCTGGATGGATGGACTAAGGATGAGGAACATCAGGTGTTTTCATATTGGATGTTATGTGTTCAACAAGACATGTGAGTGATGATTTTATAAAACTAAATAGGTAATATTTATCACACATCTTTGAACTAAGGAGATCTATCCACCCATTAGTAGGCTTATTTGGTTTTCGGAGATGAATAGTTTGGTGAATGAGTTTAGGTCTACTTGTTCTTATGCTAATAAGTGAATATCAATCATTATGTCATAATAGACATTGTTAACAAAATAATTTTTCTTAGTAGATTTAGAAATATTTTTCTATATTTTATATAGAGAGGATTCCTCATTTATTTAAGTTTAATTATACTATTTTGGTTTTATAATGGTTAATTGAAGAGTTCCACCCATTTATATTCAATTAAGGCATCAAGAATTATAAGGACCCAGCCTTAAAACATTACATAATCTTGAATTAAATGAATAATTCACATTGAGTATATTTTCGCATTTAGACTTTTAGAGAATTTGGACATATCAATGATTAGAAAGTAGACACATCAACTCAATTTCCATTTTTTTCAAAAAATAAAAATTCTTGAACAAAAGAGTCATGTCTAGTTATATATTTTAGATATAATGACATTTCCTTGATCCCATCCTTGACCCTATTCCACTTTAAGTCTTGTGAAAAACATTTCAAAAACATAGAATGAGCATAAAAAGAACAATAAAGGTTATAACATAATGAAAGGAAACATTTACCCATCAAAAATAAAAATCGATGAAACCATAATTTTCAATCATAGCATACCTTATGAAATCATAATATTTATGAATAACACATAGTAATCACAATTCATAAAGGTAGCTTAAGGCATACCAAACATACTTACATTGAAGCTATCATAGCTACATAGGGAGTCACATTTGGAATACCCATCACATTATATTCCCTAAATCTCTTTGGAGAAACATTCATGTTTACCTCCTTTACGTTACCCAATGCATTAGAGATCTATCTCTGGCTCACCCGCCCTTGGTTTATAATGTAACCACCCGTATACATAACAATGGCAAGAACCATAACATAATCATAACACATAACTTAAGCATAAAAGAAAGATAACATTCCCACATTACAATAACAATATAACATTTTAAGATATTGAAATAATAAATCCATTCTTAAAAACCATTTTCAATTCCAAAATACATAAAAAGAGTGTATGGTATTTATTTTTCTATTGAAAACATTACAGCTTGTTAAGGAATCCATAGATCAAACAATACTCGTTGTAGTGGAAAATGTCATTGTCGTTGCTTACGTTAAAAAAAGAAACTTTTGTTTTATTAATTTATTAAAAAACTTCATAGAGAAAAGATTCCCTATGAATGAAATGAAAAGTCAAAAGGGTTTTATACACCGTATAAAATAATTTCATTTAGAAATCAAAACACTCCACAATGAAAGGAGATTGAGACGAAGTCCCATACAAAGATGGTATCCTTAGATTAAGGATAAATCAATTACATTATTATGTGTGAAAAATTTAAATACACCAAATATGAGTGGATATTAAGTGTAAAACAATCAGAGGTCACCCACACATATTCATAGCACGACATAATCAATAAGTAGAGGTTTAACCCAACGAAATGAAATTGGGTTAGTAAGTTCCCTTACAGAAATTCGACAGCCTAACCGCATCACTTTAAAATTTAGTAAATGATTTGATGAGAGATAAAAAGTGTATCTCATAACAGAATATTTATAGAAATATGGATATATAAGAACATATCCCAACATATGAAGATGTAAATTAAAAGACCTAACAAAATAAGTCTTTTAAAAAGAGAAGGGTGAAAGGTCCCCTTACCGATTTGGGTATCTTTCGAAAAGTACAACCCATGAAACATGGATGAAAAAATTAATATTTAAATACATATAAATTAATTTATATTACGAAAAGAATACTATATTGGGCAGTACACACACCACACAAAAGGAAATAGTGGCAAATGTAGCATGGATCTCACGGGAATAAAAGTGAGGTGAAAAACCCCTTACCTCACTGTAATCAATCGAGTCATAAGACCAAGAGATAATAACCACCAAATTAATAATAGAACACCATTAATATAAATAGAATCATAATAACATATATCAATTTTCCGTATACAATACACCACATTCCATAAATAAGTGGCGAAAAATGGAAATCTCACAGAATTAAAAGTGATATAAGAAATCCCTTACGAAAAATCGGCAGCCTAACAGCGCCACATAAAACTTCCAAAAATGGATTTATGATATCAAATAGGTTCTCTAATAATATGGATATAAAAAATACAGTAAAATTATTATAAAATAACATCCCCCAATATAAGAAATAGGAGCTTAAAATAAGTGACATAGAAGAGAGTACTTAAAATAAAGAGAGAGGTAGGATCCCTTACCTCGAGTCCGACATGTCTCATTAGTTATTTATATTCATGAATAATAAACATAGTTCAAATTATATTTTATTAATAAATTACATTCAAGTTTATTATTCAATTAATATCACATATTATCATGTTATAATAATTAGTTAATTATATGAGGTCATATCAGACGTTTTTGTCGATGTTTGATGCAAGAGTCAAAAATAAACATGTTGGAAGAGAATTTTCCATGTAGTTATAAGTAAATAATCTCCAGAATGGTATTAATGATTTATATATCATATATATCAAGTATATATTAATTTTATACTATCCCATATCATTTGGAGATAAAAAATGAAATGCATCGTTCATGGAGACGGTACGTCGTACGTACGCATGAATGCTACTTTCATATCATTATCATATTAATGGAATTAAAACTAAATGAGGGATATATATATATATATTATAATTATAGTATAATATATATTTTATATAGTTTACATAAGTTCATTAAATTCATTCTTATACTTTCCTTGTATTTCATGAACGAGTCACATCACTTGAGGGGGCGGTAGTCCACACTTCCTCAAATGAAATTATCACAATTACACGACATGAAAAGAATAATGATATGATTTAAACATAAAGTAAATAAGCATTTAGAAAAAATAAATACAATATATATCATATATAAATATAGTGACATCTTAATGGCCACCATTAAAGGTGTTAGGAGATGATTGAACAATCATTGTTTCTTGAGGTAGTAATTCACCACCCACAGAAACATTATGTACCTTAACCATTAGACGGCTGTGTGTGTAAATGTAAATAAAATCCTTCTCATAAAAACATACTAGTATATTCAGGATACTGTTTTTGTTATGTAATCAAAGAATAAAAATATTTGGGGGAGTGAAGAAGGAAAATACAACAAAGTATTTTGAGAGAAGGTGTTGCCTCTAAATCGGGTAATTTCTTTTGATTTTAGGAAAATGATCCCTTGAAAATAATTCTTCACAAAAGTGAGGATAATAGGTGGAATATAGGGATGTTTAGAGATAATATGAGCATAGTTTGGATGATCCATGGGCTTGAGAGGTGTGGATAATAGGGTATAGTTGATAAATTTTTATAAGAGGGAGGAAGGTCACTTTTGGAAAGTCTTGATATGTTACTTCATTATAAAATGGTTTTCGCATTTTAAAGGTCCCACAATAATTTATTTCTAGGATACAGTGATAAGGGTTCTAAATACATCCATCCAATAGTTTTTCGATAAGTTTAAGACTTATATTTTACCTTATCTTTTCATTTTATTTAAATCGTTCATTAATGAGGTAATCACTGCATCATCACGGTTTCATAAATAAATTTATTTATTTTATGTCTAAAAATTATAAAAAAATTACCATGATGTAGGAAATATTTTAAGCTTTATAATGAATATTTATAGTCAAAACTATTACTTATATGACCTCATGTAAAAAAATTTTTAGTAAAACAATACATGTTTGTGACATTTTTATTTTTACTTTAAATAAAAAGGTATTAACGTCATTATCCAACCCAAGCGGCTCCATGTGGTCCTAAATTAACCCAGGGATTGTATTGGTCTTCCATGACTCATCCAATAAGGATAGGACATGTGTCAAGGTAATTACACATTATTATAACATTATTTTTACCTTAAATTATCCTAATTACCTCTAATCACGGTTAATAAACCTCAAAAGTTATTATTCACCAAAAATTATTTTCATCCCATTGAACCAAATTTTACTTACTAATGACAACCATGTATGTCATATTTTCGAAATTAAATTCACAGAAGCAGTAAAATATCATTTAAATGAAAAATAAGTTTTTTTTACTACAACTTAGTGGTTTCACTATTCATCAAAAATTGATGTGTTTCAGAAAAATACAAATAAATCACCCTAAGCTATAATTGATATTCCAAATTCAAAAATGATTTCCATTTTACCAAATTCAAAACATAAAAGTTTCATTACTAAAATTTATAATTAATTCCTTCTATCAAAACAAATAACGTGTTTTTAAGAAACAATATCTATCAAAATATTGACACTTGTTTATGTCCAATTTCAAAGTGAAATTAATTCCAATTACCACCATTGGATTAAATGGTAAAAATATATTTTAATTACACTTTAAACCAAATTAAAAATATAATCGAACCATATAAATAAATTAGATTAAAAGAAGGTTTTGAATTAAAATACAGCATATTTCACTATTCATAAAAAAATAAACTTTATCAGAAAAATAACAAAAAATTATAAATAGTAAATTTTGATGTCCTGATTTTAAAGAAGGATTTTATTCTGTCAAATACAACATATAAAATTGATAGAATGTAGATTTAAAAAGGTTTCTCCCTCAAAAGGCGGTTAATCGACCATTTAAAGAATATTAGAATATTTCTGCATAAAATTGGATTCATTCCATTTTTCAGACTCTATCATTTATTGGGTAATTGTTAAAATATTTAACAAATATATATAATCATTTTGTAGTTATGTATGTTCATTAACACCATTAGAATAGCTAGGCATTAACTACCATTTAAAATAATATTATTATATTATTAGTGTGCAACGTAAGATTTCAAAGAAACTCGTTATTGCGTATTGGGTACGCCATCGATCATATCATTCCCTTTAAAGTAATATTAACATTATATTCACAAATATTAATAAATATGAAAATGTCATATTCTTTATTTACCTGGGATGTTACATCCTTCCCCCCTTTTGGGAATTGCCTCCATTCAATTTTAAAATTGGGCTTGGAAACATCATTGAAAGTCCCACATCGGAAAAAGAGTCAGTAAAACTATCACTTTAAAAGAAAGAAACAGAATTACAAAGGTCACCCAAGTTAACCCATACTAGGATTCCATGTAGGAAAACCTGGATATCGAAGAGAAAAAATGCTCATGTTCTGATGGAGAGTGATAGAAAACATGATTAGTAAAAATTTAACCACAAGAAAATCATAAACTTTTGATGTGTTTAAACGGTCCTTGATTACCCAGTAGGAAACGTAAACCAACTACGTTTTTGTTTTATGTTACTTTTCATAATTTTGAGGAATTCATTTACAACATATAATAAAAACATAAGTAAATATACTTACCTTCAAGTAGATATTCATCCTTTAATAAGATTCTACCAAAACTAATCTTTCCTCAAAACGATGACCATTCAAAAAGACATGGTCACATCAAAAGCACAAGAATCATCTTCTAGAGAATCACATAATCCACAATAGGAGAACTATATATTTCCCCCGTATTTAGACATCAACTAAAACCAATATGGTTTGTACTGTGTCATATAATCCCCAAAAAGGATAATCCTTTATAAAAAAAGCTACTATTAATCTCCAAAATTTGTCCAACAATACCCAAATTCAATAAAGTCTATTCAATAAACCGATATACATAAAATTATTCAATCTAATCCAAACTATTATTTAATCCCAAATCTCTAAAGGATTTAATCACATAGTCTTCCAAGGTAAATCTTAACATTTACCTCCAAATAACCTCAGTTACTCTTAATGTCTCATACTAAAAAGTAATTAACATAATCACATATCCTCTATGATAGGTTAAACATTTCCATAGATAACCTAAAATCAAATTATTCCTGATTCATAAGATCGTATAACTAACAATAATTAGCCATAATAACCAGGGACTTCACATAATCCAGTGGTAGGCGATAAATACCAGTCACACTTTGGTTGTGTGTTTGATTCCCGTAGCTTCGTCTGACGTGATGGGTTGTCACATGGTCTGCGTGTTTTCCCTTTTATAAAAAACTATATAATTTTATAACATTCCTCAAAAAGAGATAAATTCATCAAAAATAACCATAACATATTTTCACCACAAAGGTTATCTAATAACATTCGTTTTGCATCCCAAAATGTATTAACTGGTGATTTACACAAATTCAATGATCCTATAAACCCAAATGGTTCTTTAAAACAATATCCAAAAAAGAAAAGATAATTATTCCTTGAATAAAATTTTCATATATCAAACATCAGGGTTACACATACTATAAAAAGTCATTTAATCATCAAAAGAGCATTAATACTTTTAAGCATTTAACCATCCTAAAATCTACTATAACTCTTGAATCCCTTATTTGTTGACTTCGTACTCATTCAACATTCATCATGATCTATTAACCATTCTTTTCCAACTTATTCTGAAATACTTCTTACCTACATGCAAAATCATGAATCATATCCCAAGATTCAATAATAGGAAAACATATTTTAAGAAATAATCCATACGTTTCATTGGTCATTGTTAGTCTCTTCATCCTTAATCGGAATGGAATTAGGTAATGCTAAATGAATATTTGTACGATCCCGGTGATCCCATTCCCGAATCTTCTTCGTAAGACATGTGTTTTCATAATGACCATACACACCACATTTAAAACATTCAATTGATCCTTTATAAAGTACTTATTTCCCTTTCCTAGAGTCAACAAAAAGCATCCTTTTTCCATGGAAGGTTCTTACATCATGACCTTCATTTCCACATCCATAGCATCTTTCTGTCACATTGAAACATTTTCCTAGGTGTTTCTTTCCACATCTTTGACACATAGGTTTTTGATCATACTTACCTTTATGATTATTATCTGATCTTCCGTAGAGATTTGATTCTCGCATATATGATGCCTTATAAAAATCACTAAAGTTCAGGTGGTCAATCATGACTCTAGATAGTTGGTTGAGAATAACTGTAAGAGTTCTCATTACATCTCCCATATCATTTAGTTTCTCATTTAGAAAACCGTCACAGTTATCTTCACATCCACTGTTACTTTGGTGCCTTCTAGATCCAGCCATTTACTAAAACCAAAAAGTTCAGTGTGAGTATATCAGTAAAATCATCATATAATATCTTATGAGGAGGGAAAATACTAAGATATACTTATTCATGTTATCTTATACTCATTCACTTTATAAAAATAACTACGACACTTTCTAAAATCCAAACCATTATGGTAATGTAACTTGTGAATAAAGAATACCCTAACCTCTAAAGTTGTCTAAACTGACCTTTGATACCAACTATAAGGACCTGGCCTTAAAAAAATTATATAATCTTGAATTAAATGAATAATTCACGTTGAGGATCATTTCGGGTTTACAGTTTTAGAGAATTAGGACATAACTGTTACATCTCAATGATTACAAAGTATACACATCTAATCAGTTTCCATTTTTTCACAAAATAAAAACTCATGAACAAAAGATTCTTGTCTAGTTCCATGTTTTAGATAGCATGACATTTCCTTCATCACATCCTTCACCCTATTCAACTTTAAGTCCTATGGAAAACATTTCAAAAATTTGGGATGAGCTTAAAAATCTCATTAAGGGTTATAACGTAATGAAAGGAAACATTAACCCATCAAAAATAAAAATCGATGAAACCATAATTTTCAATCATAACATACCTTATGAAATCATAATATTTATGAATAACACATAGTAATCACAATTCATAAAGGTAACATAAGGCATACATAACATACATACATTGTAGCTATCATAACTACACAGGGAGTCACATTTTGAATACCAATCACAGTATTTTCCCTAAATATCTTTAGAGAAACATTCACATTTGACTCCTTCACGTTACACAATGCATTCGAGAGCTATCTCGGGCTCACCCTCCATAGGTTTATCATAGAACCACCCGTATACGTAACAATGGCCAAGAACCATAACATAATCATAACACATAACAAAATCATAAACGAAAGATAACGTTACCACATTCCAATAACAATATAAAATTTTAAGATATTGAAATAATAAATCCATTCATAAAAACAATTTTCAATACCAAAATATTTATAAAGTGTGAATGGTATTTATTTTTCTTTTGAATGAATTACGGGATGTTATGGAAGCCATAGATCAAATAATACGCACGGCGGCAGAAAAGGTCATTTTCACCTCTTATGTTAAAAAAAGAAACATTCATTTTTTTCATTTAGTAAAATGCTTCTTAGGGAAATGATTAACATCGAATGAAATGAAAGTTCAAAAGGGTTTTATACACCATATAAAATAATTTTATGTAGAAATCACAAGATGCCTCAATGAAAAGAGATGGAGACAAAGTCCCGTACAAATATGGTATCCTTAGATAAAGGATAAATCAATTACATAATTATGTGTGGAAAATATAAATACACCCAATATAAGTGGATATTAAGTTTAAAATAATCAGAGGTCATACACACATATTCATAGCATGACATAATCAAGAAGTATACGTTTATCCCAAATAATTGAAATTGGTTTAAGAAGTTTCCTTACAAAAATTCGACAGACTAACAGCGTCACATTAAAATTAGGAAAATGAGTTGATGAGAGATAAAAAGTGTATCTCTTCACATAAAATATAAATAAATAAGGAAATATGATAACATAACCCAACATAAGATTATGTAAATTAAAAGACCTAACAAAAGAAGTATTTTAAATATAGGAGGGTGAAACTTTCCCTTACCGGTTTGGGTAACCTTCGAAACGTACACCCCATGAAAGTAGGATCAAGAAATGAAGATGTAGACACCCATAAATTAATGTATATTACACAAATAATACAATATTGGGCAGCACACACACCACACAAAAGGAAATAGTGGCAAATGTGGCATGAATGTCATGGGAATAAAAGTGATGTGGAAAACCCCTTACCTCGCTGTAATCAACCGAGTCATATGACCAAAAGATAATAACCACCAAATTAATAAAAGAACACCATGAATATAAATAGAATCATGATAATATATATAAATGGGCTATACACAATACACCACATTTCATAAATAAGAGGTGAAAAATGGAAATCTCATGGAATTAAAAGTGAGATAAGAAATCCCTTACGAAAATTCGGCAGCCTAACAACGCCACTAAAAACTTCCAAAATGGATTTATAAGAACAAATATGGTCTCTAATAATATGGAAAAAACATTAAAATATGAGGAATATAAAATAACATCCCCCAACAGAATAAAGAGGAGCATAAAATATGTGACATAAAAGAGAGTATATTAAAGAAAGAGAGAGGTAGGATCCCTTACCTCGAGTCTGACTTGTCTCGTTCATTCTTTATATTCCAGAATAATAAAATTAGGTCAAATTATAATTTTTTAATAACTTCCATTCAAGTTTATTATTCAATTAATATCACATATTATCATGTTATAAGAATTAGTTAATTATGTGAGGTCATATCATAATTTTTTGTCGATGTTCGGTGCAAGAGTCAAAAATAAACATATTTGATGAGAATTTTACATGTAGATATAAGTACATAATATCCAAAATGCTATTCATGATTTCAATATTATATGTATCCAGTATATATTAATTATATACTATTCCATAACATTTGCAGATAAAAAATGAAATGCACCGTTCATGGAGACGGTAGGTCGTAAGTACGCTTGAACGCTACATTCATTTCATTATCATATTAATGGAATTAAAACTGAATTCGGGATATATATATTATAATTAAAGTATAATATATTTGTTATATAGTTAGTATAAGTTCATTAATTTCATTCTTTATACATTCCATGTATTTCATGAATGCGTCACATCACTTGTGGGGGCGGTATTCCACACTCCCTCAAATGATATTATTGCAATTACACGACATGAAGAGAATAATGATATTATTTAAACATAAAATACAGAAGCACATAGAAAAAATAAAAACCATATATATCATATATAAATATTTTTACATCTTACTGTCCACCATGAAAGGTGTTAGGAGAAGATTGAACAATCATTGTTTCGTGAGGTAGTAATTCGCCACCCACAGAAACAGTATGCTCCTTCACCATTAGACGGATGTGTGTGTAACTGTAAATAAAATACTTCTCATAACAAAATCATAGTATATTTAGGATACTTTTTTCATTATGGAATCAAAAAATAAGAATATTAGGGGGAGTGTAGAAGGAAAATACAACAAAGTATTTTGAGAGAAGACATTACCTCTAAATCAGTAACTTCTTTTGATTTGAGGCAAAGGCTCTCTTGAAAAGAATTATGCCCAAAGTGAGGATTCTAGGAGGAAGAGAGGGATGTGGAGAGAAAATATGGACAGATATTGGATGATCGAAGGGATTGATAGGGTGGGGTAAAGGGGTAGAGGTGAGGGATTTTATAAGAGGGAGGAGGGTCACTTTTAGAAAGTCTTGAAATGTTACTTTACTATAAAATGGTTTTCAGATTTTAAAGGTCCCGCAATAATATATTTCAAGGATAAGGTGATAGTGGTTATAAATACACCCATCCAATTGTTTTTGGAAAATTTTATGTCTTATATTTTACCTTATCATTTCATTTTATTTTAATCGTTCATTAATGAGGTAATCACTGCATCATCATGGTGTCATAAATAAATTTATTTATTTAATGTCTAACAATTATAAAAAAATTACCTTGATTTAGGAAATATTTTTAACTTTATAATGAATTTTTATAGTCAAAAAGATAACTTATATAACCCCTTTTAAAGATTGTTTTAGTAAAATAATACATGTTTGTGACATTTTTATTTTTACTTTAAATAAAATTTATTAATGTCATTATCCAACCCAAGTGGCACCATGGGGACCCCAAATTGTCCAAGGGATTTTATTGGTCTGCCATGACTCATCTAATGAGGTTAAGACATGTTTCAAGGTAATTTCATATTATTATAACATTATTTTTACCTTAAATTACCCTAATTACCTCTAATCGCAGTTAATAAAACTCAAAAGTTACTATTCACCCAAAATTATTTTCATCCCATTCAACCAGATTTTACTTAATAATGACAACCATGTATGTTGTATTTTTGAAATTCAATTCACATAAGTCATAAAATTTCATTTAAACGAAAAAATCAGTTTTTTAACTACCACTTAGTGGTTTCACTATTCATCATAAATTGATGTTTTTCAGAAAAATACCAAAAATTCGCCCTAAGATACACTTGATATTCCAAATTAAAAATTGATTCCCATTTTACCAAATTCACAACATTGAAGTTGAATTAATTAATTTTATAATAAACTACCACTGTCAGAACAAATAACGTGTTTTTAAGAAAACAATATCTATCAAGAGATTGACATTTATTTATGACCAATTTCAAAGTGAAAGTAATTCCAATGACTACCATTGGGTTAAATGTTAGAAATATATTTTAATTAAACTTTAAACCTAATTAGAAATATAATCTAACCATATAAATAAATTATATTAAAAATAAGTTTTGAAATAAAATACAGCATTTCTCAGTATTCACAAAAAAATGAACTTTACCGGAAAAATAAAAAAATTACAAAAATTAAATTTAGTTTTCACAATTCTAAAGAATTATTTTATTTTTTCAGATATAACATATAAAATTGAAAAAAATTAGATTTAAAAAGGGTTCTCCATCAAAAGGCTATTAATCGACCTTTTAAAGAATATTAGAATATTTGTGATTAAAATTGGATTCATTCGCATTTTATGACTCAATAATTTATTAGGTAATTGTTAAAATATTTATCAAACATATATAATCATTTTATAGTTAGTTCTGTTCATTCCCACCATTACAACAGCTAGGCGTTAACTACCATTTAAAGTAATATTATTATATTATTAGTGTACAATGTAAGATTTCAAAGAAACTCGTTGTTGGGTATTGGATATGCCATTGAACATAGCATTCCCTTTAAAGTAATATTAATTTTTTTTGACAAATATTATTAAATATGAAAATGTCATATTATTTATTTACCTGGGATGTTACATGAATAATGGATATCTTAGTAAGGATTTTAATTTGATGTATATTAATGCTTCATAATGATATGAGGGTGATTTCTTCATATGATTATATTGATTTACATAATCAATGTATAAATTATTGTATCTTGTTCTTAGTGCTGACTTGTTCCTTTTCTCAATTATCTACCAAAAATGGATGGATATACTGTATAAAATATTCTGAAATTGGATAATATGTTGGTATCTATTATTAAATATTTTAGTTCGTCTTGGTTTGATCATAAACCAGTGGTTGATTTTACCTATAACAATATTTTTCTCTCGTTAATTGATTTGATACCATGTCAATAATTATAAAAATATACATATTGGTCACTTTTATATTAGAATGATGATAGTTGGTTCATAAACATTGGGTTGTATTTAGTATCGAATTTAAATGAAATGGTGTAGAAGGTTTAAGAGTGAATAAATACCACACATGATGATAAAAAGTTATATAATTACTGGAATATGATACTATTTGACATTGATGTTGGTGATCATATTTTCATAAAAATTTAACCTTTAATTATAAAATATTGATTTGGTAGACAAAGAAAACATCATAAATGGTTTTTTGGGAATTTTAAGGAGTTTGAAAGTGTTTTTAAGGTCATATATCATATAATACATCAACCCTAATTGAATAAGATTAATTATTTTTTCCACATTTAGAATCATTATATACCACATCATGATTATTCTAAAGTTCTCAATTGGGGTTGTATTGATATTGACGTTGATGTTAGGGTTTTATAGTGAATTTTTGATATATAATATCAATATGAGAAGTTATATCATTTATCGACTATTACCTTGGTGTGTGCCTTTTATATTCACAGAGGTTTAGAAAATGGTTCGTGGGAGATAGATTTATAGATAAATCATCAGAATCCTAACATATTTTTAAATTATTCCTTATAATATGATGTAGAAATTTTAAATAAAATTAAATATATAGTTGAATTTTTATATATATAAATATATTGATAGGTGTTTTATATTTTTATTATGTTATTAGTGTCCTATAGTTTTATTTGAGATAGTTTTTTGGTATTTTAGAGGGTGAAAACCATTAATTAGGTATCTAATTTTTGACATTTTAAATTATAAATATATTCTGTTCTAATTTTTATCAGTGTTAGATATGGAAGGGTATGGTGAAATTATAGAATTGATGAGAAATTATATCTAAAATGAATACCATTCCATTTTTTATTAAAAAATTTCATGTTATATTTTTAGTGGTGTGTGGTTATGGAAAATAATTTATTTTTTTAGATGACATAATATTTATAGTATTTTTAGAAGAAATGAATTAAATAACACATCATGGTTTTTGTGAAAACAAAATTTTATGGAGAAATATAATTGTTCTTAGGAATCATTTGATGGGGAGTTTTGGAGAATTCACTATAATCCTATATTGATAAATAAGGGGTTTTGAAAAAAGATATTGCCATTTATTTTAACTGAGTTTTTTGGATTCAAATAGTCAACAAGATAAAGTGAAAAATTCCCTGTTTTATGTCATTATTTTTGAATAATTCCTGAAATATTGAACATATTCTATAATACCATATTTTTATTGTTTTGATATGTTCTTATTTTATGTGGAATCGGTCATATATTTTGAGGAAGTAAATTTGAAACACACCATGGATTTTGGAATAATATGTAAAAATATTTTAAACTATCTTAACCATATATAATTATTATTATGCATGTTCATTTTCCAAAATAAAGATCCTAACGATATTTTATATATATTCCATGTGATAATGATAATTCCTTGATGGGATTTTACATTTTAGTGAGAATGTTAAATCTTAGATCATTGGTGAGTTGAATATAGAATCTATTACTTTGGTGGTTGGATAAATATCTCCCCCTATTATATTCAATTGAATTGTGATATGAATTAATGATCAATGAAAAAATTTAAAATTGACAGGGGTTATGAATATTATTATTTATATTATGTAAAACCCATTAATATAATCAAATCCTTAATAAGGTGGTTAATTAACGAAAGTCTCTTTATTATTAATTTTTTCATCAATATTTATCTTCATTTAGTTTTTTTGGGTATTTTCCTAACATTACCATCTATTTAAGATGTTGGGGTATATTTTTATGTTTTAATAGTTATTTCCTATTTATTTAATGTTTCATGAACTATAAATATTGTTATTATATTATTATGGTGAAAAATTAATGAAATTTTATGTTCAATGTATAGAATATATTTTATCTTCCATATTTATTCAACTTTTGTCATTTCCATCATAGGTAATGAATACTGTAATCTATATTGATTAGTTGGATATTGTTTTTTATGGGGATATTGATTTTATATTTTGAGAGTTCATAATTCACAAGATATTTCTATATATCTTAATATGAAACGATGTAATATCTACAAGTTTTTATTTATATGGAAATGAGAATGTGTGATAAAATGTAGATTCTGATGATGATGGATTTAAGAGAGCTGAATTTGAGAAGTATTGATCTTTTAGAAATTGTGGTTGTGGTATTTGGATAGCATAAATATCATGTTTTTTATAGTCTATTACCATTATTAGTATATAGATACTTAATTGTGGGATTAAATAATTCTATGATGTGTAATATGAATGATCTATTTTATGTATATTGAATTAAATGTGTATTTTAGACACTGATTGGAATGGAAATGTTGGGGTAGATAAAGGATAATACCATGGTATATTCTTATTATGATTATATCATAGTATTTTTATTCTACTTTATTCATGGTTATTATTTTATCCTTCATTCATTATGAAACCACCACCTTAGTTATATTTTGTGATAGACACTTTGTATGTTATATTTCAACTTGGGTGAACCCCAAAATATATATAATATTTAAGGGTCATATATTGACCACTCAAGTCACTCAAATGGGGTATTGTATTAATAGGTATGTTTTGTTCCCTCAAAAAATTTATTTAATTGTTGCATTAACTTATATAATATTGTTTTCCCGGTTGATATTTTTCATTCCGTCATTGGAGGATTTAGTAGGATGTCAGTCAGTGGGGACCTATTTATATTATTATTTTTAGTCATCAAGTTTTAAATATTCAATTTCTATTCATTATGAATGAATTTTGTTTTAGTTATATGAGATGTGATTGAATTACATTAGTTCATTCATGACTTTTCTCTTCTCTTTTTATTTTATTCATGGGTTTGTATGCTTTATCTCTACTCGAATGAGTGTTTTTGGGTAGGAACCTACTATGTTATGTGAAATACTCACCATAAATATTATCATTTATTTATTTTTAGGATTGAGTTAGAGATTTGGATAATAAATATCATCTTGTATATCTTAGTGGTATGCTAAATGTTTTGTTGTTTAATTTTATTTTTTCTATGTAATCAAGAATATTGAATATTTTATTTTGATTGTGTTCTCCATTTGGATATTGTTATATATTTTCTATGATACCATTCACTATCATCTATATATTTTTATTATGGAATTTTATTTAAATATATTTTTTTTATTTTTTAATAGATAAAAAGGGTAATGCCTTCAATATCATGTCACCTATATCATTGGTCATCATTAAAACACTATACTCTATTATAGGCAGACTTTAGGGGTCGATCTCATTCTCTTAAATAACTGAGAAAGTGTATTGGTGGGTTGGAACGAAATATTCATCATCTAAAAGATCTTGTTTTCTAGTCTATTGTTCCATTACATATTAAAGACATATCATTTATGTCCTTTATGATTCTGTATTTTCAAACAATGGATAATACAATCATGTACCACCTCAGTGATAGTAATATCATTAAAAATGTTACAGAGAGTTATCTGATCATTGTAACAACTATACAAAATAAATTTTATTATTATAAATATACCCAATATCTCATGCCCATCATCTAAGAGATGTACGATACCCCAGACTGAGTCTTTTGATAATTACATGAATTAATGAATTTATTTTAGTATAATAAATTTCTATGGCATTTAGGTTTATATTTTTAGATAATTAGGTTAAAAAATTAACTAAAAAACTCATGTATTTTGAAACCATTTATTATTTTATAAATATAATAATATTTCTTAATACAAAACTAATATTAAATTTCTCACATAAATTCATATCATGAGATTCCCTTTTAAAAACTTCATATATATTATTTTTCTTCATAACCTGAGGAAATATAAACATAATAAAGAGCTGATATCCGATAATTAGGATGTGTAAAAGTAATTAATCAAAATGAAATATCAAAAGTGATAATAAGATTAGAATATGGGCATATTAAAGATACTTAATTAAATATATACCAAACAATGTTTATATCATAAATCATGGAATATGACATAGGATAACATAAGACATGAATCCAAAGATTATGAAAAAATGTGTTAATAAACATTAATAATAGAACATGAGCATTGGGGAATAAAAAATGGGAATATATTAAACATAGTATTTCTTATCTTTTTGAACAATGATACCCACAAACCTATTCACACATTAAAGTTTTGGTAGATCTAAACACTATCACACTAACAATTAGTGAAACTGGATACATGCTAACTTATGCACATTACATTTCTATATAATGCGGTATAATCCCTTACCAAATCTATTAGAGTGATTTATAGGTCCACCCATCTCAAAATAAATACATGTTTATTCCAATTGAAAATAAAACATTCAAATTCTCAAAAAGACCCCATGGAAAAATAATGGGGTTATTAAATCATTTAAAAACATCACCTAAAATAAACTTATGAAATAATAAAATATAAAAACTCAAATTTTACAAAATAAATAATGTCATAATAAAAATTAAAATATGATAAAAACATCACTTTATTAAATAAAAACCATTTATGGTAAATAGATATTAAAATAAAAAGTTTTAAGAAAACCCTGTTAAAACATTCTTGTATAAATTACATTGAAACCATTTTTCTAAATTCTAAGAGAAGACTTTTGAAAACCTTTTTCATAAATAAGAGATCATTGAAAATATATAAATGATTCAAAAATAAGAATCTAAAATACTATGAAAGAATTTAGTTTTAAAATAATATGTAATAATTAATAAATGAATAATACATAATTATTTCAGAGAGTGGAAGTGATAAAATATTGAAAACATTAACATTTAAAATAGCCAACAATAATGGAGACTTAAAATGACATAATGTTGTCCAAAAATAGAAGTGAAAATACATTGAGAATACTATATTTTAAAAATAATAATTAATCATGGAATATATAAATGGATATAAAGGATATCAATAATGTATAGTGGAAGATTAAATATTTTATTTTTAAAGGATGGAAATATTTTTTGAATATTTTTAAATTCCAATATTAAAAAACAAAAACAGTTGACAATTTAATGAAACATTTTATTTAAAGGAATAAATTAGAGTAAAATTATCATTGGATAAAAAATATTTACTTTCCATTAGGGAAGGAATAAAAATGGTGTGATGTGAAAAAATGGATGTGGAAAAACAACCCATTAAAATAAATGGGAATTATTCTTCATATAATTCAATTTTCACAAAGTTGTATAATTATTAAAAGATAATTATTTTGAGTGAAGAGTTATTTTCCCTAGACATGATAGTGGACATAAAACATAACATCATAAATTCTTATAATAGATAAATTTTAAAATATTTTACTCATTAAGAGTGATTATGACCCAAAGAATTAATTATACCCCAGAAAACCATTTATAACATTTGTAACATTTAAATCAAAACCCCCTGAGAGGTATAACATTAAAAACAATATTTAATTTTAAAAAATATAAGAGGAAAATTATAAAAATTTAAAAAATAGTGAATATATACCATTTATAAGGAATCATGTTGTATGACATAGACATGTCCCAACGAATTCAATTTTTGAAAAAATAAAGAAATTATGAGCTGGATAAAATGTCCAAAAAGGACTGCGTAAAAATTACATTATGGAAATAAAAATTTATCATGAATATAAGATAATTAATTATATTTTATATATAATAGGTAGTATTCATAATAGTTTCGAAATAATTTATTCCTAAATAAGTTATATATCTTAATGAAGGTAATTTGATAGGAAATCTGTTTCATCTTTTGCAATTTTTTTAAATCAAAAGTAAGTGGAATTAATTAATTGATGTGGAACTATAATTTCAAGGAGTATAATAATTTATTATTAAAAAACACATTCTTCATAATTATATAAAACATTGAAATAACTAATTGGTTCATAACATTAAAACATGTCTTAATGATAAAAATTTGAGATGAAAACCCCTTATGGATTTACAAACATTATAATAAAAACATATTTAAAGGGAGAGTGGGGTACGATAGTTTGAAATAAAATATATAATACCCTAATAAATATAATTCCTAATATTTTTTAATGAATAAGTATTATACATTCAATTTTATTGCATTTAGGTCTATAAAGGATGTGTTTCTCAAAGAAGTAAAATTTGAGAAATAACTCACACCTATGTATAGTAGTGTTTTGTACTTGTACTTAACTTCCTAAATAATTGAACTGAGTTAGTTATATTTATACCCCAAAACTATATTCATATATATTAGATTTTATAAGCTCTATTTATTATTTTTTTGTTTATTAATTTGAATATTTTCTTTCATACGCTGGTCCCATAGGTAGTTCAATTAATTTCATTATATAAATATTGGTTGGTTGACCATGTTCAATGGTATATCAAAAAAGTATCATAATATCTATATTTTAATATTAAATTTTTCTTTAACATTACATTATCACATTATTCAAATATTTAAATATTTTCACCATAAATGAAATATGTATAGAAAATATTCTTTAATATGTTCTTTTTAGCGATTAAATTCACTTTAACTATTTATTATTAATATTACATGTATAATGTATAATTTTTTCTTAAAACAATGTTAATGGTGTATAAAATAAAACTTTTTATATATTAAACAAATTTTTTATTCCATTGATTTTATTTAATTTGTTAAATTAAAGGTAAACATCATCTTATGGAGGCAGTAGTACGTATATACACACCGATAATGCTCCCATTTTTTGTATAATGGAATGAAAGTATTAAAAATATATTATAATTATAGAGACATTAATATTCTATCAATATTATATTATATTATTAATTAATTTTTTTTAACAATTCATCAATGGTGATTACAAAAAACCCAATGTGTCGCTTCATGAAGGTGATAATTCGTGCAGATGAACTAACAATTATTCTAGTTTTTTATAATAATTGGAAATCAAAAAATCATGGTTGTAGAATTAATTTTATAATTTTTAAAAACTATTGAAACATAGGTAATAATTATATAATTTTAATGACATTATATAATGGAAATGATCCGAATTAAATGTTAACAAATTCGTGTTACCTACATTGAGACCCTGAACTTCATCTTGGTGAAGGCCTGAGATTTGAAGGAAATGTTTTTTTCTTGGTGACTTGAGGCATTAGCCCAGTTGAAGGAATTATAATAGTAAAATGTTTTGAATGGTTTTATGAAGTTTCTAAATTTGAGTGGTGTATTAAATTGATGGAATTGATCATCCTATTATAAGTAAAGAGGGTGGACTTCTCCATAGAAAAGAATGGAAAGGGTTAAGGATGGAGTAGAACTAATTTTAGGTGAGTTCATTTAATGATGGTGGGTAAGGCATGTTGAAAATAATTTCGAACCTAAAAATTTATTTCAAAATTTTCTAAATGATATGATAATTTAATAGAATTCAAGACACTGAAGATTAGTCATTTAAATATTAATGAATCATTATTAGATATTAATCGTGTTAATTATTTTAATAATAAAAGTATAAGTGTACCACTAATAAAAAATTTCGACATATTTATTCAAATTTGGGATCTATTTATCTTAATCAATTCAAAATATATGAGAAATATGATTTAAATTAAACATGCATAACACATAATTTTGTTAAGATAAAATAGTGTCTTAAAATTTTAAACATATACATAAGATAAATTTTTTATGGTTATTTTTTATTATTATTGTAATTATTTTATGATAAAAAATAAAATCTATTTGGTTTTAAAAGAAATAAAAAACATATTTTCCCTTTAATAGTTCTAATAAAAGTAATCAAATGAAAACCATTTTAAAATTCTAATAAAATCTTTCTAATATCCTAAAATATTAGAAAATGAGTTTTTTAGATCATTATGATATTTTTAATTCACAGTTTTACCAATAAAAATTATATATATTATCATTTAAAATATTTTTCTTATCATTTAGGCCTTTTAAAAATTATAATAATGTGGAAAAATTCACCATGTTGGAAAAAAACAATATTTTTCACTATTCACCTAAAATCGATTATTTTTTAAAAATATAAAAACTGCATCCTAAGATATATTTTTTTGTGTGGAATTCAAAATTGAATATTATTTTAGAGAATTTATATTCTTAACTTTTTAAACATAGCAATTTAAAATAAAATTTATAATATAATGAAAGTGAATTTTATTGAACATTTTCTTTTCTATATAAACTCATATTAATTTTTTACCTTATAAAGGTAACAACTATGAATGGTTCCTCATATTAATAATTATTTTAACTTTATTAATAATTTATATTTAGTATTTTTGGTTTGTTTATTTTGGGTGTAGAGTGTGATGAAATTTATCGAACATAGTTTTTATTTTAAGGGATTAAAATTCCTGATTCATTATATTCAGCCACAATTAGATAAATTATATCATCACAATATTAATTTTCAACCATGGATGAAGGTAGGGGAGGGTATTATTATAAAATTAATTAGTATATTTGAATCTTATAATATAAGCATTACATTAATATCATAATCTATATCATCTTACATATCTTTACTAAAACATCATTGATTTAATAACAAAATCAGATAATTTTCATAGTATACCTTCCCCAAAACTACCAATGTATTCTAGCCATAAAAACATTGTAAAATATCATGTTATTCCAAAAATTAATTCTTCAATTAATCATATAAATATTTTATCCACTAGGTCATAGAATAACACACTATAAAATAGATACCATTATCCAAAAAATGCAATTACCATCACAAAAAATATTATGAATTATCATCTATCCCAATGATATTGATACTAAATTATATAATATTTCAAAATAAACCTACCCTTTACTAACTTGACATAAAACATTTACTAAACCTAAAACAAGGTCATCCCTTATACGTGATTTTTTCAAAAGTTATCTACAACAATATAACAATTATCTTAAATTATATATCAAGGTTATTAATACCATTTAATAAATGATTTCGAAATATAAATTTAAATCTATTGATGAAACATCACTTGATGTTTCACATATTACTCAATAGGTTTAATAATATTACAAAATATCATTGATATAAACCACTTAACTAATTAAAATAGATAATATTATCAACATTTAATTTCTATTAGGATATCAACTTCATTACTTTATATAAGGCAAGAAAACATACTTTTCAATCATAACAGGCATATTTTATGATTCATAAATTTATATATGCGTCACTTTTTTGTTATAAAAAATAATGGTTTTTAGAATAGATACCATTCATAGATTCATTTCTTTGACCAAATTTCAACAAAATACAAAAACCAAAATGGTTATGGTAATATTCTAAAGAATCAGAGTATATGAATATAAAAGATGAATCCTAAGATGTCTTCTCTAATTATGTCTTCATTTCAAACTATGATACATTCATCTTAAATATGAAATACTTGGATAGTCCTATAAAACTCTTAGTTCTACCATGGTTACTTTATGTTGTGTTACCTAATACATCTTGACCTTACCCCTGAAGTTAATTTGGATATAACTCATTCATAATGTTTCATAAATAGAATTAAATAAACCAATTCATATCCCTCAAGTGTGTAAAAAAATATGTGTTGTTAGAACCCATTTTTATGTACAAGGCAGTGGTCGATTCAATACCTAGTATTCCCTTTTCAGGTTTATTACCCATATATTAAATTGTGGCTTATCTTGTATACTTTCATAATATCCATTCAGTGATGTTATTTCTAGGATAATCACATATTCAATATTTGATAAATACATCATGATTTTACCAGGTTAAAAGACTTATCCCATAGGATTTTAGTACATTTATCTAATCATAATCCACAAAATATTCTATATTACCTCAACTAAACTAAATTATTATCTAATATTTTTTTGTTAGGGAAAACATTAACTTATCATGCATTAATGAAATTTCAAACTCATAATATTTTTTAATAGATTATTCATAATATCCAATTTTATATAAAACCATATTTTATAAAAAATACGTCAACCTCTATACTAATTGTTCGGTAATTTCTTGAATGAAAGAAAACTTTTCAATATAATACATTTCAATGATTGTTTAGGTTCATAGTTTTATAGAACTAGCTCAAAACATTAACTTTCCAAACTCATGTTTTTTTCTACTATTAAAAAATTTCACTATAATAAACTTCTTAATCCCTAAAATGTCTCACATATCTCCCTCGAATTATTTCCATAATAAAACTCTGGAAACATCATGCGTATTACATTTAATCATAACCTAGTGAAATAGAAATATTAGAAAGGGTTGACATTAAATGCTCTATAAAGGTAAACATAAGATTTAACAACGGAATATTAGAAGTGGTCCTAATAAGATCATATGGGTATAATAAAGATAAATAATACAATACATACACAAAAAATCATAGATCATAAATAATAAAATTTGAGTTGGAATAACATAAAAGTTGAATCAATATAGTTTGAAAACTTGATTCATCAAACATGTAGAATAAAACAAGATCCATGGGACATTGGAATGAAAATGGAACAACTATGAACAATGTATTTCTTAAATATGTGAATCTGGATACCTACCTACAAATTCACAAGTAAAATTTTGATTATAGATAAATACAATCAATGTCGCAATTTTTGAACCTATGTACTCACTAACCTATTCAGAGAAAATTTCTATAACATGAGATACAGCCCTTTAAAAATACATTGGAGGGAGATATACGTCGCACCTACCTCCTAAAAAATAAAATTATGTTCCACATAGAAATAAAAAATTTATTCTCTCCTAAGTAAACCAAGGAAAAAATAATGGATTTTATAAAACCTTAAAAAACATCACATAATATGAATTTAAAAAATCATACAGTATCAAGACTATAATTTTCCAAGAGAAACAATATCATAATAAAAAAATTAAATGTGATTAAAATATCTCTTTAGGAAAAATATTCATTTTAGAGTATGTATAAATGAAAATAAAAATGATTTCAGAAAATACATTTAAAATATTAGAGTGTAAGTTACATTCATAAAAATATTTTATGATGCGAAATATAATAAACTAAACAATTTTATTTTCAAATAAAAAAACCATGAAAATACATAAAGGATTCTAAAATGATAACAAAAATAATTTTAAAATATAAATTTTAAAATTATCATTAATAATGAATAATTGAAAAATATATAATCATTTCATAAATGGGGTTAAAATAAATTGAAAATTTAATATTTTAAAATAATATTTAATAATGGATACATAAAAAGTCAATATGTCCTCAAAAAAAGATATTTTAAAATAAATTATATAAAACTCACTAAAAATATTATTTAATAATATAAACTTTACAAAAATACATAAATATTATCATAAATGTGTGGTGGAAGATAAAAATTTGATTTTTAATGTATGGAAAAACTTTTTTAATACATTGAAATGCCATTATTGAATAACCCACAAGGTTAAAAATATTATTAAATATATTCATTAAAATTAATAAATGGGTAAATTATAATTATAAATAAAACCAAATTAATTTTACACTAGGTAAAAGAGAAATTTTGTGGGAAATAAAGATATTGATATTGAATAATAATCCATTAAAATAAATAGGAATTACACTAAACATAAATTCATTTTCCCAGAATATTTGAATTATAAAGGAAGAATACACTGGTGTGAAAAAATATTTTCCCATGATAATATTATTTAAAAACTATATATCACCATTGTTGTATAGAAATGATCAATCATGACGGATAATAATCTAGAATGGTTATTATGACCCAATGATGAAATTTGAATCATGAAAACCCTTTATCGCATTTATAACCTTGGAATCAATGCCCCATGATAGGTATAACTTTATATAGGACATTATATAACTTGAAAAATAAGAGGATAATTATAAAAAATATTGGATTATGGTTTTATTTTCACCATTTAGTAGGAAATATAGTGAAATACTTAAACATGTCTCAGGGGATTTCAATTTGATACAAAGAAACCCTTATGACCTCTGTAATAATTAAATTAAGAGAGAATTTAATTAAACCTAAAATAATAGGAGTAAATAATTGGGGTTATTTTAATAAAATAGCCATGGTATACACCACTTGAATACGAATTCATTCATAAATATGAACCATGTCTCAATTACGGTAAACTAAGACAAAACCCCTTATGAATTTAGAATGCTTCTTGAATCAAAAGTAATAGGAATTTATAAATTCATATAGTTATATAAATAACATGAATTATGTTATATATTTTGTAAAAATAAATGTTATGTTTGTGTACAATTCATATAAATATGAAATTAGTGAATAATATTAAAACATTTCTAAATAAAGATGATTTTGAGATGAAAAACCTTAAAGAATTAAGAAACATTATAATAAAAAAACAATGAGAGTAAGGGAGATTTAATTTAATTTTTACATATCATGATAAATATAATATATGATATTATATAACTAATAGGTAGAATACTCACAATTTAATTGAATTTAGTTGTGTAAGGAAACCATGTCTCAAAGAAGGAAAATTTGATATGGAACACATACATAAGTATAAAATTGTTTTTTCACCTACACAAAACATGATACAAAAATTAATTATGTTCATTGTATATATACCCAACAACCTTACTCATATAAATTTAATTTTATATGTCCAATTTATTTTCTTTTGGAACTTATTCTTAATATATATTTCACTTTTTTCAATCACTCAAGGTTGTTCAGTTAATTTATTCATAAAACATTTTTCTAGTTGTATGTGGAAATTGGGAAGTAAAATAACTTCAAAAAATCCAAATTTTAATATTATTATTTCATTTAATATTAAATTGGAACATAATATATATAGTTAAACAGGTTCTCTATGAATTGACTCAATTTAGAAAATATAAATTAATGTATTCTTGATAACAGTAAAATTTACTACAACTTTTGTTTCTAATAATACTAATGGAATTTATAATATTATAAATATATAATCTTACTGGATTAGTAAATAATACTTTTAAAAATTTAAATTCATTCTTCATTTTATATATCATTTCTTCATAGAGGTACATATCATTTTAATTCCACACTACACTTTTAGTTTTATCAAAATTTATGTGCCTAATAGTGATATGGGGGATTTATGAACGTTCAAGCTTGATCTAGGGCTAGGATATAATGTTTTAGGGGGGATTGAGGAGAATGGTTATTTAATGTTTATAACTATCTATCTGGAATAACCATGTATCTTAGTAAGGGAGGCGCACACTTAAGGAAATCATGCATCAGGGGCTGTATGGCCCTTCGAAACCTATATATAAATTAGAGAGGTAAATCGCATGGTTTGTGAATTTTTTGTCTAATTGTATGCATGAACCATTTTATGGGGTTCCTTCAGATTGTAAAAATTAAAAACTAGTAAATATTATTTTTAACTATGTTCCTTGGTTGTGATTGGTGTGCCCACCCATATGGAGGATACCACAAGGTTTGGCCAGCCATGCAGGCAAACTGTGTTCCCCTTTAAAAAGGGTGATTTATCATTTTTATACCATTCATTTTACCTTTAGTACACCTCTTAATGATTCATTCTTACATTACAATGGACCATGGGAGCTCTTATCTTCTTCTCCCACCCAGGATTTGATGTTTCTCCTTCATCTAAGATCATATTTGATCATTGGTCACTGTATTAGATCACCCTTGATAATTCTATCTTTCATACTTTTTATTTTCTCATATTACTTCACCTTATTGTATGGTATATCCATAAAATACCATATTCTCTATTTATAGGGACTTTGTATATTTTTTTAATTACTTATATTTTATCTCAAATAATAAGTTGATACTAGAAAAGGATCCATCTTCAATGATACGGTAGGTGGTATTTTACTTTTTCCTAATAGTCTAGTTTTTATATCATATGTAATTATACCACCCACAAGACCATCCACACATTACCTATAAAATTAGTGCCCATTAATTTTTTTACTGGGTATCAAACTAGAAGAACGATGATACCTTTTTATATGGTTGGTGGCCAATAACCTCAACCCAAACCACCCCCATTGGGTGGCTAAAACTAAATACTATTTGACAACTATTCTTGCCTACTAATTAAACTATATTTTTTTGTGTCTATTTTCCTATTTCTAAAGAAATGATTAAATAGACTTAGTATAAACAAAATGTTCGTGGTAATACTATATCACTTTTGTCCTTAAAATCCTTTTCAAAATTATATTATGTTATATTATTTGAAATAATGACTATATGAATTAAAAAAATTAAATGGATTAAATACAATCCCCTATCTCTTGGAAAGGTGTTTGACATAAATGCACTATTTGAATTGTAAAATGATGTGGGTGAACTACACATGACCCATGTTTATCAATTTTAGGGGAATTTACAATTGAAATGATTAGAGGAATGTTTTATCATAAACTGATATGGATTTTTCTCTTGGGTTTTATTAAAACATTGACAACAATACATGGTAATTATTGGACCCTAGAAATTGGTTCTTGTAAAGTGGTAAAGTGATGTTAGAAATGGAGAACCTCATCATGGATTTAGAATTTTTAGACATGGATATATTAATCATTAATTTTGAATTATTGTTCCTGGATATCCTCACCATTTTTTGGGAAATTTATTACATGATGTTTCACAACCCCTTGGTTCAGGTTGTTGGACAAGAAGCTCCTCATCATTAGGTATGAATTATTGGACATCATTATTTATGCTCTTTTCATTATGGTTGTTTGAAATAGTGCTCCACATCATTTATTAGGTTGAATATTCCACTCTTTAACCCTAGTTTGTATGCTTGTAATAATTCCCATCACTTAGAATGCAATACCATTATGAAATAATGTTAAATCATCTATCGTTGGAAAAAGTATGTATGGTCAGCTATGTAATGTATGTGGAGCATAATACTGATAGGGATCATGCTTATTTGGTCTCACACACATTCCATTGTGCATAGATAATATTTTCATTTCATATTCGTATAATCGATATTATTAGAAACCTTTGGCAGTGACCTGCTATTTTTATTACTCACACCCTTTTCAGGTCCCTCATTGGTAAAAGGACAGACTTCCTGGATACATTTACGGACAAGGGGAAGTTCCAAGCTATGTACACTTGATTTCCAATACTGTGATGCTGTATGGGAGAAGGGGATTGAGCAAGTAATCATTATGATGTTGGATTTTATCTTTTTACCTTTTAGTATATTTTTGTATCACATGTATTATATCATATACATGTTACCATTTTTATAGCATTATTACATTATCATATTTGGTATATGACCCTAGTTATTCTTGATTTCTTGTATTTATTATCTTTTTGTTCATATTTGTTATTCCCATTTTACATCTTTTAATGAAGAATACATTCTTCAACATTATTCCCCCACTCTCGTAAATAGAGTATAGTCTCCCCACCATAAAATCATTGACCCACTCTTCTAGTTTTCATCCTATGGAATGTTAGATCCAAGATTTTTGTATGAGGTATATATTTTTTTTCAATTTAACTCTTTTCTAAACTAATGTGGGTGCTTATTGAGGTAATGGGAGTGTCGAGGGTGTATAGGGAATGTTTGGTGCCTAGAGGAATCTTTTTTGGAATGAATGTTGGGTTGCATTGTTAGTAAAAATTGTGCCACCCATTCCACACTATTAATACTGACCATTTGAGGTATTTTAGAGGGAATATCAAGACCACACAATTTGAGAAAATTGTGACGAAAGGGTTACACTCAAATGTGAGTTGACTGAAATTTTTATTAGAGGATAAATGCATAGATAATACAATGTTTTTCTATCTATGATCCATGAAATGGAAAGGTTCCCGGTTAAGGTAGTGAGGGTTTCATGGTTGGTGAATGGTTTATCCAACAGTCTGGAAAAAAAATTTGAACTAGTGTTTATAGGGGAATTACCATTCATTCATTAAATTTTTTTATACCATATTTTCCATCATCTCTAATTCATTTTAGAAGATTCGTGGGTCATTTTTAAACCCTTGAAACTCATCATTTTAGTCGTGGGAGCCATTCCATAATTTTATCTTTGATTCATACATCATTCATCTAGTTTGATCTACACTGAGAATTTGTCCAATTCCCCATTTTCTTCATATCTTGCTCGAGTTAAGTGTCAAAACTAAAAGAGTGTTCATCTATGGTTATATATTATATGGTATATACCATTCCCTTAATGTTTTGTATTTTATATAACCTTATTTAAAAATTATTCATGGTGAATCTCTTGATATTTCACATAAAATTATATCAACATCATGAATAAATTCATGGAACATGATTAGGTTACCCACTAATTGATATTTTTTGGTTGCTGGTTGTGACCCCCATCCTTGACCACCATGAGTTGAGTTACTATATCTATCCTATGGCATACCACAATGTTGGATTTTTGTGAGATCATTAATTATATTGGGAGATCAAATGATTTAAATGAGTGGTTTAGGGAGAGGAATTATTCCTCCTTGGCATGTGATATAATGTCTTAAATGATTAATTGACTTATATGTGAAATGTGGAATGGATTGGATGAACTAATGTCTTATGACTATGTATGAGATAGTAAATTGATAATGGTAGTTGATTACTTGTTTATTTTTACTCCTCAAATACTATTTCTATTGGATTCCATGGATATTTCCACTTTAGGGATCCAAATTATGGTAATAGATGCCTTGGAAATTTATATTATTATAATCCTAATTCCACAAGAATACCTGGATATTTATACTCCATGTGTCCAGTTTACTTTGGATGAAATGGAAATTTATAATCCTTGGATCCTATTTTCTTAGTTTCACCATTGACATGCTCTATGGAGATTCTCCTCATGCTACACCCAATCCTTCACTGAATTTCCAAAGAGAATCTCAATAGAATCAATGAGTATGACATGGTCTTTTATAAATTGGATAAAGACCACTCAATAATGATGAATGATTGCATAGCATAGGCCATTGTAGATGTCTTCAATGATTTACAGGTATCCCATGATTATGATTTCTTGATTAACATTTACCCATATTTATGAGTTCTTGATTATATTTCTTAGGGAGACATTTTTTGGTGGATAGGATCGCCTCTTCATTTGAAACATTAATTTTATTAATTTTATGCTTGTAGTATAATGGAAACTACTTCACTGTTTATACATAGACCGAGCATGTTATAGAAACCATTGGTGGGTAAATACTGAGTGTTATCTCACTCCCTTTTTAGGTCATCATGGGAACCAATACAGACTTCATGGATGCTGTTAGGGACTAGGGAATGTTCCCACAATATGTTTAATAATTGTTTATTTCTTTTGAGATCACAATTACATGACCTAGAAATGATCATTATGCCATATAGGGATAGTTCATTTGTGGATTTTTATTTTCATACATGTATTGGTGGGTTAGTTGTCTATTGTTTATTGTCATATAGATGTTATTTTACTTCTTCCAGTAATTTTATATTTTTCTACTCTTTGATTAGTTTTATTTTATTGTGTTATACACTCAGATAATGAGGCTATAATCTCTCCATTGTGCCACAATATACTCTCACAGCTAGTCAGTAAACTCTGGAGTATGAGGAGGCACTCTATAGGCCATGTAACCCACTAGATCTGGGTATTGTGCATTGATTTAAAGGTTCAAACATTACAAAGTGGTATCAGATCTTTCTTTTCTTTTCCATTCTTTTATTTTTCATTATTTCTATTTGGGATGGTATAATGGATAAATAGGAATGTATTGGAATTTGGTAATGAGAAGTGCCTAGGAGTATCTATCCCACATATAGGAAAAAGTCAAATTTCATGGGATGGGATTTCATGTTCTAACTTTCTCCTATTATAGTAGATTTGATTAAAGCATTGGGTGATGCATATGATATATGATGTAGTTATTTTTGTTATTGAGGAATTACATCTATTCAGTTTAGAATATGGAAATAAAGAATGAATCATGCATTGTTTTAGGAACCATAATGGATTCACTTTCCATGTGTATGAAATTCCTTATAAGAAGAAGAATTTCTTGACTACATGACATTATTATGTATACCTTGTGTGATATAAATTTATTAGATTAAAATTTTTAGGAGGTTAAGAAACATAATTGGTTCATGGAGTGTATTCCATTACATAAACATCATTTTATTGTATATGATATCATAGACAGCATAAGTTTTCAATTGTGGGATGTTCAGTCATGGAGCATTGGATGCGTGGACTAGAAAGTGTTATGGTTGGGATTAAATGGATGCCACAATCAGATTTATATGGTATAAGTCAACTTATCAGTTTGGGTTGGTGATACATTTAATCCATCCATTTAAATAAAATTATAAAAAATATATGATATTTAAATGAAATTGAATTTATGAAATCGAAAGGTTTCAATAAATGGATTTTTCAATCACATTGGACAATCAATATAATGGGACCCATGTTGTGAAAAATGGATAGTGACCTACACCCAAATTTAATAGTGGGATATAGAAAGTGTATTCTATGTTATATTTTGATCTTTATGATTACCCATTCATGGATTTTGGATAAGGGAGAAGGGTGTGGATCATTTATAAAAAGGATTTGACTTATCCTATGATTTTATCTATGATCTGGTAGATCCCAAATCATTTTAACGGATTGTTTTTTATAATTTATAGATATATTACATAATGATGACCTCCTATCACGTTCCGGGAGGATGGAGATGACCATTATTAGGAGGTGTTTCTCTATGAGACCACATTAGAACCTCTAGTTTTCACGACCCGACCCTACCTGGGCTCGAGCCACAACTACCCCAGGCCCGCCTCCATAGGCTAGGGGATGGAGACCAGCGCCGAAGGAACAATAACTCAGGGAGGCGTTTTCCTAATTACCTGTACACACCCACGCTTTACACTCAATGCAAAAGTGCAGAGTAAAAGAAATAACAAGGAGAGTCAAAATAACAACTGCAATATGTATAAACTACAGATGTGAATCGACCTTAAACAGTACAAAGTAGAAGATGAAACGAAAAGGGGAAAAACGCCCTCAACCAAAAAAATTACTACAACCCAGAAACAGGTAAACAAAAAAAAATAGTTGACGGGCCTCCCACCTGGAAACCAGCCACGACCACCACACGTGGTCAAAGCTCCCAAGCTCCTACACTCCACTGAAGTCCCGCTCCACCTGTTCGTCGTCCGCAAGGTCACACCAAGTGCAGGCAAAGCCCAAGTAGAGGTGAGTATAGAATTACACAGTAGGATACCCCAAAGGCTCGATTCATAAACAAAGGAGGTTCCAAAGGGTGAGCAGTAGAGCGAAAAGTAAAAAGCAAGGGAGTACAATAAAAGTGCAGTAAAGAAAAAAATGGAGAGTCCATCTCAACCCTTCCAGATAAAGGGTGTAGACTCGTCCAGACACAAGGAGATGGAAACGGTGAGAAGATGATCTTCTTGTCGATTCTTCGCTACCTATAGTAGGAGAGTAGACTCGTCCAACCATGAGAATCTAGACATGGAAGCACATGGCATACCCCGCGCGTCTTCACCTTACCTGGAAGGAGAGTAACCAAACCCAAGAAGTGGGTACTAGAACAAGGTATATAAAAAACCATATGCTCTTCCATGAAACCCATACAAGACCGTAAGGGGATCTCCATCCCATAGCTCAGCCCATGAATGTGAGTAGCCAACAGTCCAAGAAGTAATGTCCATCGATGCCCAGTATCCCACATGTCCGCCCCGAACCGCAAGCCAAGGGGCTCAATCACCGCACCTCGACACTATCCGCTTTTGGCGGCACTTACTCACCTGTACAGTTTTAGATCGCTTCACAAGAACGCGTCTTAGTGGGGAGAATTCCCCTCGTACTTGAGAGTTCTAGGGAATGTCAAGCCACACCTCGTCCCTGCCCTGTAGTCGTGAAGTATTCCCAAAGTAAAAGTCGTCACAACACTGACCCGAATAACCAAGGGTCCCGCTCTGGTAATCATGGAGGAAAGCCACTGGAAAGACTAGTAGAAAAGACTGAGCCTGGAATGCCAACAGGTGTCCCACTGCCCAGCCCTACTGGAGGGTAATTCATAATACGATATCAGGTGACCCACTACCCAGCCCTGCTCGAGGGTAAACAATAATACATCATCCGGCGACCCACTTCCCAGCCCCGCTAGAGGTTAGACCATAATAAATCATTCGCCGACCCACTGCCCATCCCCGCTAGAGGGTAGATCTGGAATAAGTTGACAGGAGACCCACTGCCCAGCCGTGCTGGATGGTAGACCTGGAATAAGTCGACAGGCCACCCACTTCCCAACCTTGTTGGAGGGTAGACCTGGAACTAGACGACGAGTGACCCACTGCCCAGCCCTGTTGGAGGGTAGACCCTAAGAGTTCGTCGGGTGACCCACTGGCCAGTCTCTGCTGGAGGGTAGACCCTAAGTGCGTCGGGTGAACCACTGCCCAGTCTCTGCTGTAGGGTATACCCTAGGAGCATCGGGTGGCCCACTGCCCAGTCTCTGCTGGAGGGTAAACCCTAGATGTCAGTGAGCAACCCACTTACCAGCCCTGCAGGAGGGTAAACCCGAAGAAGTCGATGAGTAACCCACTACCCAGCCTCGCTGGAGGATAAAACTCAGAACTGCTCTGGCCATCTCTACTGGAAGGTACACCACTGGCCAACTGAACATGTAGTGGGTATCGCGCAACCACCCAACTCCAGCACAACTCACCCAACGGGATTCAACGCATGTTCCATCACTAGGTGTCACTAGAACCGCTACCGGCTGATCCATTGAGAAAGAAACTATGGGGAGACCACTAAACCATGATGGTCAAACAAACGAGCATAGAGGGACCCTATACATCACGAGAGGTCAAAGTACGCAAAGCAGAGCTCGGAAAGCACCTGGGGGCCCACAAGACATGTGGCCCCAAGTTAACCCCAACCAAGCACACGAATGTCTCAGGTACAAACCACAAATACCTCCAAGAGCTCTCGTATACTACTAGAGTATACCTCACTTTCAGCCCAAGGTCTATCGTGCACCCAGCACCCAACGTCATCGTGAAGGCGTGACATAACATCTCCAACTTTCCGCCACAAAGACTAGGGCACAGCCAACCACATCTATTCAAGCATTACATCACTCACACGGGAGTGCGCACGATCACACGCAAAGGCTCTGCTACAAACACAGTGGAAGAACCCCCCCAAGGGCACCTTCACATTTCCACATTTAATAATATTGTGTAACAGGCTCCGCTCTCCTGAACAGATCACACCGTTGTAATCCTCGCGAAAAAACACGCGAGATAGACTACTTACTCGCCTCAAACTGATATCCGACGGAAAAGTCGCCAACGTCGCCTCACGTCCGAACGACATTTCGTGATCCCGAGCCTCTGTCCCGAATAAAGTCGGGCACATCGCACCAATTTGATCCCCTCAGGATAACACGTCAAAAGAACTACTCACATGAGTGAAATGGATATCCGGAAAAAAAAGGTGCATTATGGCGCATCGCACACGAGCGGTGCTTTGTGGGACACGCAAACCGGTCTCGGAACACAATGAATGGATCACACCGTTGTGATCCTCTCGAAAAAGTACACAAGTTCGACTATTCACTTGTCCAAAACGGACACCCGATGATAAAGCTGGAAGTCACCGTCAACTCAAGAAACCGTCCTCGTGGGACCCGCACCCTCATGCGGAAATAGAGAGGGCAGATTTCACCACTGCAATCCCCTCGGAAAAACATCTAGTATTGATTGCTCACATGCCACAAATGGACGCCTGATGAGAAAGTCGCTAAATGCTGCTCGCAGCTCAAAAGACGGGTTGTGGGGCCCACACCTCAACATCGACCTCAACATCTGAAACCACCCTGGAAAGCTCCGCCTCGGTGCCAGGGTCCCAACGCCACTGACAGCGCTTAAAACAGACATTGGACGCATCCGCACCGTCCAAAACAAGAATTCCCGGGAAGCCCGCTTAGCTACTTTACGCACGTGTCGTGCCCCCGAGCCCCTTGTCTCGGAAGCTAAAACTCTCGGAACCATCTAAAATGGCCCGCCTCTGCATCAGGTCTGCTTCGCCGTAGATGGCGCACAAAACAGATGCTCGTAGTGAAAGCTTCGGGCGTTGGAAATTTAAAAGTGGGAGACCCCCTTGGGCCGGACCGGCCCGGTCTGGCCGGTCCGCCCACAGCCGGCCCGTGGCCCGGCTGCGGGTCCGGTTAACTCCGCCGCGGCCAGCTAGCCGCAGCCTACCACCAACGACCGTTTGTGAAGCCCAGTCTCTTTTTTTACCGCAACGACCCACATTACGCGGGACGCGGTAGCGCCGCACGGGGCCGCGCACCTCGCGGTCCCCCGGCCTCTTGCCCTACGCCGGCACCACCGCCCGGGACTCCGCCTCACCGCCTCACCGCCATCCGCCAGCCGCCTCCGCCGCGCTTTCCCGATGCCCCCATCTCACCCGGCAAGCGCCGCCTGCCGCCGAGTCCGCTGCCTGCCCCGCCGAGGAGCCCGCTCGCGCTGAAGCCGGATCGCCGCTGTCCTAGAGCCCCACCGCCGCACCATCCGTCGGAAGCCAGCCGCGCCGCCGCTTATACCCGCCGGAAACCGAAAACCCACAACCTTCGGCGGTCGTTTGTGATCTACTCTGAACTCAGATTTTCAATCCGAAAGATGCGTCAGAAAGGAAAAAAGCTCTACTACGCATTCATGGGTTTAGATTTGACGATCGAACAACAATAAACACATATAATTGAGCTTGAAAGATGGTTCAGAAATTAAAACTCTAACCAAGACCTCCTACCTCTTGGAATTGCCTGGAGCTTCACGGGAGTCCGCCACCGCACCGCTGCTTTTCCAGAGTTTCCTCGACAGAGGTGCCTCGCTGGAGTGCTTCGCTGGTGCTGGAGGAGAGGGGATGGTTTGAGGAAGAAGAAGAAGAAGAAGAAGGGAGGGGATGTGTTTAAGTATAAAACACTTAAACGCCCGTTCGATTGCCCCAAACCCAAAATTTCAGCGGGATCTGGATTAAGAATCCCCAAGGCTAAAACCCATGCTCTGAGCGCAACGGAAGTCTCAGAATACTAATCTGAGACCCCGTTAAAAAGTTATTAAACTTAGCGCCCGAGGCCGCCAAAAAATTGCGAAAACGCCCCTGGGTCCATTTTCACAGACGGGTCGCGCCCGAAAAACATACACCCATCCTAGGGTAAACAGCATGATCCGGACTCAACGGTGCCCTCATCTATCCTATCTGAGCTACCGTTTAAGAGATACTTTCGTTTCAACACTAAACGAATTAATTAATTAATTAATTAATCCATTTAACGTTCCAGAAGTAGGCGAGGGGTCCAAATGTCCTGCACCGACAAGTTTTATGTCATTCCTAGGGTAAACACCCCATTCCAGACCCATCCGTACACTCAGAACTCTGATCTGGATCACCGTTCAGGAGTTATCCCATTTATTTGGCATTTCCAATGTGAACACACTGAAAATTTAATTCCGGCCACACCGTGGCTCGGAATCGCACGCTGTCTGAGGGCGCTGCTCTGGAATAACAACAAAAATATCCCAACGTCTTTCGCAACAAAAATTGGGTTATTACACTAGTTTTGACTCCTATGGAGACACTAATTATAATGGATATGGATGTTGATGTCTAGTTTCGTGAGTGTTTCTTAGGATTTTTTCAGACCATTCTGGGAGCCTCGCAGCAAGCCTATTCTATTGATGAGTTGACACATGTGCTCTTTTGATAGTATCCACCTAGATTTTTGGGAGATCGTATTTCCAAGGCTGGTGAAAGATTTCCTGATAGTACATCGTCAATTTTTTAGCATCTCAATACACCTCAAGAGAGGACAGTGTGGCACATGATTGGTTTGAATTGAGGATCATCCAAGAGATGGTGGGATTTCCTAAACTAGGATGATAGGCAATGATAAATAGTTTGGACGGATTTACAAACCAGGTTTTATTATTACCTTTTTATTGATACCGGGGAGCTGAATGGGCCAGTGAGTTTATAAATATAGATCCGGGTATTTATGACTATTATGGAGTATTCAACTCACTTTAGATAACTTTATGATTTTGCACAAGTGTATAATTATGATGATTCATCCAGGGTGAGATGCTTCATGGAAGGTCTTAAACATGTTTTACATTCACAGGTGAACATGTTTTGGTTGACTACCATCACTAAGATGGTGAATAAAGTGATGATTACTGAATATATTTTGAGGGAATTTGGATACCCATAGTAGGGTATAATATCTTCTTGACATAGTGGTTAAGATTCTAGTTGAAGCAAGTTCCATTTTGGGTCATTTCATGGGGAGAATAATAGAATTATTGTTAGTGATGGTAGTTATACATTCATTCATCAGTTTGAGAGATGGAGAAACATGAGGAGTCAAGGTGATAGACGCATAGTTTAGTTTCAACCATGTGGTGGGATGGTCCATGTACAATAGTTTTCCCATCCCTTCTCTCAAGTAGTCAGTGGAATGGGGTCAACTCTTACTGTTGGATTACAAGAGAGATTCATGGCTCCACATCAGGATATGAGATTGATTAATTCCAATCATTTTGGTCAATTTGGTTTTTGTATTCATGGTAGTGAGGCACTAGTTATACCTAAATAATAGGGGTATTTCTCTATGTCTTGAGGTTCATTCATAGGACTAGAGTTATTTCTAGATATATTATTTACATCCAACACCTGATGAATATAGTTTCATGTTTTCTATAGAGATAGGTACAATCTTATTAACCCCAACAATAGTACATTCTCTTTTGGATATAGGTGCTTCTTATATAATCATATTTGTACCTATTTTGTAGTTTCTCATGATCATTTTTTTTTCTGTGGGGGATGTGACATTATGCACTCTATTGAGGGATAGATCATAGATTGTACACCAGTGCAGGGAGTGCCCCTTGCATTTGGTGGGTGTTTCTTTGTATGGAATCTATTCTTCATAATGATGATAGGGTTTGAAATCCTTCTTAGGATGGAATTGTAAGTTCATTATCCTTTCCATGTGTATTTCTATAACTATAATGTGACTTTCACATCATTATAGGTTTGGGTTTTATTCAAAAAAGTGAACGGGATGTCCTATATGGTAGAGTGGGACCTGTGTGTTATGTGATGGGTTAGATGATAGCCTATATTTCTAGTTTATATCTAAATGATCATAGATCACATCTAGAATTTTTTCCACTAGTGGTTGATCATTTTAGGGATTTTTTCCTATATGTATATACTAGTATACCTCCTGATCAAGTGTTATGTTTTTCAATCAAGATAGTTCATGGATCTATACTAGTATCCATTCCTTCTTATTTGATATATACAAATATGTTACAGAATCTCAAGATATATCCATAAGACATGAAATGAAATGATTTTATTTGACCTAATACTTTTCTATTGGGTTCACTGATCCTATTTTCAAAAATGAAAATAGAAACCCAAGTCTATGTGTAGATTTCCAAAAATTAGACCAGTTGATGGATAAAATTTTATATTTTTTACCCCATATTGATGACCTCTTTGTCAAAATTCAAGGAGGTCTGTTTTTCTAATAGATTTACCTCAGGTCGTGTCATCATTAGGGGCATGTTCAACGTATAGACAAACCTCATTAATCTTTTTTTTAGTTATAGTCTATATGTGTACCTTGTTTTTTTTTTGGTCATACAAATTATCCCTAAGTATTTGTGACACTGATGAACAATATTTTCTATCCATATATCGATTTTTTATAGTTGTATTTAAGGAAAAAATATTGGTGTATTCTAACAATCAACACAACCATGCCAAACAGCTTGATATCATTTTGTATATAATGAGAGAGAATTAGTTATGTGATAATATCATAATGATAAACTTATTAAAGGATATGATTTACTTCATGGGTCACATTATCAAACAGGCTGGAGTTTCAATTGAACAACTAAAGGTGAGATTCGTAGTTTCCTTGCAGAATCCAAAGAACAAATTTGGCGTACATAATTTCTTAGGGAATTATAGATATTATAGGGGAATTTAATAAAAGAATTATAACACATATCAGTAGCACTTATGGGAATGACTATGAATTGGATGACATTTTTAGGGTTGGATGATTGTGAGACAACCATTCTGGAGATGAAAGGGAGACTAACTTTAGCTTTTGTCATGATTCTTCCAAAGATGGGCAGAAGTTCTACAATATATTTTGATACATCATATATCTAGCATAGAGTAGTTCTAATGTTGAATTATTGATTTTCGGCATAAAAGTCTCAACATTTTAGGCAACGTGAGAGGAACTAGTCAATGAATGATCACAAGATAGTCATTGTTTTCCCTGCCTTCTACAGTTGGAAGAATAATTTACTACGAGAGAATTTTCTTGTGTACACGGACTGTAAAAGCCTCAGGCACATATTTATATAGCATGTACTTAACCTGAGGGAGTTAAAGAGGGTTTAATACCTTCATTTATTCATTTTTGAGCTACCTTGTATTCTTGGTAAATTCATTAGAGTTACTGATGCGCTGAGTTGAAGGACTCACATATCGGCGATTCAAGATGCTAGTTGAGGGTGACATCTTATGTCAATTTTTTCATTGATTCCCTTTTATGTGCCTAATAGTCTTAGGAATACTTTTATTTATTCAGGTGCAGTGACTTATACACTTCATGATAGAGTGAGGATGAGAGAGTTATGTAATTTTGAGGGCCTAGACTTATGAGGATTATGGAATTTGAGGACCCTCCTCTTGGTTGGAACATTGGTAGGGATAAAATCTTACCCATACATGGACGTTTTTGGGTTCCACAATACATACATGAGGTGATGATGTAATAGTTTCTTAACTCATCATTGGTAGTACATCTTGGTGTAACCTTGAAGTACCAAGACATACACTGTTAGTATTGGATGACAAGTATGAAATGTGAGATATATAGTTTTCACTAGGTTCTCAACCTGTAGGTAGATGATGGAGGAACACTAGAGACCGCCATGGATTTTAATTAAATTACATATTCCAATGTGAGAATGGGATGATGTAGTGATTGATTTTGTTACTGAGTTGCTGAGTTAACATCGAGATAGTGATGTTTTATGGGTCATTTTGGATTTTATCCAAAATTTCATTCCTTTTCCACTAATTAGGGATAAAATATTAGTAGAATAACTTGGGAGACTTTATATCCATGGGATTTTGTGTCTTCATGGGGTTCCTAAAACTATTATATCATATAATGATGTTTATATTACAAATTCATTATAGAATGTCATAAAGAGGGTGTTTGGTTCACAAATGTTTCTTGTCATGTCATACCATGCATAGACTAATCGTGAGTCAGAGCGTATGATATAGATTCTAGAGGATATGCATAGATCATCAGTCTCAATTTTTGGGGTACTTGGGAGATGCATATACAGCTGGATGAATTTACCTACACCAATAGCTAACATAAGAATATACAAATGGAACCATATGGTGTTTCTATGGTAGGTGATATCGTTTACCCTGGTTCATGTTACATAATGGATAGGCAGTGCGTCTTGGATCACATCACATCAAGGTTACATTAGAGTAGGTATAATTGATCAGGAATTAGATTGCTACTGCACAATCTATAAATAAATCTATATCGATCATCATCGATGAACTCTAAAGTTCATTGTTGGTGATCGATCCATGTTACATCTCTCAATGGGGCTAGGGCATAGATAGTTTGTGGGAAATGGTTCTCCTTCACTATGATACCCTGGGACATTCAATATTACAGACAGATTCATGTTGGTTGTATATCAATTACAGTTACCTATGATGTACCAATAAAGGCATGTATTTTTCTATGTATCTCAACAATGACATTATCACTTGGTCACATCTCATAATATTCATATAAATCAAGTTGAGATATAGGTAGATGCATCCTTTTAGGGAATTCAATTTATATCATGGAAAAGAACACCAAGGCTCTCTGAGGATGGATAGTTCCTCTAGTATTGTTGGTATGGCAGCATCACCGTATAGAAGATGAGAAATGGGATTGGAAGGCCGACATACATGCTCAATGGCCACAGTTATTCATTAAAGATGTTATAACACACTTCTAATGAAATTTTTTGGATGAATTTATTTAGGGGGTTAATTGTAAGATTCTAGAAATTTATATGAGGTATTAGTCTTTAATTTTTTTTTTTAAATATTTGGTTCTAACATAATGTGGATGCCTAAGTAGATTCTTGTAGTTTTGGTGGGGTCCAGGGCTTGTTCATATCCTAAAGACATGGTTTTTTGGAATTCAATTTGTGCTACATGATATGTACAAACCATACGGGTGTTTCAAAGGATCGATTAAGGATTCACAGTTTAAGTAAATTGTGCATCCAGAGTCACACCCCAGTGTGAGACACATTCGATATTTATCTGGGGATAAATCCACTATCATTGCATATTTTTTTCTAACCACATTCCCAAGACCATGTGTGTTCTCTATAAAGATATTGAGGGGGAAACGTTGATGAAGGATTTGTCTAGATGTGCAGCCAAACTGTGAAACCTAGTGTTTATAGGGGAGTTTACCATTTTCACATTAATATTATTAAAACCTATTTTCTTTCATCCCTTGTTCATTCCAATGGATTTTGGGTTCCTATTTACACTTTTTATTCTCCTCCTCCCAGGGTTGGGTGTCATTTCATGATCCATACTCTGATTCAAACAATGATTATCTCATTTTATTTTCTCTATTCATTCAATAATTTCTCCATTTTCTTTTCATATGGCACAAGCTATTTTTCAATACTAGAAGTGTGTTCAACAATGGGTATACAGTATTTGTTTTATACCATTCCATTAAATTTTTGAATTTAATATACCTTGTTTCCATTGTGTTGCATGCCAAATATTCTTGTGTTTTTCAAAAATTATTTGAATTCCTTGATTAAATTTTTGGATCTGTATTAGGATTCCCACTTAGTGTCATTTTATGGATAGATGTTGTGATCCCTAGCATGGACCACCCATTAGGTGTTTTATTTTATTTTCTATATGTTATACCACCCCTCAAGATGTGTTTTAGATCCCTAATTGTAGTAGGAGCTCTAAGGATTTAAATGAGTGGTTTATGAAGTGCAATTAGGCCTATTTTTCTTGTTATTAAATGTATTAAATTATTTAGTGGATTATATTTGATATGTGGTTTGGGTTGGATGAACATAGAGTTTGTGACTATGAATTATATGATGAATTGATAATGGTAACATATGACATAGACATTTATAATCCTTGGATACTAATTCTATTGGATTCCAAGGACTTCTCTACTCTGTGGATGCTGGTTATGGTAGTGGATTTCATGGAAATTTCTACTCATAGGATCCTAATTCTATAGAATTAAATAGACATTTCTAGTCTATGAATCCAGTTTACTTTGGATTCTAAGGATATTATCACTCCTTGTATATGCCTTTCTCAGACTCTCCGTGTACATGCTTTATGGATGTACTCTTTGGTATCCACCCTATTCTATACCAAGTTTCCATAGAGATACTCCATGGTATCAATAGGGATTCCGTGATCATTTATACCTTGGATTCAGACCTTTCAATCCTAACACACGATTACACAGTATAGGTTTTTGAGGATGTTTTATCACGACTTATAGTAAGACAGTGATTATGATTGTTTAACTATAGATTCCCTTGTTTATGGGAACTTTATTATTGTACATAGGGAGCCATGTTTAGATAGACATGATCACATATTCAATTTAAACTTTAATGTTTTACTATTATGCATATTATATACTAAACATGACTTCATTATTTATTAATATATTTGACTTGTTATAGACATTGTTGGGGGTGGCCTATTAAATGTCATCTCACATGATATTCGGTCCACAATTGTGTTCCTGAAAAGATTTTATAGATGCACATAGGGATCAGGGAAAGCACACACTATATGATATTTTATTGTTCATTGCATCGCAGTAGGGGATCAAAGGACCGAGATATTCTCATTGAAAAATATAAATACATTTCATGTTGGTATTTTTTATTTTGATACATGTATTATTCTGGACACATAATATCATTTCTTCCTATTTCATTTTGGTTTAGATACATGACGTAATCATTTTTTTATGATATGCATGGGATTTACTTTATTATTACTTCTATCATATAGATGTTATTATATTACTATCTATCATTTAATATGATTTTTATATTTTATTGATATGATTATTTCATTATGATTCACTCTGATAAAGTGGGTATAGTCTCTCTTTTGATCCACCATAGGCCCTCAGATTTAATCGGTGACCTCTGCCATATTGGGATCCATGATTTATACCATGTGAACCACTAGCTCAGGTCCCTATTTAGTGGTTCCCAGATTAGTATGTTACTTTTTGTATGGGTAGTCATGCTTGAGTCAATTTGGACAACTAGATTTATATACTTATAAGTGGACCAAGCTCATGATGTCACAAAGTGGTATAAGATCTCCATTGACTTTTCCTTGTCATATTATTTTGTGTGGGTATATAGAAAAAATGGATGTGTTACAATTTTTTTGAGATATAACTAGTATTAGTTGACCCACATGTGAAGAGAAATCCCTTTTTCCTTGGATAAGACTTGGTATCACGTATTTTTCTTATTAATGTTGAATTATTTTCATCAATCAATGAATCACTTTATTTGTTTTGTTTGTTATATTTATGGATTTTTTTCCATTAACCAATTATTGAAATGAATCATTGTTTATGTATAATTATATGAAAAAAGGGTTTATATATCATGAATATTCTAAACCAATATTATTTATTGAATGAATATCAAGTGTTCCTATTTTTTATCATCTATTATATGGTTATTATATTTGTAATTGGACTAACATTAAATATAGTAAATGAGAGAAATAATTGGTTACATTGATACTTTGCATCAACTTAAATGGGTTTTTCCTACAAAGTATCTTGTTGGAACCATAAACAACCAATTATCACATGTTTGATTTAGATAAATGTGGTTACATGAGATGAAATTTTAGATTATTTTAATTAAATGGATTATAGATTTAATATATAATGTTTTTATTCAATACATTCAGAATGGAAATACATCGAATAATGTCATCATATGTTGATGTTTTATATACTGATATCAGGTGTAATATATCAGGTTATAGATACATGAAGTACCAATTCTAACATATTAATTATATTCCATTATAACTTGTGAAAATTTAATCATATAACTAAACCATCATATAAATATAATAGTTGTTATATTATTATTCATACATTAAATGGTAATGGATAAATTGGGATTCCAATTACAACATAAATTTTATTTTCCTCAATAAACTATAATTAACAGTCTATATAATGAATCATCTTTTATTGAAACCTAGAAATGTACCAAAGACTAGGCCTTAAATTCAGGTAGTTTTGTTTGTACATCATGTGTAATGAGATCTTGTTCCTATATTGTTATTTTATGTGATCCTCTCTACTATTTAACAAATTTTTGGTCTTTTTCTTAAATTATAGAGATTTTTCTCTATAAAAACTGTAGTAGTGCCCTATGAAGGTGACTAAAACCATGATCCTATGGTTGTGGGACCTAACCATCATATATCATTTCTTATATCACCCACAATAGTATAACCGATCATTACAGGAATGTTCATTTAATCTCACCTTTGAGAGGGTTTTCTATATCTAGTAAAATCTATCTAGGGAGTTTCATAGCCAACACTGATTATGTTTGAGCTCATGTGACAGTTCTAGTATCAGCATCCACAAACTTTATTATTGGATGGTTCCCCGCAAGCTATAAATTCAAGGCCAAATGATATATTTTCCATCTTTGAGAACCTATATATGCCTCTAGAAAAGTGTTTCAATCTTGTGATTAATATTATTAATGGATCTAAAGGGCATTGATGGGATGCTCTAAACTAGAATGATCACTATCGAGTTATGGTTTATAAGGAATTTTATAATATTCCCTATGATTAATTCTATATAGAGACCATGATATCCAACTGATATAGGGAATTTATTTATCTAGATCAGGGTAAACTTCCAGTTGTGGAATACCTAGTTTATTTCATAGTAATATATAATTTTGTTCCAAAACTTGTTAGTGAATAATTGTTTGGGGAAAGGAGATTTGAGGATGGGAATAGGTAGGCTATTAGATCTCATGAGAATTTATTCATTCAACTACTATTTATAAAATATTAAACTAGGCCCTCATTTTTATGTATAGCATAAGGGTAGGTAGATGTGTGTGGAATGGTGGACCATTGTTGAGATAGGAAAGTGAGTCATGATGAATCAGAATCATATATTTGGGGTTTCTCCCCACGATAGTGGTAGTTTGGTTATATGCATGGTATGTTATGCGGTACGTCATCAGTGTGGGAGGCCAGTTCATAAGAATCCCCAATGTAATAGAGACATAGTAGAGTGTCAATTCTATGGTAGACTAGTTCATCTACATATATTGTTTGAGACCATCCCACCAATTCCTAGTGGGAGGGGATCTATATCAGCCCCACAATCTAGAGTTGCATCAGATTCTCCACATCAAGGTACAATTTAGAGTACTACAAGTTTTATGGGATGAGGAGGTGGATGAGTTTGAGTAACCCATAATTATGATTTTCATCACCAGTAGAGTGAACCAACTTAAACTATTCAAGTTGATTTTTAGGGTTATAGATCAGCTTATATTAATGAATTAAATCCTACACCTAAGTTAAAATAGTTTTGGTCCATCTAAATTTCACGGTATAATTTTTTTACCCTCAAATTTAGTATATACTTTTGGGATACTAACTCTCCACATTCCTTCATATATGTGGTTTTACTGAGGAGCCTCGGTTTTTAGAATGAATTATTTTATAGAGTGATGAATCTCTATACTCTATTGGGTGTACGATAATATATTTTCCATCTATGTGAGGATATTCCCCTTGATATTGGTGGCTATCAATTCTTATCAACTCTATCCACCCTCAAGATGATGGTTTTTTACATAATTTTGAAAATGTACTCGTTAGTTCCCTATTTCCCATATGACGATATTTGTTATTGATAGGATTCATTTTTATCAACTGATGAATGTATTTATGTTCATAAGGTTGAATTTTATTTAAATGATTGTCACGATGGACCAAAGAATCATAGGTTGGTTGGAGTGTCAGCTTAAATTTCCAGACACATTCTATAAAAATAGGGAGTAAGTTAAGATGTCTTCCCACTAGTGGTCGATCGATTTTGGGACATAATTCCAGATGAATTTTCTAAGTTTTCTCCTAAGGGAAATTTAATTATAATTCACTAAAGATCTTATTTTAATAGTCGAACCGATATCTATTACTCAATATAAATCCAAATAAGACTCAAGAACTCAAAAGGAAAATGGAGGACCTAAAATCCAATGTGTTTATTCAACCCATTACTTCTTCATGGGATTAAACTATGAATTTCTATATCAAGGTGAATGATACCCTCATGATATTTATGAATTAATAGTAGTTGAATATCCTTAATGTTTATAACTAGTACCCACTTCCACATATAGATGATTGCTTCAACTAGTTCTACGGATCCATGGTCTTCTCAAATTTTGTTTTTATATTGTGTTACATTTAGCTGAGGTTTATACCATTTAATATAATGAGTAGAACTTTCCAAAGTATACATGGACTATATGAATATTTCGTTACATCTTTCGACCTCACAAACACACTAGAATTCCTCATGGATTTCTTGAATTGGGTAATAAACCTATACATGTAATGTTTTTCGTAGTTCTCATGGATGAAATCATAGTGTATTCTCAGTCTTGAAAACATCTATCCAAAAATCATGACATCATATTGAATATACTAAAATGGAAACATTTATATGTTATTATCACAAAATTTCATTTATGTTTTGATAATAATCAATTCATTAGACACATTATATCAGAACCAAGGGTATCTATGGATCTAGAGAAGGTGAGAATCATACTTACCTGTGTGTTGAAAAATAATATCTTTAATATAAGGAGTACCTTAGGGAAGGTCCTTTTTAAAATGAATTTTATTACTTATTTCTCTCTCCGTCTAGTACCTAATATAGTTTTGATAAATCAGAGTGATAAATTCTCATGTAATTAATCATATAAAAATCTTTTTTAGGATTTGAGATAAAGAATGACCTCATCGCTGATCCTGACATTACTTGATTCTAGTAAGGGATACATGGATTACATTTATGAATAATGTATTTTTATGGTATAAGATTTAATTCATATGGAACATGTCATGACTTATGAGAAGCATCATTTGGGGCCACATGAGAATATTTATCCACTGTATGATATCATGTTATCATCTTTGGTTCATGATTTATATTTTTGGATAAATTCTATCATGGGAAAATGTTTATTATAAATGTGATCATAAAAGGTTAAATTAAAAACTAACGTAGAAATATTTGAACCTCCTGCTATTAAGATGGGTTTAATAACCTTATTTTTTCAATTTTAAATATTACTATAAGATAATAAAAAACAATGGGATGGTTGATCCTCTAATAAAAAAAATAAACCAAATATTTTTAGGAAACCAGTAGAAATTGGAAGATGGTGGATCATCCTTCTAAGATGCATATGGGTTTCATGAGTGTCTTATGAAGCCTATTCATATGGCTTTATCAGGGACCACGTCACTTTTTTATTAAGTCAAATGAGATATATTTCAGATCCCAAGGCATGGTTCATAGTGAATGTGTTATAACTGAAGACCCACCTATTTGTTGAGTTATTGAAAAGTATGAGATATTTTGTATTCATGACGATATATATGTACCTACATATATGAGAGATGAGATTTTTTTGGAATATAATTCCTATAAAATTGAACTACATCCAAACTCACCATGATATACCATGAAATACACTGTCAGTATTGGTGGTCTGGTATGAAAAAGTAGATAGTAGGTTTTTTTATTCAGTGTTCCACCTATTATTAGGGGAAGATAGAACACCAATAACGTTATAGACATTTATATTCGTTACCCATTTTTGAGTGTAAATGGGATGACATCAGTATAGATGTTGTGAAAATCTTACCAAGATCGCATTAAAGTTGTTATGGTATTTTGATCTTGGATAGATTAAAAAAATCTAATTAATTATTTATCGAGGACACCATCTTAGTGGGTGAACATGAGAGAATTTACATCTGAGAGATTATTTTCCTTCATGGGGTTCCACATACAATCATGTCTTATAGTGATGCTCATTTTACTTCTTGATATTGGTAGGGGTTTATGATGGCACTAGGTTCACTAGTACATCTGAGTATAGCATATCACCCTTAAACCAATGGTCTTGCAGATCACACAATAATTGTGAAAGAGGACATGATTAGAGAACATGTCCTTGATTTTTGGGGTTCATGGGAGAAACATTTATCTCTTCTTGAGTTTTCTTATAATAATAGATTTTTGGGAAACTATCCAAATGGATCCTTAGTAGTTCCTATTAAAAAGGTCATGCATATCACCTTTTTGAAAGTTAAATGTTATTGATGCAGGGTTATCAGGACCATATCTTATTTAAGAGACATCGGAGTAGGTATAATGGATCAGGAAGCATATTCTTACAGTTCATCCATGGATGATGTCTTATACATATTTCCACCACTAACCAATAGAGTTGGAGGTGGTGGATAAATCCTTCTTAACTATTTCAACTAGATTGGTTCATAAAATGATTCATAATTAAGGGAAGTCGGCACCTAGATTTTTTAGGCCTTTTGAGGTCATGTAGAGAGTTAGTTGATGTCATATCAGATACATATTCCTTCAAGGTACCATTCCATTCATGATTTCATTCATGTTTATTGGATTATTTATTATCATTCTTATCTATATTAATCTTTTTATCATGAGGAATTTGAGTTAGAGGATGGTTCTTTTTTTATAAGTACCCAATTTGTATCACAAATCATTTATTTAAGGCTCTCTGAGGAAGAATGGTTCCTCTAGTAAGAGTTATTTGAAATTGTAGCCATGTACAAGAAAATACATCATATGGATAGGCCAGTATACGAGTTATGTTTTTTAGTTATTCTATTACACTGATTATACACCATCAATAAAACTCCGAGATGAGTTTTTTTATTAAGGGGAGGTCTTAAGATCCTACATTTTCATAGAGGTTTGAATATTTTTTATTCCTATATAAATATTCGGTTTTATCAAAATTGATCTTTCTAAGAGGGTTATAGAGGTTTTAGGGTCTTGTTTCTTGGTAAAAATCCCATTGTTCCATTTTTTTCAGGATTAGATTGTGTTTCATAGTTGGCATATAGTTAGTATTAACCTCTTGGCATAACCAAACAACACATTGAGGGAGGATCTTGTTTATGAATGCTAGACACCAAGGTCCCCATTTCCATGTGAAACCTATAAAAACATTTATTATTAATTGGAATAGTTTTTCTATCCATTTTCATGAACCATGTTAGGGGTTTCCTTTGTAATGTAGTAACACATGTTTTTTTACCATGAAACATGGTCATGTGTTGTTCGGAATCCCATATAGTGGTGACCACACAGTTAGTGCTTTGTTCAGCTAGTCGTGCCCCCAAAAAAATAACCCATTTAAAAAAGTTCATTTTACCATTTTTCATCCTTTTTTTAGTCCTTAATCTATATCTTCCTTCTTCATAATTTCATAGATGTAGATGGTGGGTGTTCTTATCTTCATCTCAAAAGTAGTCTTTCACGTATCTCCTCTAACCAAGATCAGATTCGGCTAATGGTCATTACGTTGGATCACCCATAGTATTTCTTTCACTCCTCTTAAGTATTTAGTCATTTTACTTTATATTCTTGAATATTGTATCCACTCAAGCTCATATACCATAATTTTTAGTTTCGTTGATTGGTTATTTTATTTCCTCATGTGTATGTTGAATCTGAAGCTGATACCGGATGAGGAGTTGTAAACTATGATAAGTTAACAATTCTATCAAATTTCCCTAAATGTCTAGATATTTTTATGATATGATGTTGTTTCGCATGCCAGACATTCAATGTGTTTCCTCTAAAATTACTACCCCTTATATTTGTCAACAACACATTGACAAAGAAGTGAAATGGTTCCTTTTTATATGGTTAGAGGATAATAAACTCAACCCAATCCACATACATTGGGTGGGTTATACTAAATTCTATATGATTACCATTTTTTATTGTAATTAAACATTATTATTTGGAGTGAAAATTTTCCTATTTCTAAAATAATAAGTAAATGGTCGTAATTGAAATGAAATTAGAATGTTAAGAACATTTACACTGGCCCATTGAATTCCTCTTTGATATTTTGATATTATACTTCATTAGAATTAATAACTAAATTAATTAAATTAATTTTTAAATAGTTTTAATACCATCATTTGGATCTTGGAAAAGCGTTTAAGATAATTGAACTTTTGGAATTGTTAAATCATGTCGATACACTTTACATGACCCCTATTTATCACTTGGAAAATGAAATGATAAGAGATTGGTCTGGTCATAATGAAAGATTGAATTCTATCTTGGATTTATGCTAAAATACTATCTTCAATACTTTATTATTTTTGGACCCTGGAAACTTGTTATTTTGAAGTTTTTAAGCAATTTTGGACATGGAGCTCACCATAATTGATCTATAATTGCTAGACACAGTTCCCATAATCATTGATTAAAAATTATAGTTCATGGAATACCTCGTCATTTTTTTGTAATTATTGAAAATTACACTCCGAACCCCCTTGTTATATGATATAATAAATGGTTTCCACCATTATTATGTATAAACTATTTGATGTTACACTCCATCCCTCTTAGTTCAGGATGTTGAACATAGATATCCTCATCATTGATTAGGTTTTTCATTAATTAAACTCTTTATCCCCTATTTGGACACTTGAAATGATTCACCTTATATAAAATGTGATACACTTATGATATATGATTCAACCTTCTAAATTAGGCCAAAGAATGAAAGGTTGTCTAGTGACCCTGTGAGGATCTTAATCTCAATAGGGCGTATGATTACTTGGTTTAATACAATTATTTTCATACCAAAACATTTTTTTCTTTTTATATTCACTGACTAAATATTACATGACACTATTGGTGGGGGTATACTAAATGTTTATTCACAAATTGTTCTTTCTTTAGATTGGTACCTAGAAAGTCTTCGTGGAAGTAGGTAGGGGAAATGGGAAACACCTAAAAATAGAAACATGATTTCTTATGCTACGATAGTATTTAGGTGTAGAGGACCACTCTAGTTCCCTTAATACTGTTGAATTTTAGTTTATTTCCCTTTTGTAACTTTATTATATCAGGTTGTGTATTTTATTCATATTTCCCATTTTTTATAGGTTCATTAAATTACCATCTATTTTATATGACAGTAGTTTTTATTTGTTTATTTTTAGTATTTGTTTCCTAAAATTTCATTTCATATGTTTTTATTTTTCTACTTATACTAATTTATATATTCTTCACCATTGTTCCCCACTTTGATAAATTGGGTATAGTCTTACCATAGATCCATTATAAACCATCATTTCAATTCAACAGTTTCTGGAATATGGGGAGGTGAACATGAGTCCATGTGGATAACTTTGTTTATTTACTTATGAGTGGATGGGATTTGGAACATCACACTTAATTCCTCTTTTGTTAGTTTATATGTAATAATTTTGAAACAACTTCTCATTGAGGTTGTATTTTTCACATACCCATGTGTAATGCTCCCATCATCATACAATGGAATGAATGTATAAAATGAAACATATTATCATTTCTGATTTATTAAAATTTTATATAAATTATATTATCTTAGTAAATAATTTTTTTTCACATGTCAACAAACCTAGTGATAAAAAAATGACAGTGATGCTTCATAGGGGTAGTAATTCATGCACACACAGTAATGATGATTATTTTTATCATATAAAGTTTAGGAGATTAAATAATTATTGTATAATTATTATTATAACAAATCAACACACAAATAATTTCACGAATTGTCTCTCAAGGCCTGTGATACAACTACCCCAAGCCCACCTCCCATAGGCATGAGACCGGAGACTAGCACCGATTAAGCATGTCCCAAATTGGGGAGGAATTATCCTAAGTACCTATACACATTTACATGTCTCTGAGAAAGAGTGATCAACTAATAAAACTATGTATACAGGTATTCATGCCACTAAGACAATGACTTAGAGTAATATTAGAATAGAAAAGTAAATAGGCCATAATACAATCCCAACTGAAAGAGAAAAGTACAATCTTCTAGACCCTGTCTGTTGGAAACCCTACCTAAAGGGTAGGTACAGTTTGTAGTCTGGACATTAGTGAATTTTACCATGCCTATTGGGTCCCCCTTGAATCACCCCTGTGTTTGTCCCACCAAGGACTCTTTCAATGTTGTCAACTGTCTGCACAAGACATGACACATCAGGTAAAATCCCCTGTAGGGGTGAGTAAAATAATAATAAGTAGATCCCCCCATGTAAAAAAGGAATTACAAAAATTAAATCACAAGGAATCACATGATTTATACCACATTGAAGAACATTTAGAAACCCCACAAAGGAACACCACTAAAGAATACCATAAAGGAGCACCATGAAGGAAAAACATGAAGGAACACCACTAGGGAACACCACTAAGGAGCACCATTAAGGATTACCATGAAGGAACACCTTGAAGGAACTCCCCTAAGGAAGACCATGATAGTACTCCATGAAGGAACACCACTAAGAAACACCACAAAGGAACAAAACTAATGAATACCATGATGGAAAACCACGAAGTAACCCCGTAAAGGAACACAACTAAGGAATATCACTAAGGAAAATCATGAAGGAACTCCACGAAGAAAGAACATTAAGGAACACCACTAAGGAACGTGATGAAATAACACCACTAATGAATACCATGGAGTAACACCATGAAGGAACCCCATGAAGGAACACCACTATGTAATACCACAATGTAACATAATTAAGAAACTCTTCTATGGAACACCACATAGACAACCAAAGAGACTCACGAATTCTAGCCTCTAAGAGGAACAGTCGAGAGAGTCGCTAGAGTCATCTCACACCAAGTATGGGTATATGGTATATAAAAACGATATCCCAAAGAATTCACAGTACCATAAAGTAGTAATAAATTGAGCGTAGGTAAAAAATGGAGTGTCGATAAAAAAATGGAGTGTTGGTAACATATGGAGTGTCAATTACACACAATGTCACCAAAGACTACAGTATCTGCACCATGGTGGGATAGGGGAGTACTAACTCAGTCTTGGTAAGACACACAGTCTAAGAGAGACACAAATTCTTAGTAAGACACACAGTCTAGGTAAGACACAAAATCTAGGTATGTCACATAGCCTAGGTATGATACACAATTGAATTGATCATATAGGTTCTAAATAGCAGCTTGTCGCATGATTCCGTCCATAGCATGCCCATTCTGGGAGAACCTTCTCCTTGATCCAATTCTCTCTATGCTAAATTATATGGATACACATATAGAATGTGTCAAAGGGACTGCCTCATCATGAGCATCAAATGCCTCAAACATCTCACCAAATGGACACATGGTTTGAAAGTTTTGGGTGTTTATGTAAAAAAACGGGTCAGTGGAGTCCAGGTCTTGTCCGACCTGGTCAGAACGACCATACCGGATCTTCCTGGTTTGACCCAACCTTCAAGGTTTATTCATCCCTAGCTAGGATAGGCCTACTCTCGGTCTGGTCCACTTCCTCTAGAACCTTACATCCAACTAGGATATGGTGGCTGCTGCTTCTACTAACCATCAATGTGGGGCGGCCAAGCGTTTGATGCGGTGGTCCACCATGGGGTCCTTCTGCCAAGGTCCAAATAGACCGCAACTTCTTGACTATGTGACGTGGCTTCAAGTCACATCCACAAAACCCCACCACCTTCCTCCTTCCAACATCCTCTCTCTACCACCTTACAGCTGGCCATAAATCTAGAATCCACTACTACTATATGGACACCCCACCACACGCCCCAGTTGGTAACGTCATGCAGTCCCGCCGTTAGTCCTCCTACCGCATCTCACCACCATCACAGTGGTCGACCATGTTTTTTAACCATGATATCCCTTGTGATCCATGGGTCTTGGTTTTCATATTCATGTGTTCCAAATATCCTTTCCATCAATTTGGGGGTCTAGTAACAGTCATCCCCTCCTAAAATGAATATGACACAATAGCGGGGGTCCATTGGCAAAGAATGTAAGAGAGAGAGAGAGAGCATGATGAACACCTAAGGAACAAACATCATCATTGTTCGTTTGACCTTCGTTCATCCCGTTAGGAAAAGGATAAATAAAAGATAATTATAACTACTATGTTATAACCCCCTTTAATCGCACAATAATAGTACCCATACCGCATAAACGATCCAACCCAGGATCGTCATATTCATGGGATGGTCCGTGTTCATCACTGGAAACAAGATTGGGGAATGAAAATCACATAGATATAAACCTCTTAACTTGATTTTTAATCTCTTGTATATTTAGATCGAAGTCGTTTCTTCATTCTGATCCTTATTCCACCAGTGTTGTTTGAGTCATCATCATTTGATCTAATCCCAATTTCTGATCCACCATCGCTAGTGAGAGGGACTCCTACTCTATGCCCTAAGGAAACTCCGGGGTTAGGAAAATAATCCAAGATTTAAGATGAGGCTCATAAAAAAATAAAAATTCCACTATTTCGACACATAATGTCCAAATAAAATATTTTAATTAAATATTTTAATGACGTAAACATCCAAAAAACAATTTCTCCCTCAACCCGCAACAATTAAGATTAGTCCCTATCTATAGAAAATACCCAATTATGAACACAATGATGGTATTGTATTTTCAATCCAATTTTCATTTCATGTGTTATAAAGATTTAAAATAAAATAAAATAAGATGACTATTTTATTTATGTTTATTCCATTTATAGGTTTTCTCACTACTGACTCTCACGGACTAAATTCCTGTCGCGGCTTGGGTATACTCATCATCCCAAACTCATCGGTTCCCTCACTTTTTAGATTTGGGAACCAATTTAAGAGTTATTTCACTTTTTTAGGAAAACAACTCACGGGTCAGTTTTAAAAACATAACATTTTTAGGGATCATTCCATGAATTCTCGACCACATAATCACACGATGTCTCAACACCTGGTCTCATAATTTTCCCAATAATTTTCAAAAAATACTATTGGGAAAATCCAATCCATTATATTCTCCCCGCCATAGGGGTTTACATACCTAAAATCTGAACTAAGGGATATGAAAACAGATGAGGGTATGAGTACGAACATGATCCCCCCACTCCCATGAGCCCCTCCAGAGATTCTCATGTCGCCATTGGGCATGCATTAAAGAAATAAACAACACATGGAGGTTCCTCTCCTTTAGATCATAGATCTCCATGACCCGGATGAAAACTAAGTATCCCAATCAGAAACTATCATCTTTGGGATTCCATGGAATCAAGGTATGTCCTCCATGAAGAGGCATCTGAATCTATGTATTGAACTCTACTCCTAATAAAGTAAGAAGGGGATGAATTGGTGTGTAACACCTGAATATTTTATGAGATATATTATTTTTAATTTAATTTATGTCTTCTATTATACACTACACCAATATTAGCTTGTACTATATGCAACATCGTATTAGCTTGCTGTATACGCAACACTATTCTTGGCTTGTGTTACACACAATTTCATGTTCGTTTTAAAGAAATTATTCTATGGAAAATTAAGTATAGATTTTTTTAATGTATAAATAAAATAAGTTTCAAATTATGTTATATGCAACACCAAAGGGAGATTGCACTACACGCAACCCTGACCTGGCTTGCATTACACACAATCGCGACCTTCCTCGATAGCGTGTGATGTACGCAATACCTGGTTTCACTAAACAACTATATGTGGTTATAATATTATCACGAAATATCCGTTATGAATAATATTAACAAAATTTTGAATTTTATAACATTATCATTCATCTTACTCATTTTCTAGAACAGGGTATGAGAATATAATAATTTTTTCGGGTAAAATAAGTATTTTTTTTCAAAAAATCCAGTTTTGCAGCCTTTTGATGGCGCACCCACATTAAATATAGTTTTTGACCTGTTTATAAGTTCAATTTTACAAAATAATATTATTCTTTGGAATCAGGATACAAAATTTTACCTTGGATAAATTTTTCATATTATTCTGATAACTTTCATATTTTAATGAATAGTAAAAACAAGCAATATTTTAATTAAAAACAAATTTTTTCATCACAATAATTTATGTGGTTAAATTATAATATTTAATGGTTTTAAAGTATAAATATAATATATTTTTACCATTTAATATAATTTATGTCATTATCATTGATTTTACATTGAATTCATAGGTTAAATCAATTCAATCTTTTGCAATGTTTTAAACAAAAACCCGTTTTCGTTCGACAACGGGATTAATTTTAATTTAATTTCTACAAATTCTATGTATTGAATTTGGAATCAGTGGGTCCAAATTATATTAATAGACTACCTTTTATTCTTGTACATTATGAATAGTAACTACGGTAAATTTTATTTACCATAGTAAAAGGTAAATCGGGTAATTGAGGGTAAATATAATATTATAAAATTACACTAAAACATGTCTTAATACAATTGGATGGTTATATTTCGTCCTAAGTCATATTTGGGTCTAAATTTAATCCATTAGAACCCACTTGGAGGTGATTAAGATCTTTAGTTTATTTTATTTAAAGGAAAGTGAAATATGTCTCACTCAAATTTTAATAATTAAAGTATTTTTAATATAAGGTTATACGGAATATAAATTCGGTTATAAATACTCATTTTAAATATAAAATGTTTATATTTATTAGGGTAATTTATTTGTAATTTTTAAGAGTTATTTAATTACCTTATTATCTTATACATTAATGATGCGGAAATTATTTATTTAGTAAAAAATCAATAATATTGTTTTTATTTAAATAGTAATACATATTAAAGGGCTCACAAACCTGACCAAAACTTATTAGTAGTGTATATATACACCATAAGCATCCAATTACCGAATATATGACCGTTTGGAGTCTTATAAAAGTGATTAAGACACTTATATTATTTTATTTTCTATGATGTCAAAGTTGTCACCTTCATAATTTCATAAATATAACATTTTCAAATTTGGGTGTTTTAGAAGATAAATCCAACTAAATGTATTATTATGAAATATATAAGATTTATCTTCATCATATTATTTTATTTTTAGTTTTTATGCAACAGATAAGTATATTTAACAATTATACAAAAATGTTGTAGTAATTATTTTATTAAGAGAAATATTAAATAAATGGATTTATAAATAGTAAAATAAATATTATATGAACTATTTAATGTGCTCCACATATGTTTTAGAGTACTATAACATTTTATGAACCTATTAAATATTTTAGTTCGAATATATACTCTGCGAGTATTTTATTTAATTTAAAATAAATGAATAGTGTCAAAAATGACACTATTGTTATTTTATAAAAGTAACATATTTTTAAATTTTTTAAAAAGCACAGAAATATTTAAAAATTATAAATTAAAATTTATATAGTCTAAAATTTCATAAATTATCTAATTAAGGATAATTCATAGCACATAAGAAATTATTTATAACAATTTAATATTTAGAATCTTCTTACCACAAATAAAATTTAATAGATAAATCAAGTTGATAATGTTTAAAATAAATTCCATAAATATTTAATTTTATTGGATGATGAGATTAAAAATATATATCATCTAATATTCTAATATGAGTCATTTTAGTAGGTAATTAAGTGGGGTTAGATTTATTATAAATTAATATTTTTAATATTTCCAAAGGTGCCCCTCTCCTCCCTTATAAAAAGGGAACCCCTTCCCACTTCTCTTAACACCCTTTTGAGCCTTGAATCTCAGACAATCCCTACCAATTCCTCTTCTCAACCTCTATAGTTATATCATATAGGTTCTGGTCTTCTAAAAATACCAACCCTAGTGCCCTTAGAAGAAGTTTAAAGGAGGTGTGTCAGAGATGAGGTAATCTCTTCTATCGATTATTTCAAGCTTCTTTCTCCTTCAACTTCTTCTTACATAGTTGTTTAATTATAAAGTAATAACATTAGTATCAAAAATATACTTATATGTTATTAAAAATATTAAAAAACCCCATTTCACCTTCTATCCATCCTACGGAAAATGAAATCACCGCGTGTGCATACGTACGGAATATCGTCTCCACGCCGTGGTGTAATCTGTTTTTCCAACACCAACTTACTTGGATGGGTATAATGGTTTAAAGAATAACTATACATATTTATAATAACATCATACTGATTATGATATATTGTATCATCCACTCCAATTAAATTCAGTAATTATGGGAACGGTATCATCGCTCGTACGTACGTACGGACTACAGTCTCCACGACGTGATGAGATTCATTCTCCATGTTAACCATTCAAGATTGATTATAAAATATATATAAGAAATAATAATTAAATATATGACATGATAAAGCTACTTTATTTATGTATATATATATATATATATATTTCATCTACTTACTTCAATTCAAGTCAATAAGGAAAGGAAAACAGCGTTCATGCGTACGTACGGCCTACTGTTTCCCTGAACGATGTGTTTCATTTCATTTATTTATCTATTATATATAAATATACTGAATATATATGATATATAAATAATGTTTTAAATTTTTAAAGTAATTAAATCATGATATAAGTAATAATAATATCAATAACGACAAGTCCAAACATGTGCGATAAATGAAACAATTTTACCCAAAACACTACTTTAACATGGAATTGACAAATGAACAGGTAATATAAATACCTAAGTGAACCATATATGATATAATAAAAATTAATATGATTCTTTAATAACTCAATGACTATATTGAAATCATTATACATGATGATTAGATACATACGAATCATATCAGACATAAGGTAAGGGATATCTTTTCCAATCTCGTTTTTTTATCTGAGATTTCTTATACATAAGTATTTACTGGGGTTATATTTATCATCCATGTACCAATTAAATAAAAATGGTTTCATGTATTTTGAAAGTCCTTTTTAACCATTTTTGACTTTTACTACATGGTATGTAAGGAATCTTTCTTCTACGAGGTAATTTTTGACTTTTCCGACAAAAGTACGAGGAGAATGTTATTTTTAACTTATACGGTGTGAACAGATTTTTACGGTTTCATAACACCTCATTTCAATGAAGCATCCTATACAAGATTGCATGAATATTTTCAAAAAAAAACCCTCTTCTTTTAAAATTTCATGGAATTTTGTGAAAAGAAAATTATTTTGAAGAAGAAAGTATATTTTCCTCAAGATTTCATTTCAAGTGTTTTATCAAAAATATTTTCCATCTAAAATGACATTATTTAATATGTTTATGTTTCAAGTATAATTTCTCCATTATTTAAATTGTTTGATTATTATTATGGTGAAATGATATCCATTTTTTATATGGATTGTGTTAGTATGGTATGATGTTTAAGAATCCCATTCTATTACATGGGTTATGCTATGATGAATGACTTATGATTTTGTGGCACGCGAAATAATGATTTCATTATGAGATGGGTGGGACCTATATATCCCTCCAATTCATTTGGTAATGATTTATATCTCATGATATAGACATGGCTAGATTGGTAAGTTATTCTGGTTTAGTGATACAGGACTAGAACGAGGAGTGAACTCGATTCAGAAAGGAAGTTAGTCCACTAAGATGGTCTTTGCAGCAAATCCTTGACTACTATGGAAATCCTAACAAGTGCTGAATGGTTTCCACAATTACATGTTTTATTCCCATGCTATTTTATCATGATTTATGTTCCATTATGATACAAGCCTTACATACTTCCAAGAATTATGTCTTTCTTCTAGATTTTGATGTTTAAACATTATGTTCATGTTTTCATGTTCAATGGTATATGGTTTGTTTTATTTTCTCCATGAATACCCTTACTGAGAATTTATGTCCACCCTTTATATGTTTTGTTTTCCCCAGGATTTCAAGAAAGTTTTAGGTAAAAATCAAAATGGGAAGATCTTTATGGGAGTTGTTGAAGATCTTTCACCAAGATTAGAAGATTGTATTCCGAGTTTCCAAAAGACAGTAAACTATTATGATCCTTGAGTTTTTGTTTTTGTTATGTATTAAGTATTATCCAAAAGTAATGTATTGTCCATGTACATTAGGCTTTGGGTATCTATAGTTGGTATCCGAGGAAAGGTTTAGTCAACCTTTAGAAACTAGGATGCGAAAACATTAGTGAGATCTCTAGAGATATTTCTAAGGTATGTCTAGGGATGTCCCTAAGGTTAAGTATATGTATAGGTTATTGTCCTAGAATTATGATAACGATATTATAATTAAACGTAAGATGTTAGATGTTGAAGATACTCCCCCTTGATTATATTATTTTCATAGTATGATGTTTTCCTCTCACAGAATTCTTTTTGTGTTTTAGTCAATGGAGGGAACCAGATGGAATTCGGTTAACATTGAATCTAATAGGAAAATTGGTGACTATGAGCAATGAAATTGCATAATTCATAGAGGGAAAGATATTGTCATTATGTCGAATCAGTCATCGTGATATATGATTAACAAGGTGAAATTTAGTTTTATTCCTAATTCATCAAATAAGAGGAAGATAGACTTTTATGCATGTTTTCATGTTGAGGAGCATAAAGAATAGAAGATTGAAATTTATAAACAAGGGAAGAAGAAACTTAATGAATACATCAAATGGAGGGGAAGATGTTATCTGTGTGGAGAGAAGGGTCATAGAGTGACCGATTGTTATGGAGTTCAATGTCTTATCTGTGGAGAACATGGGCATTACCCAACTCAATGCCCTGACCTAAGAGGTTACTTCTAAATCAAGGATGGACTTATTCCATGACAATCATTGAAGAGGATGGATTGAAGTGTTTATGTATTTGTATTAAAGAATAATTTTGTTGAGGTACTTTTACGGTATATTCGAATATCTATGTATTGGTCAATTGTGGTTTTGAATAAGAATATGGTACTGGTAACCATGAAAAGTGACTGAAATGATTTTGGAAAGCAGATGATATGCGCATAATTAATGGATATGGAGAAAATAATATGTTTTATAGTATTCATGATCTCATGACTGATATATAGACAAAGTGATACCATGGTTTGAGTATATCGAAATTTTGGGATTTTGGTATGTGGAAAGAGTTACCTTTTGACAGAATTCATGTTTTTAGTAAGGTTCAATGGATATTCATTTTTTCTGAGAATACATGATTAAGGTATTCACATGTTTGGAATGCGATCAAAAAGATATTTCTTGTGATATATGAGGGATAAATGATGTTATTCATGTGCGTGTTATATGAAGTTTTTAGTAATCATTAACTTTATACTATAATATTTGATGGAAGTATTTTCAAAAAGCCTAATGGTTGGAATAGTTTAAGTTGGACATTAGATAGTATTGTTTAAGGATAGAGCTTTTTGATATTATGATAGTATAGTTTTAGAAAAAAGGACAACTTGTAGGATGGGCGACAACCCATCACGTAGGACAAGGTTGCGGGAATTGAACCCACAACTGAAGTGCAATAGGCCTTCATCGCCTGCCACTAGCCTACAGGAAGTCCCTGGTTAGTAAAAACTAGTTTCATTTTATTAAGTAGGATAATAGATGAAGTATAAGTCCATTTTGGAACCAAATCTGATTAATCTCACCATAGATGGACTTTTGTATATAATTATGGCTAACTTTATGCTTGAGATAGATAGAATGACATATCATTCAGTCGCATGATCCACTAGCACTTCACAGAAGAAAAATTCAACTTCATTTATTTAATAGATAAAGTGGAAATTGTTCAAGGAATGAACAACGGTGAGATTGTACCAAAATAAAGTAAGTGTTTCTTCTAATTCAAATTCTTCAGCATTAGGTGGATGATCTTGAAAACTAAAAATTTTGTCCTAGTGCCCTATTATGTGGTGAATCAGATGGTACGTTAGATTATCACAAATTTATGGCTTCGTTATTGTTGGCTTTTTCATAGCCATGTCCTCTACCACTTTTCATTAGAAGTTGATGGTTATATTTCTCTTCTATATCCATATTTTCACCTATGTTGTCCTATGTGGAATCCCAGTGCTGAGTTACATTGGGGGACTGTTATGATTCTAACTTCCCTTTTTAAAATGATGTTTTAGTAATCCTTTTTACGATGTGGGTTTCTATGAAAGAAACATTCAAGTAGTAAACCATTTATAACCCCGGAGAATTTTGAGGGCGAAATTCATTTTAAGGGGGGTAGAATGTAACAACCTGAGATTTTATGAGATATATTACTTTTAATTTCTTTGATGTATTCTATTATACACTACACCAAGATTATATTGTACTATACGCAACACCATATTAGCTTTCATTATACGGAACACTATTCTTGGCTCGTTTTACACACAATTTCAAGTTTGTTTTGTAGAAATTATTCTACGCAATAGTAAATGTAGATTTTGTTTAATGTATATCTGAAATAAGTTTTGAATTATGTTATATGAAACACCAAAAGGATATTTCACTACACGCAACCCTGGCCTGGCTTGCATTACACGCAATCACGGCCTTCCTCGATAGCGTGTGTTGTACGCAATACCGGGTTTCACTAAACAACAATATATGGTTATAATATTATCACAAAATAGCTGTTATGAATAGTATTAACTAAATTTTGAATTTTATAACATTATTATTAATCTTATTTATTTTCTAGAACATGGTATGAGAATAAAATAAATTTTTCAGGTAAAATAAGTATTTTTTCAAAAAATGCATTTTTGCCGCCTTTTGATGGCGCACCTACATTAAATGTAGTTTTTGACATCATTATAAGTTAAATTTTACAAAATAAAATCATTCATTGGAATAAGGATATAAAATTTTACCTTGGATAAATTTTTCATATTATTATGATAACTTTCATATTTTAATGAATAGTAAAAACAAGCTATATTTTAATTAAAAACAACTTTTTTCATCGTAATAATTTGTGTGGTTAAATTATAATATTGATTGGTTTTAATGTATAAATAGAATATATTTTTACCATTTAATATAATTTATTTCATTATCATTGATTTTACATTGAATTCATAGTTTAAATCAATTCAATCTTTTGCAATGTTTTAAACAAAAACCCATTTTCTTTCGACAACGGGATTAATTTTAATTTCATTTCTGAAACTTCTGTCTATTGAATTTGGAAAAATGGATTCCATATTTGTAATAATTGGGTCCAAATTATATTAATAGACTACTTTTTATTTTTGGGCATTATGAATAGTAACTACGGTAAATTTTATTAACCATAGTAAAAGGTAAATCGGTTAATTAAGGGTAAATATAATATTATAAAATTACCCTAACACTTTTCTTAATACAATTGGATGATTATATTTCGTCCTATGTAATATTTTGGTAGAAATGGAATCCATTAGAACCCACTTGGAGGTGATTAAGGCCTTTAGTTAATTTTATTTAAAAGAAAGTGATATATGTCTCACTCAAACTTTAATAATTAAAGTATTTTTAATATAAGGTTATACAGAATATAAATTCGGTTATAAATACTCCTTTTAAATCTAATTTTTTTTCTTTATCAAGGTATTTTATTTGTAATTTTTAAGAGTTATTTAATTACCTTATTATCTTATACATTAATGATGCATAAATTATTTATTTAGTAAAAAAATCAATAATATTGTTTTTATTGAAATAGTAATACATATTAAAGGGCTCACAAACCTGACCAAAACGTATTGGTAGTGTATATATACACCATAATCATCCAATGACCGAATATATGACCATTTGGAGGCTTATAAAAGTGATTATGACACTTATATTATTTTATTTTATATGATGTCAAAGCTTTCACCTTCATTATTTAATAAATATAACATTTTAAAATTTTGTTCTTTAAGAAGGTAAATCCTACTAAATGTATTCTTATGAATGATATAAGATTTAGATTCATCCTAGTATTTTATTTTTAATTTTTATGAAAAAATAAGTATATTTAATAATTATACAAAAATGTTGTAGTAATTATTTTATTAAGAGATATATCAAATACATGGTTTTACAAATAGTAAAATAAATACTATATGAACTATTTAATGTGCTCCAATAATTTTCTAGAGTAATATGACATGTTAGGAACCTATTAAATATTTTAGTTCAAATATATCCGCTGTGAGGATTTTATTTAAATTCAAATAAATGAATTGTGTCAAAAATGACACTATTGTTATTTTATAAAAATAAGATATTATTAAATTGTTTAAAATCCAGAAAAATACATAAAAATTATAAATTGAAATTTATATAGTCTAAAAATTCCATTAATTATCTAATTATGGATAATTCACTTCACATAAGTAATTATTTATAACAATTTAAAATTTAGAATCTTATTACCACAAATAAAATTTAATAGATAAATCAGGTTGATAATGTTTAAAATAAATTTCCTACATGTCAAAATTTTATTGGTTAATGCGATTACAAACCCATCTCATCTAATATTCGAATATGAGTAATTTTTGGAGGTTTTTAAGTTGGGTTATATTAATTTTAAATTAATAATTTTAAGATTTCCAAAGGTGCCCCTCTTCGCCCTTATAAAAAGGGAACCCCTTCCCACTTCTCTTGACACCCTTTTGAACCTTGGTGCTTGGCCAAAACCTGCCAATTACTCTTATAAACCTCTCTAGATATATCATATAGGTTCTGGTCTTCTCAAAAGTCCAACCCTAGTTCTCTAAGAAGAAGTTTAAACGAGGTGTGTCGAAGAAGAGGTAATCTCTTCTACCGATTCTTTCGAGCTTCTTTCTTCTTCAACATCTTCTTCAATAGTTGTTTCATTATAAAGTAATAACATAAGTATCACTAATATACTGATATGTTATTATAAATATGAAACAACCCTATTTCACCTTCTATCCATCCTACGGAAAACGAAATCACTGCACGTGCGTACAAATGGAATACCGTCTTCACGCTGTGGTGTAATCTATTTTTCCTACACCACCATACATGGATTGGTATAATGGTGTAAAGAATAACTATAAATAGTTATTATAAAATCATATTGATTCTGATATATTGTATCATCCACTCTAATTCAATTCAATAATTATGGGAACGATATCATCTCTCGTGCATACGTACAGACTACCGTCTCCACGACGCGATGAGATTCATTCTCCGTGTTAACCATTCAAGAATGATTATAAAGTATATATGAGAAATAATAATGAAATATATGAAATTATAAAGCTACTGTATTTATGTATATATATATATGTCATCTACTTACTTCCATTCAAGTCAATAAGTAAAGGAAAACAGTGTTCATGCGTACGTATGACATACGGTCTCCATGAACGGTGTGTTTCATTTCATTTATCTATCTATTATATATATATACTGAATATATATGATATATAAATCATGTTTTACATTTTTTACGTAAGTAAATCATGATATAAGTAATAATAATATCAAGAACGACAAGTCCAAACACATACGATAAATGAAACGATTTAACCCAAAATGCTACATTAACATGGAATTGACAAATGAACGGGTAATATAAATACCTAAGTGAACCGTATATGATATAATAACAATTAATATGATTCTGTAATAACTCAATGAAATGATTTAACTCATTATACAGGAGTTTTGGATACATACGAAGCATATCAGACATAAGGTAAGGGATAACTTTTCCAATCTCGTTTTTTTATCTGAGATTGCTTATACGTAAGTATTTACTAGGGTTATATTTATCATCTATGTCCCAATTTTCTAAAAATGTTTTCATGTATTTTTAATGTCCTTTTTAACCATTTTTTTCTTTTACTACATGTTATGTAAGGAATCTTTCTTTTACGAGGTACTTTTTGACTTTTCTGACAAAATTACGAGGAGAATGTTATTTTTAACTTATACGGCGTGAACGGATTTTTACGGTTTCATAAAGCCTCATTTTCATGAAGCATCATGTACAATGTTGCATGATTATTTTCAAAAAAACCCTTCTCTTTTCAAATTTCATGGCATTTTGTGAAAAGAAAATTATTTTGAAAAAGAAAGGATATTTTCCTCAAGATTTAATTTCAAGTATTTTATCAAAAATATTTTCCATCTAAAATGATATTATTTAATATGATTATGTTTTAACTATAATTTATATATTATTTAAATGGTTTGATTCTTCTTATGATGAACCGATATCCATTTTTTATATGGATTATGTTATGATGGCATGATGTTTAAGAATCTCATTCTATTACATGGGTTATGTTATGATGTATGATGTATGATTTTGTGGCACACGAAAGAATGATTTCATTATGAGATGTGTGGGACCTATATCTCCCTCCAATTCATTGGGTAAAGACTTATATATCATGAGATATACATGGCTGGAATGGTATGTTAATTCGGTTCAGTGATATAGTACTAAAATGAGGAGTGAACTCAATTCAGAAAGGGACTTTGTCCACTAAGATGGTCTTTACAGCAATGCCTTGGCTACTATGGAAATAATAACAAGTGATGAATGGTTACCACAATTACATTTTTTTCCCATGCTATTTTATCATGATTTATATTCCATTATGATACATTCCTTACGTACTTCCAGTATTTATGTCTTTTCTCAAGATTTTGATGTCTAAACATGATGTTCATGTTTTTAAGTTCAATGGTATATGGTGTGTTTTATTTTCTCCATGATTACCCTTACTGAGCATTTGAGCTCACCCTTTAAATGTTTTATTTTCCCCAGGATGTCAAGAAAGGTTTTGGTAAGAAAACAAAATGGGATGATCGTTATGGGAGTTTTTGAAGATCTTTCACCCAGATTAGAAGATTATATTCCGAGTTTCCAAAGACACTAAACTATTATGATCCTTGAGTATTGGATTTTGTTATGTATTAAGTATTACGCAAAAGTAATGTATTTTCCATGTACTTCAAGCTTTGGGTGTCTACATGGTGAGTAGGTCAATGATCACCTAGTTGGTATCATGTCCCTCAGATGTACATGATAAACCCATCACAAATTACATCGATATCCTTTCCCATTCTCTATCGGGCTCCACAACAAGGAAAATAGAAACACCTTCCAAGCATAGGGGCTTGACCCGGTGAGTTAACAAACGACGAAAAATATTCAAAATAAGACACACCTTTTATATCAATAGCTAATCCCAAAATCAAGCTTTTCTTCCATCCATGGTGTCACCCTTGACACCCACATGCATATCCCCATGCATCTTGACACACTAGGAATCCACTGCTACTATTGTGTATCCTCTGAAAGGAAAGATGTGCTCCCCACCTTTTGAATATCTGTTAAGGGAATTCCTTGTGGACAAATAAGGATGTAACATTTCACCATCGGTGTCCCTGAGATGTGCCTTCCTAACTCACAATAAGAGTGGAGGGGAAACAACCACCAATTGGAGGTTAGATTCGTCATCTCTTTCTAGGAAGGATAACTTTAACGAGGCTAAATTATATATTTCCTCATTTATAAACTAAGAACATTATCTTCAATAATAGAATCTACCATAATGTCCCACTTACCATGAGTATAAAATCTCTCTAAGTCAAAGTCTAGAAGGAACATTATTCAGTGCCTCTCTATCAAGGTCAGAACCTTTTTAGAGAAGATATAATTGAGACTATTTGGTATTGGATACTCATTTTCCATTGTCACTTGGTTAAACTATCATTAATGCACACATTACCTCGAACACTAAGTCTTACTAAGCCCTTCCTCTTCCTGTCATCCACCTACACCCTTCACTCATGAAGCTCTATGAAATCCATCCAATATACTAATGCTAATATATGTTCCATCTTAGGGTGTATAAAAATTTAGATGTCTATCGCCCTATGGGGAGGTAAACCTTGACCATCTTCTAGAAAGAGTCCATTGTACTATGCCACTACTGCCCGGAATTAAAAACTCATAACATCCACTACACCAAGGGTATGTATAGCCAACTTGAGAGTGATTAGTTGCATCTTTTTACGCATGAATGTATCCCATGTTTCCAAGTTTTCATTTTTTTCCAACCATGGAAAACCACCTTCCGTCACTTCAAAAATACCACACCCATTTTTCTAAAATAGTTAATCTGAGTATGGACTGTGGATAACCCATCCATACCCAGACTAACATCATGAGGCCTAAAACATCCACAAATGGATTCCAACTAAAACTATCACTTCAAGGATCATATCACACTATCAACACTTATGTGATTATTGATTGTCCTCCCTTAGGTATCTCTAGACGTATGGGTCAAGTCAATGGTTTAACTGGAAACTCTAGTTCTTGAACAAGATTTGTGACATGGAAGAATGATTAGCACCTATGTCTATTAATATAGTAGGTAAAAGTAGGCACATACCATACCTCAAATCATTCCTCGATTCCTTGGGTCACATTCTATGACTGCATACAGCTACCACTTCTCATATCCTCCTGCTCCCTGAGCCTAGGGTGGACCACATTCTGTGGTGGTGGTAACCTGTCAAACTATACACCAACTCTTTCTGCTCCCCCAACTCCTCTATCAAATCTACCTCCCTAAAAATCCCTCTCTTCTAATCATTGTCTCTTCCTTGGTGGCCCATCCACCATTTCCCCATTCTCGCCCCAATGGGCTCAACAATCTCTAGAGAGATTCCCTCAGGGCATCTCTAAAAAAAATTGTCTGTAGGATGATTGGACTCACCCTATAATCCATGATCTATAGATACTCTATCATGGGATATCCTCTCAGAATGTCTCACACGTCCAAGTCTTTGAGACTAACATCGGCTTCTGCCTTCTGCGGTATCTACTCCGGATTCCCCCCTTCTGAAATCCATTGGTTCTATATTCTCAGCCAAGGGTCATTCAACCTGAATGTTTAGCTCTATCACCCTAGAATAAGTAAGAGTGTATAGAGTAATAGTACTAGCTCAGATGTCCCTAAACACACCTTTCTCAGAGGTATGATCCCAGAAGCACTGGTCGAAACATATTCATCATGTTCTTGGAAAGTTCAGTATGCCTCAATGAATACATAACTACTGATATGTATTACTACTGATGTTTTATAATCTATTGAGAATGAATATCCCTAAGATTTTATGGTGAGGGACCCTTATCCGAGAATGTTATTCAAACTCTATCCATTGAAGAGTAACACCATCATATGATTGTGTAATCTAAAATCCCCCATTTCTCTATTGAGCTACGTAGAAGGTTCACAACTAGGACATCCATATGATTAAACGATGTCCTGACTATATGGAAAAACTGGTCACCACCTCTAACAAGTCCTCACCCACAAAAAATTCTGGTTCTCCCTAAAACTTATGTGGTATTTGTCACCTAAACTCATGAAGTGAACTACTAATATGCATATAATCTACTAGTACTATGATTACCATGTACTACTATATAGGTGGTTGTATAGCTGTTACACCACCTAGAGGTTCTCTCTTTGGTACAAATATTTGTACCCATATCTTCACCTTGTGTATCATCCTCAAGATCACGTGGGGAAATCCTAGCTAGTTTTCTACATGGATGAATCTTGAAACAAAACAATATGTACAACGACCAATAGAGTATACCTAGTGAGATATCTCTGAAAAAATAAGGACATGAGAACACCCTCAATTCCTATATGATTTAAGAACCATTATTTTCCCAAGAAAAAAGTTTCTTCATATACCATGTTGGGAGGGCATAATTCAAGGTCCTCGGGTATGGATACGTTGGCTGCCTCCCCAACATAAGGTTCCTTAGACTGAAATATGAACTCGAAAATCATAACATTATTAGCACAACTCAAGAGTAATATAAACCAAACTAGGATACCATTCTATCATAACCCATCCCCTAGGGCCCGTGCTATGATTACCCAAAGCCTGCCTCCCATTGGCTTGGGGTGGGTGACTTCCACTGAGTAGGCATATCCAACAAAGGGGAGGAATTTTCTTAAGTACATGTATACATACACACATCTCCATGAAAGGCTGATCCACTGAAAACACTGAGTAAATAGGTATGAATGTCACTAAGAGGACCACTAAGAGTAATAGTATAAATGAAAAGTAAACTTTCAAGAATACAAACCCAACTGAAATAGAAAAGTAAAAACTCTTATATCTCATCCGCAGGAACCCTACTTGAAGGGATGGTATAATAGACTGTCTGAATGTCACTAAAGTGCACCAAGTCAGTCAGGTCTCCCTAAAGCACCCCCTATCACCATCTTACCAAAGACTCTATCAAATCTTCTTATCATCTTCACAATACACGACACATATGGGGAAATCTTGTGTATGTGTAAGTAAAAAAATACTCATTAGGGACCCCAAACCACAATGGAATTACACAATGTAAACCACAAGGAATCACACTATTTATACCACAAATAAGAACACTGAGAAACACCACTAAGGAACACCATGAAGGAACACCACGAAGGAACATCATGAAGGAATTTCGTGATGGAACACTATTAATAAACACCAATAAAGACTACCACGATGTAACACCACTAATGAATACCATGAATGATCCGGTAACTATAGTACCCATCCCCTATAAACGATCGAACTGTGGATCAACCTCTTTATGGTTTGGTATGTGTTTATCATTGGAATCAAGAATGGGGAATGAAAAAAATGAAATAAACCCCCTAACTCAAGTTTTGATTACATAATAATATAGATTGAAGTCGCATTGTCACGTCGATCCTTGTTCCACTAGATTTCCTTGATTCACCATCGCTTGATCGAATCCCAACCTTTGATCCATCATCACTGGCGAGAGAGCCTCTACCTCCATGCCTTAGGGAAACTCCCGAGTGATGAAGATAATTCTAGATTTCTGATGAGGCTTATAAAAAATAAAACTCCACCTTGTCAATACATAATTTATAAATAAAATATTTTAATGATGTTCAGATCTAAAAAACTAACATTCACCATCCACCCACGCTGGTCGATATTAGGCCCTACCGAACAAAAACAACCCATTGAAAACTCAATGATGGTATCATATTCTCAATATGTGTCCAGTTCATGAGTTGTAAGTATTTGAAAAATTAAATACAAATATTTTATTATTTTATTAACGTAAATTCAATTTTTGGGTTTTCTCATTGGACACCCGCACCGATTAATGTTATGTCACTAATAGGGTAAACCCACAATGCCTAATGCAACAGTACCCTCAAATTTCTACTTTGACTACCTATTTAAGGGTTATAATACTTTTTTAGGAAAAATACTCTGACACACTATTTAAAAACATATAATTTTTTGATGGATCATTTCAAGCACCCCGGGCCTCGGAATCGCATGCTGCCTCATCACCTGGTCTAATTTTTTCCCAAAAATTATCTACAAATAATATTAGAAAAAATCAATGTAGTTATAAATAATTATGGAGTTATTATTTTAAAAAGGTTTTATTTGGTTTATAAAGTAAAATTTAATAAATAAATGTTATGAAATATATGTCACCTATATTGAGACATTGAACATACTCTTGATGAAGGACTTGTATTCAAGGGTTGTATGATCTTTTAATGAGATCAGGTGCATTAGAGACAATAAAGGAATTCAAGGAGAATAATTTTTTTTAGGGGTTCAATGAAATTTAAAAATATTAGTGAATTATTGATAGGTATAAGTGATCTAACAATTATAAGTGAAGAGGATGGATTTTCCCATGGAATAAATGTTATTTGGTATAAATGGAATGCAATGGAATATAGGTGACCTAGGTGATGAAAGGTTAGTAATACATGTTGGTAAGACATTAATTCCAAAAAATTATTTCTATATTGAATAAATATAACAACCCACGATTTTATATGTACTTTATTTGAAGAAAACATATTGTATTTTATAGACTTCCATCTATACAACGCATTGTCTATGTGAACTGACAAATAGTAGACTACAATAACCAAGCTGTTAAAATGAATGGTATGAATAGTAACAACCAATTTATGAAAAAATATTACAATGGTATTAAATTATTCAAATTTATTGATTAATTTATAATAAATATGTACTAAATTTTCAATAAAGTCATTTTATGAATTGAAAATATATTTTCTTACAAAATGGTTTTTTCAAAAAAATGTGAAATAAAAAATTATAATTAATTTACACTATTTTCATAAATTTTATTTGACGGAATGAATATAATTTTTTAAATTATAATTTCTATATTATCTTAGAATTATTTTTTAGTATTTTTCTAAAAAAATAATTTTTCATTGAATAATGAAAATTCATATTTTTTAAACACAAATAAATTCCATTTCAATAAAATTACAAATTATGTATTGATTATTATATTAAATAAAATAACTTTTCTTTTAATAATAAACTTTTTATTTAATTAAATATTAATAATCATTATACTATATTTTGACATAAGTTTAATTTGATGAGTATGAACACATTTTCGTAAAGAATATTTTTATGGGAACAATGTGTTCTTGTCATAATAAATTAATTTTAGCACTATTGGTTAATATTTTTAATGAAAGTATACATTTCATATTCAATATAATATTTTAAATTTCATTCTATGGGTTTTAAAATGAAATTAATAGAAATAAATTAATATTTATCCTTAAGAATTCACTTTTTCAATAATAGGATTTATTTATGGTCTGACCACTTTTCAAAAAAAAATTATGAAAATTATTGAAATTTAATCTGTTAAAATTAATTCCATATATCAAACCATCATAATTAATAATATTTAACATGGTAAACATAATATTTGGTCATAGATAATAGTGACAACAGTAAAATGTTGTTACTATGGTTGTTGATAGAACGGGATTATAGTGGTATTAAACTAGGATGTAAGTATTGTATTTTCACCAAAACCTATCAATGTATTATTTAATGAAGATATATAATCTTTATATTATCATAAAATTCTATACCTATATATTTGGTGCCACATTTCCAGGAAATTGACCTTATATCACTGAAATATTTTAAGAAATTTCTTGTGAGTCCCCCCCCCCTCAATAATAAAAGGGAACCTCTCCTCCCCACGTATTCACACCATTTCACCCTTTAATCCTAGTAAATAACTACTGTAAAAGCATACTATAATCCTTCTCTGAATCATATATCTTATATTATTTTATAAGAAAAATCCTTTAATGATTAAGGAGTAGACTAATGGATGTATCCCAAAGAAAAGATATAAAACATTACAGACATTATCCACCCATATTCCATCAAATGGAAAATAAAAGTATCGCTCATGTGTGTGTGGGGAATACCTCCTCCATGTAGCGACATGATTCCTTCCACATAATCATCATTCAGGGATGTTTATAAAGATGGATTTAATATTTATATATGATATTTATGGAATAATTGTTACTATATATTTATAATATCTTATCTACCTTCATTATTTCTAATCCACTAGAAAATGACAATGTCACTTGCGCATATGTGTGGACTACCATCTCCACGAAGTGATGTTATTGTTTTTTTCTTTTTTGTTTTATTTGGATGAAAATAATGTTATAATTATGGAATATAAATATATATATAATATATTTTTCAAAAAAGAATTATTTTTTAGTGTTCAAATATCATTTAAAATTCTTTATTTCTGTTTTTACAATAGTGGAAAACATAACTTCTCTACATGTATGGATTACTGGTTCTATGTTGTGATGTAATTAATTTTTCAACACCAATTTTTATAAATAGATATGAATTTAAATATAATTAATATCTATTATATTAATATCATTATTAAAATTATGTACATGTAGTGACTATAATAAATGTTCAATGATCATAACTACTAGACCAAAACATACCTGAAAAATGAAGTACTTCACACCTAAAAAAATGATTATAGTGAATGGTTGTTAATTAATGGGTGATAATATATTATAAGTAAACCATGTATTATATTATATTAATAATTATGGTTATATTAAAAATTAAAAAAATTTAAATTTGTTATACCAGAGGTTAGGGTGAATATGAATCACAACAGACATGATGTATGGGTTCTATGTTACAATCTAATTTTTATTAGGATTATTTATGCTTAAATTTCAAAGGCTCATGTTATATAATCTATCTATTAAAAATAATATTTATTATATTTTTCTATATTTATTTCTAAATATCAATTTTTTTTATTTTTTACACTTTTTAACTACTCAAAGGACTAAACGTGTGTTCTTACGGAAAACTTACTCTATTTCTCCCTTTGGATAGGAATCTTTTTTTCCATGTCTATATTTTACGTAAAATGTTTCCTGGAATTTTTCCTATTCTATAAGGATTATTTATAACTATATTTTTATTTTATCATTTGGTTTTCAATGATTTTTCTTAACATTTTCCAATTGTGTTACTTTTGACTTTTTAACAAAAATGTGGGTGATTTTTTGTTTTAAAATACAGCACTTGAATAGATTCCACCTCAACCCTGAATAATATTTTCTTTTTGGTATCCTTTTTTATTTTCCTTGTTTATTTTCAAAGAAAATTTCCTCTTTAATTTTTTTTTAAAATTTTAATATTATAACTAAATGATTTTAAAATAAAAATTTTATTTTTCTCCAGAAATTTATTACGGATATTTGGAATGAATTTTCATCTATAATAGCATCCATTGATGTTTCATATTATTTAATGGTGGGAAAAATCTAATATTTCCAACTTTATTCTTTATTTATAGGGTTTATTATTTTGATAATGAAATTTTTATGAAACTTGAATCCTTTCCAGGGGTTATAATATAATTATTTGATGAACATTTTATTATATTTTAGCACACATATAAATATGTTTTTCATTATATAACAGTTAACTCTATTATAAACCTACAATGAATGGTTACCTTATATTACATGGAAGGGAGGATAAATTAAATCCATCTAATGCCTTGGGTAAAAATAGATATCTCTTGAGAAAATAATTTCAGGAATGGGAAGTGGACATAATTTAGTGAGGAAAATTTTATAATAAGATAGACCTGGGAGTGAACATTAACTAAGGAAATGAAGGAAAGGGATGTTAATCCAATAATCGATAATAATCATAGAAGCGATCCTTATCTAATGTAATGATTATCTGTGGTTATGGGTATTCTAAAAACCTATGTATTATGCTCATGATATGTTCCTATAAACAATGATTTATTATTGATGCTTTTTCACTCTTATGTAATGTATATTTTTATTGAGAAACCATTGAGTCAGGATTCATAATGAATTCATGGGTATGATTCTCAATTATTAATCTCACATTATCATAATAATATGATAATATTGTTTTCACTAATGATCCCTGATATATATATATCTTTTATTTACTCTTACTAAAGAACTGAGCTCACCCCTTCAGAAATCGACCCACCAGGGACCGCCAGACCATAGGAATGTGGATCCATAACTACCCCACATCTACCCCCATAGGCTCAGGGAAAAAAAACATTCACTAAATGGAATAACTAATATGAGATAATGTTTACTAATGTACCTATATTCATTCACCCAACAATATCCATGATGAAATTAAAAGGAATAAAAATAAAAAATAGTGAAATCTAGAGTAAGAACCATGCAAGTAATAACCTCTTGGGAATAAAAATGAGTGAAATCTAAAAATTAAAGTTAAAGTACACACACAAAAATAAAATTTGTTCCAATCTGAAAAAACAAGAAATTAAATCATGAGATCATGGATCCGGATCACTAATCTCCAACCACCATACACATTTATTTGCACTCAGGTATCCCTAAGCTACTCCGAAATCACTACTGACCTATCTGATGTCTTTATAAGACTTGAAAAGTGTAGGAAAATCCCATGAATAGGTGAGTATATAAAAACCTAGAAGGAATCCATAAAAATAGTAGGGGAATAATTGGAGACATGATAGAAGTACTCAACTCAAACCAAAGAAATAGGGAAAAGAAACCCATATATATATATATTATCATAAAAGAAATACAATTAGAGAGAGAAAGGGGATATACATCTCATCTCTCATCTTATGATTATAAGTCTACATGTAGTTGAATAACTCCATAATCATTTCCAAAAATATCACTTGTCAACATGAATGAAACATGAGGTGGATCTACACCTCACCATAACTCCACTGCCTGATAGGGCACAATCTCCAAATTAAGGACCGATGATCTGAAATGACAGGAGGGTGCCATTTAATATTAGAGTTTCCTTTATTTGATATTATATTAGTGTGACACATAGTATGTATAGGTACATATCCATAAAACCATAGAAGGGTTCCACTTAGTTATTAGAGTTGCAATTCCATACTATGATAGAAGGGTTCCGCTCAATTGGTAGGGGACACGTGCCATGTATAGGATGGTTCCACTCAATAAGTAGAGTACCGATGTACCAATATGATAGGAGGGTTCCACTCAATTTTTTGAGGACCCAATCTCTATTACTATAGAAGGGTTCAACACATTTGGTATTGGAACCATTCCCTGATACAGTAGGATGGTTTCAGTCAATGGGAATAGAACCCTTTCCCTGGTACAGAATGAGGGTTACACTCATTAGGTAGAGGACTCATTCTATAAAAAAATAGTAGGGTTCCACTCCATAGGGAGAGGACACATTCCATTATATAATAGGAAGTTCCCACATGGTCAATAGATGACTCATTAGGGTTCAAATTAGTAGGAAGAGGAATCTTCCCAGATATAATTGTAGGGTTCCACTCCATAGGTAGAGGACCCATTACATATCATGATAAGAGGGTTCCACTAAATTGTAAGAGGTCCCATGCCCAAATACAATACAATTTTTCCACTCAGTTGGAAGAAACACATCCCATGATATGACTATAGGGTTTCTTCGATTTAGGTATAGGAATCATTCCCATATGAAATAAAAGTATACTAGTCAACCCAATATGAGAAGTATAGGGGATTTTCAACCTTATCCACACAATAATGATAGAGCCCAATAACTAAAATAATCATGTGCTACCTAAAGAATAAAAACTCTATGAAAATATCTCATCTTATCTAAAAATAAAACATAAATGATAACATTGTATTATATACAAAAAATCACAAAGAATAGGATACTTGTGTTCCAATATCTGACTAAAAACGAATGATATAAAAAAGAGGGTATTCCTATAGAAAGTATAGGACCATCCTTATGTGCCTTGTGTGGTCCTCCTCTGACACAGAGTAGATGAGTATGTCATCAAGAAATACAACCCCAAATCAGTAAAAGAAAAGAAATGAAATATGTTTCATTAGATCCATGAAATAGTGGTTTAATTCATCAAACTAAAAGACATCACTTGGATGAAATAGTATCTATAGCGACATAAGGATGACATCTTTAGAATATCTACCTCACTAACCCTCAACTCATAGTAGTCGAACCTCAGATAGATCTCTCAGAACTATTTATCTCCTTGATTGTTTTAAAATAAGTCATCAATCCTTGAAAAGTGGTACTTTTTATTTATCATGGCCTACTTATGTAGGTGATAATCAATACAAATCCATAATTGTCAATCCACCTTTTTCAAGAACAACACAGCATCTACCCAAGAGGACACAGTGGATATAATAAATCCCTTCTCTTGAAGGTTTTACAACCTCACTATCATATACCTGATCTTGGTTGGGTCCATACTATATGCCATAGATGATATTAAAAGGGGTTTCAAGGTGTTATTCAATACAAAACTTCATCTCTCCCCTCAAAGGTAGTCCCCGAACATCTAAGTGGGAGACATCCATATAATCCTCCACAACTAATGGAACCAAGATTAATGAATTTCACATTGCACCAAGGTCTAAAATCCCTGAATAATGAGTGATAGGTTTCATATTCATAATTGGAATCCCCACTCGCTCCTCTATGAGATCAGTCTCAACAACAAATATGAATCTTGTCCCATCTTTATGAATGCCTCTGGCCCATCAATAGTGATAGTCAATATGGTCTTAGAACATGGATAACCATTCCATACCCAAAATCATTTTAAATTTCCTCATTGTTCTAAAAAATAGGGTCCACAAGAACCTCTTTATACCAAGATAAATATCACACTACTGGTAGATGAACAATATTGAAAAATTATTCCTTTTAGGAACCTCAATGAAAATATCTTAGGTTATAGTCTTAATTGGGAGGCTTAGCTCCCACAACAGGAGTATGGAGATGAATTAATAAATCAAAATCCTATATACTAGTACTATATGAAGTTTAAAATAATAATATATTGTACCACTAATCATATCATGAGTTGTTGAGTCATAATCCTCCACAATCTACAGTTGTCCCCGACTCGGACTGCTAACTCCTTGAGCATGGCATGGGCCTCAAAGTGGTGATGGTGGAAGTATCTCATAAAATCATTCAATGCCAGAATTTATCCAAATGTGATACCCACCATCTCCTATGTTGGATCCACCTCCCTTGGGGACACACATTCCATAATTATGAGAACTAATATAATTGTGATTTCTCTAGTGGGTTTATCTATCTACAATCTTCCTACCCTTCTCAACACACCAAATCAGTAAATCAGGATTCATGTGACCTCACCAATCACATTCATAGAATCACCCTGCTGTGGGATTTTGTGGACATTCTTGTGGTTCTTGAGCAATAAGACCACATGCCCAAATCAAGCCAAGAGATGATATCTTATGCCAAGACCATACTTATTAGCACCTGCTAGCTGCTATAGATGACTCAACCCTATATCTCCCATTTCTAGCTCTAGCTATAGAGCATCCCATGAAAATGAATATCTAGGCCACCAATTCTTACTCTATGAATCAAGAATATGTGGGAATGTATAGGGCTACCACCCAAGAATGGATGTCTCTATTCACACCCAGATTAAACATTTGATCTCGAAAGTAACCATCATGATCGATTTCATGTAAGTACCTTGTTAGGTTAGCAAAACTCATAGAATAATCAGTAACTATCAACCCTCACTACTGAAACTCAAATTTTTTTGAATATGAATGAATCATAAGCTTGAGGGGTATTATTCCACTTGAAATAGATACGGGAAATCATAACATGAGAGTGTTGAATCTTCAAGAGTCCGCCTGACTAGACTCTACAAGTGACTAGATACTCCGTTGAAAATGATGGCTACTAGAACAACATTGTGATCATTAGGGTTCCACACACATCTGAAAAATCGGAACATAGAAACATGTCAACCCTCCACTTCTTGAGGATTTGGCTCACATCAGAACCTTAGTGGCATCAAGTACTATAACTCATAGAGTATGGTAATATTTCATACATCCACATCGTTTTACATAGTTATAATTTCTTCTCAAAAAATGGGGTTGATACAACCTACCATCATAGAGGAATATCTTGTGATATTGGCACTAAATTGAGGCATCATCACTCATTGCGTAATTTTCAAGATACTCAATCAGTAAATTGGATGATTTTCATTGAATCATAATTTTGAAAATTTAATTAAGATATACCATGGAAAAATTATCATATTTGTATAGGAATCTAGCTCAGTATGAAAATTCAAAGGACACAATCCTATATGATTCATCTACCAATGTTTCGTAAAACCAATGTCTTATTTTATGAGTCAATAAGAAAGTATTTGGAGCCCTAGTGACTGGATATTATAATTTTCACACCAACAATGGGTTCCCTAGTATAAAATTTACACTTGAGATCCTTTAAAATTGTTACCCTAAGTTCCCTACCAACCCACATTGGGGAAAATATCCAAACTCCATTATAAATTTAAAGTATATTTGATACAAACCTTTTATGACAAGACCCAGTAAGGACCACTTGGTCTGTGGAAGGCCTAGCCGAAAATACCCTAATCCTACCTTCATATTATAGGGGATATTGATAATCACTTATTGAAATAACTAATATGGGAGTCCTCTTATTACTACACCCATACCCACAAACCCAACCATATCTATGAATAAGTGTAGAGGAATAATAATACAACAAACTAACATCTAGTGTAAAAATCAATAATGTTATAACCTCTAGAGAATAAAAAAGAGTGTGAGTGTGAAATATGAAAATTAAAGGTAAGAATAAATTTCCAACTCGAGAAGATGTCTCAGCCTAACATCAACTGGAAAATAAATGTTGAGGGAGCATGGATCTAGATCTCAAATCCCGGAATACTTTATGTAGTAAAATTCATCCTAGAATCCCTAAGCTCATCTGAAATCACTGATTAACTATCCCATTTTTGTATAAGACATGAATCATGTAGGAAAATCCATTTTAGGGGTGAGTATATCCACACCCAGCAAGATGATCTGAAAGATAAATGGGGAGAAATTAGATACCTGGTAGAAGAAATCAACTCAATAAAAATAAATAGGGAAATGAAACCCATCACAAATTATATATATAATCTCGTAAAATAAATATAGTAGGTGAGAATAAGGGGATCTTCATCTTGTGGCCCAGGACAAGATAATAAGTCTCCAAAAAGTTCTAAAAGTCCATCAATGATGCCCAAAATCATGTGTGTCTAACCAGAGAACGAATGAAGAGGGTATCCACCTCTCCAATTCTACATTGCTCGATGAGTTGTAATCTATAAATAGATACCATATTCCTTAATTCTATAGGAGGGTTACACTATATAGGTAGCATACCCATGCCTTGATATGACAGAAGGGTACCACTTAGATTGTAGAGGAACCATGATCTAATACGATAGTAGGGTAACACTCAATAGGTAAAGAAACCATGACGTGATATGATAGGATGGTTCCACTCAATTGGTATATGATCCTTTCAATGATATGATAAGAGGGTTACACTCAATTAGTCGATGATACATTCTTTGATACAATAGGATGGGTCCTCTCAATAGGTAGATGACCCATGACTTTATATAGTAGGAGGGCTCCACTAAGTAGGTAGAGGAACCATTCCCAGATTCAACAAAAAGTTTCTACACTAGAGGTAGAGGACCCATTTCATAATACAATAGGAGGGTTCCACTAGATATGTAGAGGAATCTTGCTCTAATAAAATAAGAGGGTTCCACTCAACATGTAGAGGACCCATACCCAAATATTTCAGGAGAGTTCCACTCAAAAGGCAGAGGACCCATTCCATGATATGATAGTAGGGTGTCACCGAATTGTTAGAGGACCCAAGTTGTGATATGATAGGAGGGTCCCACTTAATATGTAGGGGAACCTTACCCTGATATGATAGGAGGGTTCCAATCAATAGGTAGAGCACATGTGCCCTGATTTAATTGGAGGATTCCACTCAATTGGGAGAGGACCCATACCCAAATATAATAAGAGAGTTCCACCTAGTAGGTAGAGTTTTGATTCCATGATACAAAAGGAGGGTACCACTCAAACTATTATAATGAGTAGGGGTGATTTTCAAGACCAGCCTCACTCAAATGATCTTTCCTCATCACAATCCTATCCATGAACTATGTAAAGAAGATTGATGCTCATAAAATCCCTCATCCTATCTCAAAATCCACAATTAAAGACCCAGTAGCATTCTATGTAAAAAAACACCCAGGATCACCTACTCATGGTCCAATTTCTTAGTCAAAATGAAGTATGTAAAAGCGGTATAAAATTCATAAGAGGTATATGGTGTGTAAGGGGTCTACACAGGGTGTGTCCCCACTCCACTTCTTATCTATGTCCTTTCGAGAACATTTATTTCCATCCATATAGTACTATCTGACATGTAAGGGTATTCTAAATAATGTCTCGGCCACCAGGGGTCTACCCATGTGCTCTTGGAAAAGCTCGTATCCTTTAGTCTTTGCCGATGTACATGTACTTTTGGAGTACATATCGGCCTACAATCACAGGGATACATGGTGTATGGGGTCCCGTAGTGTTTTTAATATTTATCTCTCACAAAAACCTTATCCATTATATCTTGGGGACTACATGACATGTGTTCATCCCAATACATGTCTTCTAGTCACGAGTTTCACATAACACAATGGTCATTAACATGGCTTATAGATCTGATATTGTGACTCTAAATAAATCACTTTGAAAACACATAATTCTTGTAAAATCAAGGAATTGACACTTACCATCAAATTCTAGGATCTTATGGCATGATATTAAGAATTCAAATCACTTGTATGTGGTCATAAGACCTACCACCTTCTCACACAGTCTGTTAAATGATCCTGGATCATAGATCAAATAGAAAAATTACATCTATTCCACAATTTATCAAAATATATCCACAAATTTCCATCTCGATCATTTGGAATAATCATCCAAGAATCTAGGGGTTTGATCATTCTTCATCCTACCCAGAAATGTAAAACCATGGACCTATAGTCCAACAAAAATATATTTGAGGAATAGGTGGGGAAGATAATAAGAAAAATGGTGAATCAATCATTGGTAAATCATTCTTGAAAAAAAAGGAGTATATTAGGGATATCCAAGGTGATAAATTTTGATAATGAGAACAATAAATAGAATGAATAATTTATTTTGATACATGTTCTGATATGAAGGATTAAAAGAATAATATATCAGAGAATATTAGATAATTTGATGCTCAGTATTATAAAAACATGTGAAAACTGAAATTTATGATCCCTACCAAGTTTCAGATTGTTTTTTTGTGAATAACATAGTCACTAATGATGGAGAGGACTTGTTTCATTAACTCTTCCCTGATTCACCTTAATATGGTTGTCTTTCATCAAATGATCTTGATTCAATAATGAGTGTTAGTGGAATCCTCCTCCCGAAGATCGCATGGTTATACATATGACCCAGGTGATCCATATGAACCACATATTTATAGAGAAAAATATTTTATGGGTATTAAATTAATTAATTAAATTAGTTAATTAATTAATTGAATTATATTACCCACCAATGGTAGCCTAGTCTAAAATTATGGTGTTGACCAACTTTAGGCCACTCCTAGGGTAAACAATGCATTCTGTATTGAACCATGGTTTCATATTTATAATCACAGACTCTTTTCTATAGATATTTCATTCTTTATAAAAAAAATATTGCATTCACAGTATAAAATATATTTAATATTTTAATAAAATTTTGTTCAGGCACACCATGCCTCAGAATATAAGGTTGTCTCAGTTCTTGACTCTGCAAATACTTCATAATATATTTCAATGTATTATAATGAAAAAATATAGTTTCTACACAACGTTTCATATGCTTCCCATTCCCATGATATAAAAAAAATTTAATTATGTTACGTCTTGAATGAGTGTTTTTTTTTAAAAATATAAGGGGAAATGATATAGATCATTTATTTACTAGTTGTTTATGTATTCATGTGTCGAAAGAAACTAAACCATTGTGTTTATGGACTGAATCATATTGATATGTAATAAATATCTTTTATATTAATATTTGGAATTTAATTTTATAACATTTGGGTCACACTACTAATGGTCATGTTAATTTATAAAGATTCAAGCCACCATTGAATGGTAATTTAAACACTTATTACTCATAATTAAATATTAATCAAATCAATTATTATATTACTAAAAAATAAATATAACCTCATTTAAAATTTAGAATTTTTGATACTGAATTAGGTATCCATTTGAACTAATTCATTTAAACAATACGATAAAATATTATTTCAAATTAGAACACATAGAACATTAAAAACTTTTTAAATAAAAATTTTATTTCACTTTGAACTTATATAAAATATAAATTTTTTAGGGTTACAAATTTTTATGATTGTAATTGATTTATTAAAAAAAATTAATGTTATCTAGATTTAAAATAAATATAAAACCAAAATTTAGATTGATAAGGTCTAATTAAATAAAAGTGGAAAATGTTTTTAAATTCTAATAAATTGTGGCTTAAGGCCAAAATTATTGAAAATAGTATTTATAAGTACATAATAATATATTAGATATCATAATTATACATTTATAATATATATTTAGTCAAGTAAAATAATTTTTAAACTTTTATGATTTATAGATATACTGAAAATGTGATAAAATCCATTACCTTAGAGAAAACTATTTTTTCTCCATTCACCTAAAAATTGATTATTTTATAAAAATAAAAAAATTACTAAGATATTTTTATTATGAATAGTTCATAATTTTATTTTAATTGATCAAAATTAAATTCAACAATTTATAAGCCTATGTTATTAAAATAACATATATCATGGATATAAAACTGATGTTACTAAAAACCGCCTTATCAATGTAAACGAATATTAATTAATTAATTTTTCAAGGTAATATTTATTTATGGATTAACATTTTATTGTCTCTTATAGATTTATTAATAATGTATTCTTCATGTGTTGGAGTTTTTTTACATTGGGTGTTCCATGTGACATAAGTTATATAACATAGTATGTAATCTGAAGGATAAAAAGTCTCACTTCATTATAGAAATGGTTGGGTACAATGTGGATTAAATCGAAAAATTATGTTTAAATTATTTTATTACGTTTTTTTTATTAAATAAAGAAACCTGGATTCCCCTAAATTCTAAATCTATTCCAGAAGGTGATATAGTATCTAAAGTTTTTAAACTCATATGAGATGGTTAAATGGTTGGACTACTGTTTAAATCCAAATAATTAATGTGATAAGGTATATTAAATATTTGTATAAAAATTGGAAGGTGATGGGTTTTCTTCATTTTTTATATATGGATGAGAACGAGATATATTTTATCTATTTTTTAAAGTCATATAGAAATTTAATGGGTTTTCTCTATTGTTTGAAGATACATGGGAAGAAAATAGGCTTACTCGACTATATAAATATAGTTTAAAAGTAAATATGTTTTTTTAAAACTAGATGAGATGACTAGATGTTTACTCTCTTACTTAATGATGGATAAGAAGTTTATAAGTTTGATCTATTATTTATTTCCATATAATAATGTGTTAGGTTTTCTATAAAGACCCGTAAAAATCAAGGGAAAGTTTTTCTTAATTTTCTTTAGAATTTTACAAGAGCGCGGTTTCAGACGGCACCTGATTCCGAGGCCCGGATTGCCCGGAATCATTTTCCGAAGTTTGGCTCGGGTACGTTCAGAGAACGAACGAGCGGGTTTTCCTAACTTTTGATCCGGTGCTCGGAATTGAAATCTGAGGGCACCGATGAACTCGCAGCGCCGATATTCGCTTAAAGAGAACTTTTCGGGAGTTGCGTTTGTTGCGGGTTGAAAGTTAGTTTTGGGGATTAAAAGATAAGTAAAATAAAATTTTTTGTGTGTGAATTTTATTTTATTCATGGTAGTTAGACTCTCTCATGGGAAGTTGTTGGTGGGGCCCACAACCACCCAACTTCCCATGTGTGGTTATGAGGGAGGTGGGGCCCACACGAGCCCCCACCTTTTCAAATTCCCTAACCCCTCTAAACCCCCTCTTAAATTATGTGACTCTCCCCTACTTTAATTCTTGCCAACTTATCTCTTCTTTTAATTTTTGAAAACTCTAGATTTAATTAATGTAATGAGTTAATGAGGTGAGTTGTGTGTGGTTATTGAATTTCAAACCTTTGAAATTCAAAGAGGTTGGGTTGTGTGAATAAAATAAGAAAGAGTCTTATTTTATTTTGTTAGAATTTTATCTCCTTGAGAGAGTAGGGAAGACTTCTTCATCTTCTTCAAACTCAACGAAGAACGCAAAGAACGCCGTTCTTCAACGAAGAACTGCTCCGCCGAAGAACACGGTCCATCCGCGACGCCGTATCCGTGACGCGACGTACTTCTTCTGCGTCATCTCTTCCGCGACGGTTTTCCGCAACGAACGCCATCGACAACGACTCTTCCTCCGACGTCAATGGAATCGACACCGATATTCCACGACTACGTCAACGTGCGACTATCAAGGTAGGGGTTCTTGAGTTCGTTGTTTTCTTTTTATTTGACTTTCCTCAAGACTTGACGAAGAACGCTCAAGTTCCGACGAAGAACGCGGCTCCGCTCTTCTTCGTCTTCCGTGTCAACGAGAGAGAACACCGCTTCTTCCTCGGACAACCTTCGTCGGCGTACGAGGTTTCGCCAACGACGTATCACATCGGACGCACCTCTTCGTCATCAGATTTGACGAACGGCTACCGCGACGCCCGACCTCCGCCACATCGTCTTCCGCGGAACGTTGACAATCTTCGAACCTTATACCAAGGTAGGGGTTGTTATTTATTGTTTAATTATTCCATTCTTGATCGTGGTTTTAGCAAGTCTAAACGTGAGGCAACTGGATATTCTATAGTTGTGTTTTTATTTAACGTGAGGGGGGGGGGGGGGGGGCCGGACCGCATGAACACGGTCGAACCTCCCTCCATCGTTCATGTTGTTTATTCTTGCGGGCGGAAGCAAGGCTGCGTGGTGCCGTCGCACCACGCGGATAATTGTATGTTTAACTTACGCGACGCCGTCGCGCGTGCACCATGGAAGAAACAACAAGAACGCGATGCCGTCGCGCCGCGTTGAAAGAAATCAAGGCACGGCGGAGGGGCGCGGTGCCGTCGCACCGCGCTGGACGACGAACACCGCGGCCGGTTCCGGGCCGCGGCGAGACGAGGAGACTGCGGCCGGTTCCGGGCCGCGGCGGAAGAGAAGACCGGCGGCCGGGCCGCCGGCGTCGGAAGCCGAAGGGGGGACCGGAATTTCCGGTCCCGTTGGAGAAAACCGGCCGGCCAGCTGGCCGGCCGGATGACTTAAAACCGGGGGAATTAATCCCCCGGTCATCACATAAAAACCCCCCTCTTTATGAGGGGGGAGCAGTTTCCTGGACAGGGCAGGAGGCCCCCGGTTCAATCATGCTGGCCCCCGCAAGGAGGGCCGTTTCCCACAAAAGGGCGCGGCATTAAGCCGCGCCGCCGCTCCAAGAAACCGGGGGCAGCATCCCCCGGTTTTTAATTCAATCAAGCCCCCCACGTGAGGGGGGGGGGGGGGGGCGGTTTTGCAGAAGGGGCGCGGCATTTTGCCGCGTCGACAATTCAATCAGCGGGGGATTAGCCCCCGCGTGCGGCCCCTTGCGGCGCCAGGCCGCCGCGGCCCCCGCGCCGCCGTGCCGCCGCGCCGCCCCAGGGGGGGGGGGTCGGGCCGGGTCGTTTCGGACCCGGACCCCCCCCCCCCCCCCGTTTCGAACCTGTTCCGGTCTTTGGGCCATAACTTGAGCCTCGGACCTCCGAATGACGAACCGTCTACGGAAAAGCGATCCTTGGATCGAGACGGTCGTTTCAGTATATCGCACTCAAGGTTTCGGATTACTTTGAGTTCGGCCGGGTTGGTTCGTTAACGAAACCAACCGGGCCTTCGGAGCGGAAACGCTCATATCTTGAGCTACGGACGTCCGATTGACGTGCCGTGAGTCGCGTTGTGTTCCTCTTAGTGAGACGGATCTTTTGGCATACTCTGCCCGAGGTTTGGACGCAGGTGGAGTACGGTCGGGTTGGTTTTGCCTTAAAAACCAACCGGGCCCCGGGAACGAAAATGCCAATAACTCTCAGACCGGGCGTCCGATCGACGCGCCGTCTGTTGCGTTGAGTTCCTGTTGACGATACGGAACATTTGGATACATCAACTCAGGACTTTGTGTCAGTTGATGTATCAGCCTCTCAGCTCGTGGAGCGGATCCTCCGAACGAGCTTGCTGTGTGCAGAGACCCTAGTACTGGTTGCGACTGTTACTGTGACTACTACTGCTACTACTGCCTCTACTGCCACTGTGACTGTGACGACGACAGTACAGAGATCCTGTGTGGTTTCGACGACGACGACTACAGCACTCAGCGATCCTACGTGGAACAGTGCTACCGAACCTGTGTGAGCTGAATCTTCTGTTAACCTTGGGCGGTGGAGCGCTTGGGTGTAGCGGCGAACCCGTGGTACTTGACAGTGGTGGTGCGCTTGGATGCAGCAGCAGACCCTTGGCGGTGGAGCGCTTGGTTGTAGCGGCGGACCCGCGATACTCTACGGAGTGTGTGTGCTTGGTTGTAGCGACAGACCCGCGACGGTGGACGATCTAGGAGCTGAGCCATCTGTACCTACCCTTCAGGTAGGAATCGAGGAGGACGTTCCAGGAGCCGCTTGTACTTTGAGTTGTTGTTTTCCCTTTCGAGTTGTACTTTACTTTACAGTTGGGCTTGTATTTCCGGCCCCTTTACTTCAGCACAGTTGTTCTAGTTTTGTGTACCGCTTTACTTCCGCTTGTACTCTGAGGTGCTTGTTTACTTTATTAAGGCAATGCCTTCCCTTTTTACTGGGATTTTACGCCTTGGTGCTAGTCGCCAGCCCCTGGCCTATGGAAGGCGGGCTTGGGGTAGTCACGGCACGGGCCCCGAGGGCGGGTCGTGACAAATTGGTATCAGAGGAGTCGGTTCTACCGCAGACTCTGATATTTTTTCTATGTGAAGCAATAGTGTTTAGTGTATTGAGTGTGGTTATCAGTCTAGGGAGTCCAGTGTTGGTGCGGCGGCCGACATATCCGTACACCAGGACCCTGACTTCTGATTTCCGACTTAATGCATGAAAACACTGATTGCGTGTGTGTTTCCCAAAAGGTTTAAAGTCAGCTCAAACCAGGTCAGCTCACCAGGTATAAATCGTTGACCATGACACAACTGTTCAGGATGTCACCATGCAGATAGTTAGCTGGAGTTCCGAGAGAGTTCTCGATGATGGACCACCGAAAAGTGAGACTCCAGTACAGGGCCCTTTTTCAGTGTTGGCACCTTCGGGTGGTGTACCAGCAGCACCACCACCCGTTAGGTAGCAGATGCCACTAGCTGACGGTGCACGCTAGCAGAGCGCGATGCACGAGTTCCAGCAGTAGAGGCCTCTGAGGATACGAGGCGAGACAGATTTCCCAGGCAGCAGTGGACTGGAAGGAGGCGATTGCTAGAGTTCTATGCCTAGCTTTGATACTAGTAGAGCGGATGATGATCTTAGCTCCTGGTGTTTCCAGTGAGTGACCATGAGGTTGGTCCTTATAGTAATGAGGCTTCGGTACGTGAACCGATACCTGGGATAGTACCTACGGGTAGTGCACCAGCTATGTCACTACCTGTTGGTCAGCAGAGACTCACAGGCTTAGTGCCTTACATATGTTTTAGCACCAGATATCCCTCAAGTTTCGAGGTGAGCCTGACTCGTAGGCGGCTGAGGACTGGCTTGAGGAGGTGGTTGTGAGTTTTCTGGAGCTAATACAGCTTCGACAGTACGACATGTCGGAAGCAGAGCACTCAACGTGGCTTACCAATCAATCTTGGTACTCGTTGGTTACATTGTGATCAGTTCTTTAGACTCGAACTTCTGAGCGAAGTGTGTCTAAAGGACATCCGAACCATTTCTTTTCCTCTATGCATTCCTACCTATGCTAGGATGCTAGAGAGAACCTTTGTGGTTGTGAACGTTAGCAGTGAAAGGCAGGAAACTAGCGCCAGTCTCAGAGACTCGGGCGTGTAAAATGTTTCAGTAGGAGGAAGTGCTAAGGACAGATGAATCTGCAGGGTAGCAGACGTGGAAGCGGAGCTTGGAGAGCAGCATGTGGTGGTGTACATTTCGACATGTTACGACCACCCGACTTAGTAGTCCCTGCCAGGCTCAGGGAGCAGGAGGGCTGGGGAGGGGAATAGCTGCACTGCGGTCAAGGAATGTGACCCAGGAGTTCTAAGAATGATTCGGGGTATGAATTATGTCTACTACGAGCTGCCATATCTATAGACATAGGAACCAATCATTCTACCCTTCCACGAATCATGTCCCAGACCTAGAGGTTCCGGGTAAGCCGTAGACTTGACCCTCGCGTCTGGAGATACCTTTGAGAGGAGACTCGATAATCACGCTTACGCCAACAGTGTGATTTGACCTCGAGGTGAGAGTTTCGGTTGGAATCTCTTGGTGGCAGCGTAGACGCCTTACGATGTTGATCTGGGTATGGTTTTGATTCACAAATCATATTCTGGTTGACTGTTTTAGGCAAACATCGGAATGGGTTTTCCTTGGTCGGCGAAAAGGAAACCCTGGGCAGCACATGATAAACTCAGGCATAAGAGGGTGTGACCGATCACTCTTGAGTTGGTCAACCCTACCCTTGTGGCAGCAGGAGTTTTTAGTTTCAGTTCTAACTTAAAAAGGGAAACCTCTTGAGTTCGAGGGTGACGAACACGTTCTTATACGGTCTCAACCCGATGAGGTTTCAGAGATGTGGCCGAGGCGGCATGTTATCTCCGATGTTCGATGGACCCTTTTGATCTTCAGCAGGGTAGGCGAGGAGGTTTACCGCTTGACCCTACCACCTCAGTCGCACCGGGTGCATAATGTCCACCACGTGTCTCAGCTGTGGAGATACGTGTATGTTTCTTCACACGTCATCGACCCCGGGGAGTTGGACGTCGATGATAGGGCGACAAGCACAGAGGTTCTAGTAGAGATCGAGGAACGACAGGAGCAGGTTCTACGTGAACGGTTGCTTCCTCTGGGGTGCTTCTCGGGTAGCACGAGATCTTCAGGTGAGCATATGGGAGCGTAAAGCTCAGTTGCGTGCTCAGTACTACCTTGTTTCCCTTAAGTGTGAGTTGAAGCTTTACGGGGACGTAAAGCCCTGAGGTGGGAGTAATGTAAAGACCCGTAAAATTCAAGGGAAATTTTTTCTTAATTTTCTTTAGAATTTTACAAGAGCGTGGTTTCAGACGGCACCTGATTCCGAGGCCCGGAGTGCCCGGAATCATTTTCCGAAGTTTGGCTCGGGTACGTTCAGTGAACAAACGAGCGGGTTTTCCTAACTTTTGATCCGGTGCTCGGAATTGAAATCCAAGGGCACCGATGAACTCGCAGCGCCGATATTCGCTTAAAGATACCTTTTCGGGAGTTGCGTTTGTTGCGGGTTGAAAGTTAGTTTTGGGGATTAAAAGATAAGTAAAATAAAATTTTTTGTGTGTGAGGTTTATTTTATTCATGGTAGTAAGACTCTCTCATGGGTAGTTGTTGGTGGGGCCCACAACCACCCAACTTCCCATGTGTGGTTATGAGGGAGGTGGGGCCCACATGAGCCCCCACCTTTTCAAATTCCCTAACACCTCTAAACCCCCTCTTAAATTATGTGACTCTCCCCTACTTTAATTCTTGCCAACTTATCTCTTCTTTTAATTTTTGAAAACTCTAGATTTAATTAATGTGATGAGTTAATGAGGTGAGTTGTGTGTGGTTATTGAATTTCAAACCTTTGAAATTCAAAGAGGTTGGGTTGTGTGAATAAAATAAGAAAGAGTCTTATTTTATTTTGTTAGAATTTTATCTCCTTGAGAGAGTAGGGAAGACTTCTTCATCTTCTTCAAACTCAATGAAGAACGCAAAGAACGCCGTTCTTCAACGAAGAACTTCTCCGCCGAAGAACACGGTCCATCCGCGACGCCGTATCCGTGACGCGACGTACTTCTTCTGCGTCATCTCTTCCGCGACGGTTTTCCGCGACGAACGCCTTCGACAACGACTCTTCCTCCGACGTCAAAGGAATCGACACCGATATTCCACGACTACGTCAATGTGCGACTATCGAGGTAGGGGTTCTTGAGTTCGTTGTTTTCTTTTTATTTGACTTTCCTCAAGACTTGACGAAGAACGCTCAAGTTCCGACGAAGAACACCGCTCCGCTCTTCTTCGTCTTCCGTGTCAACGAGAGAGAACACCGCTTCTTCCTCGGACAACCTTCGTCGGCGTATGAGGTTTCGCCAACGACGTATCACATCGGACGCACCTCTTCGTCATCGGATTTGACGAACGGCTACCGCGACGCCCGACCTCCGCCACGTCGTCTTCCGCGGAACGTTGACAATCTTCGAACCTTATACCAAGGTAGGGGTTGTTATTTATTGTTTAATTATTCCATTCTTGATCGTGGTTTTAGCAAGTCTAAACGTGAGGCAACTGGATATTCTTTAGTTGTGTTTTTATTTAACGTGAGGGGGGGGGGGGGGGGGCGGACCGCATGAACACGGTCAAACCTCCCTCCATCGTTCATGTTGTTTATTCTTGCGGGCGGAAGCAAGGTGGCGTGGTGCCGTCGCACCACGCGGATAATTGTACGTTTAACTTACGCGACGCTGTCGCGCGCGCACCATGGAAGAAACAACAAGAACGCGACGCCGTCGCGCCGCGTTGAAAGAAATCAAGGCACGGCGGAGGGGTGCGGTGCCGTCGCACCGCGCTGGACGACGAACACCGCGGCCGGTTCCGGGCCGCGGTGAGACGAGGAGTCCACGGCCGGTTCCGGGCCGCGGCGGAAGAGAAGACCGGCGGCCGGGCCGCCGGCGTCGGAAGCCGAAGGGGGGACCGGAATTTCCGGTCCCGTTGGAGAAAATCGGCCGGCCAGCTGGCCGGTCGGATGACTTAAAACCGGGGGAATTAATCCCCCGGTCATCACATAAAAACCCCCCTCTTTATGAGGGGGGAGCAGTTTCCTGGAGGGGGTAGGTGGCCCCCGGTTCCATCAAGCTGGCCCCCGCAAGGGGGGCCGTATCCCACAAAAGGGCGCGGCATTAAGCCGCGCCGCCGCTCCAAGAAACCGGGGGTAGCATCCCCCGGTTTTTAATTCAATCAAGCCCCCCACGTGAGGGGGCGGTTTTGCAGAAGGGGCGCGGCATTTTGCCGCGCCGACAGTTCAATCAGCGGGGGCTTAGCCCTCGCGTGCGGCCCCTTGCGGCGCCAGGCCGCCGCGGCCCCCGCGCCGCCGCGCCGCCCCAGGGGGGGGTCGGGCCGGGTCGGTCCGGACCCGGACCCCCCCGTTTCGAACCTGTTCCGGTCTTTGGGCCATAACTTGAGCCTCGGACCTCCGAATGACGAACCGTCTGCGGCAACGCGATCCTTGGATCGAGACGGTCGTTTCGGTATATCGCACTCAAGGTTTCGGATTACTTTGAGTTCGGCCGGGTTGGTTCGTTCACGAAACCAACCGGGCCTTCGGAGCGGAAACGCTCATATCTTGAGCTACGGACGTCCGATTGACGTGCCGTCAGTCGCGTTGTGTTCCTCTTAGTGAGACGGATCTTTTGGCATACTCTGCCTGAGGTTTGGATGCAGGTGGAGTACGGTCGGGTTGGTTTTGCCTTAAAAACCAACCGGGCCCCGGGAACGAAAATGCCAATAACTCTCAGACCGGGCGTCCGATCGACGCGCCGTCTGTTGCGTTGAGTTCCTGTTGACGATACGGAACTTTTGGATACATCAACTCTGGACTTTGTGTCAGTTGATGTATCAGCCTCTCGGCTCGTGGAGCGGATCCTCCGAACGAGCTTGCTGTGTGCGGAGACCCTAGTACTGGCTGTGACTGTTACTGTGACTACTACTGCTACTACTGCTACTACTTCCACTGTGACTGCGACGACGACAGTACAGATATCCTGTGTGGTTTCGACGACGATGACTACAGCACTCAGCGATCCTACGTGGAACAGTGCTACCGAACCTGTGTGAGCTGAATCTTCTGTTTACCTTGGGCGGTGGAGCGCTTGGGTGTAGCGGCGAACCCGTGGTACTTGACAGTGGTGGTGCGCTTGGATGCAGCAGCAGACCCTTGGCGGTGGAGCGCTTGGTTGTAGCAGCGGACCCGCGATACTCTACGGAGTGTGTGTGCTTGGTTGTAGCGACAGACCCGCGACGGTGGACGATCCAGGAGCTGATCCATCTGTACCTACCCTTCAGGTAGGAATCGAGGAGGACGTTCTAGGAGCCGCTTGTACTTTCAGTTGCTGTTTTCCCTTTCGAGTTTTACTTTACTTTACAGTTGGGCTTGTATTTCCGGCCCCTTTACTTCAGCACAGTTGTTCTAGTTTTGTGTACCGCTTTACTTCCGCTTGTACTCTGAGGTGCTTGTTTACTTTATTAAGGCAATGCCTTCCCTTTTTACTGGGATTTTACGCCTTGGTGCTAGTCGCCAGCCCCTGGCCTATGGAAGGCGGGCTTGGGGTAGTCACGGCACGGGCCCCGAGGGCGGGTCGTGACATTTTCAGCACTTTATAATGATGTATAGAAAGGTGATAGTTTTATTTGTTAGTATAATTTATATATGGATGGTATATGTTTTATATGGGATCATTTCGATAGAACAAATTCAATTTGACTTCTCATAGTTTATGTCACAATATTTAGTAGGAATCTTTTAAGGATCACTATGATAAAACAGATTTTATTTCTGGGATAGTTAGGATTAAACATCAAAGATTCTCCTTATATATACTAATTATTGAAAATAAATTTACATTTAGGTAAATGGGTATTCATTAATTTAAAAAAATGAGAGATGATAATAGTACCCACAATTGAAATCAATAGATAGAATTTATTTCCACAAAATAATGGTAGAATAATCAACCTTATGAAAAATATCATTTTAGTTTATAGTCAAAAAACATGGTATACCTTGAAATTTATAATTCTGAAAATTTGATAATGTAGTACTGTATAAAATAAATCCTTGTATCCAAGTTGTGGAACTTTCCCATGAATGGTTACCCTTAAAGTTAGAAAATAAATAAATGATGGTTTACCATGTATTTAAATGTATTATCCAAATTATAAAGAGTCATGAATTTTAATGACATATAATGAAGACAAATAAAAATGAAAATTTACATCATGTGATAATGACATAATCTTAATGTGTTTACATTCATGAAACATTGACCATTAATATTATAATATAAAGCTATATGATAATGTCTATACACCATATTGTGTATGGTCATGTGGTATCAACTGAAATACATGTAGTTTTAGTACATGTAATATGAAACTATCTATCCATTTTATATTCATAGAAGATAGACCCCACCATGGGAGTCTACCAAGGTTTGGTATGGGACTTACAGGAAGACAACCTTTTAGGGAAATGGTTGTATACTGACCAAAAAGAAAAGCGATTAGATAGGTGGATAACATATGAAAGGGTAATAATTTACAAAAATGGGGTATTAGGATAACCAATACTTTTATAAAGGTGAAAATTTCCATTCATTATGTCCTAATAAAGAATAAGGTTGTCATTTTCAATAGTAATGATTGTTTTCAAAGGCATAAACCTTCACAAATATATCTCCATTGTATTAACGCCATTATTGAGTTACACCACTATGATTAATGCAATTTATTATATACAATTTATTTGTTTCAAAAAGAGGTATTACCATTGTGAAATTATTGTTAAATGTGATTTTTAGTTCAAAATATTAGGCTTCAGTTAGGAATGGGAAATCTAGAATATGTATAAAAAATAACATTTTTGTGAAAGGTTGTTTTCAGATAACCTTTACTTATGTGAGAATATTCATAAAGACACAATGTGGAACATAGAAAAATTCTAGATGATAAACCTCCAAAAATCATTATATTATTATTTTTTTATGTTTTAAATATTTTTTTGACCAATTATTTATCAAACATTTTCTCAATAACACTTTTCATGAAATATAAATAGAATCCACAACATACTCTTCAAATGTAGTTATCACTATTATATAACTTTTTTGGTATTTTCTGTAATGAATTTGTATTCCTCTATGTGTAAGAAATGATGTATCATATGTAAATCATATAGGTCTTCTTATAATACCATAAATCCAATTTATCCTCAAGTTATATCATTATCCACATGAGGATCATATCATGATCCTCATGAAAAACTGTGTTCCATGTTTAATGGTATCCAAGAATCCCCCCCCCCTCAAAATTGGATTTTAAACAATAGTTTAATCTAATTATTATTGAATATATATAATTTTGATGTGTTTATTATACATCATAAAATTAAAAGTATTCTTCAATACCCTACCATCAATAAAGGGAAAATTGTGTTATTTTACTTGAATCATTCCAAAGTAGATTCTGAATCTCATTTTTTCTTGTTCCTAGATATTTATGTGTAAAATTACGGTCGTTATAATGAGCATGAAACTCAACTACATTTATTTTTTCATCACACAAATGCATACAACCATATATAACAAAATATTTTATATGAATGAGATGTCATAAGACATCCCCAATAATCTACATGATACATGGTGAATAACAAAAATCATGTTTGAATTTATTATAACATATGTATATGGAAATGTTAAACCAATAATCTAGATTCAGGATTTATGGATGATGGGGATTATTATAGTCTTTCCTCTATGACATGTACCATAGACACGTAATTTGAGGGTACTATCTTGGGTTCATGTATTTTCATTATAAACTGAGGGGGTCTATTTTATATGACATGAAAAAAAAATTCCACAAAAATATATTCTTTAGATGGGTATTAGTTAGATATAACAATGGAACATGTTTTGTCACAATAAATTATGTTTGTCTATATGGATATGAGGATGAAATATTTGGTAACTCAATCATTATATATATGAAGTAGCATTGATGAGAATGTAAATTTTTAACAAGTTATTGAGAACATTAAGGTTATAAAAACATATATTAATAATGTTATACAATTTAAATTACATAAATTGAGAAGTGTGGTGCATGAAAAACATTGTGGGTTTCATTTATTTATTTATTTAAAATTAAATCTTACATAAATTTAAAAATGTAAAACATTGATCATGAAACACAAAAAGTTAATGAAAAATGAGTCATATCATATCTTAAAATTAAAGTGGAAAAAATATGTAATGGATTGTTATAAAATCCTAACATGGTTTTTCTATGACGTGTCCTTGGAATCAAAATGAGATAAAGAGTGTGGTAAAAACCAACATGAATAGAAAGTGGATATTCTATAGGGAACTCATATGAGTGAGGAAAATAATGTTATAATTTCATTTTTAGGATGATAATTTTTTTGGGGTCTTATAATAACTATCTCATATAAAAATAAGTTTAACTAATAAAATTGGGTCATGGTTTTAGAGAGAACAAATCCTAAATGTATGATTTAAAGTAGAAAACAAAAACATAAATTGGAGAAAATTATTAATATTTTAATTTTATCTTTACATGATGTTCAGTTCTGTAAGGGAAAATATGGTGAATTTTTTGATATATATAGATCATGGGAGTTTTTCTCAATCTTTTTCCTAGTGGCATGGGTCTACAGTGTAGAGATAGAATTTTTATGTGTTCATATTTTGATCTATAAAATCTTCATCCCTAATTTCTTTTATGATATAAATTTTTTAATTCCACATAATTTCTAACATTAATATAAATGTCCCAATCTCACATCGGCTACCATTTTGTGGTTTTTGTTTTGATAACCTTTACATTAATTTCTATATAGTTTATGGAATTTTGACTTACACCATATACTACTAAATAGTTATCTATCACAGTATTTAAAACAAATTTCAATTTTTAGTTTATGGTCATATAGCTCCTTCAATATGGTGTTGTTTAGTTTAAGGTCATATTATACAATCTATTATATTGTAATGATTATATTATTACAATATAAATCATGAAATATTTTAGTTAAAAATAATATGCTAAATAAGATGAGGAATTATATGAAATGGTGGGGGTGATCTCATTAATGAATATTTATCCACTCAAATGTGAATTTCTATGTAGATTAATATAATTCATATGAATAAAATGTGGTTAATTGAGATTTTTAATAATGTTATCCATGGCTCATGGGTCTATATATAATATATGTATTTGTAGGGATATAAATTAGTCTCAATATCGATGTGTCTCTTTTCCATTATTTTATACCTTTTCTCCAAGTAATACATGGATTTCTTAGTGAGAACATAATTGTATTTTTTAGGGATCCCTTTATAGTTTTTTAACCTAAAAACTTTTGTGACTCATTCATTACTCAATTAGGATGAACTCCAGGAAATTGATTTTATTCGGTTTATGATCTTAATTCATGGGATAATATCTCATATAGTTTATGATCATTTACCATGAATTATTTATTCACCTAATATGATAGAAACAAAAACTATATTGATATAGAAATAGTGGAACATCACCATGAAACTCCAAATTGAATTGATGGAAATTTAGTATGGGATCCAAAATGTAAATTTTAAATTACGGTGGAAATGGAATTTTTTAGTGTTAAGTTAATGATTTTTATGCATCATTACAAATATCGTCAAAATTAGAATCAATATCAATGTTCTTCCAAAAGAGTTTCTCATTTGATCTGAATTAGAAACTATTATTTATTTATAGAATTTTTTATTCATAATGGAATAAAAATTGAGGAGGTCAAATATAATTATCCATTTATAATTATAATAAAGTAAGTAGGATATTAATTTTATCTAATTTAATAAAATTAAATAGAGAAAAATAAGTTCAGACAACAATGGACCATATATGAAATGATAAGTCAATCACCATATTTTCAGGAAATGACACTGATGATGTAGGGAATATTCCCCATTGGGATGAATATATGACTTATAAGTGTATTGGTGGGTTTTATTATGTGTTCATGTATTTTCATTGTAAATAGAAGGGGTATATTAATAAAAAAATTACTCTTACTAATAGTCATTGAAGGATTTTTATGGTAACTTAATAATTTTAATATATAGGGTGGGTTATATGAAAAATAGATCTTCATATAAGGATTGAGTACACTAGGTTTCTTTCATTGTGCATTTAGAAAAAATGGGAAAATCAATGTGAACTAGAACAACGTAAAAAAAACTGGTAAAGTAATTGTCGAATCAAGATGATTTCCCAAAAATGGAATATTCCAACAAAGTCACTCCAACATTGAGGTTTATGGAAAGTTGAACTTGGTGTATCACAGGAGGTTAGTAGAAGTATTTGTATCTATTCCAATAATAATAAATCTTGAGCATATATATATATCACACGCAAATATTAATCAATCCATTTGTAGTTCTATATAAATGGAGACATATGTGAATGAAGAGGAGGAAATGAATAATGGCCCAAAATAAATGATTCAAAACCAATATGAACATGATATAAATTGAATTCATGGGTTAAATGGGAGATAAGGTTGAATATAAAAATATTTTATCCTAAGATAGATGGTAATGATAAAGAATTGTAATTAATCCACACATAGTTATAGATGGGATAATGGTGAACCTTGATATAAATGTGGGTAGGAATAGATCATTAATGTATCATGTCTTGTGAGGTATTAAATGATAGTGAATGAAAAATGAATGAAAACAGGAAAACATGAACATGAATTATAAAGAAGAATAACAGAATAATGTTGCCAAAAATTAAAATTATAAGATAGTTTTTTTTGACCCTTCCAGGATTCTACTTGAATCCATGGTAATAATATGAGATACCGTTAAATCTATACATTAATAATCCACCTGGAGGAGGGTATTACAAAGTATATATAATGGAATTATATAAGGATTTCAATTTTTAATTTATAATAAAATAGACAATATAAGAGAAAACCACTACCAAAAACTGGAATAATTTCATGTGACCAACAATGTAATGTTCACAATATAACCTAATATAGTATCAAAAGAGTTAAATAAATCTAAATTTAATAATAAAAATATTTGATGCAAGGAACGATAAAATGAAACCCCATTAACTCTTGTTAACCACCAAGTGTTTAAATCCAAAATGTACCAATACAAACGACAACATGTTTCTCAAAATAATGAAATGATAAAATTAGGGATGAATATATCATAATACTAAGTAGGTTTAGATCTAGAAACTCTTGTATCAACCTACAAAAAAATTCTAATGTATATATCAAATGAATACTAAATTGATAAACCTAATATATCATATGGTAGTTTGTTACATCCCCTCTCACTGAATTTGTGAAATATTTGAAAATTAAGAAATATACGTGTATGAATTCATCATAAAAATAATAATATTAATAGGTCCCCATAATATGATTACCTTCGAATATAGATATTTGATAATACAACATCCAAAGAGAATACAACATCTTGTAAGTATATTTATAGGTATAATATGGAATCCATAAATGACTAAAAGATATCATATTTTTAACATGAGAAGTTAGTAGATATCCCTCACATATAATATGGATGATAAGATCTACCAAGAATCCAATACAACATGGATGTTGGAATTCATAGAGTTTAACTTATGTAGTGGTTATATTTAGAATTGAGAAAACTCCATTAGATATCACTGAAATGAAAATAATATGAAATGATATACTATTAATTAACATGTCCTAGAGTCTAATACCTTTACTTCCAAAACATTACCCTTCCCATATTATTCAAAATTATAAATTCAATTCAGTTTTATTATCACAGAACATTAATAATAAGTTTAAGTGTTTTATATAATCATGTTACAAAGCTTCCATTATTTCACTATATGTTTCTATTACATGGGACTCTAAAAACCCATAAAACTTATTATATACACCATATTAAAATCATCACAAAAACATTTTCACCATACACATATCATGACCACATCATCAATGTAATTAAATATACCTTTGTGTGTTGGTGGAATTAAGGGAAGGTTAGACTCTAATTGATTAAGATTAAGGTGAGTTTTCTTTTTAGGAAACGGGTTGGATATGTGGATATATATACACTATTTTGTGTCCAAATAGAAGTTTTTGACATGGAGATGCATATATAAAAATTTGGTGGAAATATTTCATAATCGATTAGATATGTGAGACTTTATAAGTTGAGGCCTATCAAAATCCTAGCGTGATGCTACAAAAATATGATGAGTTAGGATTTCTTAACACAACACACCACCCATTATAAGAATTGATGGGAGTCATTGTGGACTCGATGACCTCTATAGTGTTTTCCTAGAAAGTGATAAGGAAAATATCTATGAGGGGTGATCATTAACTAGTTTTTTAAAAAATAATTATTTCACAATTAAAAAAATTATGTAGTGGAAATAAAATTTGAACACAATAACATTTATAATAGTTTTTATCAAATATATCCAACATCTAATCATAAATTATCAGTATTATTAAGAGAACTATAATCTTATAAAATTATATTTTTTTAATGGGTATTGAGTCCCAATATAACTACCTTTTTAGTGGATGTGGAACAAATATGACCTATATTTTATTTCGGAGTCACAACCTAACTAAAACATACTTTTTCAACCTAGATTCAAACAAAAAATATTCCTTGATTTTTTAACCTACATGTACAACCCAAACCCATCCAATCATGAACAAGGATTCTTAATTCGTAATACCTTTTGATGAGTAGTATAACCCACTAGAACTTTCTTATTATTTAAAAGGAATAGATGAAAAATAACACATAGAGAAATAACATTGGAAGAATACAAAAATATTGAAAAAAAATAGAAAATGATCTTTTGAATTCCAAGAATGAGTTATCTTGTTTTACATTGGTAGTGTTGACTATTATGATTGAGTTTGCCTAAAAATAATTGAAAAATAATAGAATAAATATCACATGAATATCAATTGACATTTATCTAGGTGTATTACATTAGTTTTATTGAACTCTTTTTCAAGATTTAATTTATGAAAATAACCATTAAATAATAATAGTTGCATGAATATAAATTGTTTTTTATTCCCAATGAATCCTTAATTTAATCTCTAAATGATAATGAACTAATTTAGAGTTGGAAGAAACTGTGAAAATCTATAAAAAACAAAAATGTAGATAAAATCCAAAAATATATAAATGAAATAATAATTAATTAAGTAATAAATATTCCCTTTAAAAATGGATTAAAAATTTGTAATGCCCCGACCCCAGTTACCAAAATTCACTTCATTATTATATAACATTGTCATGATACAAGGAATAATGTCTTGAAATACTGATCAGTTTAGAAGACTTGGAATTATTGGACACATTCATAAGTTTTATGTTACATCATGAAATAAAAACCTCAAAAACATTTTGTCCCTATTGACCACACTTACATCCTTAGACTAACCTTTATGGTGCACCATAAAATATCTCTTCACATCCTAGGAAAAATAAAACATAGGAATGGGTGACCTCAGATGCTCTGTAAGGAAAACAATATAGAAGAAACATTGATAAATAAGAATAAACATTTAAGTAAATGTATAAAACTAAAACAAAAGCCATTTAAATTTAAACTTCAGAATAATATGGAAAATATAAAATCAAATAATTCTATTTTCTTATTCACAGGGATATTCTACTAGTATAATAATCACATGCAATATCAATTTCCACTTTCATAATGATGGAATGCATAATGCCAGACTTCACAACCACATAGTCAACGCCTTGTTCCAATGCTACGTATAAGATTTTGTCAAGGACTTGTTCCAAGACACTAGTTTGTCTCATTAGGCCTACTGATGCATCAAGTAGCTATAGTGAGATCAACCTATCAATTACGAAGTCCAATGTATTCCAAATATGAAAAGGTTTCAACATAACATAAAGATTCATATTAATACTTTCATATAAAATGTCAATACATTATCCATAAACCATGAATGGCATAAAAATACCACATCCACAATAAAAAATATCACAAAACCTTCAATACTATATAGAAAAATTGTATCATAAAAAATCAACTTCAAACAAGATCAAAATCCATCAAAGGATGTTGACATAGATGAAATGAAAACTTTTTGTAGAGAAATATCTCTTTCTTTTTTGAAATAATTAAAAAAATTCTAATTATAAAAGAAAAAATTCATTTTTAAAATATTCTTTTAAGATTATATGTGTAGCTTCGGTGATGTCATAACATTAAAAAATAGCCACACCCGTTGCATAAGTTTAAAAAATAAATTCTTACATTAATTTTGTCGAAAAGGTCATAAAGTACCTTCTTTGGAAAATGACGGAAAGATTCATTTCATGAAATTTTATAAAAATTAAAAAAGGGTATAAATGAAATTAACCCATATTATAGTAAATATTAAAAATGTTTTGAAATATATTTTTAAGACACAAGGATATAGATGATAAAGAGGTCTCTGTAGATACTTACGTAAAAACAACCTCGGATAATAAAGTGATTGTGACATTAACCCTTACATTGTACATTTCATTAGTAGATGGTGTTTTAACCACTAGTATAATATATAAAACATTGTAATTAAATTATAAAATAACAATATATATAAATATTATATCATATGTGATCTTAGTATTTAGCTTTGTTAATAATATTTTTATAGTAACCTCATTTTGTGTGTTAACTAATCTGTTGTCCTTTATATGATCGGTTACGTAAGACATGTTTTTTGTGGATAGGATGTGTATTATTGATATCCATAATGATATTATCTTCTTAAAAATTATTTTTAGTCATAAAATGAAAATTATTCATGAATGATTTTGATGGGGAATTAATCTCATCGCATTTGTGGAGACGATAATCCATACGTACGTAAAAATGAAAATATCATTATATTGATTGTGAAATAATATATAATTGGATGGTATATCATAAATAAAAATCATTAAAATTTTATATTTATTATTTATATTAGTTATACTCATTATTATACCCATCCAGATAATTAAGTGTTTCAATAAAAAACTACACCACGATGTGGAGACGGTAAACTGCACATATGCACGTATGGTGACTTTTTCATTCATATGACGGATTGAATAATGAATATGGTTGTAATATTTTTATAATAACATCAAATTATATAGAAGATACTGAATTTTTTATTTTATAATGGAAACAACCAAGATAGAGGAAGTGGAAGAAGAAAACAACTTTAAAGTGGTGTTGAAATATTTACCACTTCTTCGGGTTCTTTCTTTTGATTTGATAAAAAGGGCACCATAAGATGGCTTTGTGACCAAAGTAAGGCCTATAGGATGAATTTAGGTAAGTTTGGAGGATATTTGTCCTGGGTTTCACCGAGGCAAATGGCTTTGGAGTTGTGAAATTAAGAGAAGGGGAAGTACCCTTTTATAAGAGAGGTGAGGGTCACTTTAGGAAAAGCATGAAAGATTATTTTATAATAAACTCATTATCGGTTTATAATGGTTACAAAATGATTTATTTAGTGGAAAAGGTTGGGATGGATCGAAAACCATTCAACCAATATGTTTTTTACAGGTTTAGGTCACCATATTAAACTTACCTTTTAGATTTCACTCCTAGTTAAATAGTTTGACAGTTACCATGTCTCCTTATATTTTTATACTATATGGTTAATAAACATACTATAACAATCCAAGAGAACACCATGTGGTTCATTATTAATATATATAATTGTATCTAAGTTATTTGGTTGAACCTTATATTTTTAGGAACATTATATCAATTAATATTATAGTATTTGTTTTAAAAACTCAATTATGTCAATTTTGAACCTATTTAGTATTTCATTTTTTTGAAAGACATTAAAACTTTATTACTTCGAATAAAATTTATTTAACCCAAACTAACATGTCATATTAACCGATAAAATTATTTTAATTTATCAGATGACTAAATTTAAATTTATTTTTATATTTTTATTATCAATTATTTTAATATTTCATTACTAAGGTAATTGTCTCATGAACATTGTGTCATAAATAAATTAAATTATTTAATATCTAAAAATTATAAATATAATAAAATTATGTATTAAATTTTTATATCATTCTATGTAATATTTATAGTTTAATTTATATGGTGTTTAACCCTATATTAAAAATGGTTTACTTATTAAACATTGAATTTAACTCTTTTAACTCTTCTTTAAATAAAATAATAATAAATGTCCTAATCTAATCCAAGTAGACCAAAGGGGGTCATAATTTATTCCTAAGGTTTTTTTGGTTTAATTATACTTGTCCAATAGAATTAGTACCATTTTAGGGTAATTATGATATCATTTTTTACTTTAATTACCATATTTACTTTTAACCGTGCTAAATAAAATTCAAAATTTACTATTCAGAAAAAATTATTTTCATCTCATTGAACCACATTTTACTTACTGATATTAACCTTGTCTCTTGGATTTTATGAAATTAAACTCACAGAAGTGGTAAAATTATTTTTTAAGCATATTTTCAAAAGCTCCTAGGAGGTGGGTAAAAGACGGTAAAAAGATCAAAAAAATTATATCTATCCAAACATATTATAAAATGAATCCAATGAGTTATGTTGAACTTATATAGATATTATGTATATATTTGGACCAAAATTAAATTTAAATAAAATATAAAATTATTTAAATAAAAATATTGGTATTAACCAATAAGGTAGTGTTTTTCACTATTCATAAGAAATTTAATGTTTTCAGAAAAATAAAAAAAATTCACAGTAATATAATTTCGATATCAAAATTTTTAAAATTAAGTCAATTTTGAAAAATAAAATTCATAAAATTTCAAAAGGTGGGTATGACAATTCATAATGCTAGTTTGATTGGTAGTGGTGTGTTAGAATCTCGAAGATGTGTACTATAAAAGATATTACATTATTCAATGGCAAACATACCATGGAAGCTTGGGGTATTACATTCTTCCTTCCAAATAATTTTATCTCCGAAATTTCTAGAATACTACCATAGAAAAATATTCAGGAGGTTCTTCATCATAAGTTCCTCTGGTTCCCACATTGCCTCATCCATGTTATGGTTTCTACATAGAACTTTTACCAGATGAGTTGTCCGATTTCTCAACACTTATTCTCTGATATCAAGAATCTTGACCGGATCTTCACAATAAGACAGATTAGGTTCGAGTTCAATTTTCTCAAAGGTGAGTACATGCGTTGGTTCAGGCATGTATTTTCTCAAGAATGATACATAGAACACATCGTGGACATTTGAGAGACTTGGAGGAATTGCCAAACTGTAAGCTACTGCCTCAATTCATTCTATAATTTCGAAAGGTCTGATGTACTGGGGACTTAATTTACCCTTATAAAAAAATTGTATAACTCCCTTCCATGGAGATACCTTGAAGAAAACATGATCTCATACCAGATATTCCAAATCCTTCCTTCAGTTATCGATATATCTCTTCTTCCTACTTTGAGCTGCTTTGATGTGAGTTTGGATAACCATCACATTTTCCATCTTCTCCTCAACAAGTTCTGGGCCGACGAGTTTAGGTTCTCGAACATCATCCCAACAAGTTCGTGTGTGACATCTCTTTCCATATAACTCTTCATATGGTGCCATATGAATTCTTGAATGGATGATATTATTATAGAAAAATTCTACCAAAGGTAAATATTGATCCCACGTACCTTGAAAGTCATGTGGGAAAGATTTCAACATGTCTACTAAGGTTGGAATAGTTTGTTCCGACTGTACATTAGTTTGAGGGTGGTGGGTAGTGCTCAAACAAAGTTTAGTATCCAAGGCCTTCTGAAAAGGTTTCCAAAATATTGATTTAAAACGGGGATCACGATCAAGAAAAAATTTATAGGGGTAACCCAAAGAGTCTTACAACTTCCTTAATATATATTCTTTCTAGACATTGAAGTGGTAAATGATCTCATATAGAAAGAAAATGTGTTGAATTTCTAAGATGATCAACAATGACTCATATTTCATCATTCCTTCTTAGAGTCTTTTCTAGCCCCATGAAAAAGTCCATCGTTATATTATTCCCTTTCCACTCAGGTATGGGAAGAGTTTGCATGACTCTTCTAGGCTGTTTCCTTCCAGCTTTCACTTGTTGAAAACCCATACATCTTGACACAAAATAAGAAATCTCCATCTTCATGTTGTCCCACAAAAAAATGTTCCTTAAAATCTCTATACATATTAGTGCTCCTATAGTGTATTGAGAAATTGGAGATATGAGAATCATCCAAAAATTCTCTTTTTAGGTCAGGTATATCGGGAACACAAAGTCACTTCCCAAATTTTAAAACTCCATCTTCATATACGAAGTCACTCAATTTCCCATCATTTTCTGCTTTAATATTCTTTTGAAACTTCTCGTCATTAGTGTAAGAACTTTTTATCCTTTCTAGTAAAGATGGTTTGGAAACCATTTTAATAAGTATTGATGTTCCACCTTCCATGGTTAATCCCATATCCATCTTTACTAGATCCATTAAAATAGGATCCCTTTAAACTCTCATCTTGTTCAAAACTCCATGATCCTTTCTTCTCAAAGCATCTTCCACCTTATTTGCCTTCCTCGAGTGGTAGTGTATTATGCAAAAATAATCCTTGAGTAGTTCAAGCCATCTCCTTTGCCTCATGCTGAGTTCTTTATTTGAGAAAATATACTTCAAACTCTTTTGATCAGTATAAATCTCACATTTTTATCCACAGAGATAGTGTCTCCATATCATCGAAACAAATATTTCAGCTGCAAACTCATGATCATGAGTGGGATATTTTTTCTCATGAATTTTTAGTTTTCATGATGAATAGGCAATAACTCTATAATTCTGCATAAGGACACAAACAAGCCCTTTCTTTGAAGCATAAATATAAATAGAATACCCATTGTTCCATGATGGTTGAGTCAAGATAGGATTATTATCTAATCTTCTTTTCAGTTCTTCAAAACATTCTTCACACTCTTTTTTCCAAAAAAATTTAACCCCTTTATGTGTGAGCTTGGTTAATGGGTTATCCAACAGGGAAACATTATGGATGAAACATCGATAATAACCTACTAAACCAATAAAACTACATACCTCAGTTATACTCGTCAGTGCTAGAAAATATTCTATTTCCTTATTCATTGAAGGATCAACAGAGATTCCATCCCTATGGACAATATGACCAAGAAAATAAATTTCTTGATTCCAAAATTCACACTTTCTAAACATCCCATATAATTAATTTCTTCTATGAGTCTTTAGAATAATGAAAAAGTGATTATCATGATCTTCATATCTTTATAAGTATACCAAGATATCATCAATAAATACCACTACAAAGTCATCATGATAATCTTTAACAAATCTATTCATTAGATCCATGAAGACATATAGTGCATTATTCAATCCAAAAGGTGTTACTATAAACTCGTAATGCCTGTACCTGGTTCGAAATGTTGTTTTCAGAATGACATCCTTCTTAACATACAACAGATGATATCCAAATTGAAGGTCAATCTTTGAAAAATATTAAGCACTACGAAGTTGGTTGAATAAATCATCAATGAACGGTAGGGGATACTTGTTCTTTATTGTTATTTTATTGATCTCCTTGTAGTTAATTTAAAACCTCATAGATATATCATTCTTCTTAACTAAAAGGATAGGGGATACACAAAGAGAAGCACTAGGATGAATAAATCCCTTATTACATAATTCCTCTAGTAGTTGATTTAGTTATACTAATTCCACAGTACCCATTCTGAAAGGGGTCTTTGATATGGGCCTTGATCCTGGAATTAAATCAAGGGAAAAGTCAATTTATTATTCTGATGAATGTCCAGGTGAATCCTCTGGAAACACATCAATATATTCTTTCACAATAGGTACATTCTCTATTATAACATTATTTTCCTTACCCATAATTATTTCATTCTCTTCCTCCCTAATAATTGAATTTAGTAGAGCTTCTAGGGGTGGATCTAGATAATAATCAGGTGGTGATGTTTCTGATCTAAAGATAAGGTGCTTCATATCATCATCAAAAATTGTAACCTCCTTCTTCTTAGAATAAATTTTTGCATCATGGTCTAAAATCCAATACATTCCATGTATTATATCAAATTTAATCATGTGTATGATGATGAGATCAGTATCTAAAGATCATTTATATTCAAAAATGGGAACTGATTCACAAATATTTGTTGCTATGATACTTCCCTTAGGTGTTTTGACTGAAAAATCCCTTGTATAAAATTGGAAATATCTAATTTCTTAGAAATATGGGAAGATATGAAACAATGTGATGATACTGAGTCAAATAAAGCATTGGAAAAACGTGAGGAAACCATTAAATTACCTGCCACCACATATTTTAGACTTTCAAACTCAGTAGTAGTGATCGTATAAGCTTGGACTTACTCCCTCGACCTTTTCTGAGGTTTTTTTCCTTGGAACCTAAGACATTAATTTGAATAATGTCCCTTTTCTCTACAATATTAGCATTAAAAATTGATTTCCTCTTTCATTCCCTTGCAATCACGAGCTTGCTGGCCTTTTTCCCCACACTTGTAATAGACACCCATTCCCTTCAGGAAAGTATCAGGGAGATTCTTCCAACATTTACCAGAGGATGGATATTCAACTTTTCCATTCTTCCCCTTATTTCCATTTCCAGAGTGATTAGAAGGTCTCTTTTTCTCTTTATTTAATTTGAAGTCATAAGTCATAGAGAATTCATTTTCTTTCTTGATAGTGGTTGAGACAATATCTTCATACTATGATAATGATTGGGAGACTAATTCTTGATGGAAAATGGTTTTAACCCATCAAAAAATCGATCAATATTACTCTTTGGGTTACGTATATAATCTGTTGTATGCCTTGCTTACCATGTAAAGTTCGCCTCATTCATTGCGACATTCTCATCCTCCTTTTCCCTCAAACTCAGAAATTTCCTTTCCATATCTTCTCAATGGTCATGAGGTATGTTTTTTTTTCTAAGAAAACCTCATTAAACACCCTCTCTTATATGTTCTATAATTCTTCATCTTCCTTTCTGTTTTGGATTAATGACCACTATTGATTTGCATCTCCTGTTAGGCGATAAACTACTATGACAACTTTTTCCCTTTCGCTACTCCCCAAAGCATGAAATATTTTTTCTAAGGAATTTATCCATTTCTCAGAAACTGATGGATTTTTACTCCCATTGAATGTTGGTGGCTGTTTCATTCTGAAGTGGTCTAACATTAATCCTCTATGTTGTGGATCAGGGTGCTTTATACGGGTAAGGTTATTATTCATAACCTGAGTGAGTTATCCTAGTATGGTGATAAGATAATCATCTCTAATTGCATCAAAAAATCCACTATAATTATCATGGGTAGGAGTAAAATACCTACATGGATTATGTGTGTTGATATGGTTTCCATTCCTTCAACTAGGTGCCATTTCTAAGCAATGGCATACACTAGATTAGTTTATGAATCACAATACATAATTCCAAACATGATAAACACTTAACATAAATTGAACAATTTATGAATATAATATATAATCATAAAAAAATATTTTCTTTGAGTAGTTTAATTATCATAAATCCTTCATAATTGTTTGTAATAAAAAATATGAATTATCCAAAGCATATCAACCAGGATTTTCGTAACCAAGAGTGCAGCATGGCTCGTTGTCGTGTACAAGGATACCCCGGGTCAAGCCTGAAACTCCTTGTCGGAGTTTTCACTCCAAGATACATCTATTACAGAGTTGCCTCTACCTACTTGTATACAAAAAGGGATGTATTTCTTAGAAAATACCCAACAACTCTACATTACCAAAATTCTAGGATGTTCTTTTATACCAATCCTCAAAGACTATCTTAGGGTAATGTGCTCTAATCCGAGTTTATCTAAATCTAGTTTCCAAGGTTTGTACTAAACATCATATGATACCAACTATAATTCCACGACCCCAGTCAAACATATCACAAAACCTTCAATACAATATGGAAGACTTGTATCATAATAAATCAACTTAAAACAAGATTAAAATCCATTAAAGGATGTTGACATAGATAAAATCCAAACTTTTTGTAGAGAAATATCTCTTTCTATTTTGAAATAATTAAAAAAAATATAAGTATAAAAGAAAACATTTATTTGGAAAATATTCTTATAATATTGTATGGGAAGCTAGGATGATGTTATAATGGTAGAAAATAGCCACACCCACCGTATAAGTTAAAAAAGATATTCTTACCTTAATGGTGTCAAAAAGGTCATAAAGTACCTTGTTTGGTAAACAAAAGAAAGATTCCTTTCAAAAAAATTTATATAAATTCAAAAAAGGCTATAAATAAATTAAAACAATAGTCTAGTAAATAGTAAAAATGTTTTGAAATACATTTTTATGAAACATGGATGTGGATGATAAAGAGGTCCTAGTAGATACTTACGTAAAAACAACCTTGGATAACAAAGAGATTGTAAAATTAACCCTTACCTTGTAATTTTCCTTAGTTTATGCTATGTTAACCTCCAATATAATAGTGAAAACGTTTTAATTAAATTATGAAATAATACTATACATAAATATGATATCATATATGATCTTATAATATTGCTTTGTTAATAATATTTTAGTAGCATCATCGTTTCGGGTGTTAACTGATCCAGTTTACTTTATATACTTAGTTACGTAAGCCATGTTTGTTATGGATAGGATGTATTTTATTCATATCCAGAATGATATTAAGTTCTTAAACATTATTTTTAATCATAAAATGAAAATTATTCTTGAATGACTATGCTGGAAAATGAATCTCATCGAATTTGTGCAGACAGTAATCTGTACGTACGTATGAGCGACAATATCATTTTATTAATGGTGAAATCATGTATTATTGGATGGTATATAATATATATATAATCATTAACAAGTTATATTTATTATTTACATTATTTATACTGATTATTATACCCATACATATAATTATGTGTTAGAATAAAAAACTACACCACGATGTGGAGACGATAAGCCGTACGTACACACGTATGGTGGCTTTTTCATTCATATGATAGATAGAATAATGAATATTGGTGTACCATTTTTATAATTAGATCATAGTATATATTAGATACTAGATTTATTATTGTATAATGGAAACAACATAGAAAGAGGAAGTGGAAGAAGAAAAGAACTTGAAAGAGGTGATGAAATATTTACCTCATCTTCGGTTTCATCCTTTTGATTTGATAAAAATTGCTCATTAGCATGAATTTTTGACCAAAGGAAGGCTTCTAGGATTAAGAGTGGAAATTTGGAAGGATATTTGGGCAGGGGCTGGCCACGATATATGGCTTTGGAGGTGTGAAATTAAGAGAAGGAGAAGTACCCTTTTATAAGAGAGGTTAGGCTCACTTTAGTAAAATCATGAAATATTATTTTATAATAAAATCATTTTCGGTTTCTAATGGCTCCAAAATGATTTATTTCGAGGATAAGGTGGGGATGGGTCAAAAACCTCTCAACCAATAGGTTATCGATAGATTTAGGTCACCATATTAACCATATCTTTTAGATTTAACTCTTACTTAAATAGTTTGACATTTACCATGTCTCTTTGTATTATTATATCATATTGTTAATAAACATACTATAACAAGACAAGTGAACCACATGGGGTTCATTATTAATATATATAAAATTATCTATTTCCTTTGGGTGAACCATATATTTTTAGGAGTATTATATCAATTAATAATATAGTATTTGATTTTTTGAAAGTACTTAAAACTTTATCACTTCGAATACAATTTATTTAAACAACCCTAACATGTCATATTAACCTAAAAAATCAGTTTCATTTATCATAAGTCTCAATTTACATTTATTTTGATATTTATAATATCAATTATTGTAATATATCATTGTTAAGGTAATTACTGCTTCATCATGGGGTCATAAATAAATTAAATTATTTAATGTCAAAAAAATTAAAAATAAAATACCATTATGTAGTAAATATATTTATATTTATAAGGATTATTTATAGTCTAATTTATATTATGTGCATCCCTATATTAAAAATGGTTTATTTACAAAACATTGAATTTTACTCCATTAACACTTCTTTAAATAAAATAATAATAAATGTACTAATCTAATCTAATTGGACCAAAGGCGGTCATATTTTAGGTCGAGTTGTATATTAAAAAGGCGAAAAACCCTGGTCATATGTAGAACTCAAAAATTGAATATCTCATTGTTATAGTAACAGGTATTGGAAGCTTATACCCATAGGGAGAGGATTTTTTCAAATTGTTCTACAATCTAGGGAGTCGTTGAATGCATCCTAGAGTGTGGGAAATATGCATCTGAAGCTAGGGCTTCTTAGATTATTTGACTGGGATGTTAATTTTAATCCCTCTAATCTCAAGAAATTGAATGCTCAGATTCGGGTAAGGCTACATGGTTTGATCTGGGTGTACTGGCATCCATGGATATTGAATGATATTGCATCCTATCTTGGCACTCCAATTTGCGTATATCAAATGACTATAGAGGGGGATCATGGTTTCTTTTCCCGCATGTTGGTTGATATCAATCTCGAATTGAAGAGGCATGATATTATATCTTTCACTGCGAGTGGAAACAGGTCAGAGGTTAAAATTGAGTATGAGAATGTTCCATCATTCTGTGAGGTTTCCAAAATGGTAGGACATTCTGTATCCAACTGTAGAACATTATAGAAGAAGGCTAGTGTTTCAAAAAACATGTAATGGAATGTTTCTAACAAGATAAAGAAGGGAAGAAAAGATGGTGAGGAGAAGATGGGTGTTTCTAAAAATTAAGTAGGACCTTCTAAAAATCAAGCAGCCCCCTCTAAAACAATTATGGTGAATTGGAAGGAGAAATATACCACTCCTGAAGTGGCTCTGAATATTTTACAGATGAATGTTACTGTAAAATAATCTAGTTCGCTAATGAAGAAAGAAACCTGGGCGAACAAGGTGGAGGAGAAAGCGGTCGAATAGGCAGAAGCTGTCATCCTTGCATAAAATGACATCAAGATCTGTCATGATCTGGATTGTAAAATCTAAAATGGTATACTCCACTTGGATATGAATAATTCAATAGGAAGTGGAGGATGAATTTATCTATGTGGAATATTCCGATGAAATTAGCAGGCTGGTCTGTTTGATGGCTGGACAGATTACAAATGAAGAGTCACAAGAGGGTATATTCATCTTGGAAGAGGCACAGGTATTAGGTGACCATAGTGGCAGCTTACCTTTATAGTTAGAGGAGAATATTGTATTGAAGTCTTCTAGAGCATAGCATCTACAAGGCGAGGAACATGGAGCTTTAGAGTCTCTGTTGAGTGATGTGAAACCTGGATATGGCTCCAAACCTGTTGATATCAGCAAAAATTCTGAGCAAGGAAACCTGGCAGATCATGAGCATAAGGATTCACTTGGTACAAGAAATTCTGGAAGAAATACAACAGCGAATATTTCTGACTTATTGGAAAGTTCTCATGTAATCAAAAATAAGGCAGGACGTCCACCCAAAAAACAAGGTGGGAATGCTATAAGGGGTCCCAGCATCGAAGTTAGGTTCAAATGAAGTTGTTTTTTTGGAATTGTCAAGGCTTAGGGAATATGGAAACCATTAGATCCGTTAGGATTTTTATTCAGAGGAATCAACCTTTCTTAATTGGTCTCTCATAGCCCAAAAAGGTCTTTATTTCTAGTATTTCCATCTTTGAGAAGCTAGGATACTCTCTAATCAACACCAATAGTAGTTCATCTGATGTGGAGGGATTATGGGTGTTGGCTCACTCATCTGTGGTAAGCACTCAAATGGTTGTTCCAGGTGAGCAACAGGTTAACTGCTCCATTAATTTCCTTGGTCATGATTTTTTTGTAACTATGATTATGCTAGTAACAGTTATCAGGATCGTAGGGTCCTCTAGGAGGAATTGAGAGTTCTGAATTCTTGCATCTCTAGTCCTTTGATTATTTTAGGGTATTTTAATGCAATTCATCATCTAGATGAAAAAATGGGAGATGACAGCAACGTCACATCCTCTAGATATTTCCAATCATACATTGATCAAAATGATCTGATTGAGGTCAATCTGGTTGGTTCTAAATACACTTGGGATCAGAAGCATTTAAATAGTTTCGTTGCTAGAAAAATTGACAGGGCCTTTATCAATGGTGTCTCTTTGGATAATTGGTGATCCATATCTTGTTCAACCCTTGCAATACTTAATTTTCATCATCATCCAATCCTAATGGATCTGTTGGAGAAGGAATAGAATCCTCCTTTTCCCTTTCGGTATAATAAATCCTGGGTCTCACATCCTGATTGCAGGTTCATTATATAGAATACATGGTAATATGTGGATTGTAGGAATGGGGTTCTTGATTGCATTACCAAGATTAAGATTCTTAAGAGGAAACATAAGCTCTGCAGTAAGGGTCGCTTTAGCTACCTTGATTCTGATATTATACTCTTGAGACATCCCTTCAGAATCATCAAGAGCTCAATAAGTCTAGTGATTTTTCTAATGGGTGTTTGGAAGAAGCTGATTTAATCTCCAAAATCAAAAAGATTCTTAATTTAAAATACAACTTTCAAAGGGACTCTTTCGAAGTGAAATGGTTAAAGGATGGTGATTGGAATTCAAAATTTTTCAATTCTCTGCAAAGAATAAAAAGGTTGTCCAAGCCCCTCTCTCATATCAAGAATGGGGACAGCATTATTGATAATAGAAATGATATGTCTGATCATATCATTCCTTACTTCTAGAGCCTCTTCAATGGGATTCCTTCCACCACTTATCCCATGGATGGGGTGATTCCAAGGCTTGTGAATCAGGCAGATAATGACAGTCTTACTACTATTCCTCTTGAACCTGAAATAAAGGATTCTTTCTTCAGTCTAAAATCTATGAGTTCTCCTGGACCGGATAGATTTGGTAATTTATTTTTTCACACTTTCTGGGATATCATTCTTGAAGATGTCTGTAGGTTGGTCATTCATTTCTTCAGGGGTGGGTATCTTCTAAAAGGGAATGAATTCCCAATTTCTTTCTCTTACTTCGAAAGTGGATAATGCAAATGAAATTCACATATTCAGGTCCATTTCTCTGGTCAACACTATTTACAAAATCATTTTTAAAATTCTTGCCATTAGGCATTCATGTAATTCTAGCAAGATTGTTTCTGCAAACTAGTTTGGCTTCATTAAGGGGAGATCGATTCAGGATTGTTTAACTACAGCCTTAGAGTGTGTAAATCTCCTAAAAAGTCCTGTCAGGGGAGGAAAAATTGCTCTCAATATGGACATCAGGAAAGAATTTGGCACAATGGATTGGGGTTTTATTTGTAGGGTCCTTGAAATGTATGGATTTAATGGTGTCTTCATCAGTTGGATTAAATCTATTTTATGTTCTGGCCATGTTTCAGTCCTTATCAATGGATCCCCAGAGGGATACATTGATTTCTCAAGAGGGGTAAGGTAGGGTGATCCTTTATCAGCTATTATTTTCCCTGTTGCAGAGGATTATCTCAGCAGAATTCTAACTATTATGGTTGACAATGGGAAGCTAAAGACTATTCATGCTGGAAGATGGTTGGTTTCTCCATCTCATCTTTTCTATGCTGATGATATTATTCTCTTCACTCAGGGGGACAAGAGAAATGTTAGGAATATCAAGAGGGATCTTCTCCATTATGAGATGGTTTTTGGATAGTAGGTTAGTTGGAATAAGTCGTTTGTTTATTTTGGAAGGAACTTCTCTTGAGCCAGGAAGAATGACATCATCCGAGAGATGGGGATCTGGGAGGGTTCTCTTCCTTTCATTTACTTAGGGGTGCTTATGTTTTGGGGATGACCAAAATATTTCTATTTCTCTGCTATTATCAGTTCGATAAGAAGATAATTATCAACTTGGAAGGTAAAATATTTTTCCATGGTAGGAAGAGTGTGTCTCATAAAATCTATCATCACATCAAAATTTTTATACTCTTCTATGGTATAAAAATGGTCGATTTCTTTACTCAAGAGTGTCATTGTCTCTATCAAGAATTTTATCTAGAGTGGTAGTGTCACGGAGAGGAGGCTTGCAACAGTCTCTTGGAATTTAGTGTCTAAGCCTTATGATGAAGGGGGCTTGGATATCAAGAATCATGGATGCTCCAATGACTCCATGCAGGCTAGTTTTATATGGATGCTTATGAATACAAATTCTGAAGCTTTATCCTTTCTTCAGACCAGGTGCTTGCAAAGGCTTAAGACAGGGAATTTCTGTAAAGACCCGTAAAATTCAAGGGATATTTTTTCTTAATTTTCTTTGGTATTTTACAAGAACGCAGTTTCTGACGGCACCTGATTCTGAGGCCCAGTGTGCCCGGAATCAATTTCTGAAGATTGGCTCAGGAATGTTCAGTGAAAGAACGAGCCGGTTTTTCCTATATTTTAAACTAGTTCTCAGAATTGAAATCTGAGGGCACTGATGAAACCACAACGCCGGTAATTTCTTAGAAGCACCTTTTCTGAAGGTACGTTTTCTAGGGATGAGTTGTTAAATTTGTGGTTTTAGTGAGGAATAAATAAAATTATATTACAATTTGGTTTATTTTCCATTAGGTAGTTTTATCCTAAGTAAGGGAGTTGGGGTTGGGACCCACATGTTGTTTACCAACCATGAGAGGATAATGGTGGGGTGGGGCCTGCACGAGCCCAACCCCTCATATTCCTTAACTCTATAACCCACCATTAATGTGAGACCACTCACCTCCCCCTCTCTCTTCTTTAATCATGCCAACTCACTTAATTAATTATGTGAGTTATGTGTTTGATTTTTAAAAATTTAAATGCTTGGCTTGATGTAATAAAATAAGATAAGTCTTATTTTATTTGGGAGTTTTGGTGGTTGTGTGAGGATATTGGGGAGATAGAAATCTTTTCTCTGGGGAAGAACTCCATCCTCCCGTGAAGAGCTTCAATCCTTCCGTGAAGAACGTCATCTCTTCAACGAAGAATGACTCAACAACTCTGGTATCTCCATTCCCTTTCTCGTCTACGACAAGGGAAGACACACCGACGTGGTATTTCTCTCCAAAGACACATAATAATCATCTTCTCTCCGTGATAAAGAGAAGACGACGTCTCCTCATATGCTCTACGTCGACGTCTACGGAACCTCACCCCGCGACGCCGATTTCCACGACGTTGTTCGAACATCATCTTGTTATCAAGGTAGGGGTTAAATAATTTTTGTTCGTGAAATATCCTTTGGTGTTCTTCGTCTTTATTTTTGGGCCGCATGATATCAACTTAACGGGAGGAGGTCAGACCACACAAACATGACCGACCCTCCTCCCCCTTATGTTGCTGTGTTGTTGTGGTTCAAAAGAAGGATGCGCGGTGCAACAACACCGTGCAGAATCATGGAGAAATGCGGAAAAGTTGTGTGGCGCTGTTGCGCCGCGCCGTTGAGGCCGAATGAACCCACGGATGGAGACAGGCCGCAGCTAAGGGGTGCGGCACCATCGCGCCATGTCATAGAACCATGAAGAAACTGTGGCTAGAGCGGGGCCACGGCGGAGGGGCGCAACGCCGTCGCGCCACGCCGGTCAGACCAAGGTCGCGGACTTCGGTCGCGGTGGAGCAGGGAGCGTCAGCCGGAACCACCGGCCGCTGGCACGTCAGAGGGGAGGGACCGTGGGGTCCGGCGGTGGCAGCACGCCTGGCCAGCCGGGCTAGCCGATCGAGGAGGGCTGGGGGTTGTAACCCCCGGCTGGGCAAAGGAGTGCCCCCCCTCCCCCCACATGGGGGTCGTGGTTACTCAAACAAGGGGCACCCCCCCCCCCCATTCTGCTTAGCTCGGCACTGGCCGAGCTGGCCACGTGGGCCGCGCGGGCGTGCCAGGATGCGCCGCGCCATGCCCTAATGGGCCAGACCTGGACCCGGTTCAGGCCATCCCAGGGGGTCTCGGGCCGGGGCGGTCCGGGCCCAAGACCCCCTAAAAACGGATAGGTGCGTTCTTTTTCCAATATCTTGGGTTACGGATCACTGATCAATGCACCATCAGCTGTGATGCGGTCCTCGGATCAAGATGGTCGTTTTGGTATATTACACTCAAGGTTTTGAAGAACTTTGGGTATGGCCGGGTTGGTTCGAACACAAAACCAAACGAGCCCTCATAGTGGAAACGCTTATAACATGAGCTTCAGACGTCCGATTTGCGTTCCATAAACTTTGTTGGATTCCTCTTAGTGATAAGGACCTTTTTGCTTACTCCACTCGAGGTTTGGATACAGTTCGAGTGTGGTTGGGTTGGTTTTGACTTAAAAAACCAACCAGGGCCCTGGAACGAAAAGGCCAATAACTCGCGGATCGGGCGTCTGATTGAAGTGTCGTCTATCACGTTGAGTTCCTCTTGTTGAGACGGAACATTGAGATACATCAAATCTGGACTACGTGTCAGTTGATGTATCGATCCCCCTTGGATCATGGAGCGGACCCTCCCGGAATCGAGCATGCTGTGTGCGGGGACCCTAGAGCTGGCTGCGACGATGACGACCGTACTGAAATCCTCTGTGGGTTTGATGGCGAAGAAGACTGCACTGAAATCATATGTGGGTTTTGCAGTGATACAGACCATACTGAAATCCTCTGTGGGTTCGATGGCGATGAAGACTGCACTAAAATCATACGTGGGTTCGGCAGCGATGAAGACCGTACTGAAATCCTCCGTGGGTTCGACGGTGATGACTACTCTTCTTGTATCCTACGTGGGTCTGACAGTGTTGACTCTGTTCTTGCTATCCTACGTGGGTCTGGAAGAGAATCTAGTCTATATCCTACGTGGGTCCGACAGCTTAGCTGGTTTAGTATCCTACGTGGGTCCCACCATTCATAAATCAGTGGCTATATCTTATCATCTCTATCACAGAAAAAGTATACCTCTGTGAGATGAGTCGTGACTTCAATCAATATCTTCGATATGATTGACTTGGTTTCCTATGTGGATTGGGTTGTGTTATCCTATGTGGATTGGGTTGTACTACTATGTGGATGTGATCTAACTTGGGCTCGGATGTTGGAGCCGAATGAGAATTGATGACTTAGGTATATGTATGGGAATATACCTAAGTAGTGTTGTTTGTTACTTCGTGATTGTATCTTTCCTTTGTGGATTAACCTTTTTGGATTCTTGGAGACCTTCGGGGGTCTCGGGGTCCCTAATGAGTTGTGTATACTCACCCCTGCATGGGCTATGCCCACACTATGTTGTGTTGGATGCAGATGACAGACAATGCTGATCGTGGTTGAGGCTTGTGGAGCAAGTCAGTACCTGGAGGTGGACGACTGGGCGGGACGTACACGGAGCGGACGACTGGACCTAAGGAGCTGAGGAGGCTATCTGTACCCACCCTTCAGGTGGGACTTCTAGTGGATGGCTCGACGTTGCTGCTTTACTTTCAGTTACTGTACTTCTTTTCAGTTGTACCTTACTTTCAGTTTGGGTTTGTATTCTGGCCCACTTACCTTTCCGCACTACTTTTGTACCCAGTTTTACTTAGTATTTAATTATGCTTTCTTACTCTGTGGTGTTTGTTTACTTTATAAAGTCAATGTCTTCCCCTTTGTCGGAATTTACACCTTGGTGCTAGTCACCTGCCCCTGGCCTATGGGAGGTGGGCTTGGGGTAGTCACGGCACGGGTCCCGAGGACGGGTTGTGACAATTTCAATTACTTCTCCTCCTCATTTTGGCTTGACATTAAGAGCTTCATCTCTAGAGTTGATGTTGACTCTAGATGGTTGGTCTCGAGGGACTCTTTTCTTCAGCTATGGAAATGAAAACAGACTGGTAGCAGATGGAGGACATGGTATTTGGGGATATCTCTAATTTGGATTTTAATTTGTCAATTAAAGGTCAACTTGCATGCATGAATGGTCTTTATAACCATGTTAGTCACATAGTGGAGAAGTATTGTTTTTCTTTTCATCGAGATTTTTGGGCATGGGAGCCGGTTTCTAATGGGAACCTTTCCCCTAAGTGTTTATACAAGAACATTGTTGGTAACATTCCGGGTTTTCAATGGATGGATTTCCTGAGAGAGGGCTTTATTAGGCATACTCGGGCCATTTTTGCATGGAGTCTTGCCCATAAAAGGCTTCCAACTGATGGATTTACTCAAAATTGTAGAATCTCTCTTTGCTCATGGTTTTTATGTGTCATCAAAATAGATAAGACATAAATCATCTTCTCCTTACATGTGATGTGGCCTCAATAATGTGGGAAGTAGTGTTTAGCATCTTTCAAGTGGATTTTCCCCATGTCAATTCAACTGGGGACTTCATCAAGTGCTGTCCTGAGCTGAATCTCTCACCGTAGGTTGCTTGTATTTTCTTATATGTTGCTGAGGAACTGTTTTACATGTTCTGGTTTTATGAGAACCAAGCTCTTCATGAACAACACACATTTCATCCTGGGACTGTCTTGGCGAGTCTCTTTGCTACTGCATGTGATGTTTTTCTTCCAGGAGGCAGGTATTGTATGCCTTCCCTTCATGATTGGTTTTTTCTAACTTGGATTGGGGTTAAGTGAAATTTCAGGCCACCTAGTGGTATGCTTGAAGTATTATGGAAACCTCCCTTTCATGGATGGATTAAGGTGAACATAGATGGTGCCTCGAGAGGTAATCTGGGTTCAGCAGGCTTTGGTGCAGTTTTTAGAGATCACAATGGGTATGTTCTTGGCTATTTATATGGCTCGTGTGGCTTTGCTTCTGCTCTTGAAGCAGAGATGCATGGAGTCATGGAGGCTGTTGAACATGCTGACAAGAGGGGTTGGAATAAGTTATGGATCGAATGTGACTCCACGACCATGGATATGGCTCTTCAGATATGTTCTCTTAATCTTTCATAGAAGTTGACCAATCGATGGACAAGGTGCATGGATCTTCCCTTCTCTAAGGAACATATCGTCACACATGCTTATCGAGAGGCGAACTCTTTGGCGGATGGTCTTGCTGGTAAAGGAGTTGATGGTCCAGAATCTCAATGGGAGGATCAAGTACCTGATGAATTAATTCTTATCATTAAGAAGGATCAATGTAATTCTCCTGCTTTAATATTGATGTAATCTTTCTTTTTTATTAATAAAGGGATCCTGCTTTTCTGGGCAGGGTCTTTATCTTAAAAAAAAGACGGTAAAAAGTTCAATAACAATTTTATATGTCTAAATTTATTATAAAATGACTCCAATGAATTACATTGAACTTATATAGGTATTATGTATCTATTCTGACATAAAATATATTTAAATAAAATAAATAATTATTTACATAAAAATTCATTTTCAACCAATAACACAATGTTTTTCACTATTCATCAAAATTGAATGTTTTAAGAAAAATACCAAAAATTCACCATAATCTAATTTCGATATTCCGAATTCAAAAATTAAGTCAATTTTGAAAAATAAAATTTATAAAATTTCAAAAATTTGGTATTACTATTCATAATGGCTAGTTTGATTGGTCGCGGTGTGTTAGAATCATGAAGTTGCGTATAATGAAAGCTATTGAATTATTCTAAGGGAAAAGTACTAGGGAGGCTTGTGGTGTTACAGAATTTCAATCATTCATAAATAATTTTTATAGTTCCAATATAAAAATTATTATCATGTTTTTTTAAATACCATGAAAATTTAAATTTTGAATTTACTTCAGAAAATAGGATGCATAAATATAGACATAAATCTTCTATGTTGATTTTATGTTAACTCCACATAAAATACATTTGATATTTTATATAATTAATATGTAATTTTAGGAAAAAAAATAAATCAAGTAATACAAGTAAAATAGATATTTATTACATCAAATTATTAAATATTTGAAAGGGAAAAAATATTTTGAGTTTTTGAAAATAAACCATTGAGTCTTAGGAAATCACATAATTCTTTTGAAATTATAAAAAAATTGAGTTTTTTATGAAATTATTATTTTTTTATGGCTTTGAAAATAAGATAATAAGTCTTCAAATTTGATAATAAATTATTTTTCATTAGAATTTTTATTCTATAATACATTCATATATCTTAAGACTTTATATTTTGTGTAAGTCTTTTCCCTTTATCATGTGACTATATCATAACACTTTGATTTTTATATGACTTTTATTTTCAATAATACATGTTTTCTCATAAGAATTTAAAAAACACAAAATCCTTTCTTAAATATGATCTAAAATTATCTTATCTAGAGTTCAATTTTGTAAGACATGATTTTTAATAAAACATTTATGTCCACATATGAATTTTTATTCTCTTGAAAAGATTTATATATCCATGTAAGACTTACATACTCAGTGTGTATATCTTTAACATATACATAATATATTATACATTATTAAAATTTTGACAATTAAAAAATTTAAGCCTTTCTACAAGAAAATAAATTGACAAAAGATGATAAAAAAATTAAAAATTAATACTTAATAAAGACCAAATAAATTTAGTATTATTGTTTTATTCTAAAATAAATACTAAATTGAAACTAGAAAATACCATATTATTTTTAAACTCATGTTAGAGGGAGTAAATAAAATGGGATTGTTTTTAATAATCAAAAAAATAAAGTGGAAATGATCCACAAAATAATATCCCCCTTTTTAATAATTAAAAATAAAATTATTTTACAAAACATTCTCCCATTTTCGACATAAACAACATAAAGATAAAATAATCATAGTATTCCCCCATGTGTTAAAAATATAAAATCATAAATAATAAATTTATGAACATTTTATTAAAAAAAATGAATGTTTCATGAAATTCCATCGTTCATGTTTTGAAATAGATATAACACCAAGTCTAACACTACCCATGTTAAAGAAAAAAATTGATTATATAAAGTATTAATTAAAACAATTATGCATAATAACAAATTTTTCATAATTACTTTTATTAAAATAGGATTAAATTAAATAACCATCATAGATAGTTCAAACAAAATTTTCTCGAACTATGATACATCTAAATGTTTAGAAAATATGTAAAAAAATTGATCATTAGTAAAGATGTATTCTAAATAAATTTCACATTTTTTATTTGATCTCTAATAAAATGATATCTAACATCATTGTATTAAATTCTAGAGTCCTAAAATGGTATTTTTGAAATATTTATTTTATATGAGTTATCTGATAAAATAAGATACTTATCTTTATAAAATTACAAATAAGTTAATGTTTATTTTATCCAGATACATGGACCAGAAAATCTGGTGACAATTATATATTCTTCCTTAGCTATAGATAATGATACAAAAAATATTCTTTAAACACCATAAAAATAAAAATTTACCTAACAAATAATCACATTTTATAAGTAATTTTTCTATTATCTAACATCCTCCAAAATCAGAATCAAAAAATAACATTTCCATTGAAAATAGGTTTCTCTAAAATAAAATAATAATCAAGATTTATAGAACCATTACCATATTTGATAATTATTTTAACATACTTCAAGTGACATTATATAGGTTCATCTTTAAATATATCCCATATCCATACAATAAACATATAATCTGGCATAGAATTTATTAAATATAATAAACTATAAGTCATTACTCTTAAAATTTTATTGTCTTCTTAATTTTCCTTTTTATCATAATTTAGTTTTGAAGAAGTACTTATAAGGGTATTTTAATATTCACTATAACAAATTGCATTTATTATAACAATGTATTTAGAATACATGTACTCTTTAATAAAAATTCCATAATTCTATTGAAATAATTTAATTCCCAAAAAAATTATATTCTCCCATAAAACACAAGTCCAATTCATATGTTATTAAATATGAAAATTCTTTAAAAACCCCAAAAATGTATTAAAAAAACTTCCTCACTCTAAATTTGAAAAATATAAATATTTTTAATTTTTGTGAATAAATAAATTAGGTTCTAATTTTACTTTTATAATTTATTTTTTCTAAATAAATTGATAAATTCATTAATATTGAGATCTAGAATATTTTTTAAGTTCCTAATGTGTTTTAAAAATGTTTAGATCATTTCCAAGTTTCTATTCATATGTTTTAATGGCTTTCTGTAAGGATAAAATACTAGTCAGCAGCTTTGAATATTTTAGGTAATAGTATTAGAGTTAGGAATTGAGTTAAATAGATATTGTGAGGCCCATAGACGCTCATCGTATAAAAAATAAAGATATTAAATATATTATATTGCACATTTGTGGTTTGTCAAAAATAATTGAATATTTCCCAAGAAGTGAACCATATAGGAAATTTGATATCACCATATTATCTAGGACATTTGGTTTACCCTATGTAAACATTTTTTTATCAAGTTTTTTGTAAAATCACACACGAGTAAAAGTTATTTATTATTATTTCTAAAATATTTTTCAAAAATAATTTAATATATCCCAAATAATGTGTTGTATGGGAAATCGGAGGCCACCATTACTTCTTGTATGTAGGGTTCAACCAAGATGAGAGATAACTATTTTTTCATTGGGTGTTGGGGATCATTGTAATCGATAATCCCTTTCTAATATTTGATTATGTTATAGTTTCGATTTTAATTCATTAAATTTAATTTATTTAAATATTAATTCATCTTCATCAATGTTTCAATGTAGAAACCACCATTGACAACACATCATCAATATATAAGTGTTAAAGTACATTCTTTTTTATGGATTTAAAATATGTAATTCCATTAATGAAAAAATTTAGACACATCATCATTAACTTTTAATTTCTTCAGGGATTAAATAGGAATTTTAAATTTTCAGTATCTAAATTGTTAATGATGGAAATAATGTGAGATATTTATTAATAATAATAATAATAATAATAAGTGTAGTAGTAGTTGTTGTTGTTGTATTTTTTAATTGATAAAAATGGAAATATTCTGTTGTAAATTAAATTATATATATATATCTGTGATATATGTATATATATATATAAACATGTGAAGGTGTACATATAGATATATACATATATAACATGTATATATGGGTTAAATAAATATATAAATGAAGGTTTGTATATATATGGTATATAAATATGGGTAACATTTAATATATTTTAAATGGTTGTGTTTAAAATGTTTAAAGGGGTTTGTTTTGAAAATGGATAATAATATTGAAGGGTGGAACATGAATTAAGAGGAGGAAGAAGGAAGAAAAAAATAAATTGTGTAATTAATTAATGAAACAAATAAAAAATAAATAGATGAAAAAATACATATAAGGGGTGGCCATATAAGAGGTTCTTCCTATGTGATTTATGTTTTCCCATAAATCCTTCACATCCCACACTATATCTCTCCCTATCTCATCACTCTTTTGTAATTATTTATTAGTGTTATGAAAATCCTATCATCAATGTGATCCTTGATATTGATTAGATAAAAACAATATTAGTTCCATCGTATTCATATCAATGAGTATAATCTTAATACAACTTTTGTTTTTGAATGAAAAAATATGTTTTTTAGATTTGAATTAATTATTTTCTTCAATGTTTTTTATATCAATGATAATTATGTGAATTATAAATGGATAATTATAATGAATTATCAAAAGCTAATGGAGCAAGATTATTGAAAGGTGATAATATGGAATTATTAGTTGATAATTTATAAGAAATTATTATATGATAATTTTAAATGTGTAATTTATGAAATTGATCGAAGTATAATTTGTAAGGAAAATTATTTGAGTATAATTATAAAAATTATCAGAGGATTATTATAAGGGAGATATTATGTGACAAAGATAAAAAAAATTTCACGGGATCATGATTCAATTTTCAAGGATAATTATACGGTTTAATTAAATAATAATAATAAGGAATGCCACATTTGTTCTTGAATTAATTTAGAGATATAAGTTTTCCAACTTGGTTTTATAATTATTATTATTGATAATATTTCAACCAAATTTTTACCCATAAATTGATAATTTGAAAATTATTTAGGATAGATAAAAAATTATATCATGTAATATTTTAAAACATTATTTTGAAAATTATTCAAGAGAGATTAAATATTATCGCTCATAATATTTTAAAATGACAAATTTAATATTATTTCGTGGATAAAATATTTTCACATGTAATATTTTAAATGAACATTTATAAATTATTCAGTATAGATAAATTATAATCATATTTAATATTTTAAATGAAAATTTGATAATTTTCTATGAGATAAAGTATCATATCATGTGATATTTTATATATTTTTGAAATAAAATTGTGGGTTTTGTCGTTAATGGCCTTTGGTGAACCACGCGGGTCAATTTTTTTCAATGACAAAGTTGTGAAGAGGTGTTCTTGATTAGTTTATCCCATTTTTTTACAATTATTACTTTTTTGGTGGGATGTTCCTTATCATTTTGGTATTCATTACACAGGTCTCCGTAATATTATTATTCATAAACATTTCTGATGATTGTGCTAGATTATGTTAATATGTGGTTTTGTGAGTGTAACCCTAAGAACCTTATGTGACACCTATTTCCATGAGAACATAAATATCTTTTTATTCGAGTTCAATGTTCATCCCATTTATTTTTGTGTTGCCTTACTTATAGTGATGTGTTATTCCTTCTCATATATTATACCATGTTATGTGTGATAATATGGTATTGTTGTTGGATCCAATGTTGGTAGACTATTGGGACATGTATATCCAATATAGGTGGAGTGCACACAATTTTTCATGTTGAAAACGAGGGGCCAATACACACGGTAGGGATATGATGATTCCTAGGGGATGTTGAGTTATGCAATCGATGACTAGGGGATGGAAAGTGGTATGTGCGTGATTCCAGGTGGATACTAAGTCACTCTTGATTCATTGGAAATTCTCAGATCATGATTTATATAATGTACAGTGATTTTGAATTTTGTGATCACATGATTCCAAGTATAATGATTCATTATCTACATGGATAATCCATTATTTTTATGGAACCTTGATTATCCTTCTGATTTGGAGGCAAATCAGGTGCGGTCAGGGGTTTTTTGTGGCTTGTTTAGTGCAATCCCACTCATCTTTTATTAATATGTTTATTATAATTATGTATTTATTATTATTATTAAATATACTATTATTCTTGAGCAGACATGGATGAGGGTTCATTGGTGGTGTCCTGTTGAGTCTTATATTATCTACCTACTAAGGAATTCTAGTGTGATTATAGATTTAATTTGGGATCCAGTAAAGGGAAAGTACTCTATGGTGAATAGATAAGATAATGTGTAAAGAGTTAGGGTTGGGATATGATGGAAACATGAGGGACTTCTAGTTTATTATTATTTTACATATCTTCTGTATTTACCCAGGATCAACATCCATTTTTGGGATCTTCTTTTATTTACATATCATTTATATTATCTTTACCTTCCTTTATTTTTACCCTTCTTATTTATATTATTGTTTATATTTTATTATCAATATATTGGAATGGTACTAATGTAATAGTCTCCCCATTCATAGAATCTGAACTTCACTAATAGTTGGTATCCTCTTGCATATGGGGTGGCCCACATGAGGTCAGTTAACCTTTTAACTCAGACTAGGTTGTTCCAGTTGGGATGTTATAGCTATTTTACATTGAATTCTTTAGATATTAAACCATTAAGAAAATTATTTCTTATGTCGATTTGATAAATTTACAAACCATGATGAGTAGGATGAAAAAAAATAAATTTTAATAGCTTATAATATAAAAATAAGTGTAAAAGTATCATCATAATCTATCCCATCCCTAAACAATAACATTGAGTAATAAATCTTGATATGTTTCTAACTATTTGTCTATATTTATCATTTAAATTTATAAATTTCCATTTATTACCAATAATTTTTTTAATTTTTATGTAAAATTACTAATATCCAAACATAATTTTTTTGAAAACATGTTTATTTTATCTTCCATAGTTGAAATCATGTTTTTTTTTATTATTTATTTTGAAATTTGTTTTTTTAAATAATTAAAAATACAACCATTATTGGAAAATATTTTAATTTATTAATTTATAGTTTTTACTCTGATATGATCTTCTCCAATTACACTCTCTATTGGACAACATCTAATTATTTCTATGATCATCAAGATGGTGATTCCCACCCTCAATAACTACACTCAAATAATTATTTACATATTATCCATAATTAAAATATATAAAATATTCTTCAATATTATTTAAATTTAAATATTTATCTTTTAAATATATTTCATTAAACAGAACATTAATAGTTTCTTTAACAATCATGGTTATTTTTTTATTGACTCCGTGATTTTTATTATTATTAAAATATCCTTAAAATATTTTTTTTTCAGATTTGTCATCAAATTTATCAAAACAATATTTAATACTAAAAATAAATTTTTTATATCCAAAAATAATGAAAAATTCAATTTTCTATTTTCCCCCCATTCCATAATTTATAATGAGTTTTCTTCCAAACAGTTCATAAATTAATTCTTCTTGGAATGTCACATTTTATCCTTCAAACATCATTTTATATTTATTTTTATTAAGACACTTTGGGTTCAGTTGGAATAATGTAAATCCATTAATGTTGCAAGTTGTTATTATAACATCCTCTCAAATATGTATTGTTAAACTATATTCATTTACAATAGTTCTATCAATTTCATTTATAGTCCCATTTTCAACCAAAAAACACAATCTATTTTTGATGTTCTTGGTGGTAGAAAATATAAAAACAATAATTTCCAGCATTAAAATTTTAAAAGTATATGTTTACTATTTTTTATTTTATATAATTTATAATTGATTAATTAAATAAAATTACTCTTTTTAAAACATTATACAATACATAGTAAACATGGATGGAATTATTCTTTTATATGTAAGGAAATAGGCCCAAGTAAATATTCTAAAATCAATAACTATAAAAAAAATTATAATTCCTACCACAAAGACAAGATATTTGTATAAGTATGAATATATTCTATGTTAATATGTCCAATGTATTTTACTGTTATAACTTCTTAAATAACTTAAAACATTCTCTATGACGTTTTTATTTCATATATGATTTATATTCATAATATTTTTCCAATTTTAACCAAGGAAGATGTAAAATTTGGTGGTTATTTGATTACATGTGCATCTTGCCTAAAATTTTCTTGAATGAACCTATTATTATATAGAATATTATCTAACTTTATATCATTCAGAAAATTAAACTTTATATTTTTTATATCCATAAAATTAATAGAATAAATGTAATATTTTTAGTGAGAAAAATAAATATATCTTTCTTAAAAATAAGGCACATGTAATTTTGATAATGAAAATAATTTCATCAATGCATGACTATGATATAGTAATAATATTATATTTCAAAACTTCAATACAAAAAACATTAGAGATAATATGATATTTATAAATACGAACTTCACCAAAGTCATTAAACTTCCCTTTTATATGACTCCAAAAGTGTAATTTCTTCCATCATAAAAAATTTAATTACAAAAACATTTATGCATCTCATGTTATATGCCTGGATAATCCCCTAACCATATAAGAAGTCTCCATTTTGATAGTTCTAATTATTATTTCCTGCAAATTCATATTTATGAAATTTTTAGTACTTATGAAAATTTGGTTAAAATTGGGTTACAAAAAAATTTCTTCAGAACCCAAATATATTTTAAACAAGTATTGATTCATAATATTAAATTTAATGATTTATAAATTAAATATGCATCATTTTTAAATGATTGTGTCCATATTAAAAAATATCCATTTATATAATGGCATTGAATTCCAAATCAAAATCATGAAACAGTACTTACAAATATATTATAAATTTTTATAAATTATCACTTCTTAATTTTTTGTAATTTATTTTTATATCCCTGTCTGATTTTATTTTAGTTCATTTTTTTTCATGGATGTGATTTAATCATAGATTTATATTCCTTCCAAAAAAGTATAAAAATTATTCTTCAAACATCCAATTTAATTTTCATGGAATTAATTTTACTTTTAAAGAGCGTGAAAGTCATCACATAAGTATTTGAACTTATTAATTTCGAATTTATTTTTTAAAAAAACAAATCATTATAATTTCCATTTCCATAATTAATGGAATTTTTTATTATCTAACAATCTTTTTTTCTTCAACATTAAATATATTCATTTCATTCAGTTCCTTTTAAAGTAATTAAATTTTTATAAAATCTTTTTTTTAGTCTTCAAAAATAATCTTTTAAATTATAGTAGAAGTCCTTTTAGAATCATGTTCAATGGAACCATAAAATATCACTCACCTGATTTAAAAATGACTTATTATTGAATTTTTTCAATTCATTTTCTATTAAATATTCATCATATGTATTTAAATCCCATATACATCTCTATTAAGATGTTAAATCTCTATTCTATTAAATTTCTTACCTCTTTTTATTTTTGTTCATTGTCTATATTTTTGGATTTATGTTTGATTTTTGCTTTTATAATATATTCATAATAGATTACTTAATGATAATCATTGGAGATAACATTACCTTCCCTATATTCTTAATAATCATATCTTGGGTAATCCATTATATTTTATCTATAATACACTACTAGAAATTCGGTCTATAACCACGGTTTTAAACCATGGATATAGGTCCTCAAATCGTGGATATAGGTAATAGCCATTGTTTGAGGAATCGTGGATAAGTTTGGCGTGGCTATAGGCCGAAACCTATATCCACGGTTTCAAACTGTGGCTCTAGATCTATAGCCACGGTTTGAACCGTGGATATATGTATACAACCACGGTTCAAACCGTGGTAATATCACTATAACCACGGTTTAGAACCATGGAAATACAAGAGGACATATAATCTTTATTGCCACGGTTTAAAACTATGGAATTTGACCTATAGCCACGGGTTTTAACCGTGGTAATTAACCTATAGCCATGGTTTTAAACTGTTGCTATATGGTCTGAAAATATATAAAAACACCCCCCCCCCCCCCACCCCCACTGCACAGCCCCCCCACCCCCCACTCCCCTTACAGCCCCCCTCCACCCTGCAGCCCCCACCCCCTGTAATGCCCCCTGGGACAGCCCCCCCCCCCCCCCAACTCCCCTTGGAGTAGACAACCTCCCCTGCAGCCCCCCTCCCCCCTGCAAAGCCCCCCTGGATAGCACCCTCCCCCATGTAAAGCCTTTCTTGGACAGCCCCCCCCCCCCTTCCTAGAAAGCCCCCCTCCCCCCAAAAAAATAGCCCCCACCCCAACTACAGCCCCCACCCCCTGCAAATCCTCTGTTGGACAGCACCCCTCCCCCCTGTTGGGTTGAGAGGGAACTAGATGTTTGTTGTTGGTATTTGGGTGAGGGTTCTGGTTGTTGGACTTGAGTATTTTTTTGAGGTGATGTTGGATGGGGTTGGGATACTCTTGTTAGTGCAGTGTTTGGATGTGTGTACATGGAGTGTCTTGGATCTGGTGAAGTATGATGTTATGCCTTCCATTTTTATCTCTTTGGTTTCTAGACTCATGAGGTCGTTGGCTATTGTTTCATGTGGTTGGAGTTGGTTGCAGGTGGCTTTGTGGTACTTTAAGGTGTGGTTTCATGTGTTGTGGGACTCTCTTCTTATCAGGTCTTCAACCAGTTATAGGTAGCCTTGATTTTGTGGTGTTGGGGTCTCTGGATGGAGCTACTGGTTCTGCTAGCAATGGGTCTTCTGCAGGGTAGAGGGGATGTGTTGGCAGTGCAGCTGTTTTGATGCTTGGGCTGGTTTCTTGCTTCCATTGTTACAGGTTTTCTTTCCTTCCACTGGTTTCTCATCGAGGAGTGGAGCATGCTAGTTTTGGAGCATCTTGTGGTGGATTTGATGGTTTTTGTGGGTTTTTGTGTTTTTTTTCTTGTGTTGGTCTCGGATATCTTTTTTTGGGTTCTCATTATAGGTTGTGTCTGGTGCATCTTACTGTGGCTGACCCATAAAGGTGTGTTCTTCTAGTTTGGCAGGGGCTATTACGGATGAATGATTCCTCCTTAGTTGTTGTTTTCTTCTTGTAGGTCTTATGGCTTCCCTTGTGCTAGATGCAGGCTCAGTTGGAGTGGGATTCCCTTTAATGGTATTTGGTTTAGGTGACTTGTTGTGAGGCATGGTCTTTTTTCATGGTGTTTCATTGGGTAGGAAATATTATTTTACAATGTTTCTTGTCTGGATATTTTTTTGATGGTTTCTGAGTTGATGGTTTGGATGGGTTTCTCGGTGCAGGTGGTTTCTTGATGGGGCATGTGGATGGTGTCTGTCTCTTGGTTAGTGAGGTTGCATGTTTTCTTTTTTAGAGTAGGTTTATAGTAGAATTTGGGTTGTAGATTGCTTCTAGTGTGCTCGTGGATTGGTGGGCTGAAGAGAATAGTGTGCCTACTCTCCTAGGTTTTCTATAGGTTCTTGGGGATTCCTTGGTCATTGACTGGTGGTTGTCCTAGGGCTAGTGTGGGATAAGGTTTCCAGTGGTGCTTGGTTGTTGATGGATAGAGGAGTGGTGTTGGATGGTTTGAGGTGTAGATTAGGACGGTTTGGGAGTAGTTTGGTTAGAAGTCTATTGGGTGGGCGTCAGTTGGTTTGTAGGTTACATTGCATGGGGCTGGTCTTTGCTGGGTTCGGTGGTCAGGTGTCATGGGTGTGCTAGAGTTTTTCTTTTTTGTCACATGGTGAAATTTTTTGTCGGTTATTTGTTTGTTTGGTGTGGTGCAGGCTCATATGGACTGGTGTGTGGGAGTGGTTTTATATAGGTGGTTAGGGGCTAGTCATTTATTGGGAGGATTCCAGTTTCTTTTCCTGTTGCTACATTTTTGGGATTCGAGTGGAGCTTTATAGGGTGGTGTTTCATGAGTCAGTGTGTGCATCTGTGTCTGTGTGAGTGAGTGGATTGTGTAGTGCCAGTTGTTGGTGGTGTGTTATAGTGTGCATTTATCGGTTTGGTGGATGTAGATTCAGAGTTTGTCTTGCAGTTTGGTTAGCTTGTTCCTTTTGGGAATCTTCTTTTCACTTGTAGGGCTTTCTTGCTGGGTTCTTGGGTTTTTCTGTCGCTACTTTCTATGAGTGCGTAGGTGATTTCTCTACAGTGCTCGAGTGCCACTGGATGGGAGGGGGATGCACCCTCTCTCCTGTTTGTTTTGTGTCTACCCATATCCTTCTTGATGTGATTAATAGTAATGCTATTTGCCTCTCATGGAGTATGGAAGGGCTTGGGGCGGCTCTTAGATGTTCCCTTATTCCCTAGTTTCTGTTACATGTGCTTGCAGTCTATGACTTCTTGGTTATTTCTTCATGATGTCATGGTTTAGTTACTATTTTTTTTGCTGCATTCGTGGATGTTGCTTTTCAAGTTTGGAAGCGAACCTCACCATCTGGTTTCTGTTTAGTTGGACATCGTAGGGTCTCATGTTCGCTTATTTTCTTGGTTTCTTGATGTTTAATGGGAACTTTTCTTGGTTTCCATGTCTTGATATGGTTGAGTTATGAATTTGGGATCTTGGGTCAACTATCATTTCACCTTTGAGTGATCTGTTTCAATTCATCTTTTCATTGATATTTATAGTACTATTTTTGCCTTGCAAAAAAACTAAAAAAACATAAAACTTATAATAACACTAAAAAAATCTACAAACCATAAAACAACTTAAAAATGAAGGTGGAAGGGGGCTGGTGTGGGCTAGATGTGGATGGATCAAGGCCAAATCACGGCATTACCACAGTGTTACCGCGGCGTGACTGCAGCCAGACCGCGGCATGACCGCGGCATGACCACGACATGACCGCGGCGTGACCGCGTCCTGACCGCGACATGACCGAGGTGTGATCACGGCCTGACCGCGGCGTGACCGCGGCGTGACCACGGTGTGACCGCAGTGTGTCGGCCCGGTCTAGCGACATCCGCAAGGCAGCATCTTCCACTTAGTTTCAAATAGGATGATATGGATGGCATGAGAGGATGTTTTCTTAGAATATTTAAAGAAAATAATGCTAATCTATTATTACTAGAGGATTAGATGAACCCTGATATACCTAATTCGGTGAGGGCTCGAATGATGGTGGAAGGGGACTTGTTGCATGTGCTGAGAAGATGGTGCCGGCTGATTCGATGGTGGCAGGGGGGCTGTTGCGGGCTGGATTGCGGGTGGCAGCGGGCTGAAATGAAGGTGGAAGGGGGGCTAGGGTGGGCTGGATGTGGCTAGAGTCGGGCCAAATCATAGCATTACCACGGCTTGACCGCGGCGTGAACGCGGCAAGACCGCGGCGTGACTGCAACGTGTTGGCCTGGTCCAGCGATATCTGCGGGGTAACATCTTCCACTTAGTTTCAAATAGGATGATATAGATGGAATGAGAGGATGTTTTCGCATAATATTTAAAGAAATTAATGATAATTTCTGATGACTAGAGGATTGTATGACCCATTATATACCTAATTCGGTGAGGTTTGGAGATCTAGCAATGTGTGGGAATACCTAGAGAAATTAATACCCCATGGGATCAGGAAAATCAAAGGTTACATAACATGCAATCTGACATTACGAGTACTATGGGACCCCTAGGCTGTGGAACTGGGCTTTTGGTAGGATTTAAATATCACATTCCATGTGACATGGTCACACAACATGGGACCCATCTTAAAAGTCTAACAGCACTTAAAGAGTGTCTTGGTTCAAACAACTATTTTAATAAAAAGAGGGAAACCCCCTATAGGGATATAAAAAGGGTCAAGTACGATGTCTTCTTTATGAATAACAACGACATCAAGTATAAGGAAAACATCAATGCAATAATGTTAGGCAAGGTATACCACTGTGAGTTTTTGTAGACAGTGCCCCTCCGTTGGAGTGGTTTTATTACAAAACCATGACTTATTTATCAAACGAAACAATTATCTTAACTAAAACTTATTCAAAAATTATAATTTAAAATAAACATACAGAATTAAGAAGGCAACTAAATGCAATTTAAAACATTCTTTAATTAAATATTCTAGGAGAGGGACCCTACCTCAACCTCAAGGCGCGTTTGCTTTTGACGACGACAACTCGAATCTTCCTTTTTTCTGATTGCATGCATATGCAACTACACAAATATATAAGGACACCTATCCCCTATGTACATATTTTCATGGCCAAATATGCACAAGGGGGTCCTTAGATATATATTTATACTTTCATATACCCCTTCACACTTACACATGTATGTGTTTTTCATATCCATATATAAGCACACCAAGCCCCAATATATATATTCATACTGCCATGAGGGAATATATATAAAGGGGGAACTTATATATATATATATGCCTACCTATGCATACAAATGTAATCCTTCGTCAACGGCAACTCAAAACCACCTCAATGAAATCCAAAAGGCACTGCAAAAATATTAGAAACCCAAAAATCACAAATTCCCTAATTAAAATTGGGCCAAAGAATAAAAATAGAATAAACCTTACCCAAATATGATGTTGAAATCATTGTCATCGATGGTGTTGGATAGAACCAACCTCATCATAAGAAACCACCTATAAGAAAATTGTGGGAAAAATTGAGATATAACAACTTCTTATATATATGTGATCAGTGTGTCAACTATACATGATAAATGATACATGAATCCATTACTAACAACGAAAAAATAATATTTCTAGCTATGAACCTCAGTTCAAGCCATGAAATTCCCAAGGGTAGGGATTCATGGTTTAAAACCCCTTGTCAGACCATGAATCATGCATATGTGGATTTATTTTAATAGGTTAAATTCTGTCTTTTTCTGGGTCAAGTGTTTCACAATGATGTTACTGAAGAAATTATCAAGTTTTCATAGCCGGTTATTTGGGTTTGATGAAATTAAAACAAATATTTTAATTATGTTTGAGATTTTTATGATAATTCTTGGTTGATGTTTTCTCAAAATGAGGACACTGTCATCTCTAAAATGAAGGAAATTTCATTTTCTACTATTTAGTTGGGTGAAACTTTCTACTAGTCCACGTTGAAGGCTTAGGGATATCATGTAAAACAAGTGAAAATGTCATTATAAAGATCCACAACCAATTTGAATATCATATACACATTATATAATAATGAAAACAGGTTTTTAAAATACTCGAGCAATTATAGAATTCAAATTAAAGGGTTAGGCAAAGGAAACGTACCTCAACCTCAAGGCGCTACTTTTAAAAACAACTTGAATCTTCCTTTTTTACCTCAAGGTGTGGCTTTTAACGACAACTCGAATCTTCCTTTTTTTCCGCTTGAACGCATATGCAACTTCACATGTGTTGGGGGGTAGTTAAGCCTGCACCAAAACATTGCAACATTCTTGGTGAGAGGACCCAGATGGAGGACAGGAAGAACCCTCCCGTAAGTCATGATGTCTCAGAGTCCCGTCTTCACATGCGCTCCATGCCACATTGGGATTACCAACTTCAACCTGGAAGACACGAAATGCCTAATTTAAGAATAAAAGGATAACTATTGAAGTTCAATAATCATTTATCATACTTGTAATTCATGAAAAGTCTTCAACATTGAAGAAACTATTTCTCCGGACTCACGGCTAATTTTTTTCACCCTTCTGGTATGACATTGAAACAATGCTGATGGAGTGATTGCACTCTCTTTGGTTCCTCTCCTATCAAGGTGAGACAAATTGAAAATCTGAACCTATGGGGAAGAAAAGGAAAGCATTGTACATGAGCATGACTTCGAGATAGAATAAGCAAGGAAACATTTAACCATTCCCAGCATTACTTCTACATCGCCATCTCCAGAGTCCACTAGACTATTTAGAGTTTCAGGAACAAATTCCGTACAAAAAATGATGGAAGAATGATTGGTCTTAATACCATGCAGAAGCTTGCGGCATGAATAGCTCCATATTTTCAGCTGCACCAATTTCAAGCATTAGTGATTCACATCCCAATCCCCACACATATAATGGCATGCTTTTTTTCATTTTCCCTATCTGCACCCCACCCTCCCCCAAATTCAGAAGCTGTTACAAGCTGTAGTTCAGGTAAACGTTTTCCCCCCACCCCCTTACAAACGCATACACAAACAGGCCCCAAAATGTCAATGTAAGTCTGCACATCTAATCAATAGGTGAAGTGTTGTATTTGGGTAAAGATGAAAACTAAAACCCCAAAATTCCAATCAAACAGGCACCGCCAGCCTCCACTGCCCCCCCCCAATCCAATTGCCACTCTAATATCCACAACAGCCAAAATCATAATCCAAAGAGCTTATGGTGAATGATTAAATGGAACTGATGGAGGTTCTATGTTTTTTTATGTGAACAATTGTGCATCACTCATTTCCATCTCACATTATATCCTTGCCTACCTAAATTGCAACATTTCATTAGCCATGACCTGCATCAAAGTCATTAGTGGTTTAGTGACACCCACTCAAAAATGAACACTTAATGTCACCAAAATTCAATCCACTTCTCCAATACATAGTTCTCGTAGGATAATGTTGATCATGAATAGACATTAGAGATGACGGTCTCTCACATTACCAAAATCAAAAGCATAAACCACTACCACTCCAAGCTTTTCATCTTAAGGACTTGACACATCCATCTCAAAAATTCCAGATAAATGAACTGCACTGATAAGAAATTTACGGCTGCATTTGATATCACTTATAAAAAATTGTTTAAAGCACTTATCAATCATAATAATTGTTTCAAAAAAATAAGTAGCATTTATTTCATTTTTTGAAAAAACACTTGCACTTAGATTTCTGGGGGAGGGGGCATTCATATAAATGGCATGAAAAATACTCTTTAATTAAACAATCTGAAGAAAAAAAATTATTCACTCTGGCATGTTTAGAGGTTTAGTTTTAGAATTATGAAATTACTTATTGTTTTTAGAAATAATATATATTATTCACGATTACTATAGGTAAAGAGGAAGATGTAACATTTAAAATTTTCTTAGTGGGAAGAATATCATTGGGCCCATGTCATCATATAGTAGATTCAATGATGATAAATTCATTATCACTGTTGAGAATTTTAAATCTAATAATGATGAAACACCAAAGAATAATAAGTTGTTAAATATTCGATTTTATCACTATAGGATAGATCCGTAAATTCCATGAGCTCAACTTTATCTCGGGGATGATTCTAGAACATTTATATTTTTAAATATAACACCAAAATCTGATCGTGATACATCTTGGTCATGTTTTCTCATACCTGAATCCAAGAAATATTAGAATAATATTAACATATAATCAATCTATAAGAAACACTGTTGTGTGAACATTTATGTAGGGAATCAACCATGAAAAATAATAATAATTCTAGTAAACATATACTATATCAATTGGTATGTTTTTTTGGGTAAAGATATCAAAATATAAGAAAGAATAAGATCACATGAAATCTTGGTTAAGGTTGAGAATGTGGAAGTTTAATGTCATTGCGTCACATTCTATGAGGGAATGGTGACAATGTAATTATTACATCAAGGATAACTTAAATAAATAAAAAAGAATTGGATTATCTAACATAATGCGAAAAAAAGAAAACAATGTTTCCATGTGCCATAATATTTATAACATGTCAATGGATAAATTAATCGTGGAAACATCATATTCTCATGTGCCACAATAAGTCTTGGTGAAATATGACACAAACCGTACCAAAAAAAATAAATATTAAAAGATATAAATATGAAAGGATAATATAGGTAGAAGAGGAATATTTACCTCTATCCATTTAAAGTAGAAGAACCCCATAAGGCATTTTTAGAGGTGGAATCTAGAATAACGATTTTTTTATCCCTAAAAAACTACACCCATCCCTACAGGGTAACTAATCCACCTCCAATATGTACCTGATGGCCCTTATAAAAGGTCCGCTACACTTTCCAGCCCATCGAGTACCTGGTACCCCTCCATCGGGTACCTTATAAAGGGTGTTGTTTTTTACAAACCCATTAGGCGGCACCTAGTGCCTCCCAATTGAATACCCAATAACTACTGCAGTTTATTTCTGTTAGCCACCACCTTAAGATTTGGAAACCAACCCTCTAAATAACAATTAGCCTCAAATGAAAATACATCCCAGAGATGTATTAACTCTTGAAATTCCAATTCATATCCCAATTCTCAAAAATCTCCATTTTTGAGGAAAAAATCACATTTCCTCTAAAATTACCAACCCTCTAATTGTGTGGGTCATTAAAAACTTTCAACCATAAGAATTTCAATCCTTGAGAAGCGTCTAGGATGATCCTCGGATTCCCAATTTATCCATAAAAAATTGATACCATCACTTTTTATCCATTCCAACTATCCACAACTCCACCATGCAAGTTCCCAATCTAGACTAATTGGTTCTTCACTAAGAACCACTTGTCCCTCACTCCACGCCTATCAATTATAATTAGAATAATGTATCTAATTCAAAAACCTCTTTACCATACTCAAACATGTGAAAATATTCCAGTTTACTCCTACACACTGATAAAAAATAATGAAGACATAATTGTTTATAACAAGGAGGAGGAGGATCACCTGAAGTGGGTTGGCCGCATCGGAGGCACGCCGAAGGAGGTGGCGAGGCCACCTAGGAGCAGCGTTGGTGGGGGAGGTGTGACGTCCTGCGTTCTGTGGCAGCGACTCAAGGTGGGGTTGCCTTGTTCGATGTTAGCGATAGGCACTATCCCAAGGGGAACCGTCGGTGGAGGAGGATCGGGGATAGGATAGGTCTCCATGGCTCAGGGAAGGAGGGTTGCGTGTAGTGGGTATCGGGGAGGAGGGCGCCGCCATCAGAGATGTTGAGGGTTCAGTGGGTCGCGAAGGGCACCATCAGTGGAGGAGGATCAGGTAGAGGAGAGGCTACGATGGGTTGGGGAAGCAGGGTCGCGCGTAGTGAGAGACGTCCAGCGTTCAGAGGGTCACCGCTGTGAGATATCGAGTTTCAGAGGGTCGCGATCGCAGGAGGACAGAGGATGAGCCCGACGCGATTTGAAAAAAAAATTATCGGGGGAGAATAAAGGAGGAGGCTGATGGGATTTGGAAAAAAAAAAAGACAACGCAAATTTTTATCCATAGGGTATATACAAAATCATGGCAATAAACTAGCAATAGCCACGGGTCTATAAAACTGTGGCTATGGCTAAAATTTCTAGTACTGATATCATTTATTTAATTTGTAAATTAAATTTTCTACTTCAGAAACATCATCTATTTCACTATACTATAACTTAGAATTAGAAGTGTAAAAAAGTAAAATTAAAATATAATTTAAATGAAACAACTCTTATTTTTATAATTTCATAATCTGTAATATATTAATGTTCCTATTCATATTATAGTCATGAACTAATATGTTTATCAAATGTATATTATTTTATATTTTCACTACCATAAATAGAAATATGTTTGCATGCCACTCCTTTGGTAAATATTAAAGACCTCTTTAAAAAGGAAATTATTGTACAAAGGATCTACTGATGTACTCATACCATTAACAATACTGGTTAATCAATGGAAATTTTGATTTATTATTTTTTTCACCAATATTAAAATCATTATAGTCACCTAAAATCATACCATGTTTAGTTAGTTTTAAATAATATATTCTAAATTGTGTGATTTTTAATATTCTCTGAATATCAATGGTATTTTTTCTGAAGATAAATGGATAAATATAACACATCAAAAAACAAAATATAAAATAATGATCTCCTTATAATTTAGAACATGTGAAATAAAATCTTTTCTAGTCATGTAATCTAGATCGGTCAAATGTAATGTGTATGATTTTACTATAACACAACATTGACCAATTTTCACAATTTATAGAAATATTCCATCTTAATGAACTAATATCTCTTGTAAGTACCATAAAAAATATAGGTATTTGATGAATTTATACATTCTTAAAACCTGAATTTTCCATCTCAAATTGATATTTTTTCTTATACAGTTATGCCTAAGAAGACTATAGTAGAATAATTCTATTTATACACACACTATAAAAAGGATAAATATCTAATAACAATTTTTTTCCTAGAAGGTGGGATAGTTGAATTATTACGAGGGGTGAATGGACCATTTTAAAAATATAATTATATCACTAAAAAAATAATTAAGAAGTAAAAAATAAAATATATTAACTTAATAATTTTCATAGAAATATGGATTAAAGTACTCATATTTCTACTCTTCACATCTCTTCATAACAAAGAGAAATGGAACCCACTAAAATACTAACTTATGAAGTGTATTCACAACCCAATTCTATCCACCTTTTATAAGAAAGGAATAAATAGAAGATATGAACTCTTAATGAAGATTCACAGGCCAATTACAACTAAATTTTTTAACCAAGATCCATTATCAAAATATCTTGTATTTCTAAACATAAAGGAAAATTACAAGAAATTTCTTTTACACACCTGAACACATAACCCAATGTACCTTTTCATGGTTTATATAACAAACTCCGTCTTACTTATGGATGAAAATGAAGAAACCAAAAAAACCAAAATTTACAAAACATGGGAAGAATATAACACTAAATAAACTGGTTTAGTCAATATAGATTTGAATGTTGAGGAATAGGAATATTTAATCTCTATAGATGTTTTTTCATTAATGATTTATTTCATCTAAAAAGAATCACTTGATTAGTGAAAAATATAACACGTATAACACATGATGTTCATGGATGTATATTTCAGGGGTTCTATTGAACACTTTTTACACAGTTTCTTCAACCAATGAAAATTGTAAAAAAATAGTTTCATGCATATCCATTTCAATTTTTAATTTCCTAAATATAATCATAAATTTTATCTCTCAATGATAGTGAACTAATTTTATGTTGGAAGCAACTTTTATTATCTGTACAAATAAAACAATTTTAAAAATAAAATTATTAAAAAAATTAATGAATGAAAATTTAATTATAGTGATAATTACTTTCTATAAATGTGTATAAATCAATTATATTAAAACTAATAATCATTTAATAGTTCCAAGATAATCATTCTTAACAACATTCTATAAATACCATGAAAAATCATACTTTTCTTTTACTTTTACAAATATGAAGCATTAATATAAAAACACACCTCATCCCTTAAAATTTTTATTTTATTTTATATAAATTAAACTGAATCTAGTTTTCATATATTCAAAATAATGAATAAATAAAGAAAAAATAAATAAAGGAAAACAAGTAACATAAATATGTTGTTGATTGAAATACAAAAAAAAATAAAAAAATAGAATATTTTGTGATTTTTGAAATACAAAGGTTGGGTCATATAGAATTGTGTAACACTTCTGAAATCATGGGAATTTCAATTCAAAAAGAATTATACATTCCATAAGTTATTGATAATAAGTATTTATGATTTTTAATGTTGTAATAAATTATATATCATAATTCATTTGATTCTGAAAGTCTTCCATATCCAGTAAGACATTATATTTCAAATAAGTATTTTTGTTTTATGATAATATTGTCATATAATGTGTTAATTTTCATATGAATTTGATATCATATATGACATATTAACACATAATAATTTAAAAATAACATATTTATTTTATAAATCTATAATACATTATACTATGGAAGATTTTGATTTTGTAAGACTTTAGATCACATAAATAATTTTGTTCATATGTCCAATTTTTTATATTCACAGAGGAAATATAATTTCAACAATATTATAATAGATCAGTGAGTATTAATTTACCACATAATTTTTACATTATAATTTCTAAAAATTATGAAAACATCAAAATGTATGATACTCAATTGGAAAATAAATTTATAATTAAAGATTACACAAAAAATTAGGAAATAAAATTAATAACGAATATAAAATAAATAATTTCAATATCATTATTTATTCCTACATGTAATGTAATATTAAAATAATGAAATAAAATATTTACTAAGAAACATATTTTATATGCAATAAATAAAATGATATTATTTTAATTATCAACAAAAATTAAGTAGAAACAATCTACTAAAAAATTGTGAGGTCAACCCTTCCATTATATCATTCATCTTCATCTTTCCCTCTTCATCTGTGAACATTAGGATTATTTCTTCACACTATTAAAATGTGAGTACATATTTCATTCTACCATTTACATTATTTTTTGTTCCATTCTCATTTCATGATAGGGGATTAGAAATTTCAAATGGTGATTCAATAAAAGTATGGTAAATTTTCATAATTTTGATTGGGTCTTCATGTTTGGTTCAAAAAAGATGTTTTTAAAAGTTAGTTTCTTTTATAGAATATTTTTTAGGTTCATAAATATTTCAAAGTGAGTTTAGTTATAGATATCATTCATTTTATGCGATATTGACTATTTATTCATGTTTACAAAATTCGGGATTTTATGGATAATAGGTTTTGGTGTTTACTAAGGATGGAACACACCATGTATCCCATGGTTTCTATTTCATGGATCAGCCTAGTTATTTTTTTTAGTTATATAATTTTTTTTTTATTTTCAAAATGAATAATTTGGGGAGCATGATTAATGATATAGGTTCTCATTGGATTATTGTTTTCCCACAAAATCATGGATTATTATCTTGACGCATGAATGATATAATTGGATTTTAGTCATCATTGATATTAATCATTTGGATTGTGTTGACCTATGTCTTTATTATTTCCTTATACAATTTTCTTATTAGTTTTACTGATTTTTCTAATAATATTTTGTTATTTCAAAAATGAGATGGAATTATATTAGATTAGTTGTCACCATAGGGAAATATAGCTAGAAAAGTGCTTTGTTTGGGGGAACCTTTATTAAAGACATTTATGCGGCTTATATTATTGATTTTCGTAGTAGTGTGACTTAGTTTCCAATACAATTTCAAAATTAAAATGGATTTTCTATTAGAATTTAATTATAATTTACTTTTTAATTTTAGAATAAAATATCAAAAATATGGAAATGAATAGTTTAAAAGAAAGGTTTTGAAATGGAATATAAAAACATAGTGATGGTTTTCTAATATCCTTTTTACATGATTTTTGCCTTAAGGACATGGCTGAGTATGCTATTATATGATTCCATTTTGTAAGCATTTATAAATTAGGAATTTTACATTTTTTATAATTAAATTCAAAAAACCAATTTTGATAAATTGTTGTGTTGGGATGACCATAAGAGGGTAATGTATTCATTTATCAGTAACGAGTGTTTTTTTGAGTCATCCTAAGTTATGGATGCCTTTATGTTATCTCTTTTTATATGATAATGAATAATCGTATAGGAATAAAACTAAAATATTCCCCAGCGTAATGAGTTTCATAGGTTAAGTTGAGATGTTTAATATGTTCCTTCTTTGTTCACCTTCATTTTAATCTTAGGATACCCATTGAATTGTATTTTAGATTAGGATTATTATTACCACTAACTAATTTGAGTTTATTCATGGGATCCTAGGGATTAATAGTGATAAATAATTAATGAAATGTGATCAACTTATAGGTTGACGATGGAATGGTGTGGTACATCGTGTATGGTATTCAGTGATGTAGAGGGATCTCACAATCAACATTCATGTATAAATTCCTATTCTTGATGAGTTTTTGGCCTCCATAGATCCTTGTATGATGGACCAATTGGTTAGACATAGTGCTAATTACTAAAGATTACCTTAGTATCTTTTTATTGATTGAAAATTATGTATTTATGGGATGTAGTTGAGGGAAACGTGTGCTAATGGTCTTAAACTAGATGTTGAGCTTTAGTCCATGTCATGGTATATCCTTATTTTCATGGGGGAATGATGTATGACTCTATGAAATTTTGTAACATTAATAATCTTTCACATTATGAGCTAACATTATAATTACAATGATCATACATTCCAAATTCTATCGTACTCAGTTATTCGTTATATGATGATGATATTTAAAATTTTAAACACATTACTTGGTTTTTTAATTTTTAGAAATTAAATAAATAGACATAATAGAATATTTAAAGTACTAAGAAGTAAAAAACATTTATAAAACATCAATATTTATATTGTTAGAATATTTTAATCCCTAAAAAATAACAAAATTGTTTTTCTAGATGGAGATGCATTTATATGGTCTTGTTGGGGGTGAATTAGCAAGTTTGAAAAAAAAAATTATTATATCAAAGCTTTAATATATATAGATTCTGAAATTTTAAAATAAAAATTAAAGGAATTTTTATATTAGTTCATATCCAAGTGATCATAGATATACTCATCACTTTTCTTTATTCTTGAGACAAATAGAACCCACTAAAATACTAAAGTTTTATAGGGAGTCACAATATATTTACAGACTTCCTTTTCTTGTAGAGGGATGACAAACACAACAAATTATTTTTAGATGGGGTAAAATCATTTTAAAACCTCAATTTATAAACCTCAATTAAAAACCAAATAGTTTAAAAAATTTCACCCAACCAGCACTACCCAAACATACCATTTAATGTCTATATAATAGCATAGGTCCTCAATTTGAAATAAAAATCATAAACCAATACTTAAAAAACATAGAAATGGATGAGGTAAATATAAAACCCCAACAAAGTATTAAATTTTGAATGATTTAATCTCAAGGTAGCTTGGATCCTTTTATGACTAGTATAGTGTCTCAAATTGGAGTCTAGTAGAACCTATTTTCGCAGAAGTTATCATAAATGTGTATAACTTGGTATTCCAAACTCATTAAGTCACGCATCATCTCTCTGATTTCATGTTTCACAATTCATTTAAATAAGACACGGTTATATTGGTCCTATCAGTCTCTATTTATATATATTTTTAACATTATAGATTCAAACATAAAACGTTGGGAAAATTATATCCATTGAATAATTTTTATATCCAAACACATGTAGTTATGAATTTCATGATAATGAACTACTTCAATGTTGTTAAAATATTTATAAATAAACATCATGATCATTTGATGATTTCCCAAAAAGTGAGACATGATTTAATATTAATTTAATGCATGTGATTTCATCATTTAATCCCCCCATATAGAGATCATGCATCACTATAAATAATTACCCAATTATAAATTCAAAAAAATTGTATTTCATTAGTATTTGTAATTAAATAAACAATAATATTTGAAATAAGTTTAATAGATAATCCTTTAATTTGAATAAAAATTCATAAGATATTTGATTGTAAAATATATACCTTTCATAAGATACATTTCTTTTATAAGATATTTTTCCTTCAGATAAGATATTTCATAAGCTTAATATATGTTTTCATTGTGTAAGATATTTTTAATGCATGTTAAAATTTTCATATCATTTAAGATATTATAATTCATAAGTCATTTAATTCTATAAAACATTATTGACATCATAATATATGTGAAATACTATAATAAATTTTATATTTCTAAAAAATTGAGTTATATAAGACTTTCTTATAATGACTATGATATTATAAAATATTATAATAAATTAGATATTATTTTTGATATTTTTTATGGATATAAGTCTTTTGAAATCACATAATATATTTTGAAAATTTATAATACTTTGAAACCCATGTAATATATTTATAATTTGTGAGATTTCAAATTTTTATGGAATTAAATAATTTTTCAATATATTAAAATATTTTAAGATACTTAAAAGCTCCATAAAATTTATCACTTTTAGTTATTTAATATAAATTTATACTTAGGTAAAAATTTTAAACCATTAAAAATAAAATTATTTCGAAAAAAAGTAGATGGGTGGCCAAAATAATAAAACAATTAAAACAAATTAAATATAAAAAAATAAAAAGTAAAAATAAATATTTACCATCATTTTTGTAACCAAAATTAGTGTGAAAATTAAATAAGTTAAAAATTTATACTTTTCTAAACTCATGCTCGAGGGTATAATGAAAATTATAAATTTTTTATTGTGAAACATAAAAAATTGTAATGTATCTACTTAAAAAATTTACCATTTTTGATAATTACAAATATGGTTATCTGACATATGAAAATAATTCTTGTTTTTTTAAATAAAAAAACATATTTAAAAACATACATTCAAAACACTATCCCACTTTGTATATAAATTTGAGTTTTTAAAATGAATTTATGAACAGAAATTCCAACATACATAATTAGATTTGAAAATAGGTTTCAAGAAGATAACTCACAAAAAATGTTATGTATCTGAAAAATAAATATAAACTAAATTAAAATAGTAATGTATTAATTTGTAATATATCAATTTTTAAAATACATTGATTTTTTAACGTATTTATTCTTCTTGTAAGTTATTTTTTTCTTTAAATAAAATGTTTTAGATTCTAATAAAACTTTTCAAACCACATAATATATTTTGCTAAATAATACATTTCATTTTATAATATTTTACTTACCATGTATGATATTTGAAATAATATGAGAAATTTAACATTACCAAGAAAGAACCTCATAGAATATTACTATAATAAATATTGTAATATATTGTCCCATGATACATTTGGAATACATTAATATATTTTGAGTACACAAAAGTCTTTTAAAATTGTCTTATATATTTAGAAAATTTATAATACTTTATAAACTATATAATATATTTATACTTTGAGAAATTAATAAGGCTTTTAGTTTAGTTTTATGTATTTATATATATCTAAAATTTTAAAAAATTCAAAAAAGAATGTTTTTGGAAAAAAAATTTAATAGCGGAATGAATAAAATTATAATAAATATTAAGTAAATATATTTTTTAACAAATAAATAAATTCAACATAATTATTTTCTACTATAATAAATTCTATCTCTAAATATGGAAAAGCGATATTCTATTCCAAACTCATATTATAAAGAATAAATAAAATAATAATGGGTTATTAAAAAACAAATAAAATATTTTTGGGTGGATAAAATCTACATAAATGTGGTTTTATCATCATGTGATTTTAGTGATGCTATGAAACTCCTTGGTTGATACTCTAAAGCTCTTAATCCATTCATCCTTCTATATCAAGGTTCTATTACATGAATAATTGGAGGGATATCCTTATAAGAATTCGTAGATTCATTTAGCTTATGGGAATCATGTGAGAAATAATTCATTAAACAGTTTCTTTTTCATCTACATAAATCTTTTATGGAATATTTAGATAGATATTAAACAAAGTATGTTTTTGTTCATCATTATTTTATACAATTCAAAATTTAATGAGAATTTTGTGGTTTTGGTTTTTTGATTTATATATTTATGTTGCTTTTTGATAGGTTTTCTCCCTTTTAAAACCTATCTTTGTTCACAAAATCATCTATATTATTTCTTGATAGATCATTTGAATTGATGAAGAAATTGGAAAATATGATTTTCCACTAAACGGGGTGGATTTTGTAAAATTGTTATTCTAATTCTTTTTCATTTGAGTTCATTCATATTTTAATTCGAAATGGGTGTTTTTATTCATTCTATTTAAATAAAATTCCATAGTCCACCAAAATAAGAAGTTAGGTATGTTGTATGAAAATACTAAAAATAAATCATTTTAAAATATTTCACTATGTTATGGTCCGCTGGTATCTAAGCCATGGTCTATGGTCTAAAATGGTTTAGACAATACCAAAGACAATTCCATCAAATATGTTTTCATACATCTAATTAATTACCTAAAATTCCATATCTATAGTGGAATGGTTATTGCTGAAATATTTTCTTTCCTATAAAATTGCATGGCTAAAACAACTTTGTTGGGTGGAACAGTTTCATTCAAAAATAGATTGTTTTTCTGAAATATAATGACCAAAACATCTTGAATGTCTGGAAACACCGTAAAATATTGTCATAGTTTATGATATGATCATAAAACCAAAACAAAATTTAATATACCAAGGGAAAAACACATTTTCTGTATAAGAATAAAAGAAAATATAATTTTTAAATATTTCAAATACATTTCTCAATCAAAAAAACATTTTGGTTTTTGTGATCTTGCTTTAAAGTATATTTACATTATTTAAAAATAAAAATTTATGAAAATGATTATATTTATTTATGATTAGAATGTAAATATAAATATAAAATGTATTTATATGTAACATTATTTTAGAGAATTAGATTTCTCTAAATGGACACATAGTTTATAAATTTTTAATTATTTGATAGTAAAATTGTTCATTAATATCACAAAATTCTAATATATGAAGGATTTCATATTAAAAACATATAAATGAGAATATTAAAGAGTTCATTTTGAAATAAATATAAAGTTTTTATATTTATATTTCATATTTCATTAAATTATGCTAGGCTTATAAATTATTTATAGTATCTCAATATATTTATTATTTATAAATATTTATCAAATATAGAAATTTATTATTCTTTATTGATTTTGTGTATTCTCTACTTCATTTATTATGAATAAAAATTTTAAATTAATAAATTTGATATATTCCTTATTTAAAATTTGTTAAATTGCTTCATTAAAAAATCATTCATGCATTTATGTAGTTACATTATTTGTATGATAATGGAGTATGTATTTTTCTAAAATTAATTTTTGTTGTTTAGATTATAAATTTGAAATTAAAGGATTATTATGGTTTATAAATATTATGTTTTAAAATTATGATGGAATTAAAATATTATTTTTTTAATCAATCATTGGTTAAGGGACTTTGGGTTAGACTAGTCACTGGCCTATATGATTTTCTATTTTCTAGAAAAAGTGGGTTTTGAATACCACTTTCTTCATTATAATTCTTGTGAGGGTAATTGATTTCATAATATTCTAGGAATTTACATTAACATGATTCATACATATTATATTTGAGATGATTATCGATATATGGGAATAAAGTAAGCCTTAAATATGAGTATGTAACAAAATATATGATTTTTATAAATATTTAATCATAAATAATTTTTAAAATACTTATTTGGATGATTTCATATTGATTCAAAAATAAATAATTTAAATAATTGTTATATAGAACCAGAATATGGGGGAAAAATAGAATAAATTCCCATTAAAAATATATACTCAATGATTCTTTCCAAATAAAACACTTTCCATTACTGCAATCATTCAATCTGGTAGGTTTTGTCAAAGTAAGGATTCCATTGATTATATTATGTAAGTAAATAAAGTAATAATGTGGTATAAATAATTATGTAACTCTTTTTTATCATTTAATTTATGTTACGATTCTCAAGGAAACCTAATGAAAATACTTCAGAGTAATATTATGTTGTCTATTCGTATTATGGATTAGGAAAATAGTGGTTTTCTAAACCACACACAATTCATATATTATATGATTTTCATAATGGACAATCTAAATAGATATTTTGTTATAGTAATTCAAAAGTGGACCCATTTGTTTAGTGAAATGTGGACCTTAGACCACTAATGACTATAATAGATTTAAATAGGGGTTTATCATTTTAATATGATCTCATTTAATATTAATTTAAAATTTTGATTAAAACATGATACTCATATGACTATATATCATGTTGTAGATATTATAGTATTAATATCATCAACCATAGCCTTGTGATCTATACCTGAGATGAATAATTTAAATAAAATAAATTTCATGGACTATAATAACAACTAGAAAATCTTTTTCATATAAGAAATAAAAATTCTTTGTGCTACTATTATACCTTTTTAGGTATCCAATCACTGAATTTATTAAACTTGTGTATCTAGATACTTTTAAGAAGAATATATAAATTCACATAATGTTTCAAAGGAATTATATTAATTATGAATGAGGGATATTCATACTACACTCATAAACTCTATGTGATTGGGTTTATCGATCACTTTATCAGAATAAATTTATCATTTATAGTATATTATTTATATGGAATTCATTATAAAATCAATATTATAAATATTTACGAAAATATGAAAATATTTGATAAATTGTTCGCATATCACCAAAAGTATTGATGATAAATGAACCTAAACTGTTATTTAGAAGCTCTAGAGTTGTGTTTTTTGTGTGGAGGGATAACATTTTATGGTGGATGGAATTTTTTTGATGGTTTAATAGTTAACATTGGTCATTGAAACCTCAAAAATGAATCAGGAAGGAGAATAAATATTATCACCATTTATTTAATTATCTATAATTCTTGTAGGAGTTTATATAGTTAGTCTATATAAGTTATATAATTCAATTATTTTATTACTAAAGGTTGTATGATGAAAAATATATATTTTAAAACTATTATACATTTTTATGTGATCCAAATAAAATTACAGATTAAGAGATGTTGTGATTTTTTATTAAAATATTTAATCAAGATTTTATTAATTCTTAGACTGGATGTAGGGAAATATTTCATGATCTGATAGATCTAAATAATTGTTGTTTACAATTCCCTCATTTCCCATGTGTGATAAGATATTATATTTGTTAAAAAATAATTCATGTAAATAATATGATATCATACACATGGTTTATGTATTCATAGTATTCTATAAATTTTTTAAAAATAAGATAAGGATAAAAGGATTATTGTCTTGGAGAAATGAGTTTATCAATGTTTTTAAAAAATATAGAATCGGGATTACACATTCCATTAATGGAATATTATAAAGAAAAATATATATTTTTTAAGGTATAACCCAAACCAAATAAAAATTTAAATATTATAATAGTATGATAATTTATTTATTAAAAAATTATATTGATATAAAATAAGTTTTATTTCTAAAATAAATGAGTTTGTTTAACTTATAAAGCTATTTTGAAGAGGATAAATTGACTATGATGATAGTGTATGTGTTTTGTACAAAGAGGCGTTCAAAAATAACAAATAAAATATTCAAACTATCAAAATATAATTTAATGTCACTTTATATCCTAAAATATTGTATTAAAATTTTATAATGAATGATATTAATGTAGATTGTTATATAATATTTTCAATTTAACTTGGAGGAAAAAATTTGAATAAAAAAATTCCAACAAGATAATAATGAACAAGAAAATAGTTCTAAGCAGTTAATAATATTTTTTAATACTGATACATTTTGTGTTATGAAGTAAAGATTAGTGAATACCCTGTTCAAAGACTTGAAAATTTGGAATATGGGTCCAAGGGTTTACTATTTTATTGAAAATTATACTCTATAGATGTTATTCACTAAATGTATAAGTTGGGGTATTATTTCATATGATCACTTAGGTATATGTAAGATGTGAAATTGAGATGTAATGAGTTTTAAAAACCCTAAATGTGAAAAAACCATAAGGCCAACATGGTTGTATATCATTTGGGATATGACTAGATATCTGATTTTTTAAATTATTTTAGTTTTCTTAAAAGTGTTTATGAATATGAAATTTATCATATTATACAAAATAAAATCACTAAAATTTCATTCATTCACATTGCGTCTATATATTTCACTAAGTGTAATGATGATTTACCCATCAAAGTAAAACTTTTGGTTATCCCTAATTTATGTTCATTGATGAGTATTATAGGTTATGATGAAATGTTAAGGTTATGTTGAGTTTTATTTCAAGTAGTGATATGAAATACTCTAATTAGGTATAAAATGAGTTTTTCACAGTAGATCAACCACTATATATGCCACATGTTGAGTCATACAATATGTGTTTGTTATTATAGAGATGTATTGGTTGGTTTTTGTTGATTATGAAATTGGATAATTGGATTTGTCTTAAAAAATTTGATATTTCTACTTTCATAAAACTAGTATGAAATCTAGGCCCTTAAAATATATAAACTGAGAAACTATTTGTCTATAGTTAGATATGGTACATGTGATGTTATTATCTACCTGGATAAGGTAATTTTGATGTGCACATCCACATAGATTAAGGAAATATAATGTATTTGTTGACATAGTACACCTAATCTGAGTGAATAAAGAATATATGATTTTCATATTTTAGAATGACATAATACAAGTCCCATAGTCAATTTATATCTTGGGAAAATGAGTTATATGATTTTGCATACTTGTTTATGATACAAGTGTTGGAAACATGTATAGATATTGGTGTGTGAGACCATTGCTTTTTTCATTACAAATAGAGTGGAATTTATGTCTTTTAGAGGATTCAAATTGGTTACATTTATTGATTTATCCATTTATAATTTATTTTTCAACGATAAAAATGATCATAGGATCTCATTTTGGTGTCATGAGATTGAGGATAAGGTTTATTAAAAAATTACGAGTATCCCCAAATATATTTGTTTGGAAAAAGTAAGATACATTTATGAAAATAGATTTATAATATATCTAAAAGTAATTTTTGATGGGTATTTAAATTTTGTTATATATGATGCGACAAAAGTAAAAAAGTATGTTACATTTATAAGGATTTTTGTAAGGTGGTATATTGATAGAAATGATCCCCAATGTTCTGAACCATAACGTGTTGGTTTAAACAACACTATGTTATATCCTTGTATTCACTGTGAAAAAATAAATAAAACTATGACATGGTTGATCTTTCATAAGCATGAAAATTATGAGATAATGTTATAATTACTTTGATATTCCATTTGAATTTTATTATAATCTGTTATTCCTCAATAATGATGTATTTGAATATTTTTTAAATTGTTTATATAGTGACCAAAATATTTCATACAAACGTATCAAATCTTATTAGGTGAATATTCATTATATAACATAATGATCCACACAAAAATCATATGGGTATAGTTCCTTTGGAAACATTCATACATAAAAAATTGGTTTGTTGGATATCTACATCAGAACTCACTTAGTTATTTTTAATTATCACCCTTATCAGACATATGACTCTTAATACCATTCTTCATAACATAGGGGAAAGAAACATGATAACGGGTGTGCTCAATTGATCTGTAAGGGTTACCAATGGAGAAATAAATTCTCACTTGAGAATAACATGATCATGAGGTTATCACACCATAATCATAACATTGTGAAAATAAAACCTTGTATATCATAAATCATAATCTTAAATCATGGCATAAATATTGGTACATTATAAGACATGAATCATTTAAGAATAAAATAACATGAGTCATGAGAGCATAACATTGTCACAAGATTTATGTTTGTGTCATACACGTATTCCTATAATGTTTTGGACATGTATAAGTAAAAATAAGTGCACAAATTAAGTTAAGGACATGAAATTTGGACCTCACGTAATCTAATGGACATGAAACCAGGTCAATGAATAATTTTATGGGAATGTAATTCAAGGTTGTAATTAATCTTATATACATTAAATAAAGGTCAAAAATTAATCTAATGGACATGAAATCAATGTCTATAACTAATCTTATGAAATTATGTTCACACATAACATATTTAGCTCAAGATTTATACATATTTACCTAATGAATTTGAGAAATTTAAGGAACCCTTCCATCACATAAACATAATCCATACATGTAAATACCACAAGATCATAGATAATTCATTATATCATCATAACATAACCCAGGGAAATTAATCTACTTTCTCAAACACATCATCATCATAATCATAAAAAACCCAAAAACAATAATAAGAATGGTATCATTAGATTATATCCATAGTAAATAATAACTAATATCAAGGGATGTTATCATGGAAGAAATGTTTCTCTAAAACATCTTTGAAATATTTAATGAGGAAAATGCCCATTTCATTTTGAAATAATTTCAATAAAATGTAATATTTTTCAAAATTGAAGGGAAAAAATTATATTTTAAAATATTCATTGAATATTTTATTGTAATATTAAAATCCATGAGCGATAATGACATAATGAAATTTTTTTCATGCTATGAATGTTAAAATAAGACATTACTTTCACATTTTTGTAGAAAAAAGTCAAAAAGTGCATCTTTTAAAAAATGTCAGGAATATTAGTTTTATACCATTTTGTAAATAGTAAAACATGGTAGAAAATAAATTTATAAAATAATATATATGTGGTAAAAAAATTCTCTAATACATTTTTAGAAAGAATTTATATAAAAAAAGAGTTATTTCTACTTAAGGGATAAATAAAGTTGATTTTTCATAAAAACATATTTTCTCTCTCTATAGTGCTTAAGGTTTGGAAAATTAAATAGAAGCATGTATTCTAAATAAATAACAATAGTCGAATAAAATTCACTCATTTTCTAACATTTAGATAAAAATATTTCATCAATGGAAACTTAATCATAAGCAATCCCAATAACAAATTAGATTGCAGCACAAAACCCCTGTCAATTTGGTAATATTTCATTCATAAGCCCGATGAAATGAAGTAAATTATTCGGATATGTAAATAAAAATCAATATATAGATAAAAATCGTATAATATGTCCTTGGTAAATATATACCCCACATAAAATAACAAGTTGAGAATACAGAATGTCACTCATAAAAATAAAAGTAAAAAAACAATCTAATACCTTAGGTCAGATTTCTTTACTAAATTTTTAAACCACCAATATGAAGGATGTATATTTAAACATATATTATAGAACCATAATAATAAATATAATACAATATTTTTATATATATAACATTTTATCATCCATTTATTAATAATTCTTTATTAAAATCATTGTTACGGGTGACATCGGCTTCTTTTTTAATATATGTTTTAGTTTGGTAGTTTTTCTCCTTGTAACATGATAAAGTTTATTACATATAGAATTATTAATAATGATATAAATATATTATATATTAATTATATTCATATTTATATTCATCTTATAAAGTAGATATTGAAAAATAAATTACACCAATCATGGAGATTGTAGGTCATACGTATGCACGTGCGACGTTATCGTTTTCCAATAATTTCGAAGTTAAGAATGAAGATATAATACTATCATTATGGACTTAGAATTATTCCATAATTATCATATATAAAAATTAAACACACCAAAATACCCGTTCATAAAATATGGTTATGAGAGATGAATTATATATCTATGTGGAAATATTCAATCGAATATATGCACATGCGATATATTCACTTTAAATTTGATGGAAAGATAGTGAATAAAGGTGGTTCTATAATCAAAATAACAATACACATTAGTAAAGAAACTATCTATAATATTGTTTTAAAAATATAATATATTTATAGGAAGTAAAAGTTGAATAAAAAAGAAAGTTATCGATTAAGGAGATTTCCTCTTCTTTGAATAACTACATTAGATTCCCTCTTAAGGACCCTACGGTAGATATTTAAGAATAACAGGACAAATATAATATATATAAGTATTTATAAAAAAAATTATATAGGTATTGGTAAATAAAAAAGATCCTAATTGTTCTGAAGAATAGAATAAAGTGGTTCGCTTTTATAATTAAGGTGAGGGGAAATTTTGTAATTTCTTAAAATTTTAAAATATAATGAGTTCCTTGTCTATTCCAAAAGAATCCAAATTGGCATGTACTCAGATAAAATATTTAATAGAGATTAAATAAAATAAAATATAAAATTTTTCCATGTTTAAGTTGATTTTTAAACCATATGTTTGGGTTTAAACCATTAGTTAACGTATTTTAACAATAACTATGGTAGCTCCTTTTTCATTATTAAAAGGATAATATTTTACAAAAAATGTGAAAAATATCTCTGAAAAGGACAAGAGATAACACTTTAGAACATATATTTTTCATCTATTCCACTTTATGGAATTTTATTATTTTTATATAATTTACTAAGATATAATTTTAAAAAACTGTCAATTTTTGCACGATTCATTTAATTTTACTTAACGGACATAATGAAAATTTTAAAATATGATTATAATACACTTATACATCACGGTGATTTTTTATTTATCTAAAAAATTTTGGTAACACTATTACTCAATCAATTTATATTTATTTTACTATATTTAAAATCATTCATATTATTTTTTATTAATTAAATAAATACTACATCACCATTGAATAAGACATTAAGGTAATTATATAATTTATAAAAATTATAAATACAATTATATCATTAAAATAATTTCATTAGGATCATAATATAAACTTATATTCCATCATAACTAACATTTTTTCATATGAGGACATAAAAGAGATATTTAAAATTATTAAGGTGACATTTTGTAACATTCATTACTTTAAATATTATAAAGGTCATTTTCATGGAAAAGTTTCCATTGAAAAAATCAATTTTCTGCCTAAGGTGATAAGGGTATATTTTTATTAATAAATAAATAATCAGTGAAAAAATTACGGCTTTATCACTTATGATTAACCATTATTACCAAGATTTACCTATTACCATGTTGATAATTTTAACTATGATTACTATTCATATGGACCAAAAAAATAAAGGGGCTCATATAACAAGTTTGAACCTCTAAATTCCAAATATGGATTAAATTTTTTCAAATTTAATACCTTCAACTTCCATACATTAATATTAAAATAAGAACATAAATTTTGATGAAAAACACTTTTTAAGAAAATATATTTCTTAGAATAAAAATTGGTTTCTTCATATCTCATTTTTAGAAAAATGTTAAATGAATTTCAAAAAATATGACTCAATATTATATATATATATATATATCTGTGTGTATCTATAAAATAATTTACCTGTACTTTTCAATTTAATTTATTACTATAAAAACACATTAAATTAATTGAAATAGTTTTTCAAGAAAATACATTTTTAAATACAAAGAATTATTTTTATACTCTATTCCAAAAAATTATTTATTAAAAATTAACAAAATTTGATTAATTAAAATATAAATAAACTAATTTTACCATAAAAAATTATAAAATAAAATATAAAATTTAACATTCATGGAACAAAAAATAAAGTTTTAAATGAAAACCAATATTTTTTACTATTCAATAGAAAATCAATCATTTTTATAATTCCTAGAAACTAATCCTAAGTTTATTTTGATCTAATGATTTCAAAAATTTAAAACATTTTATGAAATAATTTTTTTCAAATAATAAAAAATTATTAGAAATATTTTGTGTAACAAACAAATAAAAAACCTTTTTCATTAAAATAAAATATTTAAACATAATATTACTTTTCTAAAAATTTAATTCGTATTTACAATGAATTAATCAATATATTTATATTCAGTGGTAAAATTTTTTATATCTCAAAACCTATACAATAAAATTTATAAAAAATGAATTAATGGATATCTTATAGTGTTTATAGTTAAATAATAATAATTAATGTTTCATTTTTGTTCAGGGTTTCATCTTGTATACACTATCGAGTATATTTACTTATTTTGTATTCAAAAGGGGTTACATTTCATGTTCCTTTAAATGTTAAAAATTTAATTATGTAATCAAACTGGCTGTGTCAATGGTTTAAATATATAATCTCTTTTTTGAAAATCCAAAATTTATTTTGGGCAACTGTTTTAGTTCTTGTAGCTTATATAAAGGTGGTTTCATTCTCATGTGATGTGAGTGACAATGTGAAACTCCTTATAAACACACTTTAGATCTCGATCACATCATCCTTTATTATAAAGATTATAAAAGATAGTGTATATAATGGAAATCTATCCACTTTATTGGTATTTTTTTATCCCATGGAAACCTACAAAAGAAAAAACCTTTTTCGAATTCCTAGTAGTCTACATAACACTCATATAGACAAGAAAAATTTAATGATATCAGGGTACACCATTAATTATTTATTCTTTTATACAATCTATTATGTATGTATTATTATATGTTTTTTCATTTCTTTTATTTACAATACATCTGGATAAGTTTTACCCCTTTAAAACCCATCAATGTTACCTTTTTTTCATGATACATTCTAGATAATGGGATTATGGGACTGTGATAGAGCGAGTATCCCTCCTTCATAGAGTTGTATTTTTATGGTGTATATTTTGAGTGACTAGGTTCTTAACCATTGAGGAGGGTTTGGTTTAAAATTAATCCTTACGCTTATTGGAAACATCTAAGAGGGCCCCATAGATCAAATTATTACCTATATAGTGAATATATATCTATGAAAACCTAAATGATCATGATCTTTTTTGTGTGTAATATTTTTTTGAGAGGTTATGATTATATATGATATACCAACTTAATGATAAAACCTCTCCAAGCTATGATCTTCATCATATGTAGCTATATGTAGTGTCACATTTAATTTTTTTTCATGGAGGTAAGGGTGGTTATATTGTTTATGGTGAAAAAATATATATTATAAGTGTTTTTTATTTCATATGGATTTATTACGGTAATATCAGGACCATTGTAAATGATATTTTTAATGTTGATTATTTAATTCATTATTGTTATATATTTTTACATAGGTATAGTTTTATATACACATGTAGTGGTATATAGCCCCTATAATGAATTTAAATACATGGGATAAAGTATGAGATAGTATCTAGGTAGTCTATTTGAATGTTTAAGAAAGGATTAGTAATGTGATATTGGGAAACATATGAGATATGGGATTTTTATTTCATGTCATTAGACCCCATTCTTTATTTTCGTAGTTGTTTTATCATTTGATAGTAGTTTAGTAGATATTTTTTCATTGGAAAATCTTTAATTAAACTTCATTTTTTTCATTATCACATGATAATTTACATTATTCATTGGCCCCTTTTGATTTTCCATTTTTAATTCATGATATGTTAATTATTTTCCATTATATTCCAAGAATTGTTACATGATAGGTAGTCAGATGACTTTTGGGTCAGGTTAGAATCTAATGAGTGAGAAATTATAGATATGGTTACACCTCTTGATATTTTTGTCTGATGATATGAGAGTGACTATTTTTATGCCTCATTAGGATATAAGAATATAAATTTCTCCAATTACGCGTTCATTCTTACCCTAAGTGGGGTAGTACCATTAAAATATTTAAGTTTTTTTTTGACTTCTCTCTAAAAATATTTTCATTTATATAGTATACATGGGTTATATGTCTATGTGGATTGAGTGTAACCCACCAAAAACTAGCACATGCATCAACTTGACTACTAGCACTCACTAAGCTGTGCTGAGTGGGGGGACAAAATTTGGTCATTAGACTCAACCCTCTGCCTATATACATGGGATAGAGCTTGATGTATGTGGTTATATAATCAATAATTTATTTCAGTATAACATATCGGATTAGAAATAAATGCATCTATTTTGTTCCAATAATAAGTGTTGTTTTATATAATTCCTTGATAGGTTTCATTATTAATTAAATTAACTAATAATCATTTTTTACATTTAAAATATATTATAATGTGTTAATATATTAATTTATATCAATTGAGTTGTTTTATTATTGATGTAATTGATTATCTGTTCTTATTTAACCACTCTAGGAAAATGTTATTTTGGTATTTTGCGTTTCAAAGATGAAAAACATGTTTTTCAATGTAAAAATTGTTTACTAGAATGAAATATTTTTAAAACAAATTTCCATCTTTTTACCATTGAATTTTATCATGGATCCATGGATTTTTATACAAAATAGAGATTTTGGGGTAGACCTATTTTTAAAAATGGAGTTTTTTTATAAAGAACTATTTGTAAAATGATGTCATTGTGTGGTATTTTATGAAAATATAAACATTTCCAATAATATTAGCATTTTTGGGTTTTAAATAATTTAAGGAATCTTAATTTAAAATATTATTTTGATTAGGGTTTAAAAATGAGGATTATTTTCAAAAAAGTGAAAATTAGGATCAACATTTAGTGATTTAATTCTATTTATAGAAAACACCTAGATTAAAATAAGTTATGATAAATAATTGAGTGATATTTATTGTGTGGAAAATGATTTTACTTTATTTTATGATAATAAAATTATAGTGTGTCTCTTTTTTGACAAATTTTATATTTTGGATGAGAGTGGCGAGGGTATTTTGAAATGTATTTTTTATTGTTATTTGATAATACATGATTGCTTATTTGTAAAATGAAAATTTTAGGGGAGTACATGAATTAAGATATATGATTGGTGTTTTGTAATAGTGTTCATGTAATTTGAGGAAAGAATTAAAAAAACTATAATTGAAACTCTATAATGGTTGGTTTGGTTAGTGAATCCTATAGTGAAAACTATCATTAGGTGTATTGGGTTTTTTCATTAGTATTCCTTATTACATAGAGTATTATAATGTTTGTAATTTTATGATTGTAGTATTTTATGGTTTGTGATTATGGTTGAACACCACCTCAGTGTTATGATAGTGGAGTGAGAGAGGTGCTTGGGTGATCTGGTTTATTAAGCAATATCACATATGGGTGTTTCCCAATAAAAGGATTACATTAATGATATAGAAATAATCAAGAAATCATGGGAAACCATAGTGTGATTATGGTGTTTTATTTATTGAATAGAATTATTTGGTATATATCATTTCTAACCTACTCTACTACATCTAAAATGGAACCATGGTACCATATACCTTAGGAATGTCTACCCTTATATGAGAGGCTGTTGACTTGTGTTGATGGTCTATAGATGATCATGGGGAGACTATACCCTCTATATAATATTCTGTGACCAGTAGAAGAAGATGCACTAACAATATAAAAAACAATAAATTATTATATAATGATCCTAATTATTAGTATCTTTTTGTGGTAGATATAAATTACGTTGTATACATAATGTATCCCCAAAATATCATTTGAGTCATTAAAAATTACACAAGATCTCTCATTATCTGATTTTTTATATGTATTTCCTAAAATAAAAAATTAGTAGAAAACCTAAAAATATAGTCTTGATGCACCACCAAGACCCTCTTCCTTTAACCGACCACACTATATTGATCACTCAGCCAATGTTTGAGCCTTTACCTTACCTGATTCATGAGGCATAATGTCTACACTTACACCAAGGACCCCATCGAGGGATGGATTATAAACATAGTAGGACACCACCATTGGAACCCTTTATAATATCCATGCATACAAGCGTATATAAAACATTAAGCATATAGGTAATCCAGATCATCCATTCCCCACTCCATGCTCAATTAGCTATAGAGAGTTGCATGCATACATTAACTAGTGCTGACATAAGATGATGAACCCATACTCTAAACACTCGCCAATAGATAATGTTGAACCAAACTCATCTCATACCATGATAACGACTCGTCACCATAACCATAGCCTCCAGATGTATGATACATCACCAAATTCATGATCAAGAAATCATTCACTGGTAGGATAATTAGTATATGATGTATGGATTTAAATATTGGATATCTAATCATGGATATTAAAAGTACATTTAAAATCGGTTATTATATATATTATTTTAAAATCTATCTGTAGAGATCTTTTATCATAGGTTTTTGGAAAAATGATGTTAAACCACATTTTCAAAATTTAAAATACATGGGATTGTGGCCTCTAAATTTATTTTTATATTATAGAGAATAAGAATCTCCAATGATTGTGAGTTTCTATAATAATATTTATCTTTGAAATACTATTTGAAACTACCTGACACCCAATTACTACTACATTATCCCCCTTCATGTTCCCTCAATCCCTTTCACCCACCCTCAACAACCTTTTACCAACCTCAGTTGTCGTCGTTTTCAGCGTCCATTCCTATTATCATAATTTTCTATGAGTAAAAAAATTTTATTTTCATCCACAATTATTTTTTTTTGAATAATTATTTTTTTTTAAGAAACATAATAGTTTGTAAAAACAATTATATTATTTATTTTTAAATCTATTTTTGATTTGTTTTTATAGTGTTAAGTAGAATTTGAGGAATATAGGTTCTTTTTTGTTGAGTATTAGTTGTAATTTTTATATAATTTAGGATATTTTAGTCTGAATTTATAATTTTATTGACTTAATGTTAAGATAATTCATTATTAAATAATTTATTTTTATATGTTAGATAAATTAAAATTTCCTTATTATATTTAGATTTTAGATGTTATGTTTTTTATTTTTAATGTAAATTTTATTATTATCATTTGGTTTACATGTTTTTTTTAATATTTGATACCATGTTTATATGTTTTAAATAAATGTATATGTTTATATGAATTATATTTATAAGTTAAAAGGTTTTATATGATTTAAATTTATATGTTTATATATATATATAATATTGTTTTTTATTTTGACTCATTTGTTTTAAATTTGTATAATTATATGTTTATATGATTTTAATTCGAATGTTTACATGGTAACATGGTTTAATTTATATATATATATATATTAAATATATGTGTTTTAAATTTAAATTTATATGTTTAAATATTTATATGTGTACATATTTATATGTATATATATTTATATGTTATAACTTTGTACATTTTAAATTTATATGTCAATAAATTTAAATTTAATTGTTTATATGTTAACATAAATTTTTTTATTCTCTTTGTTTATATGTTCTTTAAATTAATATATAGTAATTTTTATATGTTTTTGTGTTTATATCATTTTTATATACATATATGTATCTATAAATTTATATATATGTGTGTGTGTGTGTGTTCCGATAGGTATATATTTTTATATATATGTTAATATATATTTAAATATAACATTATACATTTGTTTTCATTTTTTTTAAAAATTATATTCTCATTATCACTTATCATGGAGTAAAAGAACTATAAAAAATTTTCAAGAAAATGAAATGAGAATATCAAAATAGATATCAATGATAGTAATAACCGTTGATCTTCCCCTAAAACAAAATTTTCTAGGTACATACATACAATTGTAATCCCTAAAAATGATCTTCAATTTTCATGTATGGGTTAGCCAGAGGGGACCCTCAAAATATTCAAATAATTTCCCCATACCCAATGTCGATGATCAATGCAAATATAATGAAAATTAATATATTTTTCAAAGGGATTCCTTTCTTTTAAGATTCAATATAAGTACCCGTTACTGTGATTCATTAAAAAAAGTTAATGGTGGTAAAAAATTTCATTTTTTACCAATGTTTTCCAAAAAAAAATCACACCCCATAATTACCTCGCAAATTTATGCTTCAAAACAATTTCTAGATCAGATGATGCATTATTTTAATGTTTTGAAATTTCTATATTGTTTAAATAATTTTTTTCCTGGGCTTTATAGATTTACCTAGTGACCACTGAGTTATGTACCCCCAGAATAATTTTTACAATTCCTCCACAATTTTTATATAATGAAAATACATCATAATCTACTACAGGGTTTCATTACATTCAACTATTCAATTGATAGAAATTATAAATATAGAAGTTAGTGGGAAACTAGGGGTTATCCTCTATATCATGAATATGTTTTAAATATATTTTTATATATATATTTATATATTTATAAGTTTGAATATTTAAATATTTTTATTTATTATTTATTATTTTAGTTCATTAACATATCATAATCAGATAAATGTATGAAAAAAGAGCAATGAATATCATAAAGGTGTCGATGAGTTCTCGGAAACTATTAGATGAATTTTTGAAAATTATGGAATTATTTTATCCTTATATAAGGTTTTTAAATATGAGAATATTATGATCTAGAGAAATTAAAGTCCAGATGAATTTCTATGGTTATAAACATTCTTACTTAATTTGGATCTGGAATGGTTAAATAACAAAGAATTTAGAATTTATCATTGATAAAGATATTAATTCTAATAAAAATGATCATCTTGATAAATTAATTTCATAATTGGGTGTTGAAGCCACATAATAATAAAAAAATTAAATATTATATGGAGAAATTGAAAGAAAAATATACAAAGGTTGTATTAAATGTACATCATTATCACCAGTGTTTACAATAAATAACCAAAAATTAGGAAATGGTTGGAGTGAAAAAAGGCTCACAAAGATACATAAACTTTTAAAATAAATACTTCTATAAATCAATGAAATCTCAAATTACAATTGTTATGAAAAATATATATTACATAAAATTAGATTGGTGAAGAAGAAAAATAATCCATAGTGTAGAATCTATGTGCAATATATAGAGAGATATTATGGTTTTTCAAAATTCTCAAATATAGGACATCATTATATAAAATGGATGAGAGATCCAACTTTGATTCATTATGATGGATAGGCACCAAAACACATCCTAATCCAATCTAGTAGACTCCAATAATTACTCATTTGAAGAATTTATTTTTAAATTCAAATAATACAAAGAAAATGAGATAACATATATATGAGTGAATATTTAATGGAATCCTTCATCACCATACTAATTCAACAAAATGAAAAACGTTTGATTAATAATTTCCTAATTTATGAGATAATGAAAAATTATTACAATGGGAAATCATAGAAGCCATATTTAAGAAGATTTAAACATTGATCCATTGAATAATATATAGAAAAAACATTCTCTCGCATTCAGTCGACATAGTTAGATGTTTTTCTATGTATAAAATATCATTGATTTAAAACATATGGATAATAACATATGTGATAGCTTGATTAAAACATATTTAGATATAAATGGAAATAAAAATAATATCGATTTTATGAAATTTAGAGCAATATATGTATTGGAATATGATAGATTAAATTAATCAATTATATTTTTTTGATATTCAAATAATTTTATTCCCTCTCACTTGTAAACTAATTGTGTTTTAGAGTGTTATACGTTTAAGGGAACATATATTTATATTTTAATAATATTTTATAAATTGTGAAATATTTTTAATTTAATTGATTTCATTATTTATTGGAATGAATTGAAATGAAAATTATTTATAATACTTTTATATTTTTGAAGGTGAATGATAAGGTAAGGTGATGTGGTTAACAAATCAGGAAAAAAAATTAGTACATTTCTAAGAGACAAACACGATGATATATAATATATACTTGCTAATATAGAATATATTTTTTGATATATTTATTAATTTACAAATAATGTGTAAGTAATTCAATATGTTATTTATGATACATTCCCTGATACATAATTAATTTTCCTTTTCCACAGGGAGGGTTAGAGTTTAACATCCATGTGATATGTAAGATGTACTATAGAACTCCTAAAGAAATAGAATATATATTTATTTATATATAAGATATTTATACTAAAATATATTATTACATTTTTGGTATTTATGGTGTTTCATGATATCCATTGGAAATATGTATGATTTTTTTGAACACACGCATAGTTTTTCACTTCATAAAATCAATCTACTATGGAAAACAGGATGTCATGATAGGTTTTCTACATCGATAATTTTTTTTTATCTATATACTGTCGAATAATAGGATAAAAATGATCATATCCTATACTAATCCATGAGAATGGATTGTCACATGAGAATTTATACTCAAGAAGAACTAATATCATAGAGATCATCTTCATGCAATATAGATCCTAATTATGTTGGAGAGATTAGGACAAGATTTTCATATATGAATGTTAAACCGAATCATGATAGAATAAAGCTCACAAGACACGTGTCATCTAATCTAGAGATGGGAACATTCAACTGTAGAATTAAAGTGAACCAAAAACTATATATAAATTATTCAGAATCACATGGAGGAGATTTTATAAATTTTTTCACTCAGTAAATCATTCCAAATATGATAGAATTAAAGAGTAAATTTTTAATGAAGAGTTAAGATATAAGGATAGAGAGTTCAATCATTAAATTTTTCTTAAATCATTTTTCTTATAAATACCCACACATTTCATACATAAAAATTACATCATTTTAGATAAATATTTAGTATATTTAAAAATAATACATGCCTACAGACAATATAGGGTTAGGGTATATAGAAACTTGGATACGTTAACAAATGGTACATAAAATATCTAAATAATTCCCAAATTATTTATTCACAACTAGCACCCTTATTAAACATAACATACTTAGAACTTTTATACACAACCGGAGGAAAGAAAATATAAGAAACCATGGGATCAGATTCACAATAATGATTATAGTATGATATTTTAATAAAAGATCATTAGTGAGGATAAGATAATTATAATAATATTATAACATGAGATAATCATTAAAAAATCATACACACTAATTGATATGTCGTAATCCTGAAAAAATTCATAATTTTTTTAATAAAGATACTTAAGACCTAAAATTGTAGAATCATCAATAATTAATCATCATCCATGAATGCATTTTATACACCTAAAACACAAGTTATGGAATGAAAATAATTGTAATAATCACTTCCTTATTTAAGGATCACTACCAAGACTATCATATTAGATTGGGTTCACTATTTATTACTTCATTATGTAGTCAAGGTTCACTTACAATACAATCTTATTTCACAAATACCCTCACTAAAAAGGTGTAGTATACAATCATCCCTTATTATAACATGATATTTCCATATTTGACCAATGCATTAGAGAGATGTATAATTTTGGGGCCACACATCGTATAATGTATACCATACATATATATTCCAAAAGATCAAAAAAACACTCATCATATCATCAAATAATAACACATGGAAATATTATGGGTTCAACAAACATTTCAACATCATAATAATAAACAATATAGATAATGAATAAAGATTTAAACATCAGATTGTATCTTTATTAATCCATTAGAAACATAAAAATAAATTAATATTGATTCAAATACCTTTAAAATATCACCATAATATTTCATATGGAAAATTCATATTCTTTTGAAATTCACTTTTGTAAAATCTAAAAATATCCAAACTAAAAACGAATACATTTTCATTGAAAATTCACAAGAAAATTTATAAAGGAATATTCAATTAATAGATTATTCATTATGGTAGAGAATCTTGTTTATGAGGTGTATGTTGAATAAATTCAATCCATATAATTGATAAAAATTCATAAGTTCCTAATTAGAAGATTGATAAGAATACTCTTTTAAAACTATTTTAAATAAATTAAAACAAGGGTAAAAATTTATTTTCCAACTATTTGGAGAATAGAAAAAATGTCCATTATAACCACCCAGTCCTAGAATCCTAGAGTTTTTGCATTACATTATTACATTGGAATGATTACATGGAATAAAATATTTACGACCGAGTAGTTTAGCAGTTTTGGAAGAACAGGTTACATACATGATACCTGTAATACATTGGGAAAAGAAAATAATGTATATCATAAGTCAAAGCATAGAATCCTTAAAACTCATTAAAAGTATTCTTCTTTCTAACATGTTTTAGGAAACATGATATGGGTGAGTTTAAATTCTCATTAAGTTTAATTATATAAACATTAATAATTAATCCAAAAGAATAAATCAACCTATCAAAAAAAATAATTAAGAATACGAGTTATATGACAATAAATTGAGGATGAAATGCATCAAAAAAATTTATCATATGAAAATCATAGAGATAATAATAATAAAAATGGAAATATATAGGAATTAAGTGATTAATTATTGGATGTTATGTTTAAGGAACTTTAAAACCTATATCATCACGTCCTTTCACATGATGGTTTAAAACTATATGTAGAAACCTGTTTAGTTTTTCCAAATGATTTGGCTCATAAGAACCTGTTGGTGCATCGATGGGAAATATAATGTCCAGGAACCACCCCTCACTTCCATTTTAATTTATTCCTCATATATATTAATTTATTAATAAAAAATATTATTTATCAAATATCAATATAGAATAAATAATATAGATTTATCAATATTTCCCTTGATAATCAAATAATTGTATAAGTAAACACTATATGTAAACATGGTCTATGGTATATGAAAATATAATATCAATAACCCAAATAATGAGGATATTTAAATAAATTTACAAACAAAATTTATTAGAATAAACTGATTGTTTCAAGATAAAGTTAACAATTCCCAATGAAAGTAGGACTACCAAGATAACTTTTACCAATTTTTAATTTTAAATATAAACCCCTTGGGTGAGATAATATATATGTGAAACAAAAAATACCATGAATTTTGAGTAATTAATGATATTAATTGATATATTTTAATTGTATACACCAAAATTATGTTAATTGGTTCCATTCAACAAATAATTCTCAAAAGAATATAAATTGAGATGAAATATCTTACCTTGTGTTTACTTTAGTGTGAATATCCTTTGAACTCATGTGTAATGGGTTTAATCATTTTATTAAATTATACCAAAACCATAATCATATTTATAATATTATATATTAACTTATTATAACAAATCATGTCCTTTTTGTATGCAAGCTTCCCCTGTTTTTCATATTTCATGTGTTAATTGCCACGTTTTTTTAGTGTGTTTCAAGTTGTTACTTGTGGTTCATATTTATTAGATCATGATTTCACTATATCTAGATTGAAAATAATGATTTAAATATCATTTATAATTCATTATATATTTATTTATAAAATTTCATAAAATTTAGAGATGTGAAAAGAAATGAAACGTTCATGGAGAAGGTAGGTCGCACGTACGCATGAACACTACTTCTATATCTTTATCATATAAAAATAATGAAAATTACATGATATATATTTATATAATAATTTAGGTATAATATTTACTTCATATATGTCACATATGTTTTTTATAATCATCCTTAATATATTCCATGTATATTGTGTATGAATCGCATTGCTTTGAGGAGGTAGTAGTTAACACATCCACACATGATGTTATCATATTTCCAATAGTGGAAATCCTAAAAGTATTTTTTATATAAACAAATATCCATAAAAACATCATATATTTATTATATATCATATATAAAATATAAATCCACCATTATCTTAACCATTAATTGTTTTAATGTTTTAATGAACAATATTAGTTCTTGAGGTGATAGTATGTTGTACACACGAATGATGATTGCATATCCCATTTGACGGATGTGTGTGAATGTATTGGTAGAAAAGATATCATAAAGATAAATACTTATATTTTATATACTGAGTTTATTATATAATAATGATATAAAAAATAATATATGGGGTGGAGAAGTAAAGAAACAAAAGTGATTATTTAATAACATTACCACTTATATTGGTTACTACTTTTGGTTTAAACCAAAATAATTCTTTGGTATTCTTTATGCCCAAAGTGATGATTATATGATGAGGGTAGGGGTTCTAGGATATTATTTTTGAATATTTTGGAAGATCAAAATGTATTTAGAGGTGTGATTAAGTGGCATGGTAACTACCATTTTATAGTGACATAGGAGTGGCATACTTTTAAATATAAAAAGGTAAACTCTATTGAGATGTATTCATTATATAAGATGGTTTTCACCCCAAAATTACATAATATTCCTCAAATAAAGAAAACCCATTAAATAAAATATATTATATTATTGAAATAGGTCACTAAAATAGATTTGGGACATGTTTTTAGGTCATTTGGGCCCTTAAGATTAAGTATTAATCCCATGTTAAGCATAATTTTAATTTAATCATTGTAATTAATTTTAACTAAATTATCTAATATTTTTATCAAAAACTTTGTTTAACAATAAATATATTATAAATTATCATGATTCCAATTATTTATTCTATTTTTACAAATTCTAATCACAAAAATCAATGAAATTAATTTAAATTTCATCCCAAAAACGGGACAAAAAGGTGGATTTTTAAAAGCAAAAATTGTTCTACCATTTGAAATATATTTATATCCATTATCAATATGATGTTTATTAAAATTGAATGAATTCAATTAATGGATGTATAATTTTACTAAATAAACATTAAACCCAAATGAAAATATAGTTTTACTATTTTTAAATGGAATTTTATTTTTACATATAAAATTTGTAAACTTTCTAAAATTTAGTTTTAAATCGGGTGCTCCATTAAAAGGTGGGAAAATTACCTTTTTAATAAAATGAATTTTTTAAGCGTACAACTATATTTATTCTTATCTTATTCCCATAAAATATATTTGATGAATATAAATTATATATTATTTAATATATTTTATATATTTCATTAATATCCTTCAATAATGGTAATTAATTTAATTTAATGTTATAAAACACCTTAGTGAGCATAAAAAGTTTTCTTTTATGTTCAGTTGGTTTTTATATTCATTTATAATTAATTTATAACAATAAAATTTAACAATATATTTATAAATTATATATTACAATTCATAACCATCATTTTAATGGCTAGGATGTATCTCATTATAATATCTTAATAATATTTGTTTTGGTAAAACATAGCCTTGGGTGTAACGCAAGTCATTGAAGAAAGTCATTGTTAGATGTAATGTAATATTAACTCTGAGTTCCATGTATATAAAGTGAAGAAATATGTTTTGTATAAATTCTAAATGTCGCATGTAGTGTAATTTTAACTTGGCATTGTATATAAATCATTCTATCAAAAAAAATTAAAATAATTCGACGTGTAAAATATTGTGAAGTCTTAGTGTGAAACAATATTTAAAACATTTTGAGGAAAATAAAAAATTGATGAAAAGAATCATGGTCACAGTATAAAATATTTTTGGTTTCCCATAATACATACTTTCAGTATCTTGAGTATATAAAGATATGAAAATGAAATGAAACCATTAATTCTCTAGAAATATTCCCATGATAATGAATGACATATAATTTAGGAGAGAGAGATCATATAATTTCATCATTGGACAATTCAGGCATAGAAAATACCACTATAATTGTTATTGTAAAATAAATCCCTTACCTCAAGTTCATTTTGAATTTTAAATGCTCTAACCTCCTCTTCATTGGGAGACCTGTTTTGTCTTAATACTTATGTCGTGAAGGATTGGTCATAAGAGAATAGTATAAGATCTAGGATGATGCTAAAAATTATAGTTAGGTATTATTTTAGGTATTTTATGATCTAGATGGATCAAACAGTGTCAATAAGGGAGGGGAAAATTTTCTCGTTTATAAGTGATGAGAGTGACACAGGTTGAATGTCTTAAAATATTTCAATAATTTAAGGTCGCATTCATTGTAAATTGGATCCAAATGGATAGGTATTCAATGTTAGAATAATATATGGATGAAATATCTTCAACCAAGAATAATTTAACAAGTGTGGGTGGAAATCCTAACCTTATCTCATGGTTTAACCCCAGGAAGACCTGTTTTAAGACTAACCATGTTAACAAAATTTAATTATTTTTACTATTCACTGTGATAAAAACTTATTTTTAGCATATTAGGATATATAAATTATTATTATTATAAAATTGAATCCATGTTACAATATTCAGTTTCTTTATGTGGAAGAATTTAATTTAAATAATTATTAAAACCCTAATGAAAACTAATTTTTTAAAAATGAATTTTTAAGGTTAAAACATATTTTTATTTGAATAATTTCTTAATAAAAACTTTCAAATGAATGTTTAAATTTATATTAAATATATATTTTATATATTTCATTAAATCCATTAATCAGTAGATGTTAAATTAAATTATTATGTTAAAAACATATTGTGTGGATAAAACATTTTTCAGAAAAAAAATTATGCACAAAAATTAACTAACAAAAAAAAAAATAATAATGATGATTCCTATTTATTTATTTCAATAATTTATTATTATATAAGACTTAGGTCAGTCTGAGATCAAATTAAAAACATAATGGGACATCGAATTTTTTACAAAAAATCAGTAATTTTTATTATTCACTAATCAAAACGTCTTTTTTAAAAATCCAAATAATTCACTCTATGATATTATTAACATGATGATTTTAACATTGATATTTCTTCGCTATAAAATTATTAAAATGGTATAAAATTATTCAAATGGTATAAAATTATTATATTAATTTTTTTAGAAAATATGATGGAAACATTTTTGAGTAAAACATATTTTTTAAGCATAAAAATACTTTCCTAGAAATTGAGTACATATGTATTATGAATTAATCAATATATTTGAATTAATAAGATACTTTATAAATATCATCATAAAATTTTAATTTTGATTCAATTTATCATTTAGGTTATAGAAATTTACCATATCACGATTGAAATTGAATTGAGGTTGTGTTTAGGGAAAGTAATCAAATACTTTATGTTTTATTTCAAAGTAAATACATATAAAATCATGGGGTGTTAAATTATACCACCATTGAAATGAATTTCTCACTAAAAATTATATAAAAATGGTATAAAATATTAGGATATTTCTGCTTCATCACATCCTTAGGTTACTTTGTAACTTCTCCAAATTTTGGATTCCTCCAAAAAACATTAATTATGTAAGTATTTATGTTTCGTATAATTCTATCCCAATGATCCCATATTTATGTTAGTTTCTAATAATGAGAAATATAGTTATCTAATTTTATGACCCATGAGTTTAAAGTAGGTGAATAATTAGATATGTACTTCTTCTGGATAGATTCGTGGTACACATCGTGAACTTGAGAGAGGTTTGGTTAGAGATCCAAGTACTAAGAAACTACCCCAATTAAAGAATGCATTTTGAATAGAAGAATATAACTTGGTCTTAACTTAACTTAAATACAAATATAATAAGAATATTTTATAGATTAATTCACTAGAAAAACATCTCACCAGAATTAAATTATAAATCATGCTAGCGATTCTCAGCATTTCTCTTTTGTTGACTCTGGGATAAAATTATGTACAGATAAATGGATATAACCATCTTTATCAGTTCCTATTCTATCTAAGGTCTTGATAGATTTATTTATCTTACTTCATCCTATTATGTCATATTACTGCACATATTTCAATAGATAGATTTATAAGGATTCATCTAAATGCATGTGTGAAATATATTATTTTAATAAATATCGTCAAGTAGAAGGAGTTGATAGAAAAATCCATTGAAATAAAGATAATATAACCTAAATATACTCTATAGGGATTGAATAGTCCTCTCATTCTATAAATATATATAATAATGATAAGAAGTTCTGAAACTGTACTTTATATCAAGAGCATTCAGAATACTTATCAAGAACTATGAGTTAAACCTGATATCCCGATTAGATACAATAGAATATGGAAACCGATATAATATTACCACATACATAATGTATATCTTAGAAATATTATCAAGAGAGAAGTATTCTCTAATATCAGTTAATTTCATATTATTTTTAAAGAGATCAAATACAACCCAAATAGAATTATAAAAATACATGTTTTGGGGATTCTAACATTGAAATATATATTTATGATTTCCTTTTTTGTTCTAGTATGTGTAATGTTAGTAACGTACCCTTATACATCTTTCATCCTTCCTTAACATAATAAAACATCAATTAATGATAAATATACTCCACAATTACTTTTTTTATGTTTTCCTACTATAAATAATCATTCAAATCAATTTATATATTTTTACTTCCATGATGAATAGATATTGATGAGTTATGAGATTCTTCTAATAGTTAATTCTTTAGTTGTGTTATTAAAGGGAAAAAAACTTTATTATAGAACTATATCATTCTATTAAATTCAAAAGTAAAATTAAGAACATTTATCACCCCATTATATAGTTCCAAAACCTTATTTTGTGCCTATTTTATCATTACATGGATATATGGTCAATCACTCATTTGAATAAGATAAAATGTATCCCCTTCCATCAATATTTCAATGACTATAATTATCAAATACATAAATACAGGATCTTTTGTGATATTTATCAGGAATTATATAGAATGATCCTTTCAACTTAAAGAATCTTCCACCTTGTTTTCTTTCCAATGGTGGTAGTGTATTGAGTAGTCACAATCATTAATTATCTCTAACCATCTTCTCTTGCACATATTAAAATCCTTTTGGGTGAATATATAATTGAAAAAAATTAATCAATATATATGTCACACTGTTCTCAATAAAAATAATGACTCTATCATTATGGAAAATATTATCACATATGAATCCATGTCATGATTGGGTTATTTTAACTTATAAACATTTAATTAAAATGATGAATTAGATATTAGTATATCATTATACATGAGAACACAACCCAACCCCTTTTTTGATGCATCACTAGAAATCAAAAACCCTCATCCACTGTAGGTTAGTGTGATTATAGATTCATTGAACAACCTTCTCATCAGTTCCTTGAATATTTGTTCACAATTATAAATCCAAATAAATCTAACTCCCTTCTGAGTTAACTTACTGATAGGATTATATAGTTATGTGATATATTTCAAAAAACATTAATAATATCAATCCAATATATAAAAATTATTGATCTCAATCATTGTGGTTGTTTTGAGAAGACTTTTAATAACAATATCCTTTTATTGATTCATCTATATTCCCTTCCTTTAGATTAGATAATCTGTAAATGAAACATTATGTATCTTAAATTCCCACATGGTAAATTTTTCATAGAACTCCTCCTTCCTTATGTTCTACAGTATAATCCTCTATGGATATTCATGTTCTTTCTTACACTTTGAATATCCAATAATATTATTTATAAATACTATTATAAACTAATAAATGTAATCTTTAAAGACCTAATTCCTTACATCTATAAAGATAAATGGTGTATTATTATAACCAAATGGAATCACTATAAAATTATAGTATTCATACCATGAATGGATGGTTGTATTGGGTGTTTCTTTACATTAACCATCAATATATAGTATATAGATTGAAGATCATTCCGGGAAAATTAATTATTTTCACATAATTAATTAACCAAATCATCTATTCAAAGAATGTGATACTCATTCTTGATCATTATCATATTAATTTCCTGAAAATAAATATAGAGTCGCATTGATCTATCTTTATTATAAATTAAAAGAACTTGTGGGGTCCATTATATACAGAGTATTTGAAATAGGCATTATAGTAAGTATGATTTATATTGAGAACTAAACTTCATGATTTAGAAAAAGACTAGGAAACTCTTCCATGTACACATCAATAAACTCATATACAATAATAATATCCCAAATGTTGAGTTTCCAACTAACCATATGAGATAAATAACCAATTTGAATATGATTAAAAAGATATTCAATTATTTTGATTTCTATTCGGTTTTCATACTTATCCTCATACTTGTAACCAGTCATAGGTCTTTTCAAAATATCAAAATTGATTTCATTATTCTATAAATACAAATGAGATATATGTAGAGTGATATATTAAATGCATAAAATAAAATAAAATTCCACAAATGGAATAATTATAATATTTTCATTTGGAATATTCTTATAAACATTAATATGATATTGACATCTCTATGGTGAGTTTTTTTGTTCCTTAACCTTTATGATCCACTTCGGTGACTGAAATAGTGTTGAACCTCCCTTGGTGTTGGGGTTATGCTTTGGAAAAGGGAATTAAATTAGATATGTCCAAGTTTTACACGTATAATTCATAAAGTTATTTGAAATTTTATACTATATGGTATTCAATACCACATACAAAATTTTTCCCACTTCCTATGAGAAAATATCTTAAGATATTCTTCCAACATTTTCAACAAAATGGAAATTTTATTATTCATTCTCTACAATCATTACCACATAAACATCCATAAAATTACATTTCTCTCTCATTTTACGTGTTAGTAAATTATCCAATTTTTATGATGTTTATAGTATATCATGATAGATTATTATCCATAATCACAACGTTTCAAATTCCATATCCTATCTCAATCATTTTATCAAGAGTGAAATCATTACATTGTTATTCACAATCAGAATTAAAATGGTTCCTTCCATTACCAAAACCCAAAAATAATTGTTTGAGAAATAATATTCATAGTGTCTTATCTTATAATCATAGAAATATTTTATATGATGACTAAATGAAGAAACTTACTTTTTAGTATCTGACACCTTGTGTTTCAGCTACATTATCCATTTTCATTACCATTTAAATCCTTCATTATGGATCTTAAAAATATTAATTAACTTATGCATATCCCCTAAGAGTGTCAAACCAGCTATGAAGTAGGGTCCCATTCACCATGCTCCAAAATGTGTTTGATATATACATGAGAAACACTTTTTAGTCATTTTAAAACTATATGAATCTATGAAAAAATAAAATCCACTTTTAGTATCTTGTTACAGGTGTAATTGATTAGGGAAACAACACTTCTTTTTTCCATAGATTAGGATGTTCTCCTATAATTAGGTTTATCATATGGGTTCTCATTAAATTATCTTCATCCTTGTTATTTGAAGTTACTAAAACTTTCCTCTAATACCTACTGTAGTGATCAATAGTTTTCATCTTTAATACTACATTATTTTACAAAAATAATCCATACTTTTCATAATAATTCAAGCATTAGGATCATAAAGTTTTAGCTTCATTGAAAAATTGGATACCTAAACAACTGGTACATAAAATAGATAGACCATTTACCCATTTATGTTTTCACCACTAGAACTATTACTAGACATGACATACTTAAAATAATTATCCATAACCTGTGTAATGAAAGAGTAATAAATGGTGAGTTCAGATTATAAGTTAAAAGATAATATATACCAAAAATTATTATAAGTAATAATAATATAATGATAAAAATATAAATACATGATCTAAAGAATATAAAATCATACACATAAATTCATATATCATTATCATGAAACATATCGTAAATATTTATCAATTTAAATAGATAATATATTGGAGTACAAAATCATCAATAATAAATCATGAGCCTTAAAAATATATCATAACAATAAAACATAATTTCTTTCCATGAACATAGGCATATAAAATCATTTCCTCGGTTAATGATATCTGTTAATACTATCATTATGGATTGGGTTCACTCCCCATTCCATTATTCTGTATTTAATGTTCACTCCCAAGATAATATTATTGGACAGTGTCCCTTACTAAACTGGTTCCACTCCTCCTTCCAATCATTATTATCTAATGATATATCTATATTTAACCAATTAATTAGAGAGAGATATAATTTTGATCCCACCCATAACATAATGATAACCATACATGTGTGTGACATAAGGTTTTAAAACATTCATCGTATCATTAAATCAAAACTCGTGGAAAGGATAATATTTTTATAAGCATTTCATCATCATAATCATAAAATATCTACAGAAATAATAAATATGGAAAAATTGGATCACATCCTCATTCAGACATAAGAGTCATAAAATGATGTTGTTAAAGATAAAAAATTTTAAAATAACTCTATAACTTTTCTCGAGGAAAATTAATTTTTATTTTGAGATAAATTATCTAAAATATAAAAATTCCATAAATAATAAAGAAATTTTTTTTTTGAAACTTTCAAAGGAAAATATAAATTAATATTACATGAAAATAGTATTCATGATGCAAGAGAAGTCCTCTCATGTGGTTTTGCTTAAAAAATCCTTTTATATATTTGGTAATAATTCATAAGTACCATGTTCGGAAAATAAAAATAAAATTCCTTTATAACATTTTTATAGAAAGTAAAAAATTGGTAAAAATATTGTTAATAATTATTTGAATAAAATAAATATCATTATTGAAAACCTTACAAATAAAATATAGACATAAAATAAATGATTCCTAAAAAAAGATAAAAACAATGTTCATTTTCATTAAAAACAATATTTCAGTATATTGAGTACAAAAAGGGATAAAAATGAAAAGACAACATGAAATATAAATAAATAACCATAAAAAAATAAAATACACAATATTTTGGAGATATAGATTAAAAAATTAATCATTGGGATGTTAATACATAACTAAAACAGTAAAAAATGGTATTATAACATAAAACTCTTACCTCAAGTTTGTCTTTCTTCATAAGGTCTCTAAGAACCTCTTTATTGGCGGACCTACATTGGATTACTCCTTAATAAATGAAGGATTGATCCTAGTAGAAGACAAAAATATATAAGATTAATGGGGGATTCTAGGAATAATTTTTGGAAGGTATTTTCAAATCTAGGAGGCTCAAATGGTGTCAATAGAAGTGAAGAAGATGATCCATTTTATAATTGATGGGAGAGACACACAAGGAATTTCTTAAAATATTTAAATTATTTAGGTTCACTTTCACGGTAAAGTGGATCTAAATGGATATGAAATTAATGTCAATATAGTATAAAGTTGAAATATATTCAACAAATAGTAATTTGATATGTGGGTGTGGTAATCCTACCCTTATCAAATGGTCTAACCACCCCCCACCCTAGTTGAAAAGTTTTATCGTTACCTATTGTTACAAAAAATTTCTCTTTTTACTATTCACTATTACCGAAAATAAATTTGACCCTAGTATATTATATTAATTATTATTATTCCAAATATGGAATCAAATTTACTATATTGAATTTCAATAAGTGGAAGAACTTATTTTTAAATAACCGCACAAACAATACTGAAATCTTTTTTCCAAAAATGAATTTTTAAGCACAAAAGTAAATTAACATCCATTTATATCCTTGTAAAAAAAATTAATTCGAATATAAAATATTTAACATTTAATATATAAATTTAATTAAAACAACTAATAAATACATATTAAAGAAATCAATCAATATAAGAACACACTATCCACATAAAAATAGCTTTTAGAAAAAATGTTTTTTAATCCCAAAACATTACTTTTACCAAAATCAAGTGTAATGATGATTCATATGTAATTAGTTGTATAATTACTAACTAATGTATAATTAGGTTAATTTAATATCAAATTATAAACATAATGGGACATGAAAATTTTTACAAAAATATTTATTTTTCACTATTCATTAGAAAATAAATATTTTCAGCAAATCCAAAAAATTTACCATAAGATAATATTGACATGCATATTTTAAAAAATTTATTAGTTTCCAAAAATAAAATTTCAGAAAACATTAAAAATTAATTTTAATATTTTCATGATGTTATATAAAACCGATTTTTGAAAAATAACATATATTTCAATGTATAACAACATTAAATAAAATTGAGTACCCATTTAATATACATTAATCAATAAATTTAAATTAATAAAAACCATTATACATATTTTTCATAAATTGGTTATTATGATTTAATTTAATAACTATGTTATGACTATTTACTAAATCATGGTTCATATCAACTAAGGTTTTTGTTTAGGTAAATTTTTTGAATACTTAATATATTATTTAAATGGAAATATATATAAAAGAATTGGGTGTTACATTATATTCAATTAAAATGAATTTTCCCCAAAAATTATATAACTCTACTATAAAAAATGAGGATATTTATACTTCATCACATCCTTTGGTTCCTATATAGATTCCTCAATTTTTTGATTCCTCTAAAGAACATCTACCATGTGATTAGTTTTGTTACATAAAATATTATCTCTTCAATCCAATATTTATACCAGTTATTCTTCATAATTATGATCCCATACTAGTGCTAAAACCTTTGAGTTCAATACATGTGAAGAACCATTTATTTACTACCACTATATAGATATATGAAACACGTCATGAAATTAAGAGAGGTTTGGCTGGATTTATAAGTGATAAACAATCATTATAAATCATTCAAGAATCTATAATGGAATAATATACCTAGGGATCATCTTTACCTTCGTTTTCAACCTCATAACCTTCTTCCGTGGATAAATTCATAGGAAACCCTTCTAAAAAACATCTAATTCTGGATCTCATTGATCATTTTCAGAATAAGTCGCCCATCGACTCTAAGGTGGTTTGATGTGACACTAAATGGATATAACTTTATCAATCATTTAATCACCAAGATAAATTAGCAACACGCTTATTTCACAAAATTTATCCTAAAATTTCATAGTTATACACTTCTTTCTATAGAGGGATTCATAAGGATCCATCTAAATTCCTAAGTGAAATATATTTAGGTAATAATACTCTACTATTGGAATGTGTTGACCCCAAACACCGTAGAAATATGGAAAACATGGTCTTAATGTATACTTCAGGTATTTAAGGGTCATATCACACTGAACACCTATTAGAGGATGATAAATATTAAAAAAACACAACAGTAGATTTGGATATTTTTCAAGACATATCTAGAACTTTGATGTAAACCTTGTATCCAGATTAGATATAATAGAACGTGGCACCCCATGTAACCTTCCCACATATGTAATATATATCCTAGAAAACATATAAAGAGATAAATCTTCTCAAATGGAAATGAAGTGTGGAAACTCCATATGGTGATCGATTATAAACCAAATAGAATTATAGATATTAAATTTTTTTGGGAGTCTAAAAATAAAGCCCATGGTGTTGTTTTCGCATTTCCATTAGAGTATGGGTAATGATTATGACATCCCCTTATAATTGTTTCCCTCAGAATTAACTTTATATCATACCAATCAGTCAGATACATATTCCACAATATCTCTCTTCACGATTACCCAGCAGAAATACTCATTCTAAACTATATAAATCTTTATAATTCTATGATGAATACATAATGATGAATAATATGATTATTCGAATAGTTCCTACTTTAGTTCTGGTATTTTTGGGTCACATACTGGATTCCTGAACGTTATCATTCAATCAAAATCAAGGATAGACTCGATAATATTTGTCATATTCTTTTTTATCTCCACATCTTCCTTCTATTCACCGTTTATATTTATAAGGACAGATGGTTGAACTCCCATTTCAGAAAGATAATATTTCTCCCATTACTTCAATATTTTAGAATCTATCCTTTATAACACCATAAATACTAAATCCATTCTTATTCACATCATAGATAAGCTAAAATGATCCTTTCTTCTTGATTCATCATCTATCTAGTTTTATTTCCTCAAATAGTAATGTATTGAACAACCAAAATATTTAATAAACTCCAACCATCTTCTTAGAAACATATTTACCATTTTTTGGGTGAATATATAACTTGAAATTATATGATCATTTTATATGTGACACATTTCTATGAGAATTTAATTCTTATGTATCTTTAATGTAATGATTTGTGTTGATAACACTTAATCATGAGTGGTGTAAGTCTGCACATGAACCATTAATTGGTCAGTTCTTATGTTCTCACAATACACTTTAGTAGAGAAGGGTTTTTTAGTTACAAATATGCATCAAATAATGGGAAGGGAATTATTCACCTGAATAATTATATGGTGATATTTATGCATCATTCTAATTGATGGATCCTGAGAAAAATTACCAAACTAATGACTTGGAGTTAATTGTGATGATTTTTTAACTAAATATTAAAATGGATTCTCATTATCGGGAAAGGTGTGACATCTATACAGATCATAAAACATTAAATTTTATATTCACCCATAAAAATTTGAATATGTTCCATAGATGATAGTTGTATTTAATTAAACATTATTTATACTCAACACATTAATATAGTGGGAAATTAGAAAAGGTAGCTAATTCTTTGACATTAAAGTATCATGTGGTCTTATATATGAAGAGTATCAAAAAAATTCCAATATTTATGAATTTTTAAATGATGGGCCGTGAAATATTGATAGAATGGATGAAATATTATTTACCTCAAATATTTAGACCCTTATAACTAATCAATAAAATCATCAATATGGGGAATAAGATACTTATTCTTGATTATTATCTTGTTAAGTTCCCAATAATCAATGTATATTAACATTGATACATCTTTATTCTTAACAAAAAAGTAATGTTTTTAACATTGGTGATGCATGACACTGAATGAATTCCCAATAAAGAGTCTTCTGATGTTTATTTCACAATACATGTAACTCAATATAGTCTATTATATACAGATTATTAAGAAAGGTATAGCACCATATATGAATTCTGTTGAAAACTAAACTTCATAATTTGGAGGAATATTGAGAAACTCTTCTACAAATATATCTAAAAACACTAATATAATAGGAAAATCATTAGTGTTGAGTTTCTCCCTAGCCTCTAAGATAAATACCCCCTCTGAATAGGAATAAAGGGAAAGGATACATATGATATTTCCATTAGAATTTAATATTTATCCTTTCAATGATATACATTTATTGGTTGATTCAAAATGTATAATTTTATTTTATTATTTTATTAATTAATATATGATTTATGTTTAATGTGTTTAGTCAATATAGTTTCCTTATGAGTTTTATATTTCTCTATGTTTTGAAAATCACAAACACTTTATCTTAACGAAAATTATATTCTCCCTGAGGATTATTTTCATAAGGAAAACATTCATTCTCTAAGGAAATTTTTATCCTTACCTATGTTTTTATTGTTCGTTTTATAGTCTCACTAAATCTTATTCTTTTTATTACTAAGAAAAAAATTGGTTTCATATTTAAATCCTGTTAATCTTATAATTTATTTGATATAGAGTATTCTCTTTCTAGACTCTGGATTCTATGAAATTCAAAATCTGAATTCTATGAAATTCGGACTCTAAATTCTATAGAATTAAAACATCAAATACTCTGTAATTTAGCCTCCAAATTCTTAGAAATTCATACTCTGAATTCTCTGAAATTCTGACTCTGAATTCTATGAATTTCAGACTTCGAATTCATTCATATTCATACTCCAAATTCTCTGAAATTCAGTTTCCGAATTCTCTGAAATTCAGACTCTGAATTCTATGAAATTAGAATGCCAAATTATCTGAAATTCGAACTCCAAATTCTATGAAATTCTGAGGCTGAATTCTCTAAAATTCTCACTCCAAATTCCTCATAATTCGGACTCCAAATTCCTCCGAATTAAGACTCATAAATCCTTAGATTTCAGATTCAGAATTATTTATAAAATTATATCTGAATATCCATGTCTTATAGACTTCTAATTTATATTTGTTTAGACTCTAAATTATATTTTTCTTTAGACACCGAAAAATATATTTGGTTAGGTAACTCCGTTTTCCATACATTTTTAATAAAACAATGTCTTATAATCGTTTTCAAGATGACCATTCTGTGAGGGACATATAGATAGGTCCCTATGAGATTCATGGAAAATATGGCCTTTGGAGGAGGGAGTTGACCATTGGAGAAGTGTCTGTAAATAGAAACACATTTCAACGCGCTCATAATTTGATTAAAACTCTAGATATTGCATGTTGTTGAAGTTATTTCTAGAGAGGGATACTCTCATGATTTTTGTGGTTCTGAACATCTTGTTCAGATTTTTTCTGTGACATCGATTATTACTGAGTACAATCAAGGGAATCCATTAACAGAAATACAGAGGTGTCGACTACATTAATGTTCATGGGCTTGCGGGGATGGCAAGCCAGAATCTGATATTCCTGTGGAGGGATTACCCTGGTGTGGGTAAGTCAAAATTTATGAAAGTATAAATCCAGAGACCTATATCCATGTTTTTTGGATACCCTACTCTTTTGGTTAAAAGATTTTATACTTGTTATTTGTTTTGTTTCAAGTTTGTTTTTGCTATATTTTGGTAAAGGAAGAATGTATAACATTATACTTTCTTGTACTTTTGTATACTCTGACAAGTAAGATTCTATACTCTTTGAGATAGAATCTTTTCTTGTAAACATTCCTTATGTTTCATTTCCAGAATCTTATTTCAAGGAACTAGCAAGTTTGATTAGTAGAACTAAAATAGTTCTTGTGAATTTTCCTTGTTTAACATTGTTAAACAGAGTTTTCTTTATGGATAAAAATGAAGGTTTTTAAACTTACAATTCACACCCCCCCCCCCTCTTTTAATTGAGCATATAAATTCACATTTTGATCCTATAATTGGTATCATAGGTGGTCTCTGAAATACTTATATTCAAATATAATATTTCTTTCTCGAGTTTTCTGTGTTCTAAATTTTCATTATTATCATTTCTTATTTAATTTTTTCTTAATTGTTTTATATTTTTTTACCATGTTTTGCTTCTAACAAGTTTTTTGGATATATTTTCTTATAGAATGGTAGGAATGAATGTCAGTTCGATTGACAAAATAAATCTTACAAGACAACCTCCTTTTTATGGTAATGATTATGAGTACTTGAGAGATAGAATGAAGAAATTTTATATTAATATAGGAGTAGACAATTTCTTCATGATTATGGGTGATTTCAAAATTCATGACAAAGAAGTCAAAACCATAACCAATCAAGAAAAGTCAAAATATCAACTAAAATACGTGGTACATAATACTTTTTTGGGTTACATGACCAAGAATATATATAGTCATATTTCTTCTTGTGAATATTCATACAACATATTAATGAAATTAGAGGTTACACATTTTGGAACACCCCAAGTTATAGGAACAACAATAGCTATGCTTAAAGCTGAATATCATGGATTTCTGTTTCCTTATAGAGAACCTATATGTAATGTGAAAGAATGATTTATGACTATTATAAATAGATTAAAATCTATGGGAGAGAATCGTATTGATGATAAAGCTCTTGTAAAAAAGATTATAGATATTATGCCTAATGAGGAGGAATCCAAGAGAACAACTATTGATGAGAATAAAAATGTGTCTCAAATCACTGTTGATGAGATTTTTGGAAATCTTCTTTAATATTAGACAAGAATTAAAATATATGCTGATATGAATAAGAAGAAGAGTGGTAAAGGAAGTATAGCCTTAACAATTACTAAATCCAAGACATCGTAAAGGGGTACAAGATCCATGCTAAATAAAGTCACTGTTTTATCCAAATCAAGTGAAATTGATCATTCTGAGAATAAGCTAGCTAATATTGCTTGAAGGATGAACAATATAATTGGAAATGAATAATTTTATGATAAATATAAGAAGAAGGAAATAAAAGACAACAAAAACTCAGAATTCACTTGTGATGATTGCAAAATAGCAGGGAATATAGGGCTAGATTGTCCAATGCTTAATAAAAAGGATAGATAGGAAAATAATTCTGAGAGGAATAGAAAGAAGTAATTCATGGATAAAGCTAAGAATGTATTTAATGATAATGACACCTAGAGTGCCAGTGGTGGGGACTCTTCAGATGAATCCTCAAATTACGAATCTTCTGGTTAGAAGAATCTTGTCTTACTAACTAAACTACCCATTGAAAATAATTGTTTAATGGCCAAGGTACACAATGAAAAATATATCACTAATTTTTTGTTGAATGAAAATTATAATTATGATAAATACTAAGAATCTTCATATGACGAATCTTCATATGATGAATCTTCTTCGTAAGAAGATAATACATTATCTTCTTTTGAAGAAGTGCCTATGATTTCTAAATTTCTTGATGAGGAAAATTCTAAACTCAATAAAAATATTGATAAGGAAAATTCTAGATGATCTATTTTAACCAATGATGTATCATATATTTCTAAAAAACTTGATAAGAAAATTTTTGATTTTAAAATTATTTTCAAAAATATTAAGTTAATTATGAGAAGGATAATTTTTCAAAGGATCTTAAAAATGTAATTTCCAAGAAAAATATTTTAGAGGAAAACCCTTTCGCTAAAACAATTGTTTTTTAGGATAAAAATATGGTTATTAAACTAAATACATAAATAAATTCCTTAAAGAAATTTCTATCAAATTTTACCCTAGGTATGGAAAATTTTGACATGATGTATTCCCAAATTCAACCTTTAAGAAATAGTTCTGGGTTTGGTTATACTCATTCTATACTTGTTTTTAGTCATAAGTATTTTGTTCCCCAAAGTGCTCCATTTTGAACTAAATGTCAATGTGGTGGACATTTTGAGAAAAAGTTTTCTTTAAAAAAAGTCAATCTTTAGTTTTTCATAAATATTAATTTTCTATGAAACTGTGGATACATAAAATTTTCCTTTCTGAAATTTCCATATCTAAGAATGGTTGGATTCAAAAAATCATAACTCTATTATTTTTAGGAAAATAAAGAAAGTACAAATATAAATACATCGTACATGGATAGTGTATGTCCCTGGCATATGACTGGTAATGAAAACTACTTTTAAAATATTATCATGAAAAAAAATGGAAATGTAACTTTCAGAGATAATTATCAGAGAGAAATTGTGTGTATGGGTAATAGTTTTCTTCTTGGAAAAAAATTAATTTCATATTTTTTATTTGTTAAGGGTCTTAAGCACAATATCATTATCATAAGCCAATTATGTGATGAAGGTTACCTTGTGTATTTTAGGAATGACAAGTACTTAGTACACAATTCCATGTAAGATTTTATTTTTCTTCCCACAAGCAAGAGAATATATGCACACTAAACTAAGAAAACATTAGGAACCAAGATCTACCTTTTCGTAGATTCCTGGTCATTAAAAAAGAAGCACTTAGTAGCACATTACAAAATTGAATCTGAATATATAGTAGCTGGAAGATTTTGTGCTCAAGTGTTGTTGATACAACACACCCTCACAGACTATGGAATGAGTTTTACCAAAACACATATATTGTGTGATAACACTAGTGTCATTTCCCTAAGGAAAAACCCTACACATCACTCCCCTGGAAAACACATAGATATTATACATCACTTTCTTAGATATCACACACAAAAAAGTAGATAATATTCATCAATTTATCAGAATGCAAGAACAACTTGTTGATATTTTCACAAAATCATTACCATATGATAGATATGAATACATTAAATAAATTCAAGAATGATAATCATTAGTTAATCTTCTTTATTAACTTTTTGTTGAAACCTATATCCATACAGTAATAAACTCTTTTTCATAAGAGGGTACATTTTCTTTTTAATCAAGTTTTTTTAATCAAATATTTTATAATAAAAATTTTTCTTAATCAAAATTTTTCATAATCAACATTTTTCGTAAGAAAAATTTTTCATAATCCAATTTCTCATAATCCAAATTTTCATAATCCAAATTTTTCATAATTAAATTTTTTCGTAATCACATTTCCATTCAAGATTCTAGAATCCAAAATTTTACTTTATAAAAAACATTTTCCTGAATCTAAAGTTCTTCAATAAGAAATTTCTTCATTACTGTCAATTTTCTTAACAATTCGAAAGCTATGTTTCCATAGTTAGGTTTTCTTAATTGATTATTTTTCATGATGGTATTTTTTCTTACTTTAAGAAAATATTTCATATTCACTTTCCTTAAATCCGATTGTTTACTATAAAACATCAAAAGATTGGCACCTCCCAAAATCCTTCTTCGACTTTCATCTCAACCATCAGATCTTATCTAAATTTCTTCATTTGTGGGACTATTCTATGAATACTAATCGCTACTTCATTTCATATATAAATCCACCTATAATGGTTTTCCCACATCAGTTTTCAAAAACTTTATTTCTTATTCCTTGTCGCTATACTTAATGGGATTTCCAAATTTTCTTGTTTTCTAAACTCCTAATGTCTTTGGAAGATTCACCTCAAAAACAAATGTCGCCAGTTAAGGATGTTTCTGAATGGGATATCTACAGGGAGAGGTTAGTTGATCCAAAGATATTCACTAAGTGTGATTCTCTAATTTCAAATAATATCAAGTGAAATGGCAGGGAGTGATAGTGTGTATCCAAACCAATGGCATATGATTCGGTTTATCTAAAGATCTTGGAAGAATTTTATGAGACCGGAAGTTTATTTAATGAAGTAGGGTGAGTTAATTTTTCTTTTATGAGTTATGAAAAATCTATTACCCTTGCAATAGTATGGAATTCAATATAATTGGAATTATGTATGAGGGGGAAGTTGAGTTCTGCACCCACAAGATACCAGATTTATCCAGAACATTTGATAAGGAGAAGTATTTAGTGTGACTTCAATTGATAGAAGTGAAGACTCTGAAGATTATTCATCATTCTAAAAATTTCTGGATTCATGAGTTATGGATTCATTGATTTATCATTCTGAAAAAAGGTGATAAGGATACCTGGAAAAAAAATGATATCTATATTCTCGATTTTCTTGTTAATTACATGAAGATTAATCCAGTGAAGTATGTCTTGGTTAAAATTATGAATATCAAGAATGGGACTCTCAAATCATAAAACATTATTTATCTAGCTATTCTTTCGAAGATCATAGCCCTTTTCTAGAATCATTCACAATTCACTGTTTTTTAAGTCAAGGAATTTCAACGTAATGTTTTTGAGTAATGATATGATCATAAGGATGAAGGACTGATTTGATAACAAGTTTGGAGATTTTTTTTAACTAATCTGAATTTGAAATCCAAGCCATATCCAAGAATTTAGAAGTGGCTGAGACTTCCAAAAATCATCAAAGAATGAGAAAGCAAAAAGAACCAAAACCTAAGAAGAAAACTCTTGTCGCTCAAGAAACTCAATCTTCACCCCAAAAATATAAGAAGAAAAAGACCTATTCAGATAAAATCCTAACTAAGTGGAGAAAAGATAATATGAACAAGAAGGATAAAGAGCCCAGATTTGGAATGGATCTTGCTAAGGAAAAATCATTAATGATTAAGGCTGCTGAGGTTTTTGAGAAGCAATAAAATGAGAAGAAGAAAAAGAATAAAATGTTTGAAGTTGAGATTGTTCAATATCTTCTCAAGGCTACTGAGAAACCATCTAAGAAGATTGAGGTATCAGAATATTTTCTCAATGAACAAGTACTGTTATAGACATTGAGAAATAAGATGGCCATCTTAGATCCTGATGAAGATGAAGAGATTTTGTAGGAAGACTAATTTGAATAAGAAGAAGAGGAATGAAGTGTGTACACTGTTAATATGATATGGAATTTTGAATAATACTTTGAGAAGGAAATCCCTTCTAAGAAATTATCAATCTAGACTTCGCAGGCTGAGTCTTCCACACATGTTTCCCTAGAAAAATAAGAATAGCATTAGTAAGAAGTTAAAAATCCATTAGAAGAATAGATCAGGAACAATGAATTGGTTCAACCAGAGGACCTGGTGGTAGATGCTTAAAAGGAAGAGATTTAGGATGATAAGGTAATTTAACTATCAGATAGTGAACATGAATCCCCAAAGGCTGTTGAGGTCATTCTGAGAGCTGATAAAAGAAAACAGGTGATAGTTTATGCACCTTATAAGGATGTGGTTGTAAAGAATGATATAGGTGGATCATCTAAGAGAAAGGCTACTGAGAGAGGGAAAGAGAAATCGGATTCACAATCATCCTTTTGGGTCAGGACATTGGGTTACGATCATTGTAAAAATTATTTTACACTATTACTTTGATTCTAATTATTGAATTGATATATCATATTATTCAACATTCATTCAATTAGAAATCCAACCCTATTAGAATGGTTATGGAGAAACTCATTAAGCTTGAATCTAATTTCAAAACATTCTACAATGGGTATGATGCTCATAGAAGGTCATGTAAGGAAATAAAAAAGTGATCCTAGAAGACAATTAAAGAGGGGAGAATCTTTGATGACATTCAAGATAATGTGAAGGATACTTTTGATAATGAATATATCATGTTCAAAGACCTTACTACATGTTTGAATGTGTTGCCCAACCTTGAAGAAACAACATGGAAGTAGGAATACAATGATCTAAATGAGAAACTTAATTCAGTTGCTTTGAATCCAAAGAGGGAACGAGATCTCATAATTGAGTTTGAAGAAAATCTTAGTATGCAAGAAGAACTTTTGAAGATTTAGGTAGGAATTCTTAAGGCTTGGGAAGAAAATATCAAATCCCTGGAGAAGAAAAATGTAGATCAAGATCAACTACTCAAATGTTTTGAAGGGGATCATAAGGAGAATAAATAGTTGAAGACCATTTTCAAGAAGATTATGTTCAAATAAAAAAAGATTGATTTTTTCCTTAACTCTGATTTTTTTGCATTACCTTTCTTGTGCGAATTTTTCAAATCATAATGAATATTTTTGGATGTTCTTCATGTGTTATTTTTATAGTACTAATACTTCAGGAACAATATTTTTTTTATTCCCTTAATTCCTTTTTGAAAATCACAAAGGGTGTGAAAGGATTGATAAAAAGAGTACTAAGTAAAGAAGAGAATTTCCTAAGTAAGGGGGGTTTATCTAAGGGGGAGTTTTATCAAATAATATTTTTGTATGTAAGAAAAATAAGAATCTCTTTAAGGATGTCAAGAATACGATCCTTATGGATTTAAAAACCTAAGGGGGATTTAGTCTTATTCATCATGATTCATAAGTAAATAGAGATAAGTATTTCATTAATAAATAAAAATTCTAAGTCATTATATTCTTTTTCATAAGGATGTTTTTTCTTTCCAAAATGGGGGAGATTATTGAGGTAATAATGTTTCCTTATGAATATTCCATTTATCTATTTTTTGAAAATCACAAACACTTTATCTAAAGGAAAATTATATTTTCCTTAGGGTTTGTTTTCATAAAGAAAATGTTCCTTCTCTATGGAAATTTGTATCCTTACCTATGATTTTATTGTTATTTTTATACTCTCTCTAAATATAACTCATTTAATTACTAAGAAAAAATTAGGTTTCATATCTAAAACCTCAAAATCTTATTATTCCTTAGATATACAGTATTCTATTTTCAGACCCAGAATTATCTAAAATTCAGACACCAAATTCTCATAAATTTAGACTCAGAATTATCTGAAATTTAGACATTGAATTCTGTGAAATACAGACTCTAAATTCTCAAAAATTCAGACTCTGAAATCTCTGAAATTCATAATTTGAAATCACTAAAATTCAGACTCTGAATACTCTAAAATTCAAACTCTGAATTCCTATAAATTCAAACACCGAATTCTCCAAAATCCATTCTCTGAATTCTCTAAAATTCAGACTACAAATTCCTCATAATTCAGACTCTAAATTCCTCCGAATTCGGACTCTCAAATCATATGAATTCAGAATACAAATACATCGTAATTCTAACTCCAAATTCGTTATAATTCAGACTCCGAATTACTCAGAATTTGGACTCTAAATTCCTTTGAATTCAGATTCTCAATTCATTGGAAATCATAATCCGAAATCTTTAGATTTCAGATTCCAAAAATTCTTTTTAAAACAGAATCCAAATATCCATGACATATAGACTCTGAATATTTATTTAGTTAGACTATGAATTATATTTTTCCATAGAATCCAAAAAAAATATTTGGTTAAATAATTCCATTTTACTTATATTTTTTATGAAACAATGTCATAAAATCTATTTCTAACTAACCATTGTTTAAGTGACACATGTATCGGTCCCTCTAAGTAAAGGAAAAATATTTCCATTGGAGTAGATAGATGACCATGGGATAGGTGTCTATAAATAGAAGCAAATTTGAACGATCTCATAATATGTTGATCACTTTACAGATTGCATGCTGCTGAAGTGGTTTATAGAGAGAGACTATCATGCTTTGTGTGGTTCTAAACATCTTGTCCGGATTGCTTCGTGGGACTCTAATTTTTTATGAGTACAATTGAGGGCTTTCAGGGATAGGAAGGCAGAGGTTCCACCTACCTTAATGTTTGAGGGATTGTGGGGATATCAAGACATATTATGATATTCCTATTAAGGGATTACCCTGGTGTGGGTAATATATACGTTCCTGAAAGTATAAATCAAGGGACCTTTATACAAGGTTGTTAAATACTATACACTTTGGGTTAAAAGATTCCATACTTGTTATTTGTCTTGTTTCATGTTTAGTTATTTTGTATTTTGATAAAGGAAGAAATTATAACCATATTATAATTTATTTTACTTTTTTATACTCTGATTAGTAAGATTATATATTTTTTAAGGTAGAATCTTTTCCTTGTAAACATTCATTAAGTTTCATTTCCGAAGCCATATTTCCAGAAACAAATATGTTTTTTTAGTATAACTAAAAGTGGTCTTGTGAATTTACCTTGTTTAACTTTTTGAAACATAGTTTTCCATAAGGTTAAAAACAAATGTTTTTGAACGTACAATTCACACCCCATATTGAGCATCTGCATTCATATTTCAATATTTCATAAAGAGATAGTCACTTATAAAAATCACAGAAAATTCTACAAAAGGAATAATGATAATATTTTCATAGTGAAAAATATTATAAAAATTTGTATGAAATACCCAAATCTTGAGTAGAGGATAAGTGTAACATTACCATCATGAACCACATAAAAAATTTATATAATGTAAACCATCCCTTTTTCAAGGAGTTATCCATTTTAATAGGGTATTTAATCAGATAATTATCATGTTCCCCAAACACAATTCATCGAATTCCTTTGTAATTAAATACATTATACCCAACACTTATATAGAGAAAACATCATCCCCATCCTTTGATACATTATTCTATGTGATTATTCCATCATTTTCAACTTGAAAAAAATTCATCATTATTTTCTCTATGAAAATTTCCACCTGAAAATCCATAAAATTCCACTATACTTTTATATTACATGTAATGAATTTATCACATATTTATGTTGTTAATTATATATCCTGATACTTGATTATGAATATTTACAATGTTTATACATCCAAATAATATCTCAATCACGTTCTTAAAATGGTATCAATTGAAATGTACATCATATTTTTTGTTAATAAGGCTCCTTCATGTTCAATCTATTAACTAAATCCAATAATTATTTTATGAAAAAAATGATCCTAGTGTGAAATCTTATAATCATGAAAATAATTTGTAGGATTTTTAAATCATGACACCATATTTTCAATCTATGACACCATAGGATTATACTAGGAATAATTTGTCATTATTTTTTTCAAATCCTTTCTAATAGTTCCTAATGATTATGTAAATTAACCTAATAAGATCTCTTGGGAGTCTCAAATATGGTGTATCATAAGGTCCCCTTCACTGTGCACCAAATTGATTCTTAAGATTTACTTTGTCAACTCTATTCTAGGTTATTAGCAATAGATTCATCTATACCAAAACCATGTCCATATGTAGTATCCATATAGTGATATACATTATTAGGGGAACCACACTCTCTTATTTTCCAAAGCATTAGTCATTCTCCAATACATAGGATTATCATAAGGGTTCACACTAAACATTCCTCATCCAAATTTTCAAAAGCAGTTGAACATTTCTTCGGATTCCAACTATAAATGCCCACACCTTTCATTCTCGCATAAAAACTATAGGGATCAAACTTTTCTTACATAAGTGTTACATAATTTACGATGAATATTCAATACATTTCAAAGTAATACATGCCTAATGATTGTCAAGTTTTAGGGTCTTTAGACACTTGGATACATAAAAAATGCTATATTCATGATCTATTTCACTTCCCATTTACTTCTCCACAACTATCATAATTCTAATACATAAAATGATTCAAATCATTCTCCATAACCTAGGGAAGGGAGACACAACAAAGGGTAAGCTCATATAAACAGCAAGGGTACCCATTAGAGATATCAATAAATGGTCATAAGTGATCATAAGATAAAAATAAGGTTCAGATAACATGATCTAGAAATTTTAAAGTCATACCCATCAATTAATATATCATAATCATGTCACTTGTTATAATGTTTTATCAATTGAAATTCATATGACATATGTGTGTGAAATAATTAATAACAAATCACGATCCATGAGAACAAATCATGAGAATAAATCATTTGTTTTTAGCATGAAAATAAGAATAAAAAATAACTTCCCTATTCATGTATCACTTTCAGGAGTAACATAGTGGCTTGACTTCACTCCTTATTCCATCAATCCAAAGTTAAGTTTCACTCCTAAGACAGCATTACTAGAAAAATTCTATTACATAACTTAGTTTACAATAATATCATTCCATATTATCCCAAAAGATATCCATCCTTAATAATTTATTAGAGGTATATGAAAATATAGGACCACAATTCACATAACTTAAAACTTACATATGTATACCATTAGATCATAAAAAATACATTTTATCATCAAACCAAAAATCATGGAAAGGATACAAGATTCATAAACATTACATCATCATAATCATAAACAATCTGGAGAAAAAGTAAAGATGTTAAAATTGGAACATATCCCTAGTAAATAAAAAATAAACATAAATTTATGTTTTTATATATGAAAATATGTTTAAAACATCCCAATAATATTTCTTAAAAAAAATTATTCATTTTGAAATTAAATATTGAAAATCAAAAAATTTCAATAATATTATGGAAAGTATTTTCATTGAAAAGAATGAAAGAATCTAATAAAAAAATTTCAAATAAAAGTGTATTAATCATAGAGGATAAGTCCATTCATGTTTTGTAGGTAAGAAAATTCCATTCACATTTTTTGAAAAAACACTCAAGCTCACGGTTTGAAATATAACAATAATATTTATTTAAAACAATTTTATAGTATGTAAAGCCTAGAAAAAAATGTATTAAATAAATATTTATAAAATAATATCAAAATTATTGAAAAAAATTTAAAATATATATATATAAGAAAATATTCTGAGACAAATATAAAAACATGGTCGATTTTCTGTGAAAGGGTTATTTTAGTCAATTGAGTACTTCAAGATAAGAAAATTAAAGGAAATAATAAAATCATAAAAATTACTAGAGGATAAGAAAAGACAAAATATTTGGAAGGGGGATATTATAAAACGTCGCCATTACAAAATTTAATCATAAATAATCCAAGTGAAAATGATATTGAAACATTAAACCCTTGCACAAAGTCGTTCTTTCTTTGTAAACGCTCAAACCTAATTTTTTTGAAAGACCTAAATTGGATTACTCTATAATCCTTGATGGATTAATATATTGGGAAAAAAACAACATAAGGAATAAGGAATGGAATCTAGGATGGTTTTTTATTTGTAATTTTCATGCTAGAAGGCTCAAATAGTTCTAATAAGAGACAATAATATGTTCACATTTATAAGTGAGGGGAGGGATAGACCTGGAACTTCTTAAAGGATCTTAGTGATTTACAGTCATTTCCATGGTAAAAAGGCTCCAAACATCCATATATTCACAGTTATAGTAATTTAAGCTCTAAATTTATTCAATAAATAATAATTTTATAGGTTTATGTGGAATTAATACCCTTATCTAATGGTTTAACCCCCTTGTAAATCTATTTTTACCATATTATTGGTAAAATAATTACTGATTTTACTATTCACTATGAAACAAAATAAATTTTACCATATTATATTATATAATCTATTGTAATTTTAAATATGGAATCAATATTACTATACTAAAATCTTATGTTTGTAATAATTTATTTTTAAATAACCATATAAACCACAAACTAGGCATGTTTTCAAAAAAATAAATTTTTATACATAAAATATGTTTTTCTTCATTTTATTATCCTGTAAAAATAATAAAAGTATTCGTAAAATATTTTAAAAAATATAAATTATATAAATTTCATTAAATCAATTAATTAATAGATATAAAATTAATTTATTAATATAAAAAACACATTGCATGTATAAAAATTATTTTAAGAAAAAATGTGTTTTTAGGACCAAAAATAAACATATAATAAAATAAAGCATATTGGTTATTCCTATAAAATTGGTTAGATTATTTATAATTAAACAATACTTAGGTAACTCTATATAAAAATTAAAACATAATGGGAAGTAATATTTTTACAAAATTCGGTATTTTTTACAATTTAGTGAAAATAAATCTTTTCAAAAAAAAATCTTAAAAATCACCCTAGGATAATATTAAGATTCTGATTTTCTAAATTTTACTAATTTTCAAATATAAAATATATAAAAATGGTAGTAATTAATTTTAAATTTCATGTGTATAAATATATGAAACCCATTTCAAAAGAAAACATATTTTTAATGAGTAAAATGACTTTTGTGAAAATTGAGTACTTACTTATTATACATGAATCAATAGGTTTTAATTAAAAACAATTATACATATTATTCATAAATTTTTTATTAATATTCAATTTAATAAACTGGATATAAATCCTTTTCTGGATTTTCATAATGGGGAGGATAACATTTTATTTATGCTTGAGTCTACATATTAATTATGAATTCTTCTTATATTATTTGGCCTTTTTTCTATGTTCTTTTTTTTATGTAATTTATTTTTATTCATTTTTTAGTGCACTATTTTATTCTTGGGTTAATATAATAATTTATTCCTAAAAATAATCATTCCTATATCTTATGAAATGGTCATGTTTTGGCGGTAATGTATCTAGATCTTATTGATATCTTTGGGGATGGAAGTAAATCTCATAGGATTTTTTAAGAGTCCCTTTTCTCCATGGAATGTTTCTTGAGTAATTTTATGATAAGTTCGTTATTGATATATTAAGGTGATTTTATGATATTTACCCAAAAACATAAGAAGTAATATCCGTAGGTAGTAATAATTTCATATTTTAAACTCACATTATGTATTAACATGTGATGAGAGAAAAGATATTTTGGATTCTCTCAATGATAAACTAAAAATAAGAGGGATCATTCCATTTATAAATAGGATAGAAACAAAATCCTTAATCTAACCCCATAATTAATCAAAGATTCTATTTCTATGAAATAAAAAAGGATTTCAAACGGATATTATTTATCTCAAACCAAAACAACCCCCCCCCCCCCCACACCAAACTTTTGTCTAATATGCTCACAATATTTTACACCCTACCATTGAGACAAACATTGGTCTCAACTATACTATATTTTATCCTTGTTTTGTTAATATATATTTATAACACCAATTAATGTTTTGAAAAAATTGTAGTTATTTCTAGGGAGGTTTTATTAAATCCAAAAAACCTAATTAAATCAATTAAATGAACATATTTCATACTAAATAGATTTTTACTTATGATCCAGAGATTGATATATAATTTTTTTATAGAGTTAGAGATATAAGAAACATTTCTAATCTATAATCACTTTTTGGAAACATTACATTCATTGAAATAAGTAAAAAAATCAAGTGTTCACTTTGAATCTAAAATCATATTCCGAAATACTAGAAAAACTATTAAAGGCCTTTATACACACTATTTAATAAGTCAAAATAATTTAATAGTTATTCCTACATTAAAAGTTATTTTCATCTCAAAACTAGTTCAATAATATTATTTAAAAAGTTTCATATACTTATAAGAGAATATTAAAACAATCACATTATTTAATTCATAATAGTTTATGTTACATTGAATCCAAGATGAGTGGTTGTGGAGCAAGAAATGTATATAAAATTCCAAAAAAACACATAGAGGAGTCTCTTAGGATTAGATATACTACATAAAACCTAGTGAAATCAATAATTGGTATGAACTTCAAATGGGATTTGAAACATCCCTATATTAAGGCCACATAATAGTGCATAGGATAATGATGTCCTGTGACCTTAAGCATACCTCTTTATATTCATGAGGTTATTGACTAGAAGTGAGGTCATATTATATTATTATGGGGAGACTATACAATAATATTAGAGAAATAATAATAATAATAATAACCAATAAATATATATATAAATTATGAGAGTGTGTAGAATCCAATAAATAAGATTAATGCTATAAAATTATGTAAATGATATCACAAAATAATACTTCTTAACTTATCACATATCGGGTAAATAATATATGAAAAATATATAAAATAATAAAATACTAAGAGGATCTACTCTCATCCCCAACCCCACTTAAATAAAATCCCTATCAAAACTATCCACCTCATCATGAGATATGGGGTCATTTTCTTACTTGAACCTATGAACATAAGTTAGGTTTGGGAATCAGAGTGTCAGGGTCTCTTGAGGTAGGTGTCCGTAAAACTCGATTGGCCACCAAAGAACAGTGTCCCTAGCATAATCATTTAATTATTGTATGCACATGTGGCTTTATAAGAATAAAAAAGAGTAAATATGGTAGTTTAGTTAAATAATATTCATTGATTCATGGGTTTTAAGGCTCACCTTGGATCAACTATACCTGCTTCACCTGGTACCAGAAATCTTTGAGAATAATTCAAACAACCCAAATGTAATTTTTTCCTTATGCAAGAACCTTAGAGTGACACCTTGAAAGGATCCATGCCTTGACCGAGAACCTATATCAAAAAATAGATAAGAGAACCCAATTAAAACCTTATATCCTCTATTAGAAACACTATCTATCTAGGGGTCTCATCCCTTCCCCAAAATGATAATATATCTACTATACAGAGTGTCATATCTTCTACCATGAATCATCATGTAACTATGGTTATGTGTTACTTAGAACCTCAAATAGAATACACCATATATTTATGAAGATACTACCTATGGGACTCACATCAATCCCTAGAACCATGAAAATCAAAGTTAGAGGTGTAACATATAATTTTCAGTTAGAGTATTAATGATTTTTATTATATAGAAACAATAGTATAACACACATATATTTATTCAAGAATATTATTCAAAAAAATTTAAATTTTATAAATTTTGTTTCAATAAATTTATTCCATTTTGGAATTTATAATGTTTGGATTATCTTGGGATAAAATTTTCATATTTTTTAGAAATATTTTTTTAATAGAAAACTAAGTATTTTCCCAGAAATTCAATTCCCCCTTATTATATAAAAAACCTTATAAAAGTCTGAAAATGTGAGATTTACATTGATCCCTCTTGACAAGGGGAAAAAGATCATCCGGAACCCGATCATCCCACTGAAAGACTAGACCATTTATGCCTTTTTTTGCAAGACCATCCACAAGTTCATTATCCTGTCAAAATATATGGGTAACAATATGATCTAAAGAGTAAAGAAAATAAAAACATCAGATCCATCTGTTGGTGAGATTCTATGAAAGATGAATATAACCTGATCGAATGGCAAGAACAACAATTGTAAAATCACATTAAACCAAAATATTCTTCCAACCGTGTTGATCAGACATCTCAACCTCTATAATCGCACCAAGAATATATGCATACATATTGAAGGTATGTCCACAAAATCAATGAAAACAACCAAGATTACCTCCTTGATGATCCTTATAAACAACACCAAAATTAGTAGTTCACATATTACCTCTTGAGGCACCATCGGAATTGTTTTCAATCTAACTAGAGAATATTTATTTCCAAAGAACATCAATCATACCATATGTCGGTTTTAAATTACCTTTGACCCCAATATGTGTTAAAACAATGAGGTCATGAGTGGATACTGACAATCATAATTTTTTCAGAACAACAGTATTATGAATAGAAGATAATATACCAGTGAACACAGCACTGACCTGGAAGATGTGGTGGCCATTAATCGCTTTATTCCTGGATCTCTAAAAGTAATGAATGACCTCTTCTACAGCCACATATAAAAGATATAAAAGATGTGGAAATAAGCTGATATTACTCGATCTCTTAATAAAATCCAAAATCATTGTGAATAGTGAAAATATTAAAAGATTGTTACCTTGATTAATGATAAAATAGGTTTTCTGGGGATTAAACTAAGAGATCGGGGTAATAATTACACATAAATATTTCTAATTCTTATTTTTTGAGTGTATTTACACACTATATTAAGTTTCATATAATCCTTTTTCATTTTGAATCATTATACTTGATAAAATCAATAATTAAATTGAATAATTTTAAGTAATTCTATCATTGTCTTATCCATCACTTATAAAATGGAACATCCTCTATTCAATTAAATGAAATTTTTCGCTAATATATATTGGAAGAAAAATTCTATAATATTTCCATATATTCCTTCCCTTCATCCTTTATCTTATAGACTTCTCCTAAAACCAATCTTTCAATCCTAAATGTGTAATCTAAAGGGGGGCTCACTATGAATTTATAGTTATCTTTGACAACTATTTAATATTTAATTATTTTTATAATTATAATAAATATATTGTACCCATCATAAAATAATTAATCCAGTATCATCAATATAGTAATACATTTTTTTTATTACGGGGAAACCATTTTCATCTTTTTTTCTATCCAATGGAAAATGAAATCATCTCTCGAATGAACGTGTAACCTATCATCTCTATATAACGGTGTAGTTAATTTTTTCTAACAAATTATCATTGATTTTTATAAATATGACACTAATTTTTATGTTTGATTTTTATGAAATTAATATTATGATTTAAATATAATTTATAATATACCTCCATATCCTTGCTCTAGTTTGAAAATGATCTTGTCGCTTTCACATACGTATGGACTACCACATCCATGAAGAGATGTGATTAATATTCCATGAATAAAATTCATAGAATATTATAAATATATATGATATTTTTATTTTTATTTATATTATATATATTATGGATCCATGATAAATTTTCAAGAACTCAAACTACCTAACTGAAACGTACATAATAATTGAAACTGTTAAAACTCAAAAACAACTGTTTTAAAAAAGAATTTATAATAAATGGGTGATGATATATTATAATTGGATTATATATCATATTAAAAGTTTTTATATAGTTATTTCATATAACTGTAATAAATTTAAATTTATTATAAATTTGGTTAAAATCACTTTGGAATGAATTTGGTCATGAGGTGAGAGTTTATATCACAATCCCATCCTTAGTTGGGATTTTTTATGTTTCAGTTTCCATTTGGTAAATTATCTGATTTTTTTATTTAAATATAATTTATTTTCTTCTAATATACTTATTTTTAGTTTTTTCATGTATTAGCTTCATTTTTACACTTTTCAGCACTCAAAAATACAAAAATAGTGATTGAATGTAAAACATTATTTGTCTTCCAATTCAGTTGTGGGTTTTTTCACTTCATGTCCATATTGAATATAATTTTTTTTCATGAATGTTTTAAAAATTATCCATTAATTTAGTAAATTATTTTTTGCAACTGTTTTATTTTCTTTAAATTTTATTAAAAGGATATGACTTATTTATTCATGAATGGGGAACTTTTTTACAAAGATGGGAAAAAATATTTGTAAAACACTTAATACATGAATATATTCTCCCACTATAATGAATATTATTTACATTTAAAATTTATTTAAGACATTAATTTTATAGTTTTGAATAAAACATTTTTTAAAATATTTTGAAAAAACTAATATTTTAATTTAAGCAATTTCAAACTCAAAAGGTTATCTACCTCTGAGAATATTCTTGAGAACTATTAAAATTATTTTCATCTATATCAGTATACATTGATTATGTATTGGATTGTTATCCACCCTTTTAATATGATGAATTAATTGGACTAATTAAGTGATGTTTGGGCCTGTTATGGCCCCTCAATGCATCACTAGGTCTCATGATACAAAATATTTTGAGTATTTATTGTATGACTTAATTATTTAAATATGATTTCATGGAATTAATACTGGTCTGAAAGCTTATGACATATGGCATTATGCATCCCAAGATTATGAAACTAGTTTTTGATACTAATAAGATAATTTATGTTTCAATATCATCCATTTCTATATCATTTATGGATATATCCCATTTTATGATATTAGTTATATGCCATATTTTATTATTATTAATATCTTCCATGTTTTTAATGATTTATTTATTCTATGTTAGGTTTTGTGGCATGTATTTTCTTAATAATAATTTATGCTCAACCTTTATTATTTTTTCCTTTCTCTATTATACCAATAAGGGATATACGAATGGTTTAAATGATTTTATAGAAGAAATATTAAATTTATCAATATAATTTTTTTTATTTTTAATTCCTGTTTGAAAATGAAATGTGAGAATAATTTATATATCTAGTCTCCTTAAGAAACTAAACTTATCGATCATTTAGGGTGTGATAACTTCTATTTATTAAAATGAATTAAAATTACAAAAAACTCATGGTTATTAGAGTTAGGGTATTGTAGTTTTTATTGAATTCATTTTTCTAAAAATCTTGAAACCTATATTTTCGAAAAAAAATATATTAGGGAGAAAACACAATGAAAGACTTTGAGGATAACTCTATGTATAGAATAATATCATAATATTTTGTTAATGTAAATATTATGTATTTCTCCAAGAAGATATACCCATGTATAGATATTGGTATGCAGATAAAGTTTTGGAATAGAATCACATAGGGGTAAAAAATATAAAAATGGTGGTTTGTGTAATAACTTGATCATCACTAGGGAATGATGATTGGAACTAAGTCTTCACACATGGTTAGACACTACCGAGGGATATGTATTGTCCAATCTTCCAGATTTTTGCAAACCATTATGAAATATTTTGAAAATAGTATTACTATTTTAATATATTTCCAAATATAAAATGACTAGAATTATAATCTTCACTATGTATAAATTTTCAACATATTTTAAGTGTTACACGAGATTGAGAATCATTTACTATGATATGAAATTCATATTTGGGTGACCTGATTAGGTATATACCATTATTTATAAGTGGATATGAGGATAAGGAATGTAAAAAATATCAATACACACAATCTATGTACGTATTTTTCTCCAAGGAAACGAAATGATGTTGGATCTATAAATGGAGTGGAAAAATTTATATCTATATAAGGGAAACTAACTTGTGTTATTAATAATAACACTTCTTATATGAACTTGTCTATAGATCCATGTGGTAGATAAAAAATGTTGGACCATTTCATGAATCATAATCCCCAATTATTCAATGAGAACTCCAATATATTACTAGTTGAGCAATCGATCACACCCCTAAAGAATATATTTTCCACTTTGTAACATAGAAAATTAGGGAAAGATAGAATGGAATTTTATCATATTAAAAGATATGTGTATAAATGAAATTTATTAAGGGAGAAAACTAAGAAATAAATTGAAATAAATATTATAGTGTGGAATACATTAAAGGATATATTATTTGAAAGAAACATTCCTTATGAGAAGTAAGTTGATATGGAGAGTAAATTCCACAATCTAAAGAAAAGGGAAGGATAAAAAACTAAATATGAAGAAAACTATATAAGGTTATAAACACATGTTATGGATTTTATATTTAATCTAAGGAAAAATATATAATGTTTCATTAAGGTTCTAAATTGTTTCCATTAAAGAGAATTATTCACTGAAAAAAATTGAATATCATGATATAGTATCAAGATACATAAAAATAATGAATGAATTCCCCAGGACATACGTTATCTTGGGAATATAAAAAATAATAATTAGGTGACTAAGCAATCTGGAGAATGAAATAAAAAGAGGGAATAAGGGAAGGTTGGAATATCCAAATTGGAATAATTTGGGAAAAACAGCATGGAACATTCTTAGAGGGAATGGGATTTTTTTTGTAAATTATGAGAGAAACTCCCCCATGATTGTGATTTAATGGGTAAAAAATATATTTCCAATGTTCAATGATTCATGTCTTAATAGATGGGGAACTATTTGAATTAGGCCCCATGTGTAAATGGAATTTTTCTTAGAAAATTCTATGGGATTAAGGCCATTATTATGCAATAATTATAGCATGTATTAATATTCCTAAAGATGTAGTGGTAGGTATAAAATTCATATCCACAAATTTTGAAATTTATTTATTTTATTCTAGATATTTTCACGCATTTACATATTAAATTTTTAAAAATAAAATTATATGATTTCCTATCACCTTCAAAAGGTAATTTTCAATTAATAATCCTAGTGGAAATGTTATTGCAACAATGAAATGTTAATATGTCTCTATTATAACACATAGACTACGCATATTTGATATATTGATAATTTTACCTATAGTTTAATTTGATATAATCATTGGTATGGGTTGTATTCAAAATTATAATGTGAAATTTATTTTCAAGAGAAGGAGATTACAGTTTTGGACAGAGATATAGAGTCCCTCATCTTCATACATGATACTATTTCATCTGAATCATTTTTTAATCCAAACCCAGAATCTCTCCTTAATTTTATTATTATAGTACATGTTCATACAAAACATGTGAATGAAAAATGTATTCTAAAAAAAGGATATTCCTTTTTTGTTGGAATACATTTATGTATTTCAAGAATAAGAACATACACACCAACCTAAGTGTGAATTTGAGTTCCACATTGATCACATCCTTGATGAAAAACTATATCCGATTCCCCCAAAAGGATGGCTATAGTGGAATTAGTTGACTAATGAAAAAATAGGATTTGTGTTTATAGGGGATTTATACACCATATAACTTCACCAGTGTGATGTCATTTTCATTTTTTAAGAAACTATATGGGTCTATGAGATTTTTTGTCGATTGTAGGGAAATCAATTTCCACTACTATAAAGAGAAAGTATCATTTTCCCCACATTTATGAATTGTTTTATTAACTTTAAGAGCTCAATATTTATCAATGACTTATCTTCATTCTAGGTATCATAATCTATAATTAAATAATAATGATATTCCAAATATGGAATTTTGTATGAGTTATATAAATTATGAATTTATAGTAATGCACTTTCGAATGAATAAGTTACCCTATATTTTTATCGATCTGATAAAAAATAATTTAAGGATTATATTAATAATTTAATTGTGGTATTTATTGGTGATATCTTTATATAATCTAAATTTATGATGAGTAAATGATTCATCTATGAACCATTCTTAAAACACTTTTAGAATAGTATTTATATAGAAAATGTATAAAATTTGGATTCTTCCTTCAAGAAGATTCTTTAATTTTCCATATTTCCTCTCACTATAGAGTATTAATTAATCCTTCAAAGAAAAGGAACTGATAGAATGGCCAAAACAAATGAATATAATATATATAAGAGTTTCCATGGATTAGTCGGTTGTTATTGTTGATTTTCTGAATATTTTTCTCAATTATAGAAATTGTTAACCAAGTTAGTGTGTGAAGGGGTTGAGTACATATGGTAAGAAAATTTTAATGAGTTTTTGAATAATTAAATAAGATATTTGTCAATTCACCAATATTAAATTTATCATTATGAATCATTGGATTTGTAAAATATTTTGATTCACCAAAAAAGCACTCTTTTGTGTCCTTATGAAGAACAATAGATTTGTATTCTATACATTATGTCAATTAAATATTTTATGAGAAGAATTAACCAGCCCATGACCTTGATTTATTAGATGAAATATTTTTATTTTTGAAATGAAATCCATATATTTATAACAAAATATATTAAATATATATGGATCAAAAATGTTTTAAAATAAATCATTACATAGAAAGTTCTCATCATGAAGAAAAGATGGTGGTTATAAGTACTCAGAAATTATGTTTTCTTAATACACTACTAACCTAGGAAGGAAAATAAATTGGTTAATGTATTAAGTGGGAAATATCAAATATTTTTTACAAAAATGATAATTGATAAAGAAATTATAGTCATGGATATAGTAAAGTTGGATGTGGGAATTTTTAATGAGGATTAAACACCCCGTATAATCAAAATTATTGCCAACCCATCGTTATTTTAGAAAATATAAATTTCTCAGCTTGATGAAGAGAATATTAAAAATGAAATCAAATTTTTGAAATATGGGAAGTTGATAGGGTTCATATATGAAGATGGTATTTTGAAATTTCTAAATATGCAACAAGTTATATTTGTTCTAGTGTTGAAAATTGAATAATTAGATGAAGATAATAGTTAAAATTTCTCTATACTGCATAGTGGTAACAAAAATGTATCATGGTTAGAAGGAAGCTTCTTTTTGCAATAATATGAAATGGAAAATTTCAGACTATGTATCAAAATTCTTAGTTTTATCACATGTCAATCAAAAGAGACAAAACCCTAAAAGAGTCATGAAACTACCACCAATTTCTCTGTCTATATAATTTTTCATTATATGTCTAATGAATCTATGAATGGATGGTGTTATATGGGTTCTCATTGATCCTATTACCATGTCCACCCAATTCCTTGTTATAAAGTAAGATTTACTACTTGACCACAATGAGTGTATCCATATTAACGAAGTTAGGATACTTTATGGTGTATCATATTTTATTATATCTAATTGTAATATATGGTTTTAGTTTATATTTTTATGAATCTTAAGAAGTCCGTAGAAAATAAGCTACATTTCAGTAGGGCCTGCCACCCTCAAACTGATGGCCAATCTCAAAGGACTATGTAGAAAATAGAAAAAATGTTGAAGTCATGCTCACATGATTTTAAAGCAATATGGGATATGTATTTTCTTCTGGTGGAATTAACATATAATAATTTATTTCATTAATTAATTAAAATGGAACAATATAAATAATTTTATGATAAGAGGATTCATACTTTAACTTTCATGGATGAAGGTGGTGGAAGGTATCTTGTAGGACCAATATCAGAAGAGAAAATAGTGATAGTGATGACTATTCATAATCATATTAAGGAAGCTCAAAGAATAAAATAGTGTTACATAGATAACTATAAGAAATTTCTGGAATTTCATTTGGTAGATAATTTTTTAATTGAGATATCTTCATAAAAATGTGTTATAATGTTCATAAAGAAATGGAAACTAAGCCTTAGGTACATCCACCCTTTTAAAATTCTATAGATAATTGTATTTTAAGCTTACTATTTGGAAAGGAGATATATCCTCCCTAAATTTAATGATGTGTTCCATATATCTTTATTATAGAAGATCATATTAGATAAAATTCATGTGTTAAACTCTAAGTATGTATAATTGGATCAAAATTTATCTTACTATGTAGATCCTATCTATATTCTTGACACTAGAGAACAAATGTTTTCAAATCGGATGGTTCAGCTAGTAAAAGTACTTTGGAAAATGCCAAATATAGAAGAGTATATATGGGATTCTAAAAAGTTTATGATAAAGAAAAACCTACATATGATCATGAGGTGATATACTAGAAATCTCAATGTTGATGTTTTTGAATGAGGTATTAATGTCACAATGGATTAAATTATAGTAAGAAATATTTTTCGTAAAGAAAAAATATTAAACTTTACATAGAATTTTTCACGAATTTTATTAAATATTAAATACTATAATTCTATAATTTACATTTCATTAAATTAATTTCATTTTTTAATTTCTACATAAAAAAATCTTAGAATGAATTTGTCATATTTATCAGAAATAGTAAATTTTAAAGTAAATTGTGAAAAATCCAAATTCTGTAAAATTGTCTCTTTTATGAAGTTATAAGGGTATAATAATAAATTTAATTTTATGAATGATTTTTTATAGAAAAATATATTTGAAATAATTTCAATGATTTATAAAAAATATAATTTTGAACTTATCAATATATGCTTATTATTTGGAAAATCTATGTAATGTTTTTGTCCAAATAAAACTAATGTATAGTTATATTCTATTAATCAAGTATATAAAAGGTTACTTTAGGTTTTTTATGTTAAATATAAATAATTTTAATTTTATTTTACATAATACAATTAATTCCATTTTAACTATCATTATACTTTATTTCACTATAATAGAAATTTTATGGTTAAAACAAAGATTTTTCAAAAAATAATTTTTATTGAATTTTGCGGGCACATATTAAAATTAATTTCTACAAATTATAAAATTTCAATCTTATAAAATTGGTTAAATATTTTGAACAATTATAATTAATAATATTTAACAATTTCATATTAATATTCAGTCATAATGAATATTAAAAATAGAGAAAAAAATCAGTTTCTTCAATTAAGGTTAAAAGTGGTTTATCAAGGTTTAAATTAATATATAAAGTATGATTTACAAATAAACATATAAAATTTTTATTTTTCTAGGATATTTAATCCATATATTTTCATAATTCTATTCATTTGTAATTTAAAAGTATTATACTTAAGAAATAAATTAATAATATTTAAATATTTTGTGTAATTCCATGTATGTCCTCTCCCACACTTATAAATGGGGACCACCTCTCCCCCGTTTTTTGAGAGTATTCAGCCTTATATATCATCTAATAACTAACCAAATACCTTCCTTAAATCCTTACCTTCATCAAATATCATCGTTTATTCTACTAAGAATATTATTTTTATTCTTATGGTGTTAGCCAATGGTGGTGTCTCAAAGAAGAGGTAATCGTCTTTAGTGACAGGTTCAAATTTATTTCATATTCTAAATTAACTAAATATGTTTTACTTGTCTGAAAATAATTAATTCAGTATAATAAATATATTTTTGATTACCATTATTTTAACAAAACATTCCTCCACTTTTAAATCATAAAAAATCAAAACACTTCTCTTTCGTACAAGCAGTCTACTGTTTCCACGAAATGGTGTATTTGGTTTTCCTTACCACATTAATTGGATAGAAAAAAGTATGCAACGATTGAATCTAATATATATATATATATATGAAATTATTATTATTATAAAAACATAATATATCATTTAATTACTTACCCTTCCAGCCATTAAAAATGATAATGTCACTCATGTGTACATGTGGACTACAACCTCCCCAAAGCAATCTGATTCATTTTTATGTCCAAATTTCAAGGGTGATACTAATTATGAAAATAATTAATATATATAATATTTATATAATTATTTAAATTATTTATATTATCGAACAATGACAAATATTCGAAGACCTTATCTTCCGAAACAAAACAGACAAGAAAAAAAATAGTTAACACTCAGAAATGGTAATTCTAATAACAGATTATTATTAAAAAATGTTGAATTATTATGAATGGGTCATTTATGATAGTATAGGTTTGTATATGGGTTTTTATATAATTATACTAAATTTTAATGTTTTATATTGGAGTCTCAAATCACATATGAGGAAATTCAAACCTGAGATAAGGGTTTATCTCACAATCTCATCAATATTTGTGATTATTTATATTTAAGTTTCCATTAGAGGAATTATATGATATTTCCATAAAAAACCAATATTTTTATTCAACTATAGTAATTTCTTGGTTTATTAAATCTTATTTCAATTTGTATATTCCTTGGAACTAAAAAGGATCAAAATAATGTTTTAAAGGAATCACGATTTTGTTTTTCAATTTAGCTAGGAATATTTTTCTTCAATGTACATATTTTATTAAAAATGCTTTCAAGAATTTATTTCACATTCTCCAATTATTTACTACATTCATTTTAAAACTTTTTTTACTTTCTATAAAAATATTGAAAGGAATCTTCTTGTCATTTGAGGCACTTTTTAATGAAGGTGTTAACAGACTCTTTATTATAATGATTACCTCAAGAATGGATTTTCCCAACATCATGAATGTTATTTTATTTGAATAATGATTTTTTATTATAATGTTTCTTTTAAAATAAAATATATTTCATAATATTTTATGAAAAATTAGATTTTAATATAAGTGATTTTAAAATAAAATGGGTATTTTCCTATAGAAATATTCTAGAAGACATTCAAAACTATTTTCATCTATGTCCACACCCATTGATAAATATTATTATTTACTGTGGATATAATCTTATTATAACATTCACCACATTATCTTATATTGATTATTATCAGGATGTTTTATTTCTTGATTTTTAAAAATATTACCTTTTTTCAGTTATGTTTCTGAAATTATTGTTTTTATTGAATATGTATTAATTTTTTAGTCACCCATTTCATTTGATGAATTAATTAGACGTAGTAATTGATGAGAGGGTCTTGTTATATCCCATTAGTTATTTAGTAGATATCATGTGAAAAAATATTTTTGGTATCTCGTATAATGATTTCCTATTTTTTTATGATGACTTGGCATAAGGCCTTGAAGGTATGATTAAAATATCCATCATTATGAATTCTATAATTAAGAAACTAGTTTCATTGAACATGTGATTAATTATGTTATTATTCTATAAATGTATTAATCACAATTATTTTACTAGTTATATAGAATATTTTATTATTTTTTATCTATATCATATTATAATAGCATTATTTATTATAAATTAGTTTCTACTGTAAGTTTTCTCTCACTGAGAATTTGAGCTCACGCTTTATTCTGTTTGCTTTCACCAAGATACCAATAAGAGATATATAAATGATTACAGGGATTTAATTCAATAAATAATAAACTGATGATAATAATTTTTATATTTTATTTCATGTTTTCTAATTTAATTTGAGAATCATGTATTTATCTAGTCTCCAAATACTACTTTACTAGTTAATCTTTTGGGATGTCATCCCCTTTATTTTGTGCCAATTTAGTAAAATAAAAATTGTTTCTAGGATAATGGATTTGGTGTATTACAATGGGTAACTACATCCAAACTGAAAAACACATAATCATACACCTACAGAGTTGAATCCAATGCCGATATTAGGTATAAGCATCAATTATCTGGGGGTTTTATCTTATCCCCATCTCTTGAACCCTTATCCCACATACACCTAGGAAAACATCTCACCTGGAAACTTTTATAGCATTTACCCAGGGTATTCCACTCTGTAACCACATATATATTATATTTTTATATATTTTTATACATACACACACACAACACACATATTTTGTGGGGTTCCCTCTCACCGAAACCTCACATCACAACCACATTATTTTTCCACTCGCCTGAACCTAACACACATTCTCTAAATTTCCCTCTCAATCACACAATATAGAATCAAATATCATCCACAATGGATTATAACTATTTATCCTTGGTTTATAATGTGAAACCTGAAATCGATTTCACCAACTTCACTACACTAACCCACCCTAGTTTCACCATAAGACTAGGGAACCCACCCTAAGTCACCAAAAAAGTATAGACACCCTTCCAAGGATATTCTAGGTTTTTCTCAAATATCAGGGGAAAATGCAATTAGTTTGAGAAATTCATTTTCCTCAACATCTCCAAGATATCACCTTGTCCTCATTGGCCTCATGGCACATTTTCAGCAATTATTTCCCAAGAGATGTGTTCTAAGGACAATCTCCCTTCCCAATTCACAACAAGACATTCCTTATTCACTCAACCTTGGAATATAATAACCTATGAATAACCACCCATGTAATCATGCACTAGTATGGGAGGGACGCTTTCCCCACTTTCTAGACAATCATATTTATTATTATAAGGCATACCACTTCATATTATAGATTACCCAGATAATCATTCCCAATCCATAAATCATCAATACTAAATGGAGATAAGGGGTCCAATACTGAGGATCTCAACCTTAATTTTCATCCCATTGTTACCCCTATCAAATGCATTTATATCATGGAATAAATTTATAATCTATCCACCATTCTTCATCGATCGAGACATCTACTAGGGTCAATGCTCTATCATAGATTTCGACACATTCATTAAAATAATAGAATTAATGAAAAATTCATTTATTTTTATGTTTCATCACACATATGTTGTCCAACCGTACATAACATGCACATAAACACAAGGAATATAAATTTAACTTGAATTTCAGGGACCACCAACCTTATAGATGGTTTTACTCATTTTAATCAAATTTATCCACCTCATACACTAATACAAGCCTCATACCATCTCTTCGGTCACAATTAGAGACCATAATATCTAGAATAATTAATTATAACATTTTATAATTAATTATTCAATTTAATTAAAATAGGAAAAATTACTTGAAAAATAATCGGGTGGCATAGTTGTTTTAAAATTATAGTCAACAGGGTGTGGCCTACTATCGAAATGCACCAGGACCTATACTATAAAAAATAACAAATTTAATTCATCAATTTAATGAAAATTAAATTAAATTCTTCCAAAAATACTAGATAATTCATAGGGAAATATATCTCTAACCAAATAGATAGAAATGGTGTGTGACCATCATCTTAGGATATCCTCTACTAAACCACATGTAATCCACATCTTTCCCACCCAATTACCCCATAAGTCAGTGGAATTTGTACAAAACCATAATCAAAACCCAAAACTATCAGAGGAAATAAATAGGATACCATGAAAAAAGGGGAAATAGGAAGAACATACCCCTATCTCCATGAAAAATGCCACAAAAAACACCCCATTTGAATCGGTCGTGGGAGGAAGGAGAGGGGGAGGTCCAACTGAAATGGGAAACCCTACGTTGTTTATTGACTAGGAAAAAGGAGATAACTATTAAATTAAAATTATACCTTTGGAAAAAAATCACATATATGAAATTTGGGAAATTTCCATAGGGTTCATGGAATGATTCTCTGTCAACTAGAATAGTCATAGTATTACAATTCTATATTATGGTGTGACCATCCATTATAAAAGTGATTGTAACACAACACACCTTCATACAAATGCATCCCATTAGGGTCATGGTGTAAAATGACTCATGTAGGAGGCTCTAGTATAATCCAAGTTTTGGTATGGTGTGACCTCCTATAGGCCATGTCATCATTCCCCATTTATATGCGAGGTCCAAGCCCCCCCCCCCCCCCAATGTGTGGTTACCCATTCTACATATTATATTACCCCACTATAGGTCATTAAAACATAACCCTCTGCCATCGTGTCATTATGAACCACCTGCAACCAACACTAATATAGGGAGAAAATCACCCTGGCCCCACTCCAATTCTCACATAAACGCCTATATTACCTCTCATCCCACTATCCATATATAAACATATTTTCTTGATATGTTTCATCAATCTATAATCCAATCAGATTCCTAATTCTAAAAACATACCTGGCTCTAGGAAAAAATAAAATTCATTCAGAATTTCACAAAATGTCTCAAAAAAAGTTTTTACAATCTCCAAACTCTAACACATATTTTCCTTGAGAATTATATGTGCTTCTTAAACCATAAATCCAAACCTACCCTAATCATCAACTAATTATATTCAATCGCAAAACATCAAAATATATTCTATTGAAAAAATTGAAACAAAAGGAATGATATTCACTAAAAACTAAGCTACCCACACACTGTCAATCCCAACTCTAAAACGACAGTCAACCACACATATTTATCCTAATACACAAAAGATTAATTTATTGAGAAATTCATAAGCTTATAGTGATACTGATTATACTAATTTTCTCATAAGGGAAGAATTTATGCTATGGTTGTCCCCGCCATAGTAATCTCTTACTGAAAATTCACTCCCATTTGTCAAACAATATGATCAATGTGGTATCCATGCCTCTACAAAAAATTCCATATGAAACACTGACAAGTCTTTATCTAGAAAACTTTTCCTAGAAATGATCATTTGAACCGATCGATGTGATATCACATCACCTTCTCATGATACATTAACAATAAAATGAAACATGAGATAATAAAAATACCCATAAATCCCAAAGTTTTCATTCATTGTAATTCCATGGATAAATCCATAACTAACTAACTTAGTTATCATACTCTTGGGTGAGCACCAAAACACATCTAATCCAACTCACACTTGGATAATTCCAATTTGATATCTATCTCCATTCCAAAACATAGAATACTTTCAATAAAAATCCAAGTTCCAAGTCTATTGTTTGATAAGTGATTAGAAAAAATTGATCTGTATACACACTCATATCATGATGTTATCTCAACCATGTATCAATATCTCTAACCTCATCCATAACCCTGTCGACATGAGATTAGTACATCCATGACTGATAGGTCACTCCACACCACACGAGTATCCTTATTGTTGCTCATTTAAACAAAAATTTTGATCTCCATAGCCCATTATATGTGTATTGTTGTTCTAAAGGAATGGATATGATTACCTCACTCATACCCAAGTGTCAATTTGAAGCCCAATCAGTACGCATTTTAGAGTCACCAGGAATTTCATCCATCGAATCGTCCAAGATTCCATCCATAACAACTGTCACTCCCTCTAACAGAAATAGTATATACCCCCCCCCCCCCCCCCGCATTCATATGGATTCCCTTATATTTTTCCTTGATAACAACCTCAACCCAACCATTATCACATGCATGTTACTCCTCCTAACCCACACTCACCCATCATTTCAACCCCTAACACCATCCATCAAAGATTTTACCATCCATCACTAGGGATGTACCTCCTACTCTCCTCCAGCACTTTGGGACACTATTATTACTAGATTCCCATTAAGAACATAATTTCATGTCCCGTATATGGTTACTCACTGATCCACAACCCAATGGGAAATACATGTAACTAGTGTTCACTTTCCATCTCACATCATGGATTTTCTAAAAAATAGTGTCAACACTTAGTTACCTCCTTCAAATGTAGATTAATTCTCTAAATAACCCTATCATATGTTCTTACCCATTATCCATCCTGATCTCATCCAATGCTAATGGGTTTATGCTCCCATTCTACCTAATGAAATAACATGATTCATGCTTCCATGAGTATCACATAATTATATCTAGTCTCTCACACCTTATCAACTAAACATTATCCACTATTTTTAAATATCATTTGGCCAAAATCACCTTTTTTATTTCTATGAATTATATTTAAGGAATCTCGCTCATGCTATGTTCAATTACATAATCACCTTACAGTCGGGATTCATTCCAAACCATATGAACCTACCCATGCTATATCCATAAAAAATCCACTAATGTTATATCACTATCTAAAATGTAGAAATATTCTCTATGCCTAAACCACATATCTGATATATGTTCTAATGCATCAATCTCAAATGTTATGAATCTACCCATGCCACTTGTCTCTATAGGCACTCACTTGTATGGGGAAACCCCTTTCATGGGTCACCCTCATATATCATAGATGATGAGGAGACACCACTACTCCTATATCAAATATCAAAAAGAAACATTTTCACCAACACATTCACTATATGGTTCTCACATATACATATCATGCATCACTTGTCGAGTCACTACACCTCCCCATGAACCCATACTCATTGGACATCCAGATACCTGACTAACCCCTTTAGGATTATGTCCAATCAATGAAAATGTGATGAAATCATCCTAAAACAGGTCGTATCTATTAAACTACAAACACATATTATGATTAAATACAATTAAACTAAAAATTTATATGTATAAACAACATATTGGTTTTTGTGGACACCTTCAGTAACCGAACAAATATTGAATTCATCCAAAATGGGTTAATCACTAAGTCATTCAATTCTTATACCTACACACTAAAGGATACTATAAATTATTTATGTGGTGAAGCTACATATCCATCATTAGAGAACATATTAGTATAAGATCAAAATAGCCAATCATCAGAAAAAATAAAATGGTTCAGCTAAATAGAATTCCACATAAAAAATTTATCGGAAAACCATATAAGTTGTTTTTTACATTTAAAATAGTTAAACCCTCTATCGCAAATGATTTCAATCACATACATTGACATGAATTTCATGGTAATCCCACATACCAAAATATGATGCATGTAAACCAGTCACTTACCAAAGGTCCAAGAGAAAAATCATAAATATCAATCTCAAATAAAAACCACATATTTTACCGAATGTCTCAATTTTTATATGGGAAACTAAGAACAACAATCCCTTATCCCTAGTTACCATAAATTATGATTGAAAATGTATTCATAACACACCATTTAGAGTTCCATAATAAGTTATGACATGTCCCTATTTATTTTCTACGATTCCATAAATTGTAATTAAAAATAAAAAATCAACTTGATTCCATATTGTAATATCCCCATCTTGGGACCACTCACCATTGTCTAGGATAGTGATTTCACATGACTCAGTTTCACCTCCCTATATGCTAAAGATCAATAAAATGTAGTGAGGGTCTAAGGAGTTATCTTGGGAAGATAATACCTACATATCAATGTAACATATGGAAACTAACAAGAAACATCCCAAACAAAATAATCAGTGAACAAAGAACATAATAAAAAGGAATTATTTTTTATAAAAATACAAATACTTTCATATATTCATACATCCAAACTAATATCCCACTAAACTGATCACATATAAAAAATACACAGTTGAATAAAATTATAGGATCCTTGAAACTCATATTTGAGCCTAGCCTCATTCTAGTCTCCATATAATATTTCTAGTTCAATCTTGTAACATTGAGCCTTATCCCTACCTATAAATATAAACATGATCCCTACTCGGGTACAAAAGTGATCTGGATTCCCAATGAGGGTGTGAATAAATGTCATTAGGTCACCACTAAAATATTCTCCAACATAACGAAAAATATCAGTGTGTATATATATGAAAATATCATTACCAAAAAAGTAAATGGGGATGCATCATAAAATAAAAACTATAAATCCTCATATTCTAAGGTGATAACTATGATTGAAAAAATACACTTTATGAATTTTTGGATACCTCTGAGGATAATAAACACTTCCTAGAGGGAACCATGTCTTACCCCAAAACCATGAGAGTATCACCCAAGGGGAATACATTCCCTACCTAAATCCTACACCAAAATATAACCCAGGGGGACCAAACCCTACCTCAATTTCTATGTCAATAATATTATCCACCCGACGGTCTCATATGATACCAGAAACCAACATTTATGCACTAATCAATAGATCACATCCCTTTCCCAAAATCATAATATAACCATGGTTGTATCTGAACCATAATTTCATATGGAATACTCTTAGGGGGATTCAAGCCATGGAACCTAATGATAATTTCCTAGAGGACCGATTTCCTTCCATGGAACAATAAAAATCTTACCTTATGAAATCAAATTAGAGCCTCATAATACACCGTGGGGTCTCATTTCCCAAACACTTCATGCCATATCATACACTAAACCCTATATATCATGCACAATTGGAATCCCACATTGGAACATCATATATATTAAATATATATATATAATCCAAACACACACACATGGGGTCTATCCTCACCCCGAAACCTCATGTCATAGGCACATGGGATGGACTCTCACCCATACCTAGCACACCATCACTAGGTCGGTCCCTCGTGTACATAACCATGATCAGTCATAGAATCCATAGTGGAATATCACATTATAATGTCAGTTTATATGTTCAAAACCAAAATCAATATCAACAAGATCCATTCACAACCCCAATTAAGGGTTACCATAAAACTAGTTCACCCATAAAGTTCTCATAGTCCCCACATAGTCCAAACACCCTACCTCGAATACATAATCACATTCCAAAATCCCTGGCCCATAGCTCATCACATTAATGGAACCATTGCCCTCAGTATCACAAAAATATCACTATGGACCCATTTCTCTAATTGGACTTGTTATAATGTTATCATCATTGATAGATTGTTTAGGGACTATCTCCCTTCTCAAGTCATCCAAATTCATCCTTCACACACCAAATCAATCCAGTGTTCAACCCAATGCATACACACCTAGGTACTCATGCCCCAGTCAGAGAGGTACAGTCACCCTACTCTCTATCTAGACATCTTGAATTTCAACTTTCGTCTCAAGGTCTCATCATGAATTGATCATCCAATCATTCTTGGTCCATCACTCACCCCTACCAGAGGAAACCAAGGGAACCTATATCAAGGTTCTTTATACTCATTACCATCGTGTTAGTATCCCTCTTGGGTCTATGTACCTCATCGAATGTATTTACAATCACGACCTTGACCATCGATGGGTGAGGCATCAAGCTCGTGTTAAAGGTATTTGTGGCCCTCGACATTTCCATTATAACCATAGGTCATAATGATCAATTCATATTATTTGAAGCTAAATAACTAATACGTGGTGAGACTTCACATTGCACTCACATAAATACATGGATATTACTTTTATGGAGGTGTTCAGGGGCCACCTATCTCATACCAGGGTTTTATCTTTTTAATCAGTGTTTTTCACTACTTGAGCTCATCCAAACCGTCTATATCCTCCTTATCCCCTATATTATTTCACAATATATAAACTAATCAATTATAAAAACATATAATTTAATTTATAATTTAATTAAAATATTTATAATTTCCTACAAACTCACCTACTGTAATAACGATGTTGAAATCAAGAGAAATAGGGTACGGTACACTCTTAACAGGAACCCATAACAAAGACTTGAAAATTACATAATTTAATTACCCAATTTGATGGACAATTAAATCCATTTATGTGAATTACCCTTGAAAATTCCCTAGTAAAGAATACCTATAACCAAATGGTATGAAACCATGTGTGATCATCCTCTCAATACCACCCTTATAAAAGCCACATAAATTCCCCATTATTCGCATCTTATTCAACCACGATTATGGTGAAATTGATGAAATAACTATGTTAAAACCATACCAAATAGGAGGCCATCAAAGATACGCTAATAATATAGGGAAAATAAGAATAATATAACTCAATCACCATAGAATATTCCACTAAAACCCTATTTCAAGGGGGTCATGATAGAAAAATTACTAAGGAGGTCTGATCGAAATATGATCCCCTGTGTAGATGTTCAACAAAAAAATAATGGAACAATTTTTAAATTACCATTATTTTCCAACTAAAAATACCCACCCAGAAAATGGTCACAATGTAACTATTGGGGTCACGTCGTGGAACTCAGTTTTCCATCCATGTTCTAGGGTAACCCTTATATGTTATAGTTTCACCACTCTTAAGTAGAAAACCTGGACCTAAATTTTCCATCAACATAGTGTGGCTCCTCAGGGTCATAGAGTGACATGCATCAAGTAGGGGACCTAAACCCAACCATATACCATTATGGTATGACCTCTTCTAGGTCACAACATAATCCCCCCATTTCTAGGTGAGGCACAAGACTTCCCTCATTCCTTCGATATGACACCATGTGTTATACTTTTTATCACCTAACTATAGGTTTTCATAGAATGAACCATTCCCATTGAATTAAGATTGGCTTCCTATATCCTAAAAAAATAGAGTAAGGGGGTTACTATAACCCCTCCCCAACACACACCTGAGCACCAAAATTAACTATCGATCATCAATCTATATCAAAACAAACATGTCATTGAGATGTATAAGACCTCAAAATTCTAATCCAAGTCCCAATTATCTAGAAATATCCCACTCCAAGACAAAAAGTAAAATATATTCCAATAGAGAATCATCTTGAGGGAACTTTTTTGAGTATTGGTACTCAAATATAATTTTGTATGAAAGATTACCACATTATGTAATATAGGAACATCACTACGTAGTTTCCACCTATGAAGGAATAATTTTTATTGATAATAATTTTTAGACGAATCATCTAGAGGAACATTGGTTGTCATGTCAAAAACTGGGGATAAGGGTTTAATATAGAAGATATCTCAAAATTCTCAAAAATTTCATGTAAGAGATATTATAACAAGAGGAGTAGATTAGGTAAGATTTAATAACAAATCCATTATTGAATCTAAACTATAATTCAAAAGATATAACTTCAGTGATCAAAGGACCAACTCCATCTAGTGAAGTTATATGGTCTTTTTTCTTTATTTAGTTACTTTACAATACAGTGTGTTTAGATTCAAAAGACTAAAATATATTATTCTTCGTATCAACAAATATAATTTTAAAAATCCTACCAAGAATGGTGAGATAATTCCCAATACTATTTTAGGTTTTGAAATTGAAAAAAAACTTTTCAGGCCATTATACCAATAATAAATCCTCTAAAATTTTTCTTTCCAACAATGAATTAAGAAATCATAAACTTATATTTATAGCCAAACCCCTTTAAAAATAAATAAAATTAAAAAATAGAATTCAAATACTTTACAAATACCAATATATAAGAAGCCACATTCTATAATTGATGAGTTAACAAATTATATGACTAAATTTAAAAATAAGTTAAGAATAAATAATGATTTAAAATCCTATAAAAAAACCATCTCAACCCATACCTAATCGAAACAGAAATGTGAGTGTGGTAATAACTGTGACTATTAATTAAATACCACCTAACCTAAAATAGTTTACAAACATCCCAAGTCAACCATTTTTGAAGGCAAAAACAAAATTGAAAATATTGAGTAAAAATAAGATAAAAAAGTTGAAAAAAATTAATTAAAAATAAAATATGCACATACAATTTCCATCAATAATTATAATATAAAATAACATTCTTGAAGAAAAAAATATTAAAAGAAATTATATGCACTTTTAGATATTTTTAAATCAATATACCTATGATATAATATTTCAAATATACTTCCAACTATTATAAACTCCATAATGAATTTTGAATAAGTAAAAAAAGTGACTTAAATTAAATAAGGGAATTTTTTCATGAAGAAATGTTTTGACAGTAATGACACCATAACATCATAAAAAATTTCATGATCTTGGTAACTTTTTTCTTCCATTAAAAATTATTTCCATGTATTGAAAAAATTATTTACCTGATTTCGCATCTTTTATTAATGTCAATCCATAATCTATCTCTTCATCTTTTCAGCTGGGAGAGCTAAAAAAGAGTGGTTTTTTAATTATCCAATAGATACACAGTATTCCAAAATTTTCAGACATATTTTCAATAAATTAATATTTATTTTATAATATTTTATTTATTTTTCCCCATATATTTTTATAGTTTTTTATCTTGAATTTTTTATTGATAAAATTTCATTCGATGCATGGTTTTCCTGCATAATTTAGAAGAAATTTTTTGATAGAACTAGTGTATATCACATCCAAGTAAATTTTGAAAGTGAAAAATTTGACATATACTGGTAGTACTTGGTTTTTTGTGAATAAAAGTATAAAATTTTGGTCGTCTACTTTCTATAACAATTTATTGGTTCGCGGCATGTGAAACATAAGTCAATCCATGTGATAGGCTTTTGAAATGATACTACAATTAGGAAGAGCTATTTTCTCATGGTTGGCACACTATTTAGCAATTCATGCATCCTAATTTTTCATGTGTACCATGAAATTTAATTGAATCACTAAGGGTTATGAATTGATTTTGAAGACCATTTTGCTAAACCACATGAGTTTATTAAGCCTAAATTTTTTTAGTTTTCCCTATTTATCACTGGCTCAATTTAAGTGGTATTTCCTTCCCTTTCTACCACTCCAATTTTTCCACGATATTCACACACCTAGAGGGTTCCACTCTCATTATAAATTTACTTTCAAGTATCCTCCTCCATGTTTATTCTATATTTGTATAATGTAATACCTATTCTCTTCTTGATTTCCTATTCTAATTTACCATATTCTCCAATCCCTTCAATTCCACTCCTCCTGAAAATATCTAGGATTATAGGTATTGATATGTTTTTCAAAAATATTAATTCATGTATATTTTTATTTTTATGTCTTAATTGAGGCCCTGTGAGTATTGTTGGGGTATTCTCCATCAGATTCAAAGATTTCCATGATGATTTTTCTTGACATAAGGTGTGTTTTTTATTTTTCCTTAAATTGGAATAAAAACTTCCCTTTCTCTTTATAAATATTCAATTTATTTACACATATATGTTACATCGAAATTGTATTTTATAATTGTTTTTAATTGGTTTCCCATATAGAATTAAGGGATTTCTCTTTGTGATTTGATTTCAAAAAAAAAATTCAAATGAATCATTCTTTTATATTCATTTTAATGATTTATTTTGAGTGAAATAAGGTCTTAAAATTATTTTATCTCTTTTTGGGTCATTTATTAAGTTAGAACTCGGGGTTTCAAATAATTTAATTTTTTGAATGGAAAAGGTTGTTTTAAACCTTTTGAATGGTTTTTGGATGTATTTAGAGATTTTTTTTAAAAAAAATATGGAGATGAATTTCAATGGATTTATTCTAAATAATTTTTTGAGAAGGAATTTGAAACTATTGAGAAAAGTGTTGGAATCCTAATTAAATTTTATTTAATGAAAATTTCAAACAATAAAATATTTTCAAATTGTGTGCATACATTTGTGACACTATTAATCCATTTATTTATTATTCATAATATATACTATTTAATAAGGGGTGTATATAATTTTTATGATATAAATGGTATGTTAAAGTGGTGGTTTAATTTGTAGGTGTATGAGGTTATATTATATTTACAACTTTTGATTAATTAATGGTATTGGTTTCACACCTTCTATTGATTGACATACATGGGGATCCTTAGCATCTTAGTGAGGTATTAGATGCAGTTACAACCTAGTCCCAATTATAAGTACTAGATCCACTATCGTATTGAAGTTATATGGGGGAGTTCCACTAGTAAGGATATATGAGTGAATTTGGATGGTTTTAGACTTAGTAATGCATCGATAATCATGAAAATGGTTCCAACCTAATTATATTTAGGGTTATCCAATTGGATGTTTTGGAATTTCCCATGTTTACTTGATTATTAACTATAAAGAACTCCCTTATTTTCTGCTCCATATTATAACAAGAACTTATGGAATCATTTTTTATTTACTTTCTTTTTTTTGGTATTCCTTAATGATTTATTTATTTTTTACCCATTTATCATTATTATTTAAATTTTTTAAGGAGATTAATAATGTTTTGATTACATAATAACTTTTGAATGTGGATTTAAAATTATTTTTGGGTAAAAAGTGTCTTCAAATGAGGAAATGTTATCTAAATTGATTTTCAGGGGTGGTTTTAATATAGGTTAATTTATTAAAAGGCGTTCAAGGACCAGGAAATAGTTTTTAAAAGATATTATATTCATTTAGAACAATGAATTGGGATTTATAAATAAATTTTATAAATTTTTGGATTATATGCACCTATTGACAAAAAATATTAAAAACATATTTTTATATTTTTCTTCAAACTATAATAAAATGAAATTTCACTTGTAAGGAAATTGTTAAACTCTACGATGATTACATTCCTGACTCAATTTCACATACACCATGTAAACACTATTCGATGTATATAGACATCATGGATTTATTTTAAGTGCCATGTCTTTGGTGTTCCTTATATTGGGTTCTCAGGTTATATATATTTGTTTTCATAGGATGTGGATATTTTGGAAAGGGGTTCATAGATATCGTTGGTCATGGTTCGGTTCTAGAATTCATTTAATTTTCATTTGGTATATATATGAATTGGCCTTTATGGACCGAATATTTTGGTTTTGAGACATTGACGATTATTATTTTATGTACACTTTTATTTAATCATGATTCTTGTCAGTAATTTTCATGTTATGTAATGTTGTTAATATATTTATATTCAATTATCTGGATTTACCCATTATATTTACTAAATGAATTGATTAGTTATTTCCTATTAGATATGTTTTTTTATATTTATATGGTGAAATCATTTCTACATATTTTGATTTCAGACCCATGAACTTGTTTCCAACATGAGGTGGTCCAAAATTAACCTCAAGTATGTTATGGGTCAACACCAGTGACTAGTGTAAGGGTGGACTAGGTTGGATCATTAAAAAATTGTATCAAAGCATTCCCTATTTCTATTTTGGGTGCATATAGGTATTGTTCATACTGGGATCATCATTGAGACTCGTATCGAAGGTGTGCGTAAAATCTTAGTCATATATACATCTTACATATTCTCGATTTTCAATTGGTATTTGGTATTTTAGTCTTGATTTTGGGTTTTTTTATTTTTCTTTGATGGATTTTAATATATAATGTGATTCGGTGGTCCCCAAGGAGTGCGGTGTTGATTTTAGAGATCATCTTCAGTCTTGAAGGAGAATATTGTGAATAAAATTAGAATAAATGAATTTCACACATGTTTTGGTAAACATTTTTTTCCCCATGTTGAATTGTAAAACAACCATGAAAGTGTTTTTCTTATGTTTGGAACATGGGTTACCAGCCTGTGTGCCAAGACCATCCACAATGTAATTTCCTCATTGGATTTGTTGATTTTCATCTTTTTATTTCTTGGATGATCCTAATTGTTTTTTCCATTATTTATATATTAATGAAGTTATTTTTATGGTAATAAATGTGATTTAATGTAGTTTCATTATGTATATTTCTTGTAATATTTGTTTTTTCATAAGGAAATTTTTTTATGTGTCCAAAAAATGGTTTTTTAGGATGGAAAAAAGAAATTATCTAATGATTTTTTTGAAACACATTTATAATTATTTTGGTTTTGCAGGGATCTTTGTTTTTTGTATTTTTAAATAATTTTTGGGATATTAGTTTTTTAAAATTATTTAAAAATTATTATTAATTTAAAATCTATTTTAGTAAATGGGGTTAAAAGATTAATTTTTGGTGAAAAGAGTGATTCATTCATAAGGAAGTGTTTTGGAAAGATTTAATTTAAAAATTGGATATTTTTTAAATTATTTTCTTATATTTTATTTAAATATAATTTTTTAAAATTATATTTTTAATATATTTTTGTATGAATGTTGGTGTCCTTATACTTAAAGGGTTTTATGGTTTTCTTTAGTAAATGTAAAAAAGTTTTCATAATGGGGATATTTGTTTAAAATTTAATTTTTTAAGTGTTTTTAAATTAATTAAATTCTAAAAGGATTGGTATTCATGAAAATTTTATTGGGTGATCTAGATTTTAAATACAGAACCATCTAGAATAGAATTTAATTTTTTTAAGGGTGTCTTGTTTTAAGATAAGTTGGTTTTGAAAAAAATAATTTCAGGTTATGTGTTTTTTTAAGTGAATGATATTTTTATCCTCTCTATTATGGGGAAAAGTGATTTAATTTATGGAATATGGAATGAGTGAGGTTTATGATTCATTTCAATTTCAATATGAATCTCAGAACAGTCATAATAAAACATAGGATATTTTTCATTGTTCCTAGAAATATTACTCTAATATTGTGGCCTTAGATTAACTCCATGTGGAGTGGTAGATCTAGAAAACCTCTTTTCATTCTAAGAAATCCAGGTTCTTTTTCCACTTTCTCTATGTGGTAAACTATTTTTTAATTGGTGGTTTTGTTGAGAAATATTAGGAATTCCTTTTGATGAATTTGGTTTTTATTATATCTTTAGTGGTAAGTCTAGTGTGCGTTTTCTTTTGAGATTTATTGTTTTCCTTCAGAAAATTTTTATTTTGATAAATATACATTAGTTTATACCATGTATTTCATGATTTATATTTGTTTAAATGTAATGAATTAATTTTTTAGTGTGTTCTTAATTTCTAAATGAGTATTATTAAGGATTACTGAGTTATTTTCTTGTAAATGGAGTAAGTTTTTTTAATTTTTTACTCTACTCACTATTTTATTTTCCTTATCTCCAGGCATTAGGTTCTTTATGCGTTTAGAAATGTTGACCCTTTAGTCAGCGGTTGGGTAATTATTATTGATGTTACCTTCGAACAGTCGAGCACTGAGTTGTTCTATCATTGATGGGCTCACCATTGGAAGGTGTTTCGAATTTTGGTCCAACAATACCCATTCAGTATAGTGACTTTTTTTAATATCAAATTTTATTTATTATTATGGTATCCCTATATGATATTCCTTAGGAATATTTTTGTTATACTTTTGTAGAAATTCCATGATTGATAATGTTTTATAGATGCTTTGTTCATTCTATAGTGTTTATTCTATCTATTAGAGTGGGTTATTTGTCGTTTGATATATTCTATAGAATTGGGTAATCCATGGGGATATATGGATATGTGTTATCATGGTATGTCTTTAGGTTCTCAGTATTTTCTCCTCATATAAAACTATTAAGATAATTTATAAATATTTGTGATACCCATGATTAATCTCTATCCCTCTAAATATCATTATTTTTGGATATATAGTGTTATACAAGGATACTTATTATATTATTATATACATTATTATTTGTTAAATGATTTATGTTATAGGTTCCCTCTAGATTTTTTTCATATCAACTCATCTTGTTCCGTGTGGTGTGGTTGTGGTTTTTTTCAGACACTTTTATATCTATTATGGACTTTATGGTGGTAAAAATTATTATGGAGGGATTTTTTCACACCCTGTATCACTATAGGAATATTTATTTTATATTAGTCAAGTTATGTTTGGGAAATTTAAATTTTTTTATGTTTCAAGCATGAATTTTTTTCAAATCTTTTTGCTTCAAAAAATAGTTTTCCCCACATGTTTTAGAAAAAACTATAAGTTAAAACCACTGTTCAAATCTTCTTATTTCATTTTTAATGTGCGTGATTTGAACACATACAGTTAGCTTTTGTATGGTTTTTTAAAATAGGTGAAAAGAATTTGATGTTGCTCTATAATTTGGAAGATATCTTTATAATTCTTGGAACATGATTTAATAAAGTTTTTTTTCAAACCTTGTGAGTATGAATTTCCTTTATAGTGAACACATACAGTTAGCACATTGTTTTCCAGACCATGAGTCTAACCGAAATGATTTTCCTAGCCTTTTAATATCATAGTTTTACCCTTTACCCAGGATCTATTTAATAGATATTCTTCTCCCTTTCTCTCACTCTCATTTGTTAAATCCATTTCAGAGAAATAGGGTCCCCCCTTCTTCTCTGCTGATTTCTAAGCCTCTTACACCATGTTTCTTCTGTATTTATTTAAGGTAATCTCTTTTTTCTTCTATATTCTATCATCTCATTTTCCATCTTCCCCTATCTCATAATATTCACTCTTCCTACAAAACCTAGGAACTATATTTTTGGATTGAGGGTTTAGTTTTATTTATTCATAGGGGTTTTTAATATTAAGGTTTGTTTGGGACATCTTTAGCCATGTTGGAGAATTCAATAACAAAGGTGATTTTTTCTGTCATGATTTTCAATGAACTAAGTAAGGTTCTATTATGTGATTCCATAAATAGGCTTGATATTTGATTATTAATATTTCAAAATTCTTTTTTTTATTTAGTTATACATTCATGTGATAATAAAATTGTATTTTATATTGTACTTGAATTGGTTCTCCACCTGGAATAAAGGGTGTTCTTAATAATGTTTTATATCAAAGATGGTTTTTGAGTGAAATTTTGTTTTAAAATGATTTTAAATATTTATTTCAGTTGTAATGGAGATATTATAGGGTTTTTGTACCTTTTGGGTCTTGTGTTATATTGCAAAGTGATTTTTCATACATTTAGAGGATTTCAACAAAATAATTAGTTGACTCTGTTATAGATTTTTAAAATGGAATGAGAGAATTAATTTAGAAAAATATTTGGAAATTAATTTTAGAAGATTAATTTTAAAGATATTTTTGATATCTAATATCAAACCATTGAGAAAAGTATTTGCATATCGAGCAAATTTTAGTGAAGGATCATTTTTCTATTTGAATGATTTTGAAATGGTGTGTGGGGGGAGAGACATTTTGAGATAATTGTTGATTATGATGGATATGGATTGTGATCTGATGGGAATGTATATGTTTTCTTAAATGAATAATATATGAAATGTGTGTTTTCTTATGAGGTTGTAGAAGGTGAGACGATATTTACTTTTTTGATTCATTATTACTTATGATGGCTAACCTCATATTGATTAACATACATGGGGATTATAGGCCACATAGTGATGGATTAGAGATGGTCACCACTTAGTCCCGATTAGATAGATTAGATCCACTATGGTATGTAAATTCCATAGGTGAGTGACATCAGGATGTAATGTTGAGGGAATATTTCTATGGTCTCCATACAAGTTATTTAATAATTTCATATTTTTACTTTATTATTATCCCTAGGGATCATCCTTTATTTTTGTTCCCTAGCCTCATTAAAAACTATGTAATCAGGTTTTATTTTATTTATTTCTTAAGTGATTCCTAGGTGAGATATTTGTTTATTCTATTTTTTCTTATATCTTTGAAAAAAAATTATAATATTTTAAATGGTTTAATTATAGTATTAACGTTGAAAGTAGAATTAAAATTAATTTTTTTGTAAAAAATGATTTATAAATTGATTTCAAATAGTTTTTTAAATCAAATGATAAGATTCAAATGGGTTCGATGCCTAAGAAATAGATTTTAAAAGTTATTGTCTTCATTTAAAATAAGTTCATATGATCTATAAATAAAAAAAATTATGATATTCGAATATATGTACTTTTTTATAAAAAATTAGAAAACTCTATTTTTTGTGATTTTTTTTAGAAAAGAATAAAATGAAAAATAACTTATAAAGAATTTGTTAAACTCAATGGTTATTACCTACTAGCCTCGGTTTAGCTCACGCTCTGTAAACCCCCCCTCATTCTACACAAACATCAAGAATTTCTTCCAAGCTCCTTTGATTTGGTATTTCTTTTTTGGTCTTTGGGTTGTATATATAGGTTGGTTTAGGATGTAGAGAGTGTTTGAGGGTCACCTGGAGATCATTGGTAGAATTCTAGTTTGGGCATTCACTTTGCCATTATTTGGGATTTATAGGTATCACTATTGATCGATTGGGTATTTATGTTTTTAGAAATTGGCCTTTATTCATTTATATATCATTTATATTTATTATGATACTTATTATCCATTATTTTATTATGTTATTTTTCTTATATATTTATGTTTAGTTTATTTAATGTTTATATCATATTAACATCATAATTTGATTGGATATTTGTAATCAAGTGTTTTTATTTATATATAAATTGTGAAATCATGCCCATGTGTTTTTTTTTGTGTCCTAGGAATTATTTATTAGCCTTGGAAAATTGGGAATATGCCTAGGGTAACTCCAGGTTCAGCTTAGATCCTTAGTCTATGGGTGGACAAGGTTGGTTCATGGAACATCTAATATTCAAGAGGATTCCCCTGTGAGAGTGTATAATTTGATTTTACCATCTAAATATTAGGTTCTCAACATAGAGGAAGATAGCATAGAAGATTAGTCACCCATCATCTTTGGAAGATCTTTCCAGAAAACAACTTAAATAATCATTAATGTTAATAATGATACTATAACAATGAGGTTTAGAGAAATAAATTAATATTTTAATATCTTTTATTCAATGAAATTTTCTCAAGTGAAACAATCACTTTTCACAATCAAAAAATTTTATTGGATAGATGTATTTGCGGTGAACATCATATTTAATGAATTTTTAAATTTGGGAATGAAAATGTGATCCAAAAAAATAAGAACAAAATCTATGAGTAACCTATCATAACCGCATAAATACTCAATTATGTGATAAATTTTGATTTATTTGATATATTTGATATTTTATTTAATAGTTAATTTTTTTAAATTTTTTACACAAGATGCTTAGGCCATAGAGATATGTTAACCCAAGCCTAGGTCTTCTTTAATTAATCCCCAAATATTAGAATTAAATACACTTCCATATGTTTTAAAGTATATATTTTTATGTAAGATGATATAATACATATAATTATTTCTATAAACGTTCCTTTCAATCAATAAAAAAAATTGATCATCCTTTTAAAATAAAATGTAATAGTAATAGGAATTATTTTATATTATTTTTTCAAAAGGTTAAGAATGAAGCCTCATTTAATTATTAATTCAAATACCTTTTTTATGATTTGGTAGAGGGGGGCCATTACATAGCCCATAGTACCAGGGGCATGAAAGCCCAAATACAAGGCCTGAATGCCCATTTTTTCCCCAAAGGGCCCTCTAGTGAATAGTAATATTATAGTTTCTGGGCTGCTATAGTACCTGCTATAGTACCACTACCACAATAGTTTCTATTATAGTAATTCTACTGCTATAATGACATTGCTTCTATAGTTATGCTATAGTAAAACCCAAAAATAGAGATATTTTTTGGGAAACCCCACTAATACTTTTTATAAGGATTTTTAGGATATTTCTATGTTTCCTTCACACCTAAAAAACAAAAAACAAAAAAAATCACATGTCCTTATAAAAGCTTAGTTTATTATAGGATTTCATTTAAATTGTGGAATTAACTTGGTACAATTAGAAGATACATTGGAAGATTTTTATTTCAATAAATTATTGAGTTTTAGGATGTTTTTCAGGATGGTTTCACTATATTTTTTATTAATTTGATCAATATTTTTAATATATAGAAAACTATTTAATATATTCATTGAAAATAATCATATTTTGAACATTAATTATTTTTCATTAAATTTATTAAATATTAATTACTCTTGGACATGTAATTTCTTGATAACGAGTTGATGTTGAAAAAAATGAAATTGAAGTCATCATGCATTTTTCTTACCTAACTTGTGTGAAACATTTTGTATCCATTTTATGACATGAAATATTCTATAAGGAATTCATCAAAAAAATTATATTACCCTACCAATATCAAGAACAATTTTAAAAGAATACAAATTTAACATTTTTTATCATTGCATGAAATATTTTTATAATCTTAAGTGTAAACTGACTACACCACCAGTCATACTACTACCTAATTGTAACCATCCATTCAATTTTATAAAGGATGCTCCAAACCATGTTGTTGGAGTATCATTATCATAGAAAATTAAAATAATAAATTATTCTAATTTTTATCATTCAATAACATTGGATGAAATTTAGAATAACTATACCACTAGTATAAATGAGTTTTTAGTATTTCTATACAATGAAGAAAAATAAATATCTTATCTTTTGGGAAATATGGTGATATTTTCTCTAACCATGAATCCCTTAATTACCTAATCAAAAAGGTAGAATAAATTCTAAGGCTAGGGAGATTAATTTTATTGTAATAGGAGTTTGAATTATAGAATAATGAAAATAGGCGATCTGAAAATCATATTGGTTGATCACATGATCAATCTTCCTCACATATTTCAGGAAGAGATTCTAAAAAAATAGAAACTTAATTACTTCATTTTAGGTGATTATATTTATTTGGTTAAAGGATGGGTTCCATAGTATACTAATAAGGTAAATTTTCAAGTAGCTTCTCAAAATCTATCACATATAAACTAATAATTAATTTTTAGACTAAAAAATAAATAAAAAAATTTACTTTTAGGACAACCCATATCGTGGATATTTTTTCTAGTAACCAAAGGATTTAGATATGTTAAAAGGAAGTGAGTTATAATATATACTCGATGTTTTCAACTGCTTATCTTTTGGAGGAAATTTTTAACCTCCAAAAACTACTATTAAAGTCTTAGAATATGGAATATATTGAAATAAAATGTTTAAATATGTTCATAAATTTTGTTAAAAAATTGAACAATATCAATTCCCTAGAATTATTTTAAAGATAAGAAAATTTTTAAGACCATTTAATTTTTATGAAATCTTTGAGGTAAGGGGAATAGATTTTATGGGGCCATTTTCTATGTCATTTAGACAGTATTATATATTTTTTTGTTTTGGATAATGTTTCAAAATAGGTGTATTAAAAATCCCAAAAAAGGAATTATTCATCTGTTATTTGTTTTTTGTTCTTGACTAATTCCTTTTAAAGATTTGGGACCCTAGGAGACACATCACTGATTAAAGAAATGCATTACTTAGATAGTAACCTAGAATAACTAAAAAGGAAATATAGAGTACACCACAAAAAATAATCCTAATATCTATAGACTAATTTCCAGGATAAATCTTAACACAAATAAATTAAAAAAATTGGAATTTAAATCCATTTCAAATAAGAATTATTTAAGCCAATGGTTAAAAGACACCTTTTGGGATTGTAATATACCTCGAAATCTATAATTGGGATGGGATCCAATATATTTATAAATGGGAAATTCTATCATAGTACTATAGAGTTATAACATAATGATTTTTTGGTAGTAAAATAGATAAAAGGAGAGAATAATAAGGTCATATGTCATGATAATTAAAAAATGAATTTTACCTTGGATAATAAGTGCTTCTGAACAACATAAGACAAAGTTGATTCTAAATAAACTTTATTCTAGATATTAAATCCAATTTACTATTTATAATGATTTTCCTTTGGGTTTTATAGATATAAATAAATATTTAGGGGAAAATATTTCACTTTCAATGGAAAAAGGATTAAGATATTCTTTAAAAATATTCTAGACATAACAATGGTGGTGGTCTTAGTCCTCTAACCATTATACAAAAAAATAGGTTACACCGTTCACTAACCTTGTAAATTTATATCCAAATTATAAATAGAAATAATATATTCAAACTTATTGGAATTAATTGAGGAAACATCATCCTTCTTGTGTATGTAATCGAAAACATTCTAGTTTCAATAATTTTGATTCTCTATTTTTTTCATTTTTAGGTATTTTTGTTTCCTTTTTGTATATTTTTCAAATTTGTTTAGATCTAATTGAATTAAAAAATTAGTTATAACCTATGAAAATGTTGAGTACATAATTCAAATTCAAGTAATTTAATTTAAATGAATATTTAATGACCCATGTTCTAGATTAAATGATTGATAAATTGATGAAAATAAAGTAGATATTTAAATCTAATTCCAAGAAATACTATCCAGTATAAAACTGAATCACTTGAGATGATTATAAATTATTTTTTAAATATTATTTTAAATGCCATAATTTCTTGATATAACTTTACCATTCTAGACTATTGATAAACTTTAGTGAATTATTTTCAAAATCTAGGATAATTTATTACTGAAAATGATATGGGATATCCTTTGTTTGAAAATTCCTTTTTAATAATAAACCACATTTAAATTGCACCTTGATATTTTTCCCTTGGATAAGCCTCTAGTTTCAATGTAAATGACATGTTATGTATCCATATTCCAATATTGGAATCCCAAAAAACCTACCTCTTGAAATAAATGCATTGTCTTAGTTTACCTCAAGTGTAGGGGAGAAGCTATTTTATGCACAGATTAAGGGAGAAACATTAATTACTAGAAATATGGAAGAAAAAATATAAAAAAAATGTGTATTGTTTGAAATTTTTGATTATTGATCATCACCAAAGTAAATAATTTTCATGTGTAAAATATAAAAACTCAATTTCTCTATCAACATCATATTTTGGAGTTTTTGTTTATTTACTAGAAATAAATTCCACTATATTTTGAGTGTTGGTTTGTATATAAAAAGGTTGATAGTAACAGTGGTCTAAAACATAATGGTTATATATTTTCATATATTTATTTTAAAATAATTTAATCAAATGAGGAACTATTTATCACATAGATACCTGTTAAGCATATATTTTATGTAATTGACCCACAGAATAATAACTTTTTCCGTTTTATTATAATTTAAAAAATATCATTTAGGTTATAAGGATACTAATGTAGTTATAAACTGATGTTCTATTTAATCATCAATTACATGATTACTTGAGGATATCAATTAATTTGATGTTGACATGGTCTTCTTACATGATATGATCACATTGAATGCATATGGTAAAACACTCTCTTACTCCCGAAAATAATTATGAAAAATATATATTCTGTTATTTATATTTTTATAAATTATACATCTAAAAATACTATTTATTCAACTTGAATATTTAAATATATATATGTTGATAATTTTTGAAATTTTTATTTTATTTTTAAAATTTATTAGTTTCATGTAAAAATTTATTAATTGGAGAAGCATAACATCAAAAAATTTATATGATTTTTTTTATATTATTCATTTTTAAGTATTGTCTTTTAATGATCTATATTATTTAATAAACTAGATATAATTAGATTTTTATAATTAATAAATAATTTTTTACTTCAAGAAATCATTTAATTATAATCAAATATCGATACATGTAATTTAATTAATATAGAATTCATCAATTTAAATTATAGGCATGATATAAGTGGAACATATACTAAGGTATATGTGAATAAAATCATGTAAAAATATATATATATATTAACTAAATTATTTAATGAAATTAATCTTTTTTTCATTATTTATAAAACTACCAGTGGGAAAACTATTGCAAAGTCCTATTTTTATCTAAAAAAGATGACAACCAAAGTTAGTATACTTGCAATTTGAAGATAAAAATAACATGAGGACAAAATATGAATAAATTTAGGTGATTCAATGCTATATAGATTCATGTTAAAATTAAAATGTTATATCATGAATAGAGTATAATTGAGCAGATGATGCTAGATCAATTGTGTGATTGCATAATGGTAAGATTTCTAAAGTAATTTTTTTTTCAATAGTTAAATTTTAAATGTTTCATAAAACTATTGTTTTATCTATTCAATTATATTTTAAATTAGAATTTATTGATATTAAAGTATATAAGAAATGATAGATGTATTTTTTGGAATATAAATAGAGGTATTTAAAATAAAAGATAGGTAGATTATATTTCCAAACATAAATAGAATGAATATACATTCCTCAAATATAGGTTTCAGATGAAAATTCATGGACGAAGATTTTCTCTATCTTGAAATAGGAATCCTTTAACATATGGTAGTTGTTTTATATCTTCAATTTTTAAATTATTTGTTAATTACTTGATAAATTATTCATTTATTCTTCTATATTAACCATGTAGGATATATCACAAAGATATTGAAACATAAAATATATTCCCTTGTACACTTCCACATGGAGGGTATCCTTTATTGGAAGAACAAATGATTAACATGAAGTTTGATGAATTTATATTCCACTTAAGTGGATATTAGAAAGGTGTTATAATCATAAAATCCTTTTGAAACCTAGGTATGACATCAATGGAGGAAGAATAAAATGGTGAAAATGATTCCTTAAAGGATGGTATTTGTGATATGAATTATTTTATACATAAGAAAATTAAATCATTTTTACATTCTATGTTTGTCAACATTTTTTGGAAGAGAGAGTTTTCCTCTCTATATCCACCACCTCCTCATATAGATATGTCTGTATATTATGAGTTTCATACTATGGGACCTTCTAAAAGTATTATAGAATTAAAATTCATATATAATATAGGTGTTATATGCATCAACATCTTATGTAATAAAATAATGTAATAATAGTGGTACATGGTATTATAGATCCAATTACTCAATGTCGATGCCTGTCAAGGTGGTTGTCACCGTAGGATTCAGCATGGGTTGTTTTTTACACTTTCAAGTACCTTGTTTGTTAGTTAAAATATAAAGTATCTATTGATTTTATAATTTTTATTGGATTTTGATTCAGAATTACTTTTATTTCATTCCAACATTCACCTCATATAGGATCCTATAAAATATATGGAATTATTTAAAAATTGGAATAATTTTTAGGATCCAGTACCTTCATATATTTCCTAGGTTTCTTAAGGGTTAACAAAATTATCAAGGTATTTTTTTATGATGGGGAATTTTTATGAGTTTTTTATGAGTGATGTAATATTTGGGAGGTACTATTTATTAATAATATTTAGAAATAACATCTTTTATATTGTTGTTTATGAGGATCGATCGATATATGTGTTGAGGTTTTTTTCAATGTAGGTCAATTTAAATTATCATTTTCATTTAATTAAGTAAATATATATTATAGTTATTAAATTTATTACTTGTCTAATTCGGTATCTACACACTCTTTTTTTAAGAAATGATAAATGTCAAATTTCTAGTTTTTTGGATCTAGAATATATTTAAGTGGTTTTACAATACCTATATTGGCTTAATATAATTAAATATATATCTCAATGATAAGGAAATTATGATATTAAGTATTGGTTCCTCCCTTTCAATGTCTGGTAAGAAGACTTACGTAATTTACAACTACTATTCATTATATTGTAATTATGCTAAAATTTTAATATTTTAATGGACATTGAATTTTATATGTATTCATCCCACATGAATTCACATCTTATTGGATATTATCTATATTGGGTGAAGTTAATAAAAAAATTTGGAATTATTTCTTTTTTATGTTTTATTCTATTCTATTAGTTTTTTAATCTTAAATATACCAGGTAACATATGTTCTGGTTACTAAAATATTAAAATATAAATGGTCATGGGAGGTGTTTAATGTGGATCACTTATTGATAACAAATAAAAAAGAAAATTACTTATGTTCCAATATAGTTATATAACTTTTAAATTAACATATACTTATTTTTTCATACATATAGATATGATGTTTTTTATTTTAAAAGTGTTGTTTCAAAACTATAGTGACATAATCAAAGTTAAAATGTTTAATGTAAGATCCTGAATTTCATAGTGTTATGTACTTGTTTAAATTTTGGTTTAAATCCCATAAAGTTGGTAAATTAAATTTTAACAAGGGGTGTGATGAATTTTGGTGGTGTTCTGGGGGTTCAAAACACAAAAGAAATGAGAAATCAGGTCATTATCATTATGTTACATGGTTAGTGAAAACCATGTGATGGGAAAAGTAAAACCATGAAACAATGGACATAGTATTATCTCATGGTAGTTATACAGTTTGTTGAACTGTACAGGCCTTCCCAGGTAATAATGAGACTCGATCCCTCTTGTAGTGTGCTTGACACATAGTTTTTTCATGGTTATGAATACAGTGTGGCCAAACCATATTCCCCATTAAAAAGTAATAAATTACCATTTCTTTCCCTAGGGATTTTAAGTAACCCACTCTATTTCTTCCCCATTTCTCCTCCTTTAAACCCTAGGGATGACCTCATTTTTTCCAATATTCCCAAGGGTGGTTATCCTTCAATTATAGGTCATTCGTAGCATCATCGATTACAGATCAAAGATCTGTGTATGTCTAATATTCCTCTTTCTTCTCCTTTCCAGATTAGGGCTTGTATATTTTTCCCATCTTATTCAGAATCCCTAAAAAAAATTTAGTAGATCATAGGTTTGGGGTTCATAGGTTTTTTGAATATAGTTATAAGTCTAAGGGTAATGGTTCATTATTGTTTAAAATTGAGGTAGGTGCTCTACAAGTTATATCTCATTGTATTTATGTGGATTCTTGTTTTCGTGGTGGAGCATTTTATTTTCAATTGTTGTGGTATTAATTTCATTAGAAATATTTGGTATAAATGGATGTGTTAATGTGTATTTCAATACCTCATTACGCCCATAGGGTGTGTTTAGGTTGACTATATCTATTTAGGGCCACCTGCGGGGTGTTCCAGTGATTCTAAACATAGAAAATGTTAATGTTATGCTTGAATATTTTTGTGATAAGGAATAGACCATGTTAAATATGATGATATTTTAATTGAAATGAAATAGGGGAATATCAATAGTTGATTCTTGACCTTTTTAATTTCATTAGGTATTTTTTTATTAATATGAAATGGGTTAGATGAAATAAAATGATTGTGCTAATTTCCTTGTGAAATTTACTTAAAATGCATAAGAGGGTTAACACATGATAAATAGAGGACATGTTAAATGAGTAAATACTTATATGTTGTCAAAAGTGTTAAATGGGTTAAGATATAGTAATTTATGAATATTTTAAATGAGATAATTTATGGAAAGTTGTTGATTATGCTGAATGTGTTAAGGCACAAAATGGGAAGTAGAATAAATAGACTATGTAATGTAAATGGTAAATGTTTTAATGTGTTAAGGCTTGATGATAAATTATGTGTAGATTTACATATGAATTTTAAATTTTATGAGTAATGATGTGTAATGGTTTGTGACATGGTATATGTGGTTAACGAATATATATATATATATATATATAAGCATGTGTATATGGCTTGGAATTATGTGGGGTATTGAATTATGGTTTTATTCCCATGGGTTGGGTTGGACTCAAGATATAAACCCCACCGCATAAATGCATGGGTTAGGGAGTTGGACAAAGGCTTTTTGAAAATAATGGTTACATTGGATGAAACTACTTGGACTGGGACTAAAGGGTAAGTGTGATGTATTTGTTATGATATGTATTCACTAGTGATATAGGGAACATGACTTATCCCCTTATGTAGAGTGTTTTATCTTCTTAGGCCATTGTGTAAATGAATTAAATTTATAACTCATAGAACATGTATTGAGAATGAGCTTTGTAATAAAGGTAATGTAACTAATAGAATATAAATAGTAATGGGAATAAGATGATTGAATTTTCTTACCTAATGAAACATAAGTTGTCTTTTTTTTATCTTATCATTTTGTTGTTTACATCCATGCACTATTTTTTTAGACTGCATATTTTATAGACACTATTGGTGGTAGCCCATTGATTCATACTCACACCCTATTCAGGCCACAATTGGGTACCCAAGAAGATTTCACGGTTTCAGGATAGGACAAGGGTAAATGCCATATGTGATGGGGTTAATATTGGATTAGGATGTGCATGGATGACGATACGGACTTCGAGTCTATATCTGTTTTGTGGATTTAGTTATTTCTATATATTTTGGGTTATCATAACTTTAACACTATTGTCATGAAATGATATATTTACTATATGGTTATGTTGTAACCTATTTGGGAAATGATTGGTAATGCATGTTTTGTTTCATTTATTATTTATTCCATTATTTATTTTGGTTATTTGTTATGTATTACTATGATAAAGATTCTATACTCTCCCCATGTGTTACATTACACACTAACCACTAGTTGGAAACCACTGAAGTTTGTATAGTGATGCATAAGTTCATGTGTCAACCCAACTCAAGGCATTAGTTAGTGTCATTCAAGTCAAGAATGTTAAAAAATGGTATTAGGTAAGTTATTTTGATTGGTCTTATTATTTTGAGATGGTATATAATAAATAAGGATGTTTTGGCCCATTTAAATGAGCTCCTTCTTGGGATTAGAAACCCCATGTAGGAAGGAAAACCCAAGTCACCCAAGGAGGGATTGTTTTTCATGGTGTCTGCCATTATGGTTCAATGATATTTCACCATTGGGTGATGCACATGTTTTGTGATGTGAATGTTTTATGATATTTTTTTCATTTTTAGAATGGCACAATGTTTTTCATTCATGCATCATTATAGGAACTTAGGGATGTAAGTGGCATGACTCATTATATGCACACTAAGGATGGGTGTGTGGGACATGGAGGGTAAGATGCATTTTTTATTCATGAAAATTTTAAGAAAATGAGGTCTAATAAAAAATAATAGTAATGGGTGAAATAGTAAGGATTCTAAAGAATGGTTTGAGACTATTTTTTAATTAAGGGTTATGAATGAGTAAAAATATCATTTGTAACAAATTATAAAATGGGAAATGTTTCTAAAATAAAAGATTTAAGTAATAAATGAGGAAATGTTTTAGATGAAATTCTAATGAAAGACTTATGATTATGTATGTTGGTTTATCACATGTTATCCATGACCCATGATAGGATTGGATGAGGGTTGTGATCTAGATGTGAAATTGTTTGTTGAGATAGTTTTCTCAGGAGGAGTTTTTTATGACTAGTGGAATTTCATCATTAATAAATGTTGTGGAAGCATTATGTTATTTGTTTTGAGATTCATTAATGAAATTAAAGGAGGATTCCACCATGTAGACTCATTTTAATTTGGAAATAAGAGAACATCATTGAAAATTATCCTCCAGAAGTGGGGCTAGAAATCCTGATAGTTTACGATAATAGTGGATAGGAGAAATTCCTAGAGAACATTCCTCATTTTATTAAAATTATGGAACGATACCCAGGGTGGGTTTTATTGATAATATTTGATTAGACTAATGAGTTTCATCTGAAGAACCCTCTAACTTTTGCAGAAGAGGGTGTTCTAGAGGCAGTATAGTTATGGATAAATTCTATCTAGGAAATTCATGATCATTTATAGACTACTCTTGGGAAGAGATTCAATTTGGAATATAATATGTTGCGATGGAAGAAATAGTTTGGGGGGTCATAGTTGTTCTTACTGAGAAATAAGAGGGTTTGTTGTGGAAGGGATTCCAGGAAATGTTTCTAGAACACTTTTGTCTGGAAACATTAAGGTATAAGATGGATGAAAAGTTTATAAATTTGAAAGAAGGGAATATAATGGTGATAGATTATTCCAGATTTTTCACAGACATGTAACATTTTGTTCCATATTTGGTTGGGGATGAGGTAAAAATGGGGATGAGATTATAGGATGGACTTAGACGGGAGATTATGTCACTGGTGAATATCTTCCATTTAAATAGGTTTTCTAAAGTGGTTGCTTAGGATCTTATTATTTTAGAACTCTCAAGGTGGTTCCATGTATGCGATTCCTAGTTTTATTATGAAATCCAATGTCACATATTCCGATGTTAGGAATATATACTTTGATATATTTAACTACGTTGGTGGTGGACTTGGTAATTAGAAGAAGGAACTAGTTTCTCAGGGAAGTGACCTAGTGTTTTGATATCAGTGTGGTTGACCAGGATACATGCGTAGTCAGTGTCCCCATCCACCTGTTGAGTGTTGAGAATGTGGAAGAATGGGGAATTCATAGAGGTTATGTAGGAACCCTTGACAGATTGACACATATGAAGGTTATAGTTAGTTTCCAAGTATAAGAAGGTATTCAGTTACCCCATATCATCCAGGTAGTTATAGATCAATTGTTCGTATTGATAAAGATGGTTGATGTGGAACTTCGGGATGAGATAATCCATACCAACTAGGAAGTGTATCCCCAAGGACTCATAAAGACTTCAATAAAAGAGGAATGAGTCCGTTTTAGGCAGTTTAGTCTATAGTTGGTAGTGGTGATGCTAGACAATCGACTGTTTGAGGTATGATTCTAGTGGCTTCTACTCTTTCTAGTTATATATTTGATATAGGTTCCACACATTCTTTTATTTCATGTCTTGTGGTTATGTTAGGTCTAGTGGTATAATATATATATATATGTATTTTTATAAGTTAATACACCATTAGGGGTGTGACCAGAGAATAGAGGCAATATTGGGGGTGTTCTTTTGAGATTGGTGGATACTGCTTCTTATGGGATTTGTTATTTATTTGGAAGCTGGGATTTGATTTTATTTTTGGAATATATTGGTTATAATTATATCAATACCATATTGACTGTTATAATTATAGGGTAACGTTTTTTGTATCTTTAGGGGGATACATATGTCCACCATGGTGAATGGGATGTCTAGGAAGGTTATAGAGGGCCAATTTCCAAATAGATTGGTGAACTCAGAACCCAAATGAATTATATCATGCTAGATGATTATGGATTATAGAAGCTTTTCATTACTTTAGTGGAGGATTGATTCCAAGATGTGTTTCCTATTAATTTCATAGGGATTCCACCTAAGAGATATGTAGAGTTCACAATATATTTGTTATCAAGGGAAGAATCAGTTTCCATTACATTGTCTAGAATGGAAACTAAAGAACACCTAGATTATAAGAATTAATTGTAAGAGTCATAGAATAAAGGGCTTATTCATCCTATTAAATTACCTTGGGGATATCTGGTGTTGTTTTATAAGAATGCTAATGGAACTTTGCAATTATATTCCAATTATAAGAATATGAATCATATTAAGGTCTAGAAGTGATACATTATTCATCATATCGATGACACTCTTGACTAGTTGAGTGGTGTAGCAGTATTCTCGAGGATTGATCTGAGATACCGGTACCATCAACTGAGGGTGAGACCTTCGGATAAACCATAGACTTCCTTCTATAGGAGGTATGGATTGTATGAGGTTTTTATTATTCCATTAGAGTTGACAAAGGTGTCGGTAGTGTTTATGGCTATGATGAATTGAATCTTTCACCTATAACTAGATTAGTTTTTTGTTTTCATTGTTCATGATACATTGGTGTACTCGAAAAACATGATGATCATTCCAAACATCTTAACACCATCCGGATTACACTAAGAGAGTGTAGGATATATTCCAAGCTATAAAAGTGTAGTTTCTATGTTGACAAGGTTCATTTTTTGGGTAAAATCATCTTTGATGAAGGTGTATCAGTGGACCTAAAAGTGGTACAAGCAGTTTTTTCATGGGAGTAACCCAAGAACATTTCTGATGTTTGAAGTTTTCTATTTTGTTCTAGTTATTACAAAAGGTTCATAAATGACATTTCCCATTTGGTAGAACCACATTCAAGTTTGACTAAGAAGGGAAACAATTTTTAACGGTCTAAATCATGTGATAATTCTTTCCAATAGTTAAATAAGAATTTGAATACTGCACCATTTCTAGTCTTACCCAAGCCAATTATATCTGATACCTTGTTTTTTGTTGCATCTGTTGTTGCGCAAAGTGTGATGTTAATGTAGGATGGTCAGGTTCTTGCATTTGGTTCATGACAACTGAGGCATCATGAGGGAAACAACCATACTCATGATATTTAATTTTCTGTGATGGTATATGCCATAATGATTTTGTGTAACTACTTGTTGCGAGAATGATTTTCAGTGCTTACCAATCATAAGTGTATTAAGTACATTTTCTCTCAGCATGATTCGAATATTAATCAGCAAATATGGATTTGAGTATATGCATTTCTTTGATTTTGAGTTGTTTTATGCACCATGAAAGGGAACTAGTGTTGTATATGCTTTGATCCAGAAAACTCATAACCAATCAGCTTAGGAATCGAGTTTTTGAGTGGAGGGTGATAGTGTTTTTTGATGAGTTGTATATTGATGTGATGGTTTATCAAGGGTAGACAACACTTTCATACTTAGCTATTTAGTCTAATATTATGAGTTGGATTAAGGAATTGAACTATAAATATCTTAAATGAGTGTCTTTGAGGTAATGTTTTAGAGGTGGGGCGTCACCTTTTATGGGGCCATTGTTAATGATGGAATAATTTATGTTAGTGGTCATTTTTCTGTTCCAGTATGTATATGAGAAGAGTGGATGCACATGTTTCATACAAAAAAGTGGGTAGTTCATCCTATTTTGATCAAAATGTATTATAATCATCGTAGGTTGTATTGGTGGTTAGGTATTAAGAAAGAGGTTATGGGTTTCATGGCATTATGCATTACCTACAAATTGGTGAAGTTTGAGTATAGAGGGTGGGTGGTGTGTTGCATTCACTACCCATTATTGAGTTGAAATGGGGTGACATGATGATGGAGTCTATTGTGGTCCTTCTTAGGATTCCATGGAAGAATGATGCAATATGTGTAGTTTTTGGTACGTTGACTAAAGTTGATAATTTCATTCCAATTTGAGAGACTTTCACCATGAACCATTAGGGTGAGTTTTATGTTTGAGTCACAGTATGGTTTCATTGGTTTCTAGGAATGATAGTTTCATATCGAGATCCACAATTTACATTGTGATTCTGTAAGGTATTTTAGAAAGCACTTGGTACCCAGGGGCTTTTGAGTAAATACTTTTAACTGTAGAAGTATGGGAAGTCTAAGCATTCCATTCTAGTACTAGAGGACATTATGAGGTCATGCGGCCTAGATTTTGGGGGATCATGGGAAAGGCATTTGTCTGTGGTTGTGTTTCCCTAAAACAATAGTTACCATGATACAATTCATATGAAACTATTTTAGGAACTCTATATTAGACCGTTTAGGACGTTGTGGTGTTGGATGAAGGCTAGAGAATTAGAGTTATTGGGATTGAGTATTGTGAAGAAGACATCAGAGAATGTTTAGTTAATTTGAATGCACCTAGAAGTAGAGAATAGTATGAAGAATTCATATTAAGATGGTCTTCATAGATCTATTGAGTTTTTAGTGGGTGATCGAGTGTTTATTCGGGTGTCACAATGGTTGGGTCGCTATCAGATTTAGAAAAATGGTAATTTGGCATCTCAGTTCGTAAGGTCATTTGGGATTATGGAGAGGATTGATCCAATAGCATACCGATTGGCTTTACCAAAATGGTATACTTGTGTGCACAATGCTTTTCATGTGTCTCACATTCGGTATTATCACCCTTCCCCATATCATTATATTGACATTAAGGATGTTGAGCTTGGGGTAGATGTATCTTTCTTGGATCATCTAGATTGTATTTTGGATTATAGTGAGAAATTATTGTAGGGAAATACCATTCCGTTTGTTCGAGTTTTATGGAAGCATGGAAATTTCTAGGAATAAAGTTTGGAGAGAGTTTCATATATGCAGTCCCAGTACCTCAATCACTTTTCATTTAAAGCTCAAAGATTCATGGAAGTGTGACTCTAAGACAAGAAATTAAAATCTAGGGATGTTGTTAGATCCAAAATTCCATGGTGGTATTTCCATATTTAAATTTTATTTTAAATCTCCTTAATTATGCTAATTAAATATTTACAGGTAGTTTGGAAAATTTCAGGGGTGTTCATGGGGATCTGGACACAAAAGAAAGGAGAAACTAGGCCATTATGTGCATGTTGCATGGTTGGCACATGGTTATTGAAGACTGTGCAATAGAAAAATCCAAACCATACAACCATAGATAGATTTTTCTTGCATGATTAGTGCATAGTTTGTTAAATCGTGCAGGTGTTCCTAGGTAACCATGTGACTTGATCCCACATGGATAGAGGTAGGTACATAGCTTGGGAATAATTTGGAAAATCGTCCTGGAAAACCATTCTCCCCATTAAATGGTGGTAACTTTGCATTTCCCCCCTCAATATTTTACGTAATCCGGATTATTTATTCCCCATTTATCCTCCTCTAAACCTTAGGGATGAACTAATTCGACCCATGCTTCCCATGGGTTGTTATACTTTGATTATAGGATGTATTGATCACTATTGGTTGTGGATTGATGATCTGGGTAGGCCTAATATTCCAGTAGAATTTCTTTTTCAGATTAAGTCTTATAGCTTTGTTTATCTTCTCTTTAATCCCTAAAACTCTCTTTTTATGGAGGATCATTGGTTGGGGCTACATGGGGTATTTTATTCTATATCTAAGGATATGGTCAATGGTGTGTTTATATTTGGATTCGAGGTAGGTGGTATATAAGTTATATCTCATTGTATTTATGTTGATTTGTGCTTGTATGGGGGTGTGTTTTCCTTCCCGTTGTTATTATCTTAATTTACATAGAAATATTTGGTATAAATTGGTGTCAAAATGTGTATTTGAACCCCTTATAACCCCCATGGGCTACGCTGAGGTTTACTAAACCACTTTAGTGCTACCCATGGGTGGTTCCAATGATTCCAAACATAGAAAATGGTAATATGGATCCTGGATGGGTTTTTTAATATCGTAAATACCTTGATGGATATGTTGATTTGTTAAATAAAATGAAAATGCGGAATATCAATGGTTTAATCTAGACCTTTTTAATGTCATAAGGGATGTTTTTTCTTAATATGAAATGGGTTGGATGAAATAAAGTGATTGTATTAATTTCCTTGTGAATGTTACATGATATATATAAGATGGTTAACAGATGAGAAATGGTGAACATTTTAAATGTGTAAATACTTTTAATTTTTAAAAAATATAAATAGGTTATGATATAGGAGTTTATAAATATGTTAAATGGTATAATGTATAGAATATTTTTTATTATGAAAAATGGGTTATGGTACATAATGGGAAATGGGCTAAATTGACAATGTTATGTAAATGGTAAATATACTAATGGGTCAACGCTTGATGATGAATTATTTGTTGATTTACAAATGAACTGTAAATGTTATGTTTAATGATGTGGAATGGTTTTTGATAAGTTATATGTGGTTAATGGAAATATATATATATAAGCATGTGTACATGGCTTGGAAGTATGAGGGGTATTGACTAGAGGTTCAAGGCCCATTGGTCATGTTGAACTGATGCTCTAAACACCACCCCTAGAATGCTTTGGTTTGGGAGTCAGACTGAGGATCTATGCCCATAATGTTTTCATTAGATGAAACTACCTAGAATGTGGATCTAAGGAATGCGTGATTGGTTTTTTATAATATGTTTTTCCAAATGGTATTGGGAACTTGACTTATACCCTTGTGCATTGTGTTTCATCATTTTGGTTCATTTTTTAAATGATTTAAATGCTTAACTAATAAAACATGTATGGAGAATGATCTTAGTAATAATGTTGATATAACTGATGGAATAGAAATTATAATGGTAATGAGGTAACTAAATATTCTCACCTAATGGAACCCTAGTTGTGTTTTTTACCTTTTCAATTATTTAGTTACATGCATGAATTTTCTTTTTAAATTTTATTTTTTGTAGTCATTTTTGGTGGTGGCCAACTGGTTCGTACTCATGCCCTTCTCAGACCACCAATGGGCACCCGAGAATCTTTCATTATTGTACTTTAGGATAGGGGTAAGTGATATATTCTAGAGAGTTATGTAGGGATTAGGATGTTCCTTGATAATGATCCAGAAATAGAGTTGGCACCTTTTTGGGATTAATTTGTTTCTAATTATTTTTTTCTATCTTCAATTGGACATTGTAGCATGATATTATATATTTCATATTTTCTTTTGTTGAACCCTATTTGGAAAATGATTCATAATGAATGTTTCTATTCATTTGTTATTATTTCTGCTATTTATTTTGGAAATTTGTTGTAGCATAATTGTATAAATAGGTTATAGTCTCCCCATGCATCACATTACACCCTCACTACTAGTCCAAAACCTCTAGCATACAAGGAGTCATTCCTGAGGTCATGGTTGGACCCAAATCTAGGCACAAGTTAGAGGCTACCTGGTTAGGAATGTCACATTGACAATGGTTATTGTGTTTTATGATTAATTCTTAATTTTATCATGACTAAAAAACCAAATATTTTAGGAAGTTTAGTTCTATTTAAACTGTTATATATTAAAATAATTTTTTGTATTGTAATTTTTATAACATATAAATTTATTATACATTTTTTATATTGTTTCATCGTATTTATGAGATGATTTAAACTACCTCCATGGATTATTTCAAACTACTTTATAAAGTAAAAAATTATATCTAAAATTTTCTTATATATGTATTATCATAGTTAATGTTTTTTTATTAATTTAATTATTGAGTTTTTATCTATATTTGACTACTCTTTACAACTTCCTATACTATTATTTTTTTTGGTTATGGTATGTTGGATTATTCTAGTGTAATATATTTTAAAAAAACTACTACTTTAAAACATTGGTATCTATAAATACCGACAATGAATGTGAATTTTGACATGAAAATTATTATAAATGATGTTGAAATTGATTTTCAACATTAATTTTTACAAATAATTTAAATAAAAAGTTATTCTATATCTACATTTACTTGATATTTCATCTTTTTTTTTGAATAATAATGAACATGGAAAGTCAATTTCAAAATATTTTTTTAATAATTGTAATTAAAAATATAATTTTAATATATCTTGTATTCATGTATATTTTTAATGGACATTAATAGTGAAAAATAACATACATTAAATGTATTATATTCTACTAATAATTCTCTAGAATTCTTATCTTAACAGACCTAAACAAAACCTATATACAATTAGTCACCCGCCTTATAATGGATATCACCATAATCATATTAAATGACATGACCAACAAATATGGTGTATCCATCCTACAGTACAATGATCAATATCATCATTCAAAATTGTATATCTATTGAGGATCCTTCCAACATTCATGTTTCTATTTTGACCTCATCATATAGATCATATTCACACAAACCTAATAGCCTTGGATGTAATGGTTTGTAATAGCACTTAAATCATATAACCAAAAAGATTGTGAACCTTTATCACCGCATCATTGGTGAATGATGTATCACCATTATACCATAATAGTGACTCACATCACCACCCACCTATAACAAACACATCCATTACATGTAAATATGAGAAAAATCATCATTCAAGATTTATCCCATAATCCACCACGAAAATCAAATATATTAAACTCAACCCACAGTTATAACTTTACAAATTTACAACCCTAGGTTACCTAGCATAAATAATGGAGTCATGATTTGATCTTATTCCTAAAAACTCTCACACCCCTTCCTACTCACATATATCACATAGTGAAAAAAGTAAACAAATAATGGTATAAATATATAGGAACCACTTATTGATATATTTTTTGAATTTTATCATAAAATGTTACGATCTAATTTCACACAAAATATTATCTTTATCTAAATATGGTTAAATACCTACAATTAAGTAAACTTGATTAGATGTAAAGAAAATATGGTATAATTAGAAAATAAACACAAAAATACCATTAATCAAGACCATGAAGATTCCAAGAGACTGATATATCATCAATCAGGTAGCAATATGAGAAGTATCCTCCCTTGTATGAGGTGAGAATGAGATAGGGGAGAAGGGATAACCTTGATAAAATGAGGATCCCATAAATTTATCATTATTTTTTTAAAGACAAATAATTTTTGTAATAATTATAAAAAACAACCCAAGTATCCAATAGGTTCCCAATCACCCTCTACTTGATACCACTACCAAGTCCCCCAGGTGGTCGGTGGACCTCAAAAAATCACCTCCACCCCACTTGGGAAAAAAGGGTTCATTTTATCAGTCTATTTGGAACCTTAATGAATTTTTATTTAGGAAACAAATAATCAACATTATGACCAACACTGATGAGACCTAACTGTATCTTAGAAATTCCACTAACTCTTCCCTCAAGGAATTGAGACAATATCAAATGCAACTATAAATACCTGATAATCATAATCAATAGCCTTATAGAAACTAATTCTAACTATAGTTACACCCCACCATAGGAATCACCAACATAGTTACACCGTAACCAAGATACCCAACCCGATGATGGTATCTTACTCAAACATAATCCATAGAATCAAAACTAATTCTCCACTAAATACACTACCACTAAACATGATAATTGATTCCCAAACCTCAACCATAACGATTTCAGTCCTTTCCATATATATTGCACACACATTACCATTAACCATCATACAAAACAAAATCCATCACAATAATGTAATAGCTATTACTATAAATAGATCCCCAACACTATCAAAGAAACTCAACTTAACCACATTCTCCTTCCTTGATCAACGACCTCTTTTTACCTATACTCTCTATGGGGTCACACAATATATATATCACTACCCAAAACAATAAACATCTTATCTGATACCACATATTGATTTCATGGATGAACTAAAATTACTACCTTCTAGAACTACCCCTAGTCCAACCTTTGATTCCTAATTCAGAACAAATTCTTGACCTCTAATATTCTATATGGACATCTAGAATAATCTATCAAAAATGCATCGTCTTCCAATAATCCTGAAATGTCTTGGGAATTCATTCACACTAATCTAAAATTCACTATGGCTTCATGTAATGAAACCACCTAAAAAAGACTCAATATAAGGTGGAATTGATTTTCATCTTCTATAATTACCCATTTGGGTCTCCCCATATCAAAACTTCTTGTTAATTGAAGATATATTTCCAACTCCACTTGATACAATTTTTTAAATGGGTGTGGCTATATCAATCAAAAATTATTTTAGTATAAAATTTTGGTCCAGTACTTCAAAAAAAGAAATAAATCTAAAAAATTTCACTATTACCCTGATAGCGTGATGAGGACATTCTATAATTGATTCACCATGAAAATGTCATCTCCAACTAATTTAGACATGAAATGAAACAAATCCTGAACATAGTGTTATAATCATTGATTACTGAATCCTTCTACACAATGGGAATGAACTTACATGCTTGGTCAACCATTAATGTCTCTGGAAATATACTCTCAATGAACATTCCATAAAAATATTTATAATTTATCCTCTTCGATTTAGAAACCTACACTTTTACATCCCACAATATTTTCACTCTTCCCATTATAAAATATATTGTTGGTTTCGAACGTTACCATGAAGAAATATCAATTAGATTGAAAATGGTCTAAATAAATCTATCCAATACTTGACTATTGGGTTTCTATGCTTTCCCATAAATATATTAGGATAATGTAGTTAGAAATATTTATTCAAACATTTCATGGATGGTTCAACTCCTTGAGCTCCCAATCAATACTCTAAATAACATTCCCCATGTTCACTTTATGATGACCATAGTATATTTTATCAATATCAATTGGATACCAGGTCTTACATGGAACATCTACATATGTTCAATAATCATATCCGTGATCAAGGGAACTAACTTATTTACATACTTTTGGAACCATATCTATTACCTGGGGGGCCAACATGTACTACATTAGGATCATCGCAATAAAAACTAAATACCAAGATCAACACAAATAGGATAACTCTAATATTTAATGTCGGGTGATTTGTAATAAGAATTATTTCTTGTTATCCCATGAACTTCCATATACACACCCTACACACTTATTATCTTTCCTCATAAACCCACACACCCATTCCATAGTAAGGTATGATACACACACACATGTGGAATCCATATATCCAATAGTACAAAAAATCATCAAACCTTGTTTATTTGAGTTGAATTCCATCATGAATATTCTCAAGTAAGATTTTTTTTGGTATTGTTGACATTGTAAATAACTAAACTCTTTCAATAACTAGTTAATAAAACAACACCCACATAAAAAATTCATATGAATAATACAGGACTAAAATGATGGATGGACATAAACCCATTCATGGATACATGACATGAGTCAAAACATAAATTAATAGCCATAATACACAAATAAATTTGAAAATTCACTAAATAATAATACCCAAAACCCAATCCAACATCCCAAGTAATGGTAAAATTGGAATCCCATGTACTAAAGTTATCTAATCACTTGTACAGGGTTTCTTTAAAAGTCATGTCCATCTCAATACTACCAACTTCCATTCCAAAAACAATGAAATGGCAACCATATCGATACAACCTGTACCAAATGGATCCCACTCAATGAATTATCAATAAATTCCTTGTCTCAAATAGTTTACATAGAAACTAAACCAAAGTACTACAAATATAAATCATGGCTCCATGTATGTAAGAGGCTATTGATTAGAGATGAGGGTCAATAGATGATCATTGGATGATTAAACCCTCTGTATGATAATTCATAACCAACAGTATATTCCATAAAAATAATATAATAGTAATAAATTCATAGGATATTATCCATATGGTTTGGTGATAACCATGCTAGATATATACTTCAGGGGATATAGAATATGCATCTATAATTTCACATGATTGATAAAAAAGTAAATTGGGTCTCCCTTAGGATGATCGTATATGTGTGTGTGTGTGTGTGTGTGTGTGTGTGTGTGTGTGTGTGTGTGTGTGTGTGAAAATATACAGATATAAGAGAAAGGACAAAATCTATCCTCGAGCCTCCACCTAGAAACACATAATATCATCAACTATTCTATTTCATTTCACCCATCCAACATTGGGCCCTTGAACTTGCTTAAGTCATGAGACATTATATTTGAACATACATCAGGATTACTATATAGAGTGTGAGTATTAAACCAATAGACCACCACCAATGGTATCCCAAGATAATATCCACTTGTATATGAATGTTTCAAAAATTAAATATATTGGTAAATAAAAAATAACCATGCTCCAATCAATGATCTATAAGACACATTATGTGTCCTACCTTCTTTATATAGTCTCGGGATGGGATAATGTACCCCTAACTAGAAATAATTCTAAGAGAGAATAATGAACAACCATCATCTCATATTATAAGAATGATCCATCTTTAAACCCACAACCACTAGGTGAATGGTACATCAATAAATTCATTATCGTCCAACCATTCCCTATAATTATTTTCTCAACAAACATAAATAAACCCATATATGATGACTATCTCACCCCAAAATGGTGATCAAAATCACCACACAAATCCTTATGGAAGACATCTATGGTGTATACCTCCTCCGGTCCAATATTCAAAATCACTACAATAATTCACTAATCTATGGATTATTTGGACTACATTTCAATTAATATGTCACACACATTATCTACCTCAATTACACAAAATCCCAACATTCTTATCCACAATAGTGTATGGAAACTCCAACATCCTATATCCATAAACTATGTGATCTGAGATCTCTCTATCATCGGTGAAAAATGCATCACTAGAAACCCACATCACCACCCGATTATAATCAAAAAACTGATTAAATGTGACCAAGAGAATAAATAATCAACCAATATATAGAACATCAACCAACACATATATTTACTCCATCAAAGTCAACCCATGGTTAAGCCTTTACACACTAAAAACTCTGGTTTTCCCCCATTGATGTATATAGATTATAGTGGGTCCCATTCCTAAATCCTCATATACCCTCACATATTTCTTCATATCACATAATTAATACAAACACAAATAACTATATAAGTATCTAGAAGCCACTTTCCTAGACCATATAGGACTCTACGCATCTAATATTGTATTCTAATTTGAACCAAATGTTATATATCTCAAAATATAATAAAATCCATAGAATAATGGATTCTATATTATAATAAAATAAAAATATTTAGAATAATATATTAAATAATAAAGGAATATTATCCATTCCCATGAAGATACAAAAAGAGAGATGCATCATCAATTAAGCCACAACTAGAAGAGACCCCTACCTTGAAGGATTAATGAATGAGAGAGGGGAGAAAGGAATGTGGTCCAACCCTAGAAAAATTAGGAACCCCACATATAAAATTATTTTTTTAAAAAAATTAATTAATTTAATTAAAAAAATCATATACTTACATAGTACACATTAACCCTCAAAATCTTACCCAAAACCCACCAAGCACCCTTATATGTAAACTAAGTGGATAGTTGATCTCAGAAAACCACCCCTACTTCACCTGGGGACATAAGATACTCGATATCAATCAATCGGTACCCTATGGAATCCATCGTCCTATTAATATGACACATATTGGGACCAATTTTCTGAATCCAAAATTTTTTCCTATGTTGAAACCTTATAGGAATAAAATAAACTAAATAAAACATTACAATTCCAAACATATATCCAAATTACCACACCAAAACACTTATTACATTTTAAGTTATTAGATGTATCACAATAGAAGCATGAAGTTAATTTTAAGGTATAATGTAATGAGAAGGTGATAAAATGGTGATTAATATGGGTCATGATTTATGGGTGACTAATGGGATAGGCTTCTCAAGGATGACAACAATCATGATTTAGAAGTTTTAAATTACATAAACCATCATGCATCATTTGAACAAGAGGAAGTTATTACTTCATAAGACTTGATCCAAGGAAAAAATTTAATTTTTTTAATATAGATTTAATGACTTATTATTTATATTCCATTTGATGTCTGATGAAATTGTTTGATATGGTGACACACAGTAAAATTCAGATGGTGTAATTTATAATTCATGTGAGGATCGACACATGGTGTATAGTCGCATAATCCCTATGAAACCCAAGAGGGAGTGAACTAGGATTCCAATGAATATGGTGTTTGGAACCCCCTAGAATCATAAAATAGGGAATCATTGACTTAGTGAAATCAAAAAAAAATCCAATGAGGACCATAGGCCTTTCAGTAGACCCAATCCCCTTTTTCAAAATAAAAGGGGGGAAATGGTATTTTCCATTATTTATTTATGAACCCCACATATGGGAGTTTTTCTTATGGGATATTTATAGAAATGGGGAAAACATCCTATGAACCCCTTCCTCTCCTTATTTCCCTCTTGATTGGGTTTCTTTAGGGTTATTTTGTCACTCTAATTTAACATAAGGTACACTTTCTTTATTCTATTTCAACTATATTTATTCCATATTAATTTCATGAAAATAAATTTGGAATTTAGGATGGTAATTCCACGAGAGTTTATTAGAATAATTTCTTTTTTATGATAATTTCATGCGTGGTATATAGAGGAGGATTGATAAGTGTAACATCCCATGATTTATATGAAATATTTTCTATAAAATTATATTTTTGATTATTATATATTAAATAAAAATGATAGATTTTTTTATCATATATACTATGTAACGATGAAAAAATAATTTTATTTCCTAAAATAAGAATAAAAATAAAGGATGAATATATTCTTAAATATTAATACAAGTAAAATAGAGAAATTAAATCACATAAATAACATTATAAAATCATAAAAATATTACGGTCCATGGTATCTGAGAAATAAAATAGCCATGAAAAATATTTCGAAAATGAGATAAATAATTAGAAATAAGATTGAAATTTTACATATTAATTCTGTTGGAAAATTTAATGAACAAAAACAATGGAAATAAGAGATATTTATAGTATTATCAAGGACTATACGACTATTGGGTAGATATCTATTTGAATACTAATATGATCATTTATATAGTAATATATCTATTCAAATAATAAGAATATTATTGGAATAAAAAAATTATTATTATATTACTTATATAATTAATAAAATAAATAAATATTTGAATATAAATTACATAGAAGAATATTCAAATTATGCAACTCAAATAAAGTACAAATGTTTATTTTTAATAAATTATTTTTTGACTTATTTAGTAAAAACCGTAATTTTTATTTTTATATTTAAAAATTATTATTATAGAATTTATAAAATTAATTAGATAAGATGAATTTATTTTTTGGAATCAAATTTTTGAAATTATTAAAGGGTGAATTTTTTTTATTTTCTAAAAACATTATTTATATGTTGAATAGTAAAATTAAAATTTGGAGTAAACTATATGTTTATGAGTGCATTATTATTTAAAAATGATTAATTACCATATAAAACATTTTTCAAGACATAAAATTTATTTAATGGGTAAAATAAGTTTTTTCATTATAATAAATTGAATTTGTATACATATAAAATAGGTTAAAAATATCAAGTTATATTTTATTCTAAAAGAAATATTTTCAATCCATTACTTTGAATAAAATATTTCAATGATACCAATTTGTTTGGATGTTTTTATCTGTTAATAAAATATATATATATATATATATTAATAAAATTATATTATTATTCATAATAATAAAAAATGTTCATAATCTTGATCAGAGAATAATACATTATTCAATATTCTATCCAAAACCATATCTCTCCTTTACCAATAAATAAACCCCTCCAACACTAATTTCATCTAACTTATAAAACTTGTCATACTTACAATGATTCTATCAAATTCTCACTCTGAACACTCTTATCTATAATGCATATTCTAATCGAAAGGCCCACCTCTAATGTACTATGTCTCATTCCAAAGTAGGCATCTCAAAGAGCATGGTAAAGGTTCAAACTCCTAATACCTTACATTTTAATTCCCCATTTACCCATTTTATAAATTAATTCAACCCTGTGTAAGAAAAAATATATACTATGATTATTCTCAAATTAAATTTTCATATTTAAATATACATTGTATTACTAGTTTTTATAAATCTATGTTGAAAACAACATTCACCCATGTTAAGTTTAAATAGCCCAAGTGATTGATGGTGTTCAATATTCACTTCCCTTATCATGTATGGTTTTAAATTTTTTTATGTATAATTATTAGTATCTAATTTATTTTATAGATTTTGAATTAAAAATAGTTCTTATAATTATTAAATTAAAAAACAATTATGTCTTGTTTAATTTATTTAAAAACAAAAATTTTGATAAACATTTAATAACTTTTAACTACTTCAATGTTTCTTTTGAAATATATAACTTTTATACAATTGGAAATACACAAAACAATCATCTTGAAATGTAATGATTATTATGAGACAATTGGGAAATGAATGTATACCATTACCATTCTACTAAAGTATCATTAAAATTGTGGACCGAACAACCCAAAAAATTGTATCCCTAAAAAATTTAATCTAATAAATAAATAATATATAATGATAATTGGATTATAAAATTTGAAATAAACATGGATGGGGTTTTTTAATATTAATTTAATGTATAAAATATTGTTATTCTACATATTAGAGGATAATCTATAATAAGTTGGACTCAGGATAAAGTTACTCTCACTCTTTTATTCATTATTTATTTATTATTCTCTCCATTTCCCTATATTTTTTCCACTATGATTATTCTATATTCTATATACACCCATTATTAGTGACCTGATATCATTATACATTTCTCTCATTCTAGGATATACATGTCTTTATTTACTTTTAATGAATCCTTTTTTAGATCTAGTGATTTTTTAAAGACATTATTTTCAAAAGTTCCCATTTATTCCTTTTATATTGTAACCTACTCCTGTATATTTTATTCATAGAATATATTTTTTAATTAATTTTTTTATAGGATATAATATTATTTAAACTTATATTAATTTGGTATAAACATGATTATTCATTGATTACTACTTCATGATGTAATTTTGTAAAAAATTTAATTCCAATGGATTTATTTCATTTTTATGCCTACTATATATTTATTTTCAATATTAAAAATATATTTAAATAATATTAAAATGTTATGGGTGAGCCCAAAATTATATTTCCCCATAATCAATTTTTATTTTTTCAGAACTCATGAGAACTAATACATGGTGCATGGGAAGTGATCCTAGCACATTTTGTTTTGATATCTTAGTAGTAAGCATCCACTTATGTTTACGATGACATGATTTATGCATGTGTAAGACTATTATAAATATTAGGATTTCCATTATCATATAATAATTTTATTATTATTCTTTTTTTATATGTTATGATTAATGATCCTCCCCTTTTAGAGTACCATGATATGTTTATTGACTCTTAGGATTTATCTCATATACATATTTATTATATGTATCCCATTATTGGGAATTTTATCTCACCCATTATTTTATGTATTTCTTAATGGTACTCGAATCAGTAATATGATTAAGAATAATCGATAAAATTTATTAATATATAAAAAAGGATTTTTTATTTTTATTTTAAAATGTATTATTATATATATAATCCCCCCAAAACGTAATACCTTTAAATTATGGATGCTTTTTAGAAACAAATTGTAAATAATATGTTAATATTATGTTTAGAATACAAAGTTCAATATTGTTTATATTAGAGTAAAACTTGTTATTTTGGGGTATTATGTTAGTGAACATAATATTTTATAGTTGATTATTATCGTATATGTCAATGGGGGTATGTGTCAAAAATATTTTTGAAATACGTGATCTATTAACTAAAGTAATGAATAATAACATGAAATATATTGAGTTACTAACATCTCTAAATTGGAAATAGGTTATATTTGATTCATTTATGTGATAACCAATACCCTATTTTATTGGATCTTTCAATCCAGTAATCCTACAGAAATGGATAATTTCAATTCAATATTTTATGTACTTTAATGTTCTAAGATAAATTCTTAATGAATATATTTTTCATAGAATACAAGTAAATAAATGGTGGACAATAGTTTATACCACAAAACATGGTTATATAATTATCAATAAAATCACTAAGTGGTGAAATTATATGTATCTCATGTTTATAATTTTCCCCATTGACATATACGATAATAATCAACTATAAAATATATTTTTTCTGAATTTGATGAAATTTTATTCTTTACTAAGAATGCATTGTCTATTCGAACTTATATCCAATTTCAATTACCTTATGAGAGAAACCTATTTCCAATTTAAAAATCATGCTCTAATTCAATACATATATAGGGAGAATTATGAATATCCATTGGAAAATATTTCTTAAATAAATATATTATTGTTTTATGAGAAAGAATATATGGATTAAGTAATTTAGATAATGAAAAATATCATTTTTTATGTCATGAAAAATATGTAGGTATATGAGAATTTATTCATAAAATATTTTTCAGTTTTACCTCTTGATATAGAGGTTTAGTTTCAAATTGAGCATACACAAATATCCCTACCCATATCCAAGTGTCTTTATAAAATGGACCCCACTGAAAAAAAAAATATTAAATCTAGAAACCATAAGAGAATTTTGATGGGGTTTTATATTACCTAACACCTCGCCATGGGGATACATAGGCCTTTTTTCAATAAGAAGAATATTTCAATGTGTCAATGTAATTATCATATTGACTTTAACAAGCTCAGGATATTGATCACAAATCCTCTTAGACAGGTTGATGACTTATTTGATCTAAAAATGTGTCTTAATACTTTTAACAGGTGGATATTTAATTAAGATATCATCAATTGAAGTTAAAAAGGGAGGGTATTCTAAATATTTCCTTTTGAATAAGATATGAACATTCTGAGTTCATTTTTTTCAATTGAAATTCACAATTCACTAATAATATTCATGGAAATACGTAATAGAATCATTATAGATTACATAGAAAAAATTATTGGGGTCTTTATAGATGGTATTCTTATATATTATAAAAGTAATAAATATTATTAGGTGAATTTGATCATTGTGAAAAATAAACTAAAAAGGTATAACTTGTACATAAATCATATAAAATGTTATTTTTGGGGGGATAAAGTTATATTTTCTGGGTAATATAATCATATTAAAGCAGATAATTTTTATCTTTGAATGGTAAATGTGATTACAGAATATCCAAAAACAATATTCATTATAGTGATATGTAGTTTCCCTATATTATATAGGTATTATAAATTATTTGTAAAGAATTTATAAATATATTCAAACCCACTAGATAATGAATATCCATTTGAGATATTGAATCTTGAAGAAGCCTAATGAAGTTGAGTTGACAATGGGGGGATGATCTGAGATAAGTTGATCTCAATTGAGTCATGGTAAATATGAAATTGATCTTATACCATGGTATGGAGTTCTCTCAAAATCCTCATTCAATCAAATGATGAGTTATTTACATGGAATTTATATTGGAGGTATGTTATTACTTGTTTCCTGAAGAAATTCATTTAGGATTTTAGGATTTTTCCATGATTTAATTTTTTGAAAAATTCTCATGCATTGAGACTCCCTAGACCTGAAATTCCAAATTCAAATTTAAAAACTGGTTCTTTTCACATAGATTTTGATACCAAGGGAGATTAAACAAGATAAGCTTATATATATTTAATAATTAAAACATTACATATCACAAATACTTATACAACCCCATAACCATAAAATTTTAATATATTAGTATATTTTCTACATATAATCGTATTCCTCATATTTTTTATCATTTATAAATAAGTGTGCTATAATATATACCCTTTAATAAATTTAATAGAGTATACTATTCTTTATTACAAGGGAAAGGGAAAACATAAGCAAGGGGTGAGCTGAAATGCTAGATAGGGGAAACAATTATCAATATATCATCAACGGTGATATCATAAGCATATGGGAATCAAGAGAATTAGGGAAATATCTTTCTAAAAATTATGGATTCCAATGGATTTTTCAAAAGTGAATATTGAAGGAAATGTAGTCAAAAATTTCAAAATATATACCATGGTTTGTAGAAGAAAAATAAAATAATTATTGGATAGGTAACATTACATAGTAATATCATATAGGAATCTGGCATAAGAGTAATATTGGGAAATATAAAATTGTGGAAAAGACCAAAATATTCCCTCGGGTTATATTTAAAAAAATGATTACACATTAGGTTGTAAAAAATTAAAAATTCCTATGACTTATCATGTAAACAAATCAAAATGTGTATAATTTAACTTATGATTAAATAAATATTTCTAAGACTAATATTATAAACAAATATAAATTACCATGAATCCCATTATTATCACATGTGATAAATAAATTTATCTAATTTGTTATAGTGATTTTACAAATTGACCCATCACATAATAAAAAACCATTTATATGTAAGTTTTATGAACATAAGAGCATTCATCATTCATTCATAGATTAATCAACACATTAAAAATAAATGGGTTTCATGAAAGAGTCCTTAAAATCATTATAATAAGCCACGTAGATAAATGAAATTATACGGTATCACAATATCATATCCCGAGTGAAACATAAAAATCCTTAATTGTGGTTGAAATTGATGAAAAAAACTTTTATAAAGCCATTAAAAACATTATTTGAAAAACAATAAGAAATGTAATTTTCTATTAATAAATTTTTAACAACTAAAAATTCATAGAATTATGGGAATATAATTTTCATTGAAACCACATATAATCTTTTAAATAAATATTTATAATATATAATGTACATGATGGTGAAAAAATTCATGTGATCCAAAAATAATAGAAAAAAATTATTTTCATACTTTGGTAAAAAGTTGAAGCCAAGTCATATATAAAATGTTTTAAATGAAAAATATTAATAATTTATAGATAGATCCAAGTGTAGTATAAAATTCATTTTTTAAATATTCTAATTTAGTTAAAAACATCCATAAATTATTTTTAAGAACTTTGGAATGAAGGTGAAAGATTCCAAATATAAAGGAATAAATAAATTGGATTTTTACTAAAAAAACTATTGTGGTAATTTTGGGTCCCAAAGAAGGAAAATACAACTAGTAATTTTAAAACATACAAATAAAAAAATAGAAGAAAATATGTGGGGTTTAAGAGGGAAATAACATATAATTCCCCCTATATAAATTGATATATAAACAATCTTGATAAAAAGTGAGATGGTAATATAAACTCTTACATTTTTTAAATACTTTCAATTAAAATGTTATGAAGTAGATACAACTAAATAGAATAGTAAATTACCATGATTTTCATGAAAATTATCATAATAAAAATCCATAGAAATTATATTCACCACAAAAAGGAAGAGTTTGGTGAATACATTACATATCCCAATGGTGGGAAATTCAGATGAGGAAAACCTTACCTTAACTATCGGCTTCCACAAAGTGATTTAACTTCCTATATAATAAAAATAATTATATTAATAACTCATTTCAAAAATTTATTCATATATATTACCTTTTTATTATACCATAATAATCATTTAATACACATATATTAGTTAGTAAATGTTTGTTTTCATCATCAAATGTTTGTAATTTCAATTATTTCATATGTGTTTTGAAATGGTGATTTTTGAAATCAGTCTGGGATAAAAAAAATTATTAATTATTTATTTAACATACTATAATTTATCCTCCATGATTATTTATATAGCTTCAATATCATTCCCAGATATATTTAGTTATTATTCCGGAAGATAATATCAATGATGAGCTCATTTCGGGTAATTTGTGGAAATTAGTAGATTACATTATAATGATGATTATTTGGTGTGTTATACTTTCGGAAAAATATTAATGACATATATTAAACAAATAAAAAAAATTTAACCATCCATGAAAGGAAGTGATGAAAAATGGAATCTTTTCTTCGAGGAGGCAATTGTCAGCACAAACACACTGGCGATGTTTTCATTTTTCTATAGATGGAAATAAAGGAAGGCAAATAATATTTTTTATATAATCATAATTATTCTATAAATTTAATATATATTCATTAAATAAATATTTATAACCATCCATGATTTTTGGTAATGAAAAAAATACATCATCACTTAGAGGTGGTAGTCTACAGGTTTGCATGAGAGACACTTTCCTTTTCTATTAGATTGATGGGAAATAGAAAATGATTGTTCATATGACCCCCCCACCCCACCACCACCACTATGAATTCTTTTTCCTAGGATGGAGTGTTGAATGACCTCATGCATGCCTCCCCTACTAACTAGATGAAATGGCCAAAATCAAAACTTGGGGAGACTATGCCCTCAATACATATACCCAACAAAAACATTTACATGAGTATGGGATATTAAATTAAGAAATACATATAATATAAGACAAGGAAATAATACATCTTATATAAATATCTCACACCAGGCAACCAAAAACCTACCAACTATAGAAAAATTTATAATGAATATAGTGATTAAAGGTAATTCGGGAAGACATAACAAGATAAGTGAAGTTCTCTACAACTTCACCCATTTTCATGGATCCTATAGTACAGCCACCTAACAAAAAGATCTTTCCCTTGACTGAATCCCTATCTATAAAGTATGCATGTGCACTAAGATTCTCATTCAAATTTTGAGTATAGTCAAATTATAACACCACCATTGTTTCATTAACACAAGTGTTCCATATTTATATAAAATTATATGAAATTATAGGAATGTAAATTCACAGGTAAACAATAACATGTCGGGTAATCATGTGCTAACCATGCTACGATGAAAATTGGACCCATATGATTATTCACCATGCTGAATGAGAAGTTATTTGTGATTTCCTTGAATCTCATAACAATCCACAAGTCCAATGTATGTCACAGAATAGGCCATAAGGCCTTAATGACTTAGTTCAGGCCACAAAAAGATCATACCCCGCCAACTATCTCAGGTCAAGACATATGACCATCATGCCCTTCCAACTATCTTAGGTTGGGCCACACTATCATCATATCTTTCCTTCTTTCATTCAATAACCCACCATAATCATCATATTTCACATCTCACGTTGTCCCATTTAAGAGATTGTCCAAGGAAAAAAGCATCCACTTATCACTTTGATACCAAGTTGAAATAATAAAAATACCATACACATATATACATACGAAATCCATAACATGGAATGTCTTAACTTACATACATGTACAAAAATTTCAAAACAAGATAGTTCTTAGGGGAAATGTACACACACACAATCATGTCATATAAAAAGAAATCTCATGGTCCATAAAAATACACACAAGCATGTCATATCAAGATAATTCTTATGTACCACACACGAACACAAAATTATAACATATAATATAGTTTTACAAAATTACTGCCACATGGTAAGGAACCTCATGTCTTAATCATATCAAATCCCAATGATAATCTCCACCACCTCGATCATGCTCATGCACAAATGATCCCTAAAACAAGCCCTAAATCAGCACATGAGGATTCAAGAATGAATATCCTAGAAGTAGAAAATTTCACTGTCTATTATTTATTTAGAAATACCCATATTGTTCCAATGTAACGAATAGATGTTAATGAATCTTTGAATAGTCAATAAAAACCATATTATCACTTTCCTTTTCCTTGAAAATCTACAAGCAATCACATTAGATCATGTTTTATTTAAAATATCCATCCATGAATGTCAAGATATAGTATTTTCACCAAGTATAAGTGAGAAAATCTATAAATAATAAGTATACTGGAGGAAAAATAATCACATACCTTGAAATTCCTTGGAGTGAAGACTCTATATTGAATTAAATTTCTCTCTAGAGGGACGGAATATTCCATGAACGACTACTAGATTCATTTGGGATAATATCACTAAGTGTGGGAGGTATCATTAGGGGTTTCTAAAAGTTGCAATGTCAAAATAGGGATTTAATATGATTTATATCTATATTCATGGTTTGGTCACACCATTTTGGAAACGGTGCACCAACTGTGAGATGATCATTTCCTATTAAGGGAACTTGTGTGGTTTGTCGTCACGGTTTGGTAAAACATGAACAAACTATGTTTTTTATTTTATTTTAAATTAAATGTTTACCTGAGGAAAATCACATTTACATCTCTAACTATTTCCAACCATCTACCACTAACTTCTCCTCTCTAGTAGGTTATACGATTATTGAGAGAAACTGCATGGTTTCCTAAAACTGTACTCAGACTATGCTTCCCATTAAAAGATTCTAAACCAATCCAAAACTACTTATAAGTTACCTGAGACTTCACTAAAGTAACAAATAACTCAAATAAACTATAAATAAAGGTTGAAACTAAGGAATAATATACCTAGAATGTCTGAAGATTGTGGGATAGATAAATTTTGGATAACTACTAGGATCCCTAAAACTGATCAAAAAAACCATCAACCTTATGAAATGGATTCCAATTATTCATTGTGACATAATTAAATTTTTTTAATCTAGGCGTATCCTTAGAATACCATACACCTTCTTAACAAATAGTACTAGATCACCCTAAGGGGAAGTACATGGCCGAATAAACTACTCGGCCTTAAGATCTTGATGTTTCATTTTAACTCCGTTATCTCAGTCAGTTCCATCTATTATAAAGGAATATTTATTTTCTCCACATGGAATGAGTTCAATATCAAAATCGATTCCTTTATGAATAGTTATTATAGAAATAAATTTGGAAATACATCTTGGTAAAAGTACAACACAAAAGGAAAATAGGTCAAATCCATGCCTAATCTGCTATAATAATCAAACCTACCACTTGAGCTATAATGGATCTAATGTTACTGAGGTTGAGTCCCATTGTAACTACTCCAAGATCCCATTCTATGGTTACAGAATGTTTTTCTGCCATTAAGGAGGTAAAGTTCACTTGTATCCTATAATAATTGTTACAAAATTAATAATGATTTAACTATTCCATTCAAAATATCATATCGACATTGGACATGTCTGAAACCAAGAAATCCCAAAGATGTATTTATCCTAAAACTACTGTAGGGAATTCTAGACATCTCCAATTATGTTTTATCCTCTTTTTGAGAGGTGTATCAAGAGAAAATATTTTTAGGAAAATATTTAAATGAAAACCAAATCCAATAAATACTTGAAAAGATATAAAATATCTGTAAGCTTCAAAATCAAATAAATTAGTATAGAGTATATATGTAATAAAAACTGTACCTCAAACTATCGTTGGACCCTCTACACCATACTCAAGAATCTAATCTACTAGATAGACTGTAATCACACCAGATTCATGACCTTTTTCACATGATCCCTGGTTTATCTGATTCAATGAACCCTACAAAGTCTGTAGCATCTATTAAGACCCTTTACCTATTCTGTGGCTTGACTCTCATATAGATGGTAGAATCCTTCTATGAGGTTCTCTAGCCCATTCCCTTAGAGTGTACATATTGTCATCATTCTAATGAAAACCCAATCATGACACTTATGAACAAAAATACAGGAGATATCCCATTTTATCACATTGATGACACTTACTCTATTTATATAAGAAATATTTTTAGTAGTATATAATATATAAATAGTTAAATAACTGGGAAAAATACCCTCCTCTGGAAGGATCTAAAGAAACCATATTTTAATTTGGCTTCATGTCATCTCACTAGAACATATCCTTAGCCTTCTACTTTTTTAGTCCAAAGGGACACCCATAGCTCCACTCAAAAACCCACCAAAAAGTTTACTAAAGAAAAAAATAATTCATACTAATTTATCCTCCTCTAAACCCTAATCAATTATATAGACCTTATCAAGAACATTAGAGTATGTGGATAAGTAAAAATTCATAACATGGGCCTCAACACATGTCATATGTAATCTCAAACTTCAAGGATTTACATACCTCATTCTCAGCTATAAAAGGAGAAAAATATTGAAACTGTATAAAATAATAAGAATATTGTCCCACTATTATCATTTCATATTGGAGCTCCATGATCTATGGGTATCTATCTAATTTTAGTGTATTGGAAATAAATTTTTGAAACTAATATCCTGGATGGTATCCCCGGATAGACCCACATGCCTCTCATCCTTGTTCATCAGGTTTCATCACATCCTAATGTATCCTTGGATGATAAATCCATTTGATATTACAAACCACTCACCAATAGTATATTCCAGATCAAAAATCTCCTCGCTAATCTCAATCTAGTCCTTTGAATTATAGGGTCATCTGGTTCCCTAGAATTATAGAAGATGATATATTATTAAATATTAAGAAAAATAATTCATGCTCAACCCATCCTTATGGCCTCCACCATTCTAAATAGGTGTTATCCAAAAAACTCCAGCCTAAAGTGGTTTTGTTTCCTAGGCCACTGGAGCAACATTGGTAGAATCATAACCAACTGTTATTGGTGTCCCCATAAGTCTTAATTGATATGGTATCATCATACATCGAATAATGATTTCATAGTAATTAATTTAACATCTTAATGAACAATAATTCATAAGAGATTTACAAGAACACATGTAAGAATAACTTCATAAAGACTCACCCTGAAGGATACATATTAATATAATGCATAAACCCTTACGTTAACAAAATTCTTAGTCAAAGTCTCCAGTTCCAAAAACAAATAGTCATATTCATGTAAATAATATAAGATATAGCATGATCATGCTTAAATAAATGACAAAATAGTACATCTAAGAGGCATATAACATATATTATAATTGGAACTTAAGTAATTAAACCTCAATCAATGACATTAAAATGGTATTATAGCATGTGAACCTATGTTCCTACTCATGATTCATGAACACAACCAAATCCCATAAACTAAAACTGTAAAACAATTCTCAATATCAACATGAAACTATAATTCCATTGTCAATAATAAAAAAAAAATTCCCATGTAACATGAAGGCTGAGTAAACATGAAATATTCAAACATATGTGTAACTCACCTACCCAAGTCCCAACTTCCCTATCTCCTTCCTTTCAAACTCCCAAATCATATCATAGTAAAAAAGAACAACTTTGATACCATTTTGTAACAACTTGGCCTGAATCACTAGGTTCAGGCCAGAATGTCACATGACCTAAAGTGTGCCTCGCCATATTCCAGAGGACATTGACCAACGGTGAGGGCCTAAATTGTTACATTGAGAGACTATATTGTTGATATAGATATCAAACCAACACATTTACATGAATAAGTGAAAATAATATAAGAAATATATAAAATTAATGAGAATAATATAAACCATGTTTTATAAATATTTCCTATAAGAAAACCAAAAACCAACGTACTATATATCAATTAGAAAATAAAAAAAAATATGGAAGATAATAAGAGACAACATAATAAGAATCCCAAAGTCCTCTATAACTCCATCCATTTCTTTGTCTCATCTAGTTCAACCACACAATAAATAGACCTTTCTTGGGACAAGATCCCTAACCAAAAACTCTACATTCATACCAAGATTCCCGTGAAAGGTGTGATTATAAACCCAGTAGGAAACCACCAATGCATTCTTATAATAAGTGTATCACTTATATAAGAGTTTATTGGATGATATGAATTTAAATATACAAGTTAAAAATAACATGTCAAGTCATAATGTGATAATCGAGCTTCCATGAACATAGACTCCACCATCTCTTTCTACATGGTAGTGGAGAAGTTATGTCTATTTTCCTTGTGTCTCATAAAAATAACCAAGACCAACATAAGTCTTGGAATAGGTTAAAATGCAATTATACCTCAAGTCTTTCCCCAAATCCATCGTACCTCACCAACTACCATTAGTGAGGACACAAGACAACCATTCCCCAATAACTATCATATTTCAGACCATAAGGTCATTGGGCCCTCCCATCTGTCATTAAATACTCCACCATATTCATCACATGTCAAGTCAAACATGCTCCCCCTATAATAGAATAATAAATCCATGAAGGATCCACCTATCACTCTGATACTCAATTATATAAGTCTACATTACATATATATATATACATACATACACAATCCAAATAAAGTAAAATACTGATTTATACACATACACTAACATTTCATAATAAGAGAGGTCTCACAAAAAATGCACACACACACATGCATGTCATGTCCAGAGATTTTTCATGGTCCATACACTCACATGCAAGTATCTCATATGAATATGTGTCCCATGGACCACACACACATTCAGAAGTATATAATATCATACATTTTGATGAAATTATTAATACATGGTATGGAACATCCATCCTTAAGAGTATAAAATCCCAACATCAAGGTTCACCACCTAAATCGAGTTCACATGCTAAAAATCCCTTGAATCTACCCCAAATAACCACATGATCATTCAAGATTGGGGATCCAAGATGAAAATTTGTAAATGGATATTAATTGTTTATACTTAACTAATGAGAGATAACATACAAAATGAATCGAGATGAATAAGTGAATGATCAATAAAAAACCATATTTCCACCTTTTCCATTAAAATATGCATGAAATCACATAAAATCATGTCATAATTCCTAGACACAACCATGAAAATATATATCGATGTTCATAACTATATAAAAGAGAGAATATCTAGAAACAACAAGAAAAAAGAAGGAAAATGAGCACTTACCTTGAAATGCCTAATACGAACATCCCTATACATAGCTCAGTTACTCTCCATTGGGAATGAATTCACCATGAATAATATATTGAGTCCTTAGGTTTGAGATATCTAGTTGTAGGATAATGAAATTGGATTTTGGTAAGTATTCATGTTTAACTAATAATATTTTCATCATTTTATTCTTCATATAACGTTTGGTCTCATGGTTTAAAACATTGTGCACCAACCATGTGAGTCTCACTCCTTTTTCAAAAAACCCACACAGTTTGGAAACATGGTTTGATAAATTAGAAACCAACCATTCCCATGATTCTATTATGAGTTGCATAGTTTCCAAGGGAATGTCGTATGGTTGTCTCTAACTTTGAGCCAACTGTGTGCCTCCCATTGCTCCTCTTTAGTAGGTTTAATAGTAAAATATGGGACACCCCATTATTACCCTATCCATCAACAAATAATTTATTTCCACTACAGGCTTATAATAACCTCTAAAACTTCCTAGAAGCTTCTAAATACTTCTCTCAAAAAAATTCTAACTAAAAAAACTTTATAGAATTGATAAAATATGGTATAATTCACCTAAAAAGTCATGGGTTGTTATAGTTCCATAAATAAAAAAATATGTAAATATATTTATGATACTGATTTCATTATATTAGGATGGATATTATAGATTTATTAAAGGTATAAGAATAAATAAACTCAAAATAACTCATTGAGGAAAATTTCCTCTTTTTCTCGTATCCTCCTTTTGTATTTGGGTGAAACCAAAACCTCTAGTATATAGGAAATATATTTTAGGAGATATTTATTTAGGTTATGGATAAGCTAAGATGATCAAAGTGTGTGAATAATTAAGTAGTGTATGTAGCCTTTCATAACTGAGTGGAGTGGAACTCTTTTAAATACCATAGGATACAAAATAATATAAAGTCATTTTCGTCAAAAAGAGGAACCAAATACTCCAATTTTAAAATATATGGTGAGGTTAGGTCAAAAGATACCCAAATAATAAAACTTAAATATTTTTTAGTGGAAATTGTGGCCTTATTTTTTTGGTTAACACCTCTTTTTACCCTTTTCCATGGTGACAAACTAATATCACAGTAACTTATTTTTATTCCCAAAAATTAAGTTGGATTTTTTATATAATATTTATTATGACAATTTGAAATTTGAAATTCATTTTACAATATTCAATTTTAAGGGATTTAGGCAATTAATTTTAATATAATTACATAAAATGGAATGAAAAATAGTTTTTTTAAGTTAGTTTTTAAACACATAAATGATTTTAAACAAAAATCATGTATATGATTTATTATCATGAAACATATTTCTTTATTAATAAAAAAATGAGATATATGTTACTTTAAACACCATTAAAAACAAAATTATAGATTGTAATTATTTAATTAAATAAATGTATAGAAAATAATTCTTTTATTGGAATAAAATGACACATATGTTCTAAATTATTGAACATATATTTAAAAATAAAAAATAATATTTTTTTAATAATTAATTTTCCCAATTGGAATACATGTTTTAATATAAAATATATTATAAAATTTTAAATTATTCTTAAATGTTGATGGTGTCTGAAATATGATGGTATTTGTCAAACTGTATTTTTTCACTATTAAATTTAAAATCCATCTTTCAAGATTAATGCTAAAAAAACACTATAATGAAACATTGATATGATAATTTAAAATTTGAAGTTAATTTTTTAAAATTAAATTATTAAAATTTAGTAAAAAAATTTATAATTGAAACATTAAATATACTCAAAAACTATTTCTATATAAAAATGACTTACATTCAAATATTAATTATTCTTATTATTACATCATGTAAATTTAAAATTATAGTCGTGTTAATATTTTATTCATATCAATAATATATTTTATAATAGTTTCACTAAAATATTTTTAGTTTCATAAAATGAAAATACGTAGTTCCTAAAAAGATATTTTTTTGAAAATGAATTTTAAGCAAAAGATGATCTTATTAGTTATTCACCTATAGAAATTGAATTGTATCATTGAATTGGTATTAAAAATGAATTTCCTTTTTATTTAAACATGGATGTTTAAATAATGTTACTTTTATTTATACCCACCATTTCAATGGTCACATTATAACGATGTCACTTAGTACTAACAATTTTATCTTCATAAAATGTATCATTGTTTGTTTTAGTTCAGTGTTTTGTATGGATAAATCTATTCAAAAAATAATTTAGTTATAGAAAAGTATATACTAAACTCTCAATGAATTACAATACACTCTCCTTAAATAAAGGGTTTCCTCATAATTTAATGTTTTCCCACTTGTGAAGGTATTCTTAACATAGTCATGACTTGAGATATAATTTATAATGAAATAATAACCTCACTAACACGGGTAATACTATAAAAATAAATTCATGATTGAGTATTAGAACCCATTTTATGAAAATAATCTTGATAATGAGTTCATAATTATCCTAAAACTGACAAATGATCATATATTGATATGAAATGTGACTTCTTTATTTCAATAATTAGTTTTGTATCATTGAAGAGAGAACAGATCATTTCCTACAATCAAATTGAATTTAAATAGAAGTATAATAATATTAATTTTATGAAGAACATTCCCAAAAAATTAAACATGGGATATAATAATCATATAATTTTAATTTTAATCTAATTAATCAATATAAAATTATTTTTTTGGTGATTTGATGAACTTAAAAAACATTGTACATATATTTGAGTGGAAATAAATATAACTGAAAATGAAATCCACAAATATAGAGTAGTGGATAATTGTACCTTATTTGTCAGGTTATACATTAGTGGTGTTCATTTTATTGGTTCTTAATTATTCTCTTGGTATTGGGGGATACAGATGACTATTTTCCTCCTTAGCCCTCAGGTTTTGGAATCAATTTTTATTATGACCAAGCTCCTCTCATTTAAAGATTTGAAGTGTGGTTTGGAAAATTTTTAAGACATTTATACCTTCCATTATATTTTCCAACATATTTATCTATCTTATAATATCATAGGATTGATATCCAATACTTCCACACTTGAAACATTTTCTTATTCCTTTGGAAAATTCCCTAGGGTTATTCTTCCCACATTTTATGAAATATAGGAAGTTGGATCTTCTTTACATCATGGTCATTTTCACTTAAATTCAATGAGATTGCATCATTTTCTTCTATTTCTAGTTTTTTATGTTTTTTAAGGATCGGGTTATTATCCATAACTCTTGATAGTTTGGTTAGAATAATCACAAGATCCTCAAAAACTGCTTCCATCAAATTTTATTACTTTGGGGGACAATCACTACACTTCCAATCATATCACTTATTAATAAAATTTCCCCATTCTCCTAAAATTAATTAAATAAAGTAAATATGATGATTGGGAATACAAAAATTAATAAATTTATATATAGAGACTATAAAATTAGATGAAGTATCTCAAAAAAGATGGGCATAACCAAACATAGTAATCTCTAAATTTTAATATAGGTTATCCATGGTCATTTTATATAAGGTTCTCTAAGGTAACTATATAAGAATACCTTATAATTATTTATAAATATAAATTGAATTAACTATTACATATATATTAGGAGTGTAAAACTAGGTTTTATGTTAGGCCTCCTTTTGTGCATTGAGTAGAGATAAAGTACACACCCAACCATCCTTTTTTGGGTTATTACCCCTAGGCATATACCTTCTAGATCTTGAATCCACATTTTTATATCCATATAGGTATTTCATTACTAGGACACAAAAAAATCACTAATATAATAAAATGTTTGTATATTTTAAATATTTATATTTATCCTTAGGGTGTTCATTATGGTTTTATATTATTAATCCCTAAAAATAATTAATCCTCGTCATGATACCAATAGATATTTCCCATACCTAAACTCCCAGATCCAATGCTAAAAACACATTCATCAAAAATAAGATTTTATTCCAAATGAAGTGAATCAAGACAAACTTACATATATTCTATGATTTAAACATTGCATCTCAAAAATACTAATAAATACCCAAAACCATAAAGGTTTAGTATTTTTGGAGGTTAGCTACTTAAAAATATTTGTTCACAAATTTTTAATCACTTTTCTATAATATAACCATATTACATCCCCTTATAGACATATCCTAGGTTATACTCTTCATCATAACCTAGGTAATTGAATACATAATATCGGGGTAAGCTTACATTATCAATAATAGAAGAATTATCTATATTTAATCAAGGGTTAAAACATAAGAATATGGGAAACATTTCAATAGGAAACATATATTATTAAAAGCTGGTATTGATGATGATATTTCACAGATCAATATATAAGTAAAATTACTCTTTTTCACCAATCATAAACCATAGAATAATATTTTGGAAAAAAAACATTGTAATCATCTTCCAAGGAACATAATATAGTCATATGAAAAGGCATTAGAGTAAGTATAAGAAAATATAACCTTATGGTAAAATAGAAATATTTTCACTTGTTATGTTGTGAAAAAAATTTCAAAACATTATCTTGTGAAAAAATAAAATTTCACATGACTTATCTTATGAACAAAGTCAAATTTCCATGAATTATCTTTGTGAAAAAATGCAAAATTTCCATGAATTATCTTATAAAAAAAATCACATCATGGACACATGAATCAAAATTCATTATCTAATACATTTGAGGGATATAATATACCAACTATCACATAATAATTAACCATTCTTATAAACTCCACAAAAGAATAAGATAATTAATTATTCCAACATATATTAATTAAAAATGAGAAATATATGAGTTTCTAAAAGACATACTAAAAACATTGTCACCATAAGACATCAGGGGAAATAAATTGGATGGTATCAAAATATAATATCCCCAGTAAATCAGAACAACCTATTAATGTTATTAACATATAATATAATTATTTTTATAAAATCATTAAAAAAATTCTCTAAAAAATAAAAATAAATATTTATTTTCAAATCATTTAAAAATGAAAAATCTACAAACAATGGGAATAGTATTATATTTTGTGATGATCAGCATCATCAAGGGTTGAGAAGATGATGGGAAATTCAAACCTTTTTTCTTAGGGTTGTTCAGGGGGGAATGTTAAATTCTCCTATGATATGATCTCGAATTATTTTTCTAACATCATTTTAGTCCTATGATAGGGTTTTTACCAAAGGAAAGTGGAATTATAGAAATCCATGTCATTCAAAAAATTTCAAAATATTTAGTATTTAATTAAATAAATATTAATTTATTCGTGTATTTTTATTTAGTGATATATTTAAAATGGAGAATCATATTGGTATTTTTTATCTACAATTGAGTCTAAAATAGGGATTTACCTAGATGAGGAATAATGATGTGTAGTTTAAAGGTTATGGTCACATACCCATTTTCTTTTCTTTTCCTTTTCATTAACATTGTGTTCCATTATATTTTTTCCTTTTTCATTACCTTTCACCCCTTTGGATTCCAATAAATACCCCCTAGTGGATTTTGAAACATGTGGATGAGAGATAGAGAGAGAGGAGAGGGAGAGGTATGAGGCATCACCATGGGTTTTTTTTGAGGCCCGGAGTCTATAGGTTGCAGATTTGATGTGAATCTTTGGTGGTTTCCATAAGGTGGTAGGCCAATGTTATGTTTTTCTTCAAAAATATGCATACTCTATATTTCTAAAATACTTCTTTGGGTTTTTTGATACCCAATTGGGTCTAATATATAGATTTTCTGGATAAATTTGGGGTTTATAAGAGATTGGGGGAGTTTATGATTAAAGAAACCAATGTACAAGATTTTTGGATTATAGAACACATGATATGTGTTCTTCTAATTTGGAAAAGATGAGTTTTTTCGAAGTAAAAATCATGTAGTAGTAAAGGACCATGTGGTTGAGAACATTGTCATGCAGAGTTTTGTGAAGTAAATTTTGTGCACACTGGGTGCATTTCATGTAGTTAGACTAGGCCATGTGGCCATGTGCCTGGGAAGAAACCTCTTGTGAGCCGAATATGTCTATATAATAGTATACTAGTAGACCCCATGTCTTCCAAGTGCATGTAGTATTTCATGGATAGACCCCAGCTCTTCTTAGACCACGTATAAATACATAACTAGGATCACATTTTAGATTACATGTTTTGTAATTAGAAGTACTTGCTATTTACTTTTTCCAGTAAGGGTGTATTGGGTGTTTTGTTCCCGGGAGTCATAACTGGACATCTGAGTAGTCTATTCTGATAATGTATCAATGTATATCATGATGGTAGAATCCTTTCATCATTAGAGTTGATCCATATATTTTTTTCACTTATATCATATAGAAAAATGATTTCATTGAGGTTTAAATTTTGAATCCTTCTAGGGGTTCGGTTGTGAGCTATGAGTCCCAGGTGAGGGTTGGGAGCATAATGATCACTCTGGATATATTGTTTCAAAGTGATCTATTTGAGGTTCTTTTGATGGATCCAAGAATATGTGATCATATATAATCACTAAGGATATCTTTTTATTACATAACATGATGGTACCAGTTGATAAAGGTCAAAAAATCAGATTTGGATCCTTTTATTGAGGATTGGAGCAATTGGATCCTTTGAAATGGGTAGATGCTTTAGTGTGGTGCTTATGTTCAGGTTTCTTTGAGATGATGTGATGTGTCTGAGGGAATCCTGATGATTCTTTAGTGAGATAGTTATTGATCGAGTGATCAATGGTTGGTGTGATTAATAGTTTAGAATGCACATGAGGTATAGTTTAGCATGTGATGTGGAGCCCTTATTGGGTCCTAGTTTTGAGGTGGACACAAGGAAAACTTTGAACAGACCAGTTGTTTTTATTTTCTTTTAGATACCCCTTTGGATAGGTTGTTGATTAAGGATTAATTGGATTCCACATAGTGTAATTTGGGATGTTTCCACACATTGTGTGTCCTATGAATTTTGATAATCTATAGGAACCCTTATATGTTTCCCTACACTTACTGTGGAATTTTTCCTAGTTGTTGAACTATGACTAGGTGTGTCCTAAGATATTGGTTTGAATAGGATATTCCCTAGTATTACATCGCTTTGTTTTGTCACCTTGGGGACTATAGGAGCCCTGGGTTTTTGTACCCTCATATTGGTCATTGAGATCTTATATTAGCTATTTTTTGGATGAAAATACCATGGGTGTTGTGATAGGACCCAATCATTATTGGAAGAGAGTTTATCTATGCTTCTAGTTTAGCTATTTCAATGGTGGGTTTAAGAATGGATCATACCAAGTTAGGTTTTTCTTTGTCCATGATATTTAAGGTGGTTTATAATCAGGAGTTTGGTTTGAGGAGGATACCCTTGTAATTTTATGGATCGAGAATTGGACCTATGATTTTATCTGGTTCTCTCCTGTATTGTCTTGTTGTGGTAAGATGGGATTAAGTATATAATCGATAGTTAGATAAAAGCAACCACTTCAAGATTGACTATGCGCCATTTCTAGAGTGCATGTTAGTTGTAGATATTATTGTACATCCTATTTGGTTTATGGATCACTATGAATTACATCCATTTGGTCCACATGGATGGAACCAATGGAGTAGTGTATCTTCCATGTCCATGGAGGATCTCCGGTTATTCTATGGGACTTCCAAGATATGATAGGTCTTTGACTTGTAGAGGGGAGGTTATGTCACCAATTGGAATCATGTTATAGGAGTCCTAGAGACTAGTAGATGAATTGGTCATTTGGATGTCTATGGTTATTCTCTAGGGTATATTATTTGTTAATTTTTAAATATAATTCTTAGAGATATAGAGTATATTCAGAAGATATGCTAGAATTCAACTAGTTATGTGATCCATGTGATTTAAATTTTATAGTGGGGGCCAAATTGGGAATAGATTAACCTTAGGTGTCATATTAGAACTCATGGTATGATATTTTATTTGTTCCATTTGTTCAATTTTTAAATAGTGGTTTATCTTTATTATAGATTTTATTATCCTATGCTAGGTTAGGCTTATCACATGTGCATGAAGTTTTTATGATAGCAGATGTTCACCATTGGGGGTTTCCTACCGAGGTTTATTTCTCACTCGCTATACATGCACCACAGTTTTCATACAAACCTAATGTCTAATTTTAGTTTCGATCATAGTTTGTGAAGAAGATGGGGTTGAGTCCCAATGTTTCTTGATCGATCATATGATCTCATGCAGAGTCTCAGGATATAGACGGTGCATCTTGGGCATTATGGAGACCGAGTACGTGGTGTGGCTCAGTGTTGGAAGTAGAGCTTATAGTATTTTATTTTTAATTTTTTTATTTTTTATATTTGGTTGGACTAGTGTTCATCTATTTGTTTTATGTTTTTCATAATTTGAGTCTATATTATTGTATTCAATATTTTATTTGATATAGAATGATTATGTTTTAGTTATTAATTTTTTTTACTCTGATGTTCATCACCATGTGTGAGTTGGATTATTTCCACTATTAGTGAACTTTGATCAGAGGGTATAATCCCCCAAACACGGTATCTTTTAAACCCTAATCACGAGTCAGTAGCCTCAGGAATTTTAATAAGTGTGCTTGAGGCTTTATGACCAGCCATATCAGGTGATGTGTCAAGTCATCCTAGGTAGATCATTACAAAATGGTATCAAAGATATTTGGTTTTATGATTTTGGGGAGTTTGTAGATTGATGATCTAAGAATGTGTTAGAATTTGTTATGTATATCAGACTGGTGTTTCATTAACAAATTTATTGATAGGAGATCCTTGTTTCTCGAGAAAGGGATTTATGTTGATGGCTTTTTTTTATTATGTGATTTCACTTAATGTGATGTACATAATATTTTGGATTTATGTTTTATTATGGTTTTGTTTCTTGGTTTTTGGGAAAGATTCCAATGTTCATTTATCATTATATAAGTATTGGATTCACATGACATATTAATGTTTGTGTTGTTTTACTGATGATGGTGTTTTGGTTGTTTAAAGTCTCATCAGCTACCCATATGGTGTCTTCTTGAATAATTATTTGGTTCCATTCAAACCAAATAAACCACATGTATATATTTTCTTTTAATAATACCTCATATGTATATTGTGGTGATATCTTCTTCGATGGTGGAGATTCCATACCTTAATCGAAGTATGTATGGAGACCCTAGTGGTTTGGTAATGGGCTTTAAGTTCCATATGGGTTTCTCAATGAGAGAAAGGATTCATGAGATATTATTTTATCCAACTCAATTTTTCTATAGGTTTTTGGTCCCTAAAGTCACAGGTTTATGTTCCTTATGATGGATCTATTCTTTCCACATGTCGTCTATGGGGTCCTGTAGTGGGTCTCATGTGTCTATTATCACTGATGTCTATGGTGGGAATGGTTGTTCTTAATTGGTGGGGCCATTGAGGTATTCTTTCACTATGAGGTGGTTAGGAATTAGGATTCCTAGTGCTTGAGAGGTGCAGCACAAAAAGATCTAAGTGTCTTATTGCCATCTTGAGTGGGTTGGTTTTGTTGGACCACTTTCCATACTCATTTATGTTGTTCTTTGGGTAGTAGAGTATAATCATGGTTAGATTGTTGTATATTTATATTAAATCCCAATTATAGGGGGGCGTTTGGTTGACCACAGCATGATCGAGATTATCCTATTATGAATAGGGGTGTCTAGGGTGCTCCCATTTTTTGAAACTAACTACTGTGAGGAGCATGGAAAGTGGGTTTAGGAGTGTTATCATAGTTCCATTTGGACTTGGCCTATGTGAGTGCAAGTATTATTTTTTATTTTTATATTTTTATAAGGAAATATTTATGGAGGGATTTCACTATAGTCTATTGGTTGTTGTGAGACTCAACTAAGTGGTTTGTTAATCTTTTTTATTGTGGTTTCTGTTTTGGAACTCAAGTTTGAGTGGTCTAGACACATATATCTATTGAGTTCAGTAATGGATGTAGAAAGGGATGTGTGGTTTTCCAATTTGGCACATTGGTGATGATAATGAGATTCATTTGGTGTTGATCATCATATCAATCGTAGTTGAATGCCTCTCACATTGGGGGAGATTTTTGGATGCTATAATATTGATTATTGTATGGTCGAGATATCATTAATTGTGCCATTTTTTGAGGGATATCATGGAAACAAGATGTCCACCAAGGCTTTCTTGGGATTGAGATTATTTTGTAGTGGGGAGTTTGTTATGATCCATGCACCATGGGTTCTGTAAATTAAGGTAAATTTTATCCTTTTTTCCTAGAAGTGTTTTGGGGTTAAATAGTAAATTTTCATGCAAGATGATTTTTTGGACCATCCCTTTAGTCCTTAAATAGGGTTTTTACACAACAAAAAAAATTACAGGAAACATGAGCAGTTCAATTTTTCATATAATGATTGATATTTCATTAAATAAATATTATTTTATTTTCACTTGTTCATTCAGTGATATCTTTAAAAGGAGAATAGGATTAATATTTATTTTTTGTATTTGTGCCCAGAACAGGGGGTTTTACCTATGAAATTCATAACCTTACATTGAGTATCAAGGTTGGGCCTGAGCTCCTTTTCTTTTCATTTCATTTATTTTTCATCATGTTTTCCTTCTTTATTTCCCTTATCCCATTTGAATTACATTGAATTTATCCAAGGGGATTTGATTTTTTATGGAAAAAAGAGAGATATGGAATATGTCAGGATAGGGAGATGGAGTGGAGATGTTGTCAGGGGTTCATTCGAGCCCATATTGGAGTGAAATGGCTATGGGTGGAAGATTTAACCAGAAGCTTCTACAGTTTCCTATTACAGTTAGGCCTTTTTTATTTTTATTTATTTCTATTAATATTTACATGTTTTTCGTTTTTAATTCTTTTTGGGTTGTTGGGGACCCTTTATAGGTCGATATGTTCCTTAAGGGGATAAATCAATGGTTTTGGGGAAATTCAGGGGCCTTCCATTTAAGGAAACTTGTATACACAACATGTTGTTTAGTGAAAACACACTATATATTCTTTCTGTTTATGTAATATTAGTTTTTATAATTAAACATTGTGTAATTTCAGAACATGTATTGCTTTAGTACATTTCCATGAAGCTGGCCATCTAGATAAGTATATGATAATGTGTATTTTTGGTAAGTTCAAGTCATGTACTCTAGGTACATGTCATGTAGTGGGACATGGCTATGTGGCCATGTTATTAGGAAGACACCTCATGTAAGTGGTAGATTTCCATGTATTAGTACATGCGTAGACACCATGAAGACCCTCTCCATGTAGTAGTACATAGGTAGAACTCAGGTGTTTCCTAACCATGTATAAGTACTTGTCCTGCTACACATTAGAGTGTACTTGTTGCGTAATTTTTCTAGTAATGGGGTTTTCGGAATTTTTTACCCTTTGAAAATTGAACTGGACCTGTGAGTAGTATACTCTAATAATTTATCCATGATGATCATGATGCTGGAATCCCTTTAGTGTTTAGAATCCTTTTAGATAGTGTTTTGGATTGATATATTTAAGTAGGGGAATTTCTTTTTGGTTTGGTTTTATAATTTTTCTTGGGGTTGGGTTGTGAGATATGAGGCTCAGGTTAGGGTTGTGTGAATTATAGTCAACCGAGATTTAGTGTTATATGGATATATATTTGGGGTTATTTAGTAGGATCTTAGAATATAGGATCATGTAGCATCTTTGAGGAAATCTTGATTTGTCCTCGTGTGAACGGACTAGTTTCTTAAGGTCAGAGAAGTTGAGGTTCAGATCTACTGCTTGAGTATTTGAGCTATTGGAGTTTTAATTCTAGGATAACCCTATTGGAGATTATGGATAGATTCCATTGAGATGTTGGATGATTCTGAGGTACTATAGAGGATTCCCTGATGGGGTAGTTACTCATTGAGTGATTAGTGGTTTTTGTGGTCAGTAGTTGAGAATACCTATGTGGCATAGTTAGGAATGGGTTGAGGAGCCCTTATAGGGTAAAACTTTTGAGGCAGTTATGAGGACCATTGTGAATTCCATGGAAGTAATTATTTACTATTGGACTACCATTTTTTCATGTTATTGCTCACGGATCGGTTGGAGGAAACTTTGGGCCATTTTCTATATTTCAACACGGGTTCTGTCCCAAGCTTTTGTAGATGATAAAGGTACTCACATAGGGTTTCCTTATCTTGTTTTGTCCTTTGGTCTTGTTGTGTATTTTTTTGATGATCCTATCCAGAGAGATTATGTGACATAGGGGAGTCCATAATAGGTCTTATCTTTGTGTTTTTACCATAATTACTATGGGAGACACGTGTTTGGTTAGACCTTAAGGTAGGTTATTGAGACCCCAAGGTGGATGTTTATTGTCTGTTGAGATCCCTAATATTGAAAGAGGCCCGATAATTTATTTTATGATGGTGGGATATTGTATCTAGTTTACCTATTTGGATGGTGGGTTTGATGTTAGATCATTCCATGTTTAGTTGGCCTTTAACCGTGATGATTGAGGTAGTTTCTACCAATGAATTTGGTGTAAGGAAGAGACCCATGGGATATCTCAGATCATGCATTTTCCATGATTTTTGATCCTATTATCTCTTTCATTGGTTGGTCGTGGTTAGATGGAGACCATAGGGTGTTGTATCTAAAAGTTATATTGTGTAAACCAAGTTATTACGTAGGACCTTTATGACATTACCAATCTATAACATGTGGAGTGGAGGTTCTGTCAATATTTTAGATCATGTTATTATAGTCATAGATCTTGATAAACAGATTATTCTTATGGACGTATATTGTTATTCCCTAGGGTCTAAAATTCAATCCATTTTCATTATTATGCATAGAGATCCTTTGTAGATCTATAGGGTGCACCAGCTATCGTGTGGTTTGGTGAGCCACATGCTATAAATATTCTTGCGGGGGCTAGAGCAAGGGTATATTCACTAAGGGTGTTAAATTAGAACCTATCATTTGTTGTTTTTTTGTTTGTCCCCCTTTTTATACATTGGTGAACCATTATTCCAGCTATGATTAGTCTTCATCTGGGCTAATAATATCATGTATGCATGAATTTGTTATGAATTCATATAACAAGTTCATAATTGGGGATGGCCTATTGAGATTTATTTCTCAACCCATGTCCATGAACCTTGGAGTCTATGTAGACCTAAAGTCTACATTCATCATGGAGCACAGGTTGCATTGTGGATGGGGCCATAGCACAATGTTTTTGGATCATGTGTATCTCTTGTTGTGGGATCTCAAAATAGAGCTAGTGTTTCTCAAGAATCATGGATATTGGGTATTGTGTTCATCATGGTTATGGAAATATAGTTATTGTATTTTTTTATTTTTTTATCTTCTAAATGCATTCGTCCTAGTGGGTGATGGATTGTTCTAATTTTTTCATGATTTCTATTTGAATGAAAATATACAACATTTAATTTATTATAGAATGCTTCTATTTTAGTAATTTATTATGAATTCTCTGATGTTCATCATTTTATATGAGTTTGGTTATTTCTATTTTTATTTCCCTTTGGCCAGAGGGTATAGTCTCCCCACTATATCTTTTAGACCCTTTCTTCTAGTTAGTAGCCTCTAAAATTTTAGGAGGCACTCTTAAGGCCTTGTGAAGAGTCAAATGGGTGATGTCTTAAGTAGACCTGAGTTTTTTGTTCATATAATTGAAAAATCATAGAGACTTGTGAAGGAATCATGATAATGGATAAAGGTAATGATAGTGGGAAAATTTTGGTGAGAGTTAAATGTTAAAAAAATTTCTTTTCTAGAAAGTCAAAAGTCACTCACAAGGAAAATGTCTAGAAACATTCCCTAAAATAATTTGTTAATAAATTAAAATGTGGTAAAATACTATTATTATATATTTAATTACTTTTAAAAACTTCTATAAAATAATTTCAAGAACATGTATATGTAGAACAAATATTCCCAACCAAAATACAAAAATACGGTCAGTTTTCTTGAAACAATTCTTCTGATGATTTTTATTACCAAATTGGGTAAATGGAAATAATGCATAAAAACATTATAAATAAACAAAATATAATAAAATATATATTTTTAATAAATAATCAATATATAATACCCCCAATGTAAATTGAAATATTAGTAATCCCTATAAAAATTGATATTTTAATATAAACCCATACACATTTGGGATCCTTTGAACTAAAATAAAATAAAGGAGAGAAACTTATGTGGATTATTATATAACTATAATTTTCATGAAAAGAATCATAAAATACATTCATGGGTTGTATATAATCCACACAAAAAATATTAATTTGGAACATATCCTAAAAAAGGTAAATCTATATGAGGAAACCCTTACCTTAACTCTCTAATTCCTAGATAGTTTTTTAACATAATATATAATAAGAAAAATAATATTAATAAATTATTTAAAAAAATATTCTTATATATATATTTTTTATTCCATTATAATTTTTTATAACATGAGTTTTTTTAGTAAATTCTTATTTTTGTCGTGGGATTTTTTAAATTTTGATGGTTTTATGGATGATTTTCAATAGTAAGGTCAGACCCAATTATTTGATAGAAATTTCATCATAAAAATATAATAGTTAATATTATATTTAAGGTACCTGAATTAATATTCTATGATTATGTGTAATGTTCCTTGAAAGTTTAATTTATGATTCATGAAGATGAATCTAGTGATGAGTGTGTTTCAGGTAATTTACCAATATCGACATATTACATTCTATTGATTTTTAATTATTATTTTATTCTTATAGAATAATATTCATTGCATATATTACTCCCAAATATCATATATATTCCTCAATACATTTTATAGACATCCTGGTAAGTTAGTCCAGAAACGTGGAATACATCGCTTCGTGGAGGCAGTGGCCTGTACATACACATAGACGATAATTTCATTTTTAAATGTATCGAAAGTAAGCAAGGTAAATAATAATTTTTATTAAAAGAATAGAAATTATATTATAAATATAATTTATATTAATTAAATACATCTATATTACTATCCATGAGTGGAGTTGATGTAAAATAGTATACAGCACTTCTTGGAGGCGGCAGTCTAAATGTACGCATGAGCGACACTTTTTTCCATTAGATATATAGGAGGTAGGTCTTGATTATTACATAAAAATAATAACATTATATAATATTTATGATATTTACATTATCATATTATGATGGATATTATAGATTTAGAGGATGTGAAAGAATAAATAAAATGAAAAAATATTGATTAGGACAACTAACTCTTCTTTGGGAATCTTCCATTATCTTTCATCTAAATCCGTCATAGGTTGGTATTTTAGTGATTCTATAACTTATTGGATATATGAAATAGATTTTATGTGATCATTTTGTAGGTTTTAGTCGATCTAAGATGATTAAAGTGTGTGAATAAGTGAGGAGAGGAGGTGCAATTTTATAAGTGAGGGGAGGCACTCTTGTAAATAACTTTAACTATAAAATAATAGAAAGTTCTATTCATAGGAAAGTATCACAAAAAAGTAAATTTTATAATATAACATGATTTAGGTTATAAATAAACTAAAAAATATTATGAAATGTGTTACATTTATTTTTGGTCTTATCTCATTGGTAAACCCTTCTTTTTGACCCTTTTACCCTTGACCGTGGTGAAAAACTGTTACCGCGATAATTTATTTATTGGACCAAAAACGAATTCACATTATTGAATAATATTTATTATTTTGATTAAAAATATTTAATCTGTTTTCAAAGATTAATTTTTTATAAGTAATAAAATATAATTTTAATATAGGTACCCAAAACACAATAAAAACAGTTTCTTATAAAAAAACAACATTTGGGCATAGAAATGATTTTTGCACTAACGTAGTGGATATAATTGATTATTGTGAAATTTATTGGTTTTTAAATAAGTTAAAAGATATTTGTATTAATTTAAAATCAATTAAAAAGTGAATTTAGGCTTATAATTACATAATTTTGGAACATGATTAAAAAAATAGTTCTTTTATTAGAATAAAACTACACATATGTTTAAAAGTGTTAAACATAGATTTATAAAGTCAAAAACAATATTTTCAAATAATTTTTTTCACTTATATGAATAAATATTCTTTTAATAAAAGAAATTATATGATTTTATCCCATTATTATATAACAATTATGTCTTAAAAGTTATGGTATTTGTCAAACTATATTTTTCACTATTCATATAAAAATAAAACTTCTTAGAAAAATAATAATAATTTACCCTTATATAATTTTAATATTTTTAATTGAAAATAAAGTAAATTTTTTAAAATTAAAATATTATAATTTAGTAATTAACATTTAAATAGAAACATAAAATATACTAAAAGTAGTTTTATATGAAAATGAGTTTTTTTCAAATATTAATTATTATGAATCTAAAATTCTATAGATTACTATTAAAATTTTTGTTAATATATTATTCACATAAAAATATGTTTTATCAATATTTAACCATAATATTTTTAGTTTCAAAAAATAAAAATTCATTACACCTAAAAAATAAATTTTTAAGCATAAAATGGTCTTATTAGTTATTTTTCTACACTAATATAATTTTATCAATGCATTGGTATTAATGATAAATTTAATTTTTTTTCACAAGTATTTTAAATTTATATTATATGTATTTACATGATTCAATTCAATGGCTATATTTTAACAATAAAATTTAATAATTATAATTTTATGTTAATAAAATGTATGAGAATTCATTTTAATTTTGTGTTGTATGAGGAGCAATCTATTCAACATATTATTTAATTAAATAAATATATATAACAAAATTTTAAGTAATTACATGGGTGATTTGTGATCACGCTGATAATGGGTGTAGATGAAAAGGAATAAAGGAGTCTCTTCTACTAGAGATGCCAAAATATGCCATGAAGAAGAATAAGATCCTACCATAGTGTTTTCATGTTTATCTCAGGTTTGAAATAATTTACATGACATGAAATGAAAATATCACATCATTATTACATTGATGAAATTATTTAATGTCATGTGAGTAAAATAAATCCAAAATAACTTAGTTTTCATTATGATGATGAAAGATATAAAATGAGTTGATCTTATGAAAGAAGGTAATGAATCTAATTTGAAAATCTACATTTCATAACTGAGATTATTATGTCATAATATTTCATTTGAGGTATTAATGAATAGTAAAGTTCACCATGATGAAACCCCTGGATATGTATGTAATATTCTATTTTGGAGAGTTAAGTAGTCATACATCACAAGCTAATGATTTCTGTTTCATACAATGGTGAAATGAATAAGACAACATCACATTAGAAGGCACGACACCAAAACAAAAAAGGTAAAAAAGCTTCAAGATATTTCAATTTGTCTTGACTTGAGGAATGTTATGACCTCGTTAAGGTTTCACACAATAATGTGTCTGATTAATGAATATTGGTGGGTCTTTGAACTTGTGAAAATAAGGGTTGTTACACTATAATTGATGGGCCACACCATAAATGTGTTCAATGATATATCAGGATACTCTGATATCAATTAGATATATTATTATATATCCTTCAGATCTATGGGTAATTTAGAAACAATAGGTGTAATGTCACAATGTATATTATATCAGTAAATAAAAAGGCTCCTACCAAGAAAAAGGTTTGTGTGAAAAATTATATATAGATCCACCTATTTAAAGAGAATTCTAAGGGGGATTTAACAAGTTTTTGAGGAGAATAACAAGGGTGCACACCAAGTGTAAACTAAATAGTAGCTTTTAGTACTAAAATTGAATATCACACATTACGTGTTGGTTCTTTTCATTCAACTGTAATCAGAGTTCATGAAAATCCACTTTCTCCTTTATTTGTACCATTAATAGTAAACTTGGACCATGTTTATCTATATAGTAATAGCTACACACTACGAATTATCCACAAGATAATAAGGGTGATAGAAATTTTTAAAAATAACATGTTTTTTTTTTGTTCTCCCTCATCCATTCTATCTTTCTCTCATCATCTCCATCAAGATTATTTCACACTAACTAGAACTAGGAATAATTTATTTTAGTTAGAGTTGGTGTTTTTGGTGAAAAGTGATTCACCCCCCCCCCCCCCACCCCTCAGTAGTGGTATACATTCCCTTGGTATCAAAAGTGGTATCAGAGTAGAATTTCTTAAAGTTTTTTTCAATAAAATGTACATATAACTCATTTTAATTGGTTTTAGATAAAATAATCAATAGATGTTCTATGTACAATTCCTTAATATTTATGTTTTCTTTCAATTTATTATATCCTTCAATGATAAGATCCTTCTAGTCAATGGATTTCATAAAAAACAAATGAGTCCTTATGTCTGATGTTAATGGATTCCATCTATAGAAAAATATAATTGTTTAATATCATCTATCACTCAACATGGATGTTCATGATATCATCAAGACATGTGCTAATATTCCTGAAGCTATAATGAACTATACTCAACTAGAAAAAAAAATATCACAATCATTGGGAGAGAGAGAACAATGTGTTACTATCATAACTATTATAAATAGAGTTAACACATTATATATGAATCCATATAGGAAATAGAATCTAGAAGAAAATACATAATATTGATATAGGGGATAAGAATGTGAAAGAGGAATGGTTATAGATATTTTAGGATTAGTTCAAAGAAAGATGAATTGGACAATTTGAATTGGTGGATGAATCCTTTATTTGAGTGAACAATATTGTGTTCTTGATTTAATTTTATTATAAAAATCATGAATATTCAACTATAATTAAGAAGATAATGAAAAAACACCCATAAAAATTCATTTTAAATATCCCATCCCTTGATAATTATGACTTGGATAAATGGACCATCGACAAAATCAACAATATTTTTATTTCCAATGAGATAATAAGAGGGATGGGATTAAGGAGAAAAGGCAAACTGAAAATGAATACATCATTGAATTATCAAAAAGTGTCAAATATTTTTTACTCAATGAATTTTCGTAATAAAGAAACTACGGTCAAATAATATTCCATGAACTGTAAATAATTCATCTCTATAAAACCATGAAATTATAAAGTAAAACATTATATTCAATTGCATTTATGACACACAACACCAAACACATAAGGCAATATAATATCCAGATACTCTACTATATATTTACTATTTTAAATAAATTCAACACAATTAATTTACTTTTAATTTATTCAACACTGAGATAGCTTGTGTCACATGAAGGAGTGACCATCCTCTATAGCTTGTGTTACACCCAAAACCAAGTTTCACCAAATAACAATGTGTTATTAAAATATTATTATTTAATATAATATGATTAATACTAGACACTAAATTAGTTAAAATTAATAGTAATTACTGACTTATAAAAATTATGTTTTACATGAATATAAAGGGAATTCATCTATTAACCATTTATAAGAAACGAAAATAAGAACCAATTGGATATAAAAAAATTGTTTTTATTTTTATGCTTCCAAAGGTTTTTCACCATGATAAAATTAAATAATTACCATTATTGAATGATTTTATGGAAAAATATATTTTATATATTAAATTAAATTTTTTTTATTTATCCATTAGGTTTGTTATGCATAAGATATTAATAAATCCTATTTCACACAAAAAAACCTATATTTTTATAAAAGTAATTTTACCAAATTTTAATAGGGAACCTATTTTAAATATTAATTGTTAAAGAATAATAAATTTAATTTTATATAATAAATTTTATTATTTAATTTATAATTCCAAAATCATCCTATGGTCAATTTTTGTATTTTTTTGCGAAACATCATTTTCTGATAAACAGTGAAAAATACTGCATTTTAGTCAAAAACTAGATTTTCATTTAAATTATTATGAATGTTTAATTAAATTTTGATTTTTTTATAAAGACACATTATACAAATAATACATATAATAATAAAATTTATTTTACTAGAATCAATCTCACATTGAAATTGGATATAAAAATTCAATAATCTTTTGAAAAAAATTCTACTAAAACCAGTTAAACTGTTAGTCTGTAATATTTGCATTAAAATTATTTTTTCACTTATATGATTTTAATTTAAAAAAAGGAACATACACCATTTTTATCAGGATGATATTTTTATTCAAATAGTATCAACTGAAATTTTGTAACAAAATTATTATTTAAAGTGATTAAAATTAATTCTAGTTAGTAGGAAGTAATTAGACATAAAAATGGACTAAACATTATATTTAAGAGTCCAAATGAACTATACACATGTAAAACACCCATTTTTTGTCCATAATGATTCCAGTTTCCTTCAATTTTTGATTTTGGGTGGTTTTTTATGACTCTTTTTGGATAATAACTTGTGTACACCAATCTTGATTTAAAAAAATTCAAGTGAGTCCTTTTCCATTCTATAAACGTCCACCACGTATTCCCCTTCCTCACATATATGAAGATTCATTGTCTCATCCAAAATCTCCTAAAGTTGTCTTAAAACATACATACCTTAATCCTATAGGCATCAAATTTGGAAAAAATTATTCCATATATGTTTTTGTTCAATCCAAAAGAATTTACCTGATTAAGAGGTAATATCTTCCCTCAAGATTTTTAGTTTCATGCTCATTCCTCAACCCCTATACTACTATTTTTCAATTTATACATAACAAAAGAATATTATCAATATAATTTTATGTTTTTATTTTTATAGTTATACCTACACTGACACCCACCTCAAACTAATGGGTAACAAACATATTTTTTATCAGTATGGAGAACTACTACCTCACTAAACGATGATTGTTCATTTTATCATTTCCAACATTCATGGCTGGAAATTGTGATGGAAAACTTGTTAATATATATTATATATGATATTTATTTTTTTCTTTAATCATCCTTAATAATTTTACAACATATTCCTTTATACTTTTCATATTTCATTAATACGATAACATCGTCTGAGGAAGTGTGGACTAGCGCTCCCTCAAAGTGATGTGATTCGTTCAATTGATCCATGGAATGTATAAAGGATGATTATAATTTAACATATTATAAATGTAAAACATATATATTATATTTATGACACAAATACCATTTTTAATATAAATATATATATAGATATTATTTTTTTATTTCACTTTTCATACACCTAAAAAGATATAACATCATTCGTGGATGTGTGTACTACCGCCTTCTTAACATGATGTGATTACTTTTTCATCAAAACAATTATATATATTTTTACATATGATTAAATAATATTTTATTTACGGTATAATTATCATTATTTAAATATATGGTGTTACTTACCTTCATTCCATAACGATCACTAAAAAATGGGAACGTTACTCATTCCTATGTATGGCCTATCGTCTCCATCATCGCAACATTGATTAATTTTTCAAACCCATTTTTAATGATTGATTTTAAATGTATAATTTCTGTATAAATATAACAATTATATCATGATTATTATTCTTCAAATGTTATATAAGGACCCCACTGACCATAGTTGACCTACAAAAGTTTTTCTTAAAACATGAACCAAATTTTGTCAAAACACCCAATGTAAACTTAATTGTTTAAGTAGTTGTAAAAACATAGTATTAAGTGAAATAAAAATAATTATAAAGATGAAAATGGTTCTTATTAAAGTATAAATTTTACATAAGTTTTTATACATTAATTTAAAGGATTTTCAATTGAAAGTAAACTCAAGGTAATGGACCCTTATCGCACTTTTCATTCTGTGAGGTGCAATTTATAATTGTGAACCCAATTTATTATATATGGTGCGCATAATGCCACATTGAAATTAATATCATGAATTATATTATCATAATGGTATTTATAAGTTTCAATTTATGATTATTACTTTTGAGTCTTTTAATTCATATGTAAGGGAATTTCATCTCAATTTACATTTCATTGAGACTTAATTGATATTATGCACCAATTCAAATTTATTTGGTCTATATACTTATTTTTCAATGTCAACTCATGAATCCCATTATTATAAGGATATAATAAGTTAAATTAAATTTCATTCCATTCTAGGTATTATGATTTAAATGTTTCAAATTGGTTTGAGACAATTTTGAATGATTAAAGATTATTCTCCTCAAGAATGCTCTTAATGATTATCGTTACAATCTAACATCCTTTTGTTACTGTTAATTGTTTTTTGAAATAATCAATTTATTATATTAATTATTCATTGAAAATTTACTTGAATATACATATTTTCGGGAAATAGATATTAGTATTCCCAAAATCATATACTAACTTTCATACCGTGTTTACATTGATAGTTATTTGATTAATTAGGTAATTATTGAAAAATTATTCATTTATCATTCAATGTTGTTATTTTATAAGTCATATTAGTTCTTTTGATTATTAAAAATGTGGAATTTTTTAGACTAGTAATGACAGGTGGATCCTAGAAATTGTTTATCTCCTTGATGAATTGATAGGTTTTCTTGAGACAAATAATTGAACAAATGGGTTTCTATCCTTAGTTTTAAGCCGTATTGTGAAAGGTCTTAAAGGTAATAGGTTTTAATGTGATTCATACATGAAATACAACAATTAATAATTTAAATTATATTAGTTTTTGTTATTATTCATCCATTATATTTTTTGTTGACATATCTGTCGATATATTTCACTTCCATTCTTTGATTAAATGGAAAGTGTTTTAGTTTCATACATTTATATAGTGATTTTTCCTTATTAAATTATTTGAATGGAATGTATTTATAGTTATTACCTTTCCATATTGTTTATATACATCTATTATTTTTATTAATTATATGGAATGTGTTTTTAGTTATTTATCTTTCCATTTTACTATTTTTATTGATTCATTATTTCTTTTACTATATTTTTCTCTTACTGGGAATTTAAGAAAACCCTTATTATGTTTCCTCCCCAAGAATCTTGGAAGAGTACTGTTAATTATATGAATTAATTTACAATATGGATTAGATATATCCTAAAAGTTATTTATTTCAAAAGAAGATAAAATATATATAGTAATTAGTGTATTCATTTGAAAGACAATATCCATTTCTGTATTTGGTTTACCAAGACTAATAAAATGGTTGGTCCTTTGTGGCTTGATTCCTTGTAATTATGCTAAATTAATTGATTAAAGTTTCATGATTCGAGCTTCTAGGGTTGGGCCTCTATAGTCGGTATCAGATATAGTTTACTAGAAACATTGGGAGCCTAGTTTTGGAAAACATAGTTTAGTGAACATAACCCAAATATAGAATTTGATGATTCATATAGAAGAAAAACCTAGTATCTTCGTAAGGTAAAGATTATGTGGTCTTTTTGAGAAATAAATCCATGAATGGATACTACAAGTGGACATGGTTCTGGAATAGTTGTTTCTAGGTGTAATAACTCTGATAAGGTGTTCTGAGCCTAACTCAGGGTAAACAGGTACGTGACAATGGGCCTTATTGTGCACTAAGATTGACACTCTTGGGGGATATTCCTAGGATAGTTCACATTTTCATTACAAACCATTGTGAAGGATTTGAATAGACAATGACAACGAATGGCCTAGATTAATCATAATGTGGTTTAGATTGAAGATACGGTTTTATGGTTTAAAAATCATAGAGATGATATTTCAGAAAATCATTATACAAAGGAATTAACTATGTTAAAATAAAATTGATGAAGTACTTATGTATTGATGTGATACTGAAAACATTAGTTAAAAGGATATATATTGAATAACTATATTTTACATAAAAATGTTAAATATGAACCAGTAGTATCACCTAGAGGATTAGAGATTAATATATTAATCATATTGGTTTTGGAAGATAGATAGAGAGAAATATATATAATTTTTACTCTTTTGTAGTCCTTATGATCCTTTAAAAGTTTATTCTAGTTGTTTAAGAATAATAAAATAATAATTGGTAATTAATATTTGGGACTATAGGGATGAATTATAATTTGATCCAAGCACAACCAAAAAATTTAATGGTTCATATGAATTTTAAAACTATTAAGTAATAAATGTTCCTTATATTATTGGTTACTGAAATAAATACCCAACAATAGTAAACGACTTAGAAATAAAATGTTGTCCTAATACCCTAATATCATTAGAACTTATGGTCTACTAAATCATCATAGTATTATGGATTTTAGGCATTCAACATTCTATTAATAAATCACCTTTTTTTGATTACTGACCTCGTTCACTCCATATAAATATTTACATTTTTCCTCCAAGTATGAATCACTAATTTCCACTAATGTTCTCCTACTTAGAGACCTAGTTATATGGTATTCTATTTAACCTTTATACTTTCAATTCTCTCTTTTATATATTATGACTTATGAACCCCTCTCCTGAGGTGGTATTTCAAAATTAGAAAGTATAAAACAACATACCTCCATAATTGAGTTTAAATTGTGAGGATAAAATTTAATTATGGTGGGGATAATGTAACACCACGAAATTCTAAAGTACAACATTGTATTCAATAGCGTGTATGACACAAAACTCCAAACGCATATAGGAATATAATATCCAAAAACTCTATAATATATTTACTATTTTAAATAAATTAAACACATGATATTTCTTGTAATACACACAACACTGACATATGAAGCATTACACACAAGAGCAACCTTCCTCAATAGCTTCTGTTACATGCAAGACTGAGTTTCACCAAATAACAATGTATTATTAAAATATTATTATTTAACATAATATAATATAAACTAGCCATTAAATTATTTATTATTAATAGTAATAAATAACTTTTAAAAACTATGTTTTACACCAATATAAAATGAATTCATTGGTTAACAATTAATGAGAAATGAAAATAAGAACCAATTTGAAATAAAATGAAATATTATTATTTTATGCTTCTAAAGGAGTTTTACCTAAATTAACAAAAATATTTACAATTAGTGAATTATTTTAATGAAAAATATATTTTAAATATTCAATAAAATATTTTTTATATTTATCCATTAGGTTTTATATGCAAAAGATAAGAACAAACCCAATTTCACAAATATAACCCTATATTTCTATAATGGCAATTTTATCACCTTTTAATGGAGAACATATTTTAAATATTAATTTCAAAACTATTATAAATTTAATTTGACTAAAAAAATTCATTATTGAATTAATAATTTAAAAATAATTCTAGGGTTAATTTTTGTTATTTTTAAGGAAAACCATATTTTGATGAATAGTGAAAAATACTGCATTTTAGTTTAAAACTATTATATCATTTAAATAATTATTAATGTTAAATTATATTTACATTTTTTATAAAGTCAATTTATATCTATAATAAACATATTAGTAAAAAGTTTCTAATTATAATCAATTTCACATTGAAATTGAATATAAAAACTCAATAATCTTTTGAACATTTTTCTACAAAAACTAGTTGAACTGCATGTCTACAAGATTAGAATTAACATTAATTTTTATGATTTTGTGTTTTGAATTTCAAAAAACATTTACAAATAATTTTAATAAGTATGATATTTCTTTTCTAATAAGACTAAATTAATTTGTTACCAAAATGATTAGTGAATGTGATTAAAATTAATTATAGCGATTAGGATGTAATTAGGCTTAATATTTTACGAATCCTTATATTTAAGGGTCCAAATGACCTAGGAACATGAAAAAAATGCATTTCAGGTCCATAATTGATAAATAAACCTTATAATGTTGACTTGTGTTTGGTTTAGTATGACTTTCTTAGGTAATAACTTGTGTAAACCTAACTTGTTTCCAAAAATTCCAAGTGAGTCCTTTTCCTTCCCTATAAGAGGCCACCAACTCTCCCCATCCTCACACATATCAAACCACATTGGCTCCTCCAAAATCATCCCAAGTAGTATTCCAAAATCTCTAACCTAATCCAATAATTCTCCCATTGGTCAAAAAAAATCAAAGTGTGCTTTTGGTTCAAACCAAAAGAAGTTACCCGATTAAGAGATAATATCTTCTATCAAGCTTTTGTGTTTCATTTCCATTCCCCATCCCGGATATTATTTTTGTTCAGGGATTACATAAAAAAATTATTTTAAATATACTATGATTTTTTTTATACCAACACTTACACACATCTCCATCTATTTTTTAAGGAATATATTATTTCCATGTATGGAGAACTACTACCTCACAATACGATGATTGTTATTTTTTTATTTCAAACATTAATGGTTGGACATTATGATGTAAACATTGTTTATATATAATATATATGATATTTATTATTTCTATAATAATAATTATCTCATTTATGACACATACCCATGTACATTCTATTTTTCATTAATACAATAACATCGTGTGAGGAAGTGTAGGCTACTTCCCCCTCAAAGCGATGTGATTCTTTCACACAATCCCTAGAATGTAAAAAAGGAGGATTAAAATTTAACATTTGAGGAATACACAAAATATTTATAATATTAATTCAATAATTAAATTTCTATATATATATATATATATCATTTTTCTTTTTACCCTTTCATACACATAAAAAGTGATAACGTCATTCATGGAAGTGTGGACTCCGGCCTCCCCGATATGATGTGATTCCTTTTTCATCACCATAATTATATATATTTTTACATATTATTAAATAATATTTTATTTATTCTATAATTATGATTCTATAAATATATGGGGTTACTTAACTTCCTTTCATAACGATCATTGAAAAATAAGAATGTTACTCATCTGTACGTACGGCCTACCGCCTCCATGATCAAAACGTTGATTAATTTTTTCATAACCATATTTAGTGATTTATTTTAAATTTATAATTGAAATATAAATATAATAATTACTTCATGATTATTATTCTAAATATTTTATATAATGACTCCTTAGACCAAATTTGTCTTACAGAAGTTGTTTTTAAAACATGAACCAAATTTTCTCAAAAAACCTGATGTAAACATAATTTTTTATGTAGTTGTACAAAACATAGTAATAAGTGAAATAATATAATGATAAACATGAAAAAGTTTCTCAATAAAGTATAAAATTATCATAATTTTGATATACAGGAATTTTAAGGATGGTTACCTATAAAGAAACTCAAGGTAAGGGACTCTTGTCTCACTTTTCTTTCTATGAGGTGAAATTTATTATTGTGCACCTAATTTTTTAAATATTGTGTACATACTAAAAAATTGATATTAATATCATTAATTATATTATATTTATGGTATCTATATGTTTAAACTTATTATTATTACTTTTTGGTCTTTTGATTCAAATGTTAGGGAATTTCGTCTCAATTTAAATTTCATTGAGACATAATTGTTATGGTAAACAAATTCAGTTTTATTTGGTGTATATAAAAACTTTTTTATTTTATATAATGAATCCATTATTCTAATTATATAATAATTTTAATTTAATGTCAAACATTTCTAGTTATTATGTTTTAAATGTTTCAATATTGTATGGGAAACTTTTTAATGTTTAATGATTATTCTCCTCTAGAATGTTCTTAATGATTATCTTTACAATCTCACTTCATTTTGTGATTCTTAACTTTATTTTGAAAAAATCACTATATTGTTATAATTATTCATTATAAATTTACATGAATTTACATGTTATCATACAATGGTAATTAAGATCGGCTAAACTGTATATCATTTTCCTAGGGTGTTTACATTGAAATTTATTTGATTAATTGGGGAGTTGCTGATAAAAATCCATATTTCTCATTTAATACGGTTATTCGATCACGCGTAATAGTTATTTTCAATATTCGATATGAGGAATGTTTTGGAATGGAAATGACAGGTGGATCCTAGAATTTATATATATTTATTTGATGGTTCGATAGGTTCTTATTAGAAAAATAGTTGTGAAAATGGGTTTATACCCTTAGTTTTAAACCATCTTGTGAATGGTATTGTTTGTAATAGGTTTTCATTTCCCACATACATAATTTCCAACAATAAATCATTTCCCTCATATATGTTTCAATACATATTCATACATGAGATATTCCATCAATATAACTATAGATATAGTTCTTTTTAATTCAATGATTAAATGGAATGTGTTTTAGTTTCATACATTAAAATAGTGACTTTTCATTACCAAAATTTTTGAATGGAGTGTATTTATAGTTATAACCTTTCCATATATATTATGTACATCCATTTTTTTATTGATTAAATGCCATGTGTGTTATGTTATTTACCTTTCCATGTTACTATTATTATTGATTCATTATTGAAACTGATATATTTTTCCCCTACAAATTATTTTAGGTCACCCATATTGTGTTTAATTCCACAAGAATCCAAGAAGAGTACTATGAAAGATATGCTGGAATTTAAGTGATGGATTAAACGTATACATGAAGTTATTTATTTAGAAAGAAGAAAAGAAAATATTTTATAATTAGTGTATTATTTTTTAATAAAATATACAATTATGTATCTGGTTTACCAATAATACTAAATTGATCAGTCCTTTGGGTATTTATTCTATATAATCATGCTAATTTAATTGATAGTAGTCCCCAGTTCCATGCTTCCGAGGATGGGTTCCTATAATATCTTTATTCTCAAAAGGCATCAAGTGAGATAAAGCTAAATATAGGGAAAATATTCCATTTAAATTATTTAATTTTGGTAATATTATCCAACATTAAATATATTAACCTAGGAATAAAGAAGAAGAAAAGATGGATAATCAAACCAAAAGAACAACCATGAAGATTAAGATAGCTAGCATATTTAATAGAGGAGTATATTTTATAGTTGAAAGGAAATCCAATACAATAAATAGGAAATATCTTTTCTCTCTTCATGAATCCACATATTGGGATGAGAAAAGATAAAGATAATAATATATCTTAGAGATTAAGTAGATGATATCCTTCATTGATAAATCAAATAAGCCTAAATGTCTCTAGAATAAAGAAGAAGATAAATGGAGTAGTGAAGAAGAAAGTAGTGAAAATAAAAAAATAAAGGGGTTTAAAAGATCATTATAAGTAATGTTGTTATTTAATGATAGAATATTTTGAAAAGATAAAAAATCATTTAATATATGTGAAAATATAAATAAATTATAGTGATGGAATGTTACACCTCAAGATTTTAAAATAGGAACATCATGTTTGATATGGTGTGAGATATGAAACATGAGTCGCGGAATAAAAAATTACTCCCAAACACTTTACAACATTTTTATTTTTAAATAAATTTAACATATTTGATAGCTTACGATGCATGCAACCCTGGTTTTAAAATAAATGTGACACCCAATTAAAATATTATTCATTAAACATAAGCATTATAACCCATTTGTTATGTTTTTTATTATAAATAGGAATAACTAAATTATAGAAATTATATAGATTTAAAATTAATAATATAAATTCTTTGGAATTATATTTATTATAAATAAAATAAGAAGCATTTGAATGATAAATAAATATTTTTTGAAAAAACTATATTTTTGTGAATGGTGGATTAATTTCCCTTTGCATAAATAATTTAAATTTAATTTTTACGACTTTTAAAAAAATTATTTGAAAAAAGAAAATTAATTTTCTAAATCTATAATTAAAAATTATATTTGGGTGACTTTTTGAGAATTTTTTAAAAAGATTCATTTTATAAGGGATAGTGAAAAATACTGAATTTTAATTGAAAATCCCCTTTATGTTTAAATTGTTTAAAAAGTTATATTATATTTTAAATTGGTTTTCAAATAAAATTATTTCAATAATATTGCAATTGAACTAATATATTTCATTGTAATCATTCTCATAATGAATTTTTCAATTAAAACATTCTATACTTATGTAAAGTTTCTCTTTGGAAACCCACTTTTTTGTCACATCTTGATATATAATTTTGAATATAATTATTAAACATCAATGAAAATTTTTGGAAATGGATTCCATACATGGAATAATAATAATTTATAATATCTGATATGTTGAACTTAATTTTTAAACATTATTAAAAGGAAAATAGTAAATATTAATTACTGTGATTATGGTAATAATAGGTTTATCATGCATTAAACTAAAATATAAGTATTAAAATGGATTGCCAACATTTTAAAAACCAATTTTATGGGAATATATCAACCCAATAATCTATTTGGTTCATTAATTACCCATTTTGCTGTCATTTGGCATGATACAAACATGGCTGTAATTGATTCTTTTCAAAAATTTAAACTGTGTCCCCCCCCCCACCCTTTTAAAAGGCCACCCACTCTCATCCCCTATTCACACTACCAAAGACCTGTGGATTGGAAAATAATTGGACAAATATATTCCTTACATCTCCCCACACATCCTAGAGGTATGTTTATATTTTACTAGTAATTTATGATGGATTTAGGTTAAACCTAAATAGGTTTCACGAAGAAGAGGTAAATTTTTTTACTATGAGTATTCATTTTACTTCTTATTCTTATAAATCCTTATAATATCTTCCAAATATTACCAAATTATATAAATACTATATCACATATAACTACATTTTATTATGATAATTTAATAAAAAATATCTATATCCCCTTCTAGAAAAGGGAAAAAACCTGTAATCATGTGTGTGGAGGAAAACTTCTTTGCGAACACATGTAGTTCATTTTACATCACCACCATTAAAGGGTAGATGAAATGATAGATCTAACATTTTTATATGATATTTATGATAAAATTTTTCTTTGTTAATTATTATGTAATATATATCTTCTTACATTCCATTCCATGATGGATATAATAAAGTAGCTCATGTGTATAGTAGACTACCGCCTCGTGAAATGATGTGATTCTTTTTTCACTTATTATTTACATAGAAGGTATTAATGATAAACTGTAATGAATATATGATATATTTATTATATTAAAATTATTATAGACATTTAATATTACTTCAAACTTATTATCTTCTAATCCATTGAAAAAAATAATGTCGCTTACATGTACATGTGTATTATTTTCTCTAGATAGCTGTGTGAAAAAATTTTAACTTCATTTTTACATAGATGTTAATAAGGATGGGTCTTATTAATATAAATGATATGTATAACATAATAATGATTTTTAAAGTTTAATTAATATTTATTTTTCTCTTATTCCATCCTCCAAGAAAATTAAAATAGGTTCATGCTTATGTATGACCTATCCTCTCCATGAACACTGCAATCCATATTTTATCTCTAATTTATATTTATTACTATAAATAACTATATAATTAATATATGGGATATTTATATAATTTTAACTATTCATTTTATGACATAACCATGATGATATTTAATTTAAAAAACAGTCAAACCAAAACATACCTGAAGAAAATTAATAATCACCCAAAACAATGATTTTTATAAATAATTATTAATAAACAGGGAACAAAATACTATTAGAAAATCATATATAGTATGAAATTTATTATTATTGTTTTTTAATGTATATTTAATAATTTCACAAACTAGTATAGGATTATTTACAAATTGACACCTGACCTGGTCCGAGACAAGGCCCGGATGGCGTCTCTAATCCCCATAGGCTGGCAACTACTATCGGGAATCAAAAAAATCCAAATGGGAACAATTTTGACCAAAACTAAAAGGAAAATATAACTAAAAATTCCACCTATAAAAACAAATAACTAGACATAAATAAATATAAAAATTCATGAAGATACAATAGAATAAGAAAAAAATAGAAATTTAATAACAAACTAAAACCAAACCATGCTAACACGATATCTGCATGAACTCTTTGTCACCACCAACCATAAGAAAGATAGGATTTTTCAGCTAATCCTCTTACACTATCTTCATATAAAAGTAAACTGGAACCTTGAAATTCTCAACATAAGCATCTTTTGTCTATTGGCCTTGTTGGACGCCCAACAATTCTACCACCTTCCTTTACATCCTCTCCACGTCTGTGAACCTTCAGTTGAAAGTGTTCTTAAACACCCCCATCTCATACAATATTATAGTGATTAAAAAGCAATCACCTTCCACTGATCTAATCATGGTCCTTTGAATGAACTCAGCACAACATGCACTCTAATATATTTAATAATTCCAAATGATCTAAAAGAAATATAAAAATCCTCAAGCCATTAAACTATATCTGACTTTCCTTGATCACCATGAAATATCAGCAACAACTTGAAATAACTCAACTCCACAACCCCACTAGGATTTTGGGTAGGGTTGACAATCGGACGAGACTCACTAGAAGAATTGGGAATCTTTATCAGAGGCATATTTTGAATAAAAAAAACAAGAAACCAAAATAAAAATCTAATCAAAACTCAACAAAAATTCCATCATGAGAAAAAATAGTCAGCTCAAAATCCAAACACCACAAACAAATCCTAAACCCTCATTTTAAAAAACATAATTTCATCCCAATTTCCAAATCATATTTCTTTCGATGAAACATTAAAATTAAAAAACCCATTTTCCAAATCCAAACTAACCATCAAATTCATCTTTCACAACAAAAACATTCCCACAATAAAATTCCTTTTTTAAAAATTTTCTTTCCCAAACACTATTTCCATTTCAAAGCCAAATCACTCAAACTGAAACCAAATAAAACAAAACTCACCCCAAACTATAGAAAGGGAACTTGTGGTTATACACAAATCAGCTACATGGTTTGTGGTTTATGCTGCAAGAAATAATTAACAACTAAGAGGACCTTGAATAATGCACTCGGACTCCACATAGATCACAAATCCATATGATATCACAACATGACACTGGTTTGAATCCATTTTCATCCCTCATCAACACAAATAAAACAAGGAAAAATATTAGAATCTCGAACTACCTCTAGAAACATAAGTATCAAAATGAGTAAGGATTTTTGATTTCTTTCTCATAACTACCGATTGATTCCCAACAGTAAAAATATCAAATCTATCTAACCCCGGAAATAACAAGGGCCTTCACTGATACCATTTGACCACAAACCAAGCTGGGATTACATCCAACCCAACACCAAAGCCAGTCCAAGATAACGCCTAAAGGGTGTTCCTGATCCCCAAGGGCCGGAAACTAGTTCTGGGATCAAAATAAACCCAATGGGAACTATTTATCCCAAAACTATATGGTTCAAATTACAAAAAAAATAGCTTGTAGAAAAACCAATAATTGAACATCCATAAATATACAAACTGACCTAGATACAAAAGTAAAAAAAATATAAATTGAATAATAAAATAAAACCAAAAATCTAACATGCTATCCACATGTTATCTTGGTCAGCACCAACTACAAGACCAACCTATTCCATAGGAAAAACAAACTAGAAACATGAACTTGAAAAATAGATCAGGTCTACCGATATCAAGTGGCAGAAGTAGGGTGTGAGAAAATAACAGCTCAGTCGGTAATCACCATATATTCCTTGAATTTCCTTTCTCAAAGTAGTCCACAAAAACTAGTTTGAAATATATTTAGTAAAATAAGACATTAATAATTTTAATTAACCTATCTTGGGTTTGCACAAGTTCTTTTTTTAAATTAAAACATGCATCATTTCCTTTTATAAAAATCATTTCACTTCCCGAAACCCATTTCGAAACCTAAACCCAAATACAAATCCACACTAAAAGACAAAGAATGGGATATGCAGAAAGTAAAGAAAATAAAACAATAATACATAAAAAAGTAAGGCTAATATCTAATAATAAGTAGAAGTAAACAGAATATACACGTAGATAACCATGAGAATTTCTTAAACATCTCTGGAATCAATCCTGGGATATACTCAGATCAGGCTAACTAGTCATCATTTGGTGAAACTCCATAATCAATATTCAATTGGATACAATAAACTATATAATCTAGTGGAAAGTTCCACCTGACCTCTCAGTAAATCCAGGTTGTACTGCACCATCTTTTCATGGTCGAAAAGCAACCGTCACTTGACCCACTAATTGAGGCCCATAAATCCCATGATAATAATACTTGGTGAAACATGGTATAGTTACCATAACCCAAAGATTCCTAAAATATGAGACACAAGAGGCGAACAAATCCCAATGTCTAGTGGTTTAAAAATCTAATCAAATTTCTCATTCCCATCACACTAGATAAGATCCCATCCCAAGGTCTAGAGGCCTCCAAACATAAGCCAAGAACCCAGAACACACATGAAAATTAATTTCCTTCATGAACACATCCTTCCAAAAAATAAAACTCACATGGAAACCACTATTTTTCAAAATATAAAGCACTTTCTATATCATCTTTAAAATATAACAATCGGTTTTTCAAGCTACCCAAGATTTCAAACCTTTTTCCAAAACATCACAGGGTTCCAATCATGCCTTCACATCACATCACATTAATACACACTTTTTGAAGCAACAAAAATTTCCAACCAGACCATTACTATTCCCAATTCCAAAACATTTGGAAAACCATTTCCTGCCCGAAGTGAAAACATGCAACAACCTGAATGTTTCAAATGGGCCACACCATAGGGAACACTTTTGAAACAAAATTTAAATTCACTCAAAGCACAAAATCCATTTGGAAAGTCATTCCACAAAACATTCAAAATTCATAAAACCCATTTAGAAACACATCAATAAATGAACTTAATAAATCCAACTATTTCCAAAGGAAAAGTCTCTTTCAAATCCATATGCAAACCAAATCCATTTTAAAACATATTACGCACCACTAATACAATTCATAGAAAACATTTAAGAAACATAACAAAGAATCTAACATGAAAAAAACCCATATTCTTTATAAAACCATATTTCATCACATTTTTACCTCAAAACTTTTTAAGAAATTTTTTACACCTTCAACATAATGCGTTGAACAAATTTACAATTCACAAAAAAAAATAGGTACACATGAAACATAATAATATTATTTTTGAAATCAATATCTCAAAAGAGATGTACTTAAAATTAATTTGAAAACAATATTATAATAAAAGAACCAATTTTAAATAAATACAACTTGTTTGACCACCAAACACAATTGGAAACACATTAACATAAAACCATAAGAGTCACAAATTAAAATATACAACACCCAATTTTCAAGAAAATCACAATACCAAAACATAATCAAACACCATCCAAAGAACCCTATTTCACTTTAAAATATTAATTTACATTTTATCAAAATACTTGTGTGCATACATATATAATCATATTTAATAGAACCCCTTGAACACCATTTGTCACAAACTTTACATTATGAAAACACCATACAAAACCAAACAAACATATCACAAGCTTGAAAAACACATTTATAAATTATTTATAAACACCCAAGAATCTAATTGACTATTTAAAAAAGTAAATGGTCAGAAACACCTGCCTTAAAGACTTTTGAATCAGACAAAACAACTTGAGGAGGAATAATTGAGCTCAAGAGAAAATATACATAACCTTACATTAATGAAATCAAACAACAAATCAACCCTAACCTTTAGGGTTTGGCCAAGAGGAATGACCCACCAAGAGAAACCATGAAACTAAGAGAGAAGGAAGAGGATAAGATGAAATAAACCAAAATCTTAGTGAAACTTACCTATGAACATTTGAGAAGCTTCAATGGATGATTTTGAGTAAGATAGGGGGATCTTGGTGGCCCCCACGGTGTTCCTAGGTTGAATATGGGAGAAACATACTGAGATAGGGTTGAAATAGTGGAGGGGAAAGATTAGAATTTCACATATTTAATGATCTAGTAAACTCACATGGTTTGAGTACACAATTTTGGAAATAGTGTTCCAACTATTTGATTTGGATTTATGGAATTATATAAATTCCCCACACACTTTTTTCATGGTTTTCTCTAATCATGTGCATGTTGTGCACCTAGGCATAAACACCTATAGCAAGCCTCACAGTTTATACTTAACATCCCATGGTTTGGTCCAAGCCATACTCAAACTATATAAATAAACCCATGAAAGAAGAAAATGAACTAAAAACCCTCTACCTAAACATTCTTCTTGGATAACTCTCAAATAATTCATACAAACAATTCAAAGGTCAAAACCCACCCAGAATCTATAAATCTCAAAAATTCAAACTAATAACTCTAACCAAACATCAACCAAAATATAGAAATCCCAGAAACGATTTTGATAATGAAAACTCATTTGTCATTTTGTGAAAAATAAACTTATATTTATTATATAATAGGTTTAGACACATATGAAGTAAACAAAACAAGTGGTACGGGTTTCTCATCTTACTTTTAATTTCATGAGACATACACCATCTTTAGCACTTATTCCTTTCTATAGTGTATATAATATCCCTTTTGATATTTTATATCATGACATAATTTATCTTCATGGTATTTAATTTTTATTTTATGTTATTTCAATCATGGGTCTTATGATTGAAAAGTTACCTAAGTGGTAAAGGTTTATTTCATAATCTCATCGTTATCCGATATTGTTTTTGTTTAATTTTCCCATGGGGTAATTATTTTATATTTATATCTTAAACACAATATTTTATCCTTTCATATAATAATTCATCATTTTTTTAAATTAATATTACTATTTTCCCCATCTTTGGTAATTCAAATGTTTGATAAATGTTTTTAAAAATAAATTGACTTTATTTGTCTCTTTGGTCAAAACTCCTTTTTAATAAAAACTCATGTTTTCTAAAAAAACCAAAACTTTTTTATACTTTTGAAAATTATTTATTACAGAATTTTTTACCCTCATTTAATTTTTTTCGAAATTTAATTAATGGAAACTTAATGTAATTTTTAAAATTAGGCGTGTTTAAAATTTACAAAAAAATTTAAAGGTATCTTTGTTTTAACATATGTGACATTAAAATAATTTCACCTTGTTATGACCACTAAATGATTTGAAGATTATTTTAAAAGTTTGAAAAAGTTATTTTCATGTAAAATTATTCTAAAATTATTTGGGGAATATTTAGTTTTAAATTTTTTTTCAAAATGAAAATGTTATTTTCCTCAAAAAAGTTCTTAAGGAAATTCTTATGGTATTTCTATTCACCAATGACATAAACCATTTATTTTACTTATAACCCAATGGGGATATATGGTATTGATTCCCTGATTTTTATTTTCTATATGTTTTAGGTTTAGTTTGTCTAGAGATGTACAATTTAATTAACAATCATCACATTACTTTGGATGATTTATGATTATGTTTTTTGATTTGATAAAGTATTAAAATTTTATATGTTTTTCCTTCAATAAGAGTTTTTATATTGATTATTTTTCACTCCTTTAATATGAGTAATGAATTTTAATTCTTAAGTGACGGGTGAGACCTATAATTACATGACCCCTCAATTAATTAGTATGAATCATGTGTCAAATTATCCTAGGTATTTGGATAAGGACTTACCCATTTATATAAGATGTCATGGAACAAGGCCTTAACAGTTAGAAGTCATGGAATGATTCATTGATGGTATTTCTAAAATGTCGGCTATTAAGAATTCCATCATTATGAATTTATTCCATGATACTACATGTGATTATTCACTTATTTTTAATATTTTTGGTTATGTTTCAAGATCATGTGATTATTTATGTCATTATTTGATCATCATTTTTTCCTTCTATATTATGCTCAAGATATTGATTAAATGTCATGTGTTTCACTAACTTATCTTTCCATATTTATGATTCATAATTTATTAAGAGCTTCCACTGTATGCATGTCCATATTGATCATCTAATAAAATCCATTTCTATGATTTAAACTTTCTAGGATACTAATAAGCGTTTCGCAATTAATATGTAGGGATATGTTAATAAGAGTAATGGTGATCCCTAAAAAAATTCTTTGTGAATTTTATGTTGAAAAATGTAATATGGATATCATATATATATCAACTTTACCAAGATAAAAAAACTATTTATTACTTAGGGATTCAATTACTTGTATCTAGTTATAATGAAATAAAGTAGACACTAGCTCTGGGCTACTAGGGTCAGGGTAGCTATAGTTGGTATTAGAAAAATTTTAGTTCAATCCATATAATCCAGATTTTGGAAAATATATATTATAGAACATGAACATATCAAAAACTTTAAGGATATGTACATAATACCATCATAAATTTATAAAATGGATGTTATTATGTGGTGTTTCATAGAAATACATCCCAATTTGGATATTATTGGTAGATGTGGTCATAGAAAAGATGTACCAAGGGGTAAAAACTCCAAAAAAAGTGAATTGGGCTTGACCTAATAATTAACTAGTTCACAAAAATGATCCCTATTATGAACCTGATTTCATACTCTATTGGGATATTCTGAGTATAACTCACATTTCATTTTCAAACCATTATTAAGTATATGAAATTAAATATATCCCAAAATAAATTTTGATTATGATTATGATATTATCCTTGCATCAATTTTTCAATTTATGTTAATTATTTTACTAGTTTTGGTATTGTACATTATTTTTCATAATTTTGTGATCTGATATAGTGTATGAAATTATTTATAAATGGAACCTAAGAAAATGAGTGGTAGCCATATCAAAAAATGTAATCCATATAGGGATTTCACTCATGGGAATGAAAATGAAGTTGGAGCTAGAGATTTAGCTAGAACTGATCAAATGATACCCATATTGGGACAACTAACTCAGGTAATGAGTAATTACCTTTCCCATATGGAGCATCCAGCTGATCCACCACATTTTAAAACAATGAGAAACTACTTTATGTGTCAATTACCTACATCATTCAATAAGAACAAAAATCCATTTTTATCTTATCAATGGATAAGTTCCTTTGAGAATATATTTCTTCCCCTAAGAAGTATTAAAAGGGATAAAGTTTTCATGTCATTTTATCATATCTTAGGAGATAAAGATTAATAGAATACCTAGATTCAGAACAATAAGGATTAATAAGAAATTTAAAACATGTAATGGAAGTATTTCAAGGTAATCTTCTTAGAAAAATATTTTCTTCATGATCAAGGAGTGGTTATAGAAATACAATTATTGAGTCTTAAAAAAATAATATCTAAGTGTTTGTAATTATAAATACAATTTTACAAGGATAGAAAGGCATTTTTATAACTACGTTTAGAATTTTATGATCAATATTGACCATTTCATTGATCGGATAAAGCCAATAATTAAAATTTAAATATTCTCCAAAACATTCTCATCATATGAGGACATAATACCATGTCTTATAAAGACAAATAAATAATTATACAATAGGTATATATTCTAAGGGAAGTAATAGAAGAATATGATAACAAAGAATAAGATGTATAAAGGGAAAAGGGGTAATAAGGATTCTTCCCCATGCAATAATTTTGGGAATAAAAACCCTAGAAGTTGATTGAAGGTAATGGTAGTTTTCTAAAAGTGTGAAGATAAAGTCCACTATGATCTTGATTTCCAGGGAAATAAAGAATTTTAAAATGTTTAATGCTTCAACTATAAGGATTTGGGACACTATATGTAACACCCCATGATTTTGTGAATTATTTTTTTGAATTAATTTATCCTTTGTGATATTTTTCATTTCATTTAACACTAATAATAGTTTATTTTATATTAAAGAACTATTATTAAAATGCATTTTATGAAAAACCCTATTAATCGTACACTAAAAACATCATAATTTTTTTTTACTACAAAAAACACCAAGTCTAGCATATAACATTTCATACATTACATGGAACATCAACTTGGCATAAACAACAAGCAACACTGACTTGGGGTATGTTACACACAACCCTGAGTTTCTAAGAAATTTTATTTTAGTTTTATAATCATTTAATTCTAATATATATATTAAAATTGGTTATATTAATATTGATAACTTGTTTTCAAATATTTTTTTATAATGTTATTGATGATGAAAAATATGATTTTTGCTAAAATCCTTATTTTCATATAATTTATTACTATATAAAATAATAAGATTTATTTTTGACACATTAATAAATTTGATTTTACAAAATAAACTCCATTATATAGTTTATAATGTTGAATTTATATTATGGTGAATTTTTTGGATTTTTCTGACAAACTTCATTTTTGGATGAATAGTAAAAATACCAAATTTTAATTCCAAACTAGTTTTTCATCTAATTTATATATAAGTTTAAATTATATTTTAATTTATTATAAATGTTTAATTGTATAATATTTTAATAAATAAATTAAATATAGGTCATTGTAATATATTTCACTTGGAAATTTTTTAAGAAAACATAGCAAAATTTTGATGTTTTTATAATAAAAACTCGTAGTGCAGTCCTATCAGTGGGATTAATTTTAAAGTTATTTCAACCCATTATGTGCTTTTAATTATTAGAAATGGATTCCATATTTTTTAAAATCATAAATTATAATTTATATCAAGTTAAAATTTGTTTTTGATCATAAATATTAGTGAAAGTGATTAAAATTAATTACAACATTTAAGAGAAACCATGGGTTAATAAAGTAATAAACATTAATTTTAAGACATAAAAAGTCCTATAAACATATTCAACAACCATTCGAAGGAAATTATTAAGCCATTAAACTTCATTTATTGAGTTTTTTATATGTATTTTTAAGGTAAAAATAGCGGTACACCTAACATGTATTCAAAAATACCAAGTCTGTTTTTTCCTTTCCATATAAAAGGCTACCACCTATCCCACTTCTTCAATAACCTAAAAACACTTAGTTTCAGAAAATATATACCCAATACAATTCCAAAATTCCATAAATTTCTTCTTGAATCCTTCCCCTTGAAAGAATGCAATCCAAGGAATCCTTTTGGCACAAACTAAAAGGAGTTGCCCAATTAAGAAGTAACATCCTCTCTCAAACTGCTTTATTTTATTTTATTTCTCCACCACATCCAATATCTCTATTCTCTGATACTGTAAAAACAACAGTATTTAAAATATATTAATATTTTTTTATGATATTTTTTCCCTACACATACACACACTTCAGTCTAAAGGGTAACGAATATATTGTTTACGTCAATGGCGAACCGCCGCCTCATGAAATGATGATTATTCAATTCTATTTTACAACATATCATGGTAGAAATTATTATAGAAACTCTATTTATATATGTTATATATTATATTTATTATTTACTTAATCTTATTTAATTATTTTACAGCATATTCCTTTATAATTTTAATATTTTTTTTGTATAATAATTTCGTTTGAGGAAATGTGGACTACCACCCCCTCAAAGCGATGTGATTCATTCATAAACTACACGGAATATATTAATCATAATTTTATTTGATATATATATTATATATATATGATATAATAAGTCTATTATAGTTAATATATATACATATATTTCATTTACTTTCTTTCATTCATCAAAATAATTAAACAAAAATAGTGTTTATGCATACGTACGGCTTACCATCTCCATTAATGGTGTATTCCATTTCATAATTATATATTATTTGTGTTATTATAATCCACGTATAACTAATATAATTTATATTTAAATAATGGTTTACATTCTAGAAATTATGATATAAGTATAATGACAAAAGATATGTCAAATTAAGAAACATGTGAAAAACAATGAGAATATTACCTGAAGTGGAACCTTAACATAGAATTGTTAACAAAATGTAATATAAATTCATAATAAAACCCAATATTGTATTATAATTAATAATATGTTTCGGTGATGTATTTATAATAAATTTATATTTATTATATAGGAGTTTTGAATAAGTACTGTGAGATTTAAAACACAGGGTAAGGGGATTTCATCTCACTTTTAATTTCTATTAGATATAATTTTTTATTCACCACCCATTCATTTTGTGTGGTGTGTATACTTCCCATGGATGTATTCATTTTTTAATTATTATTAAACTAATTATTTTTTAAATATCTATTCTATGACCTTTATTTCATGGGGTTTATGTATCAAAAGTTACTAAATCGATAAAATAGTTTCCTCTCAATTTTCCTTCTTTAAGACTCATGTTTTGTTATGAACCTAATGTAGTTTTGAGGTGTATATTCTTCAATTTTACTTGATATATCATTAATATAGATATTTTCATGTTATTATAATCTTTATTTAATTTCCTTTTCTTACATGAAGATTATAATCCCATGATTCCATGTAATAAGATTTTATTGAAACAATCTCACTACTTTTGAAGACTATTTATGTTTATGCTTCATTTGATGAAATTTTATAACCTATATCTCAATAGAATTATGGAATTTTAATCCCCAATGTTTATTCGTGATATATTCATGTATTGGTATCATTCTTATAATATTTGGTACATAATATAGTTAAGAAAAAAAATTTGAAAGCCCGAATTTACCCTCTCTTTGGTTGGAATTTGATGTTCCTTCAAAACTGTGTTCTCTAAAAAGGGATTCCAAGAATATTGTAGCATTATCCTATAATATTTAAATTAAATTTTTAACCTTTTTAATTTTACAAATCTATTTAAAGGAATATTTTTATCTATTCCTGAATAATTATTTTTTTTTAAAAAAATTAACATCCAGAAGGAATGTACTTTTTACAGCATACGGCATGTATGGATTTACCTGCCATCATTTCTTTGAAGGATCATTTTCATTATTAAATGTATAATTTTTTTGAAAATTTATTTAAAAGTAATTTTAATTTAAAATTGTTTTCAAAATTATTTCAACCTTATTTTATATATTTTTATTGAAAAAAAATTCAAAATTTTTTTTCCTTCTTTTATATGATTCACTGAAAAATGTTTTAAAAATGTTTTCAAAAATTATTTATAAGTATTTCAAGTATTTATAAATAACTGTCTTTCAAAAAAAAATCAACATTCATTCATATTTTTTTAATGTAAAAAGTTTTTCAAAACATTTTCAAGCTTCATTTATATGTTTTTAAAGTGTTTTTAAAGAAAAATATTTTAAAAATATATTGAATCTTATTTTATATTTTTTTAAGCAAATAAGTTTTAAAAATGATTTCAAGTCTTATTTATAGGTTTTCATGTTTTTTCTATGAAAGTTTTTTTCAAATGGTTTTATCTATTAAAAATTATTTTTCAAAGAAGAAGGGATATTATCCACAAGGAAAAAAAGTTAATGATATTTCAAAATTATTTTCAATCTAAGTTGACATCCACATATGTTACTCAAGGACTTCTAGGAAATGATCTAAAGTTTTTATTCATATTATTTCTATGAATGGGTTGTGATTTATGTCATGGTATTTATGAAAGTCATTTCTCTTTCATGGGTTATGTTTTTTTTGAAATCTATTTATCTTTCATGGGTTATATGTTTATGAAATATGTTTCTATTTAATGGGATATGCTTTGGATTAAATGATTATGAAACAAGTATCTTTTTCCATAGGTTATGATGTGTTTACTTGTTTTTGATACCCATTTTGTTTCATGGGTTATGATATGATTGTTTATGATTTTTTGGAACATGTATGTATTAGTTCTTTATGAGATGGTTGGGACCTATATATCCCTCCAAAGCATTAGGTAAAGATTTATATCTCATTATATGGACACGTATGGAATGAAAAATGAACTCGGTTCAGTATTACATGGATATAATGGGAAATGAACTCGGTTCAAAATTACATGGATGGAATGAGGAATGAAATTGGTTCAGTAGTATAGGGCTATAATGGGGTGTGAACCCGGTTTAGTAGGGTCTTTGTCTACTAAGATGGTCTCAGCAGTAATACCTTGACTATTATGGAAATTATTATATATTATTATTATTTTACCACAATTTCAGTGTTTTATTCCCATGTTATTATTTCATTAATTATGTTCTCTAATTATTTATGATTCAGTCTTATGAACATCCAATATTTATGCCATTATTCCTTTTTATGATCTTTAATATGTAGGGTGTGATCTCTTATTTTCATGATCGCGTACTCATACACCTATGAAAATGTTTTTTCTTACATATATCCCTTGATTACCCTTGATGATCATCTAAGATCACCCCTTTTTATGTTTCCTTCCCCCATTTTATGAAGATATGTGTTATGTTTTATGTTTCTAGGAAGGTTACTAGTGAAGAATAACCTAGTGGGAGAGTATAGAGCTCTATTATGTACTAGTGTTAATGTTTCCATGTTTCCAAAGGCATTAGACTAATACAATATTTAGTATTCTATTTGTATAATTTTTTAAGTATTTTATAGATTTTATGTAATGTTAATGTTTGAAAATAATGGGTTTCTACAGTTCGTATCCGATAAAAGGTTTATTTAACATTTGGAAGCTAAGATGATAAAACCATAGCAATAACCTTAAGGAAAAGTCTAAGGATTAGTCTAAGGATATGGAAAAGTATAGGAAAATGTAATAGAAATTTGTTAAATGATAAAGTGAGTGGTTTACTATAAAAACATCCCTTTTGGATATAACCAATGGATGTGAGTTGAGAACAAATGTACATAGGAGTAACAACTTTGAAAATATGTTCAGGGACTAACTGGAGGTAATATGGTACGTGATAATAGGCCTTGTTGCACACCTAGTTTGACACTACTACAGGATATTATTTGGGAATTCAAAAACACTTCATGAACCATATCAAATAATGTAAATATGAAATTTATATGAATAACCTAGGATGAACCTAGAAGTCATAGATTAAGGAAGGGGTCAAGATGTTGACATCCTATAAGTAATTTTTTTGACTATTTGGTTTGATTCTATAGTAAGTAATGATCACACTGTGCTTATGGTTTTATTAAATGGTGGTAACTAGAAGGAACTAGATTAAAATTGAATGTGATGAATGATTTACTGATGAGTAGTCAAGTGGGATGGTCAATGGAGTGAAATATATTTTGATCCTGCCTAATCAGTTTTCAAGGAACATGATTAACAATGTCTAACTTAACCAACTCTCAAACTCACCATGGAACATAAATAAGTAGTTCTCTAAGAGTTCATGTAATAGAGATAATAGAGGAAATAATATTAGGTTTCATTTGTGACAAGAATGTGGAATAAATCACTTAAGTAAATGTATTAGACAAATAGTAAGATGTTTAAACTGTGGAAAAAAAGGACACAAAGAATGTGGATGCAAGGGAAAATGATGATTTTGGTTAACGAAATGGATGGTAATATGAGACTCTCTATGGTATCATAAAAGGTTAATTGTTTTAAGTGAGTCATAAATGGTCATTACTACACTCAATGTCCCATGAGGAATGATCCTAAAGATGATCAGAAAGGTGGAATGAGTAATGGTAATATTTCTGATGATGATGAGAATATAGATGAAATGTGACAAGAAAGAGGTATTGTATAATAGGATGAGGTATCCTTGTCAATGGAATAAGGAATGAGTTGAATTAAAAAAAATTTATGTATTTTGATTCAAGAGTTCTGTTATATGAATGGAGAAAAATATAAATATTGTTCAATTAATGTTTTTTACAACTGATTTACAAGAACACATTGAATGGTTTTGAAAGAATATAAAAGTGATATAATGGAAGGGTTATATCCACGTAAAGTACATGATTAACGGAAAGATAACGCATAATAAGTTCCTTATGTTTGAAAATGTTTTTGGATACAGATATGTGGGATATAAATAAGTAAATTGGATAGTACTAATTACCTTAGAACTAATTAAGGAGGTATTGACAAGTAGTTTATGCTATGATATATGATGTGTACAACTTTTTGGATTTATGTAATATGTCCAGTAATATATCTAATAAGGAAGCATTCATTTTTTTTAAAAATATTAATTTGGGTTGTTATAATATACCAATAAAATTTACCTTGAGGGTAATTATAGGTTTGTATTGTGACAACCAAGAGATACATTTTGATACACGGGGGATTGATGTTAACATAATTTTAGGACATTATTTCTAAATTTTTGGATTTTAATATTTTAGAAGGGTTATAAGGATAACTATTTGCGATACTTATAAGTTAAAATTGAGTGGAAGTATTTATGTATTGATATTGTATTGAAAACCTTGGTTAGAAGGCTACTTAGTGATTTACCATTTTCCAAGGATGTCCATATTATTGTAGAAATTATAATTGTGGTTTCAAAAAAGTACATCATATATGTTTGGTGACAACCAATCATGTCTAGCAAGGAAGTGGTTCTTGAACTCTTGACCGAAGGATAATAAGGGTTTCACGCCTACCACTGTCCTACGTGAATTTTGGGTCATTGTATAATTATTTTGGATGAAAATTTATTTATTATGAAATAGTAATGATAATTTTTAAGTTAATATATTAATGTATTAACTATATTTATTTTTAAAAATAGTTATAGATAAATAATTAAACTTTTTATTCTTTTATGGGCCTTAAAAACTTCTAAATGTGTATATAGGTCTTTAGGCATTAATGTTAATTTTTGGACAACCATTTCATAAAGTAATGGATGAATTACAAATACTTAAAATCACAACCGAAGCATAAAATTTTGTTTATGGAAATATATAAAGTATATTTATTTCCTTATATTCTTATTCAATAAATTATTTTCTCAAATCTAGGATAATGATAAAAACATGTTGTCCTAATACAATTATTGATGTTGAACTGATGGCCTTATAAATCATCACAGTTTTATAACTATGAGGCCCCCAAATTTTTATTAATCATTCACTTGAATTTTATTGATGACCTCAATAACTCCCTATAAATATATATTATTTTTCTATATTTAAAATATTCACTCACAACCTATGATCTTCTATGGGTAAACAGAGTTATATGTTACTTTGGGTAACCATGATGGTTCCAACATTCCCTTTTTAAGGTAAGTTGTTTACCCATTTTTACGATGTGGGTTTCTATGAATAAAACATTAATGTATTAAACCTCTGGTAACCTATATGAATTTTGAGGGTGAAAATAATTTTTAATGGGGGTATAATGTGAAACCTATTTATTTTGTGAATTGTTTTTTTTCGAATTAATTTAATCATTGTGATATTTCTCATTTTCAATAACACTTAAAATATTTTATTTTATATTAAAGCACTATGTTTGTCATGTTTTATATGAAACACCAAGTTAATAGTGAACTACACACAGCATAAATTTTATCTTGACTACATGTGACACTAAAATTAGTGTGTTATATGGAATACATTACATGCAACACCGACTTGAAGAATGCAACATGGAACACTAACTTGGCATACGTTACACACAACACTAATTTTGTATGAAACATATTTTAATTATAAAAATTATTTAAATGATATTATTATAATACATAAATTAAAAATAGTAATATTAAGAGTGATAACTACTTTTTCAATATTTTTATAATGTTGTTGATGATGGAAGATATGATTATTGGTAAAGTCCTTATTTGTTTAAAAATGCTATTTTCTTAAACAAACTACTTTTAATGTCCTTCTATGGAAAATAATAAAATTAATTTTAGACACATTTAGAAAATTAATTTGATAAAATAAAAATAATTTTAAAATTTATAATATCAAAATTGTCTTAGGGTGAATTTTTGTGATTTATCTGAGAAACTTCATTTTTTGATGAATAGTAAAAAATACCAGATTTTAATTCAAAAAAATCATCTAGCTTATTTATATGAATAAATTATAATTTAAATTGGTATTAAATTTTAATATAAAAATATTTTTATCAATAAATCCAATTTAGTTCATTGGAGTCAATTTCACTCTGAAATTAGGTAATAAATATTTGGAAATGTTTGAACGTTTTTACATTAAAAGCATTCAGTGTCGTCCTAGAAGTGAGAATAATTTTAAATTAATTTTATCCAAATATATGACTATAATTTGGAAAAATGGATTCCATACTTTGAATCATATTTAATTATAATTTTAAATAAGCTCTATTTTTTTGACTAAAAATATTAGTGAAAGTGATTAAAATTAATTACAATGGTTAAGAGAAAAATAATAGTAACAAAGTACTATACCATAAATTTAAAACCAAAAAAACATAAAAACTTGTCCAACACCCATTTAATGGACATTAGTCATAAATTCACCTTCTATTATTGATTTTTTTTGGGTTTTTATTAAATTTTTAGGTAAAAATGTGGGTACACCTAAATAGCTTTCAAAAATTCCAAGTGTGTCCTTTCCCTTCCCTATAATTCTTGATGATTTCAGTAGGTTCACTTGGGATTATTTCACAAATCATAAAAGAGAAACATTAACCAAGTTTATTAATTTTTATAAAATAGTTCAAATCCAAAACGAAAAACATTTAGTAATTTTTTTAGTAGTGATAAATAATGTTATTTTTCTATTATAGAATTTTGAAAAAAATGAATATAATGGATACTTTCATAGATTTTCCACCCCAATAACACCATAAGAAAATGTTGTTATAAAAATGAAAAATGGGACTATTCAAGAAATTTAAAGAACCATGCTTACTGAATTTAATATACTTAACAGATTTTGGGATTAAAAGGTTAATACTTATTGTTTTATTTTAAGTAGATTTTCAAATAGAATTTTATTAAATAAATCTTTTTTATGAATAATTTAATGAAATGAAACATAAAATTGGTCATTTTAGACTATTTTGTGGAAAATTTTTTGTTTTTAATACTATGATAACTTAGATAAGTTTGAAGATAAAAGTTATATGTGTGCTTTATAATATATTATAACAATCATAAATATTAAAGATTTTACAATAAAAGAACTATAAAAGTTAAAAAATATGGTCAAGTAAAATTAAATAAAAATATTGTCAAATAGAATTTAGATTTATATACTTTTGAATAATTATGTAAATTGTTTACTTTAGTAAATATGGACCCCAAAATTATAGTGTATTAGTTTATAGGGATCATATATCATCCCAATATGATCCTAAAAATTGAAAATATCTTAAATATCATCCTCTTGAGAATGAAATTCAAAATTTTGAAAATATAATTCACACTAGGAAATAAATTTTGAACTTTTTTTATTAATTATGATTTTGTCTCTAATTTTTACCTCATAATATGGAATATTTTTTGAAATATTCTAACTTTATTATTTTTATCCATCATTAAATCACTCAATTTTAAAGAATGAATGTATAGAACCTTTTTAAACATCCAAATGATAATTATATTACAGTACCTAAATGGATTTTTCAAAATAAGAGGTTCAATATGGAAATATAGTTAACAATAAGAATATATTAGTTTCCTAAGGTTATTCTTAAAAAGAAGGTGTGATTTTGAATATTCCTTTAAAAATGTTTCTAGGATATAAGCTGTTAGGGTCATATTGTCTTTTAATTATTTCCTAGATTTTAAATTATTTCAAATGGATGTTAAAATATCATTTTAAATTTTATTAATTTATATAGAGGTGTATGTTAATCTACCACCTTTAATTAAAAAACAAAATTTTCCAAAAAAATGTTTTCAAACAACCAAAATCTTTATATGGTCTAAATAAATCTTTAAGAGCTTGGTATAATATATTGTATCTTCTTATTGAAAAATGGTTTCTCTGAAAGAAATTTTTATCCAGATATTTTTATTATGAATGTTTCAAATGTTGTTTCAATTATAAAAATATATTTTTATGATATTGAGTTTGTTTCCATAAGTAATTTTTTATAAAATAAATTTTATAATTTGATGATAAGTGAATTTCATATGAGCTTAAAAGGTGAATTATAAATAATTATAGGTCTTTGATTTTTTATAGTGATGGAAATTTTTGAAATAATTCTATATATGTTAAATGAGTTGTTAAAAGGTTTAATCATGATTATTATAAAACTATTCAGATTTATATGAGTGAAAATTAAAAATTAAATCAACATGAATCTAGAAATTATGTTGATGATAAACTACTTTGAGGTATGATAGGATGTCTTTCATATATAATTTCTTCTAAACATAGTATAATGTTTTTAGTTTTTATGTATTCTAGATGTTAATCTAATCTTATGAAAATTCAATTAAAAGATGTTAAAATAATAAGTAAATATGTTAATGAAACTTTTAATACTATTTTATTTTACTCAGTAAAATTATTTTGATTTGATATCTTATTATTATATTTATTTTAGATGTTGTAGGATTGATTGAAAAAAACGATAGCTATGTGTCACTTACTTGGTAAAATATTTATTTTATAGTGTTTTAAAAACCTATTATTAGTTTAATTATCCATATATGAGGTTGATTATAATATTTTTGTTAATTTTTGTGCTCAAATTATTTATATTGAAAACACGTTATCAAATTCCATTGTTTTTTTAAATATATTACAACATTATGGGAAAAAATATTTATGTTATATTTAATTTTCTAAGGGATCATTTTAATAAAGTAGATATCATTCTAGAATTTATTTTAATTGAAAATCTACTTGTTGATATATTTATAAAACCTCTATATTCTATGAACATGGAAAAAATAATATTTGAACATTGAATGATTCGGATTTGGCTAAAAATTCAAGGTTATTAAATAGTTATTCTGATTTTTATTTCTAATATATCTTTTAGAATAATTAGTTTGTATTTTTTTTCCTAAGAACGGATCTATAAGAGATGTTCAAAGATGAAGGTAATTCATATGTTTCTTCCGAATTTCAAATCCAAAATTAATATTATATTTATAATCTAATTTTATTTATACATTAATTAAGGGGGAGCTAAAAAATTATAACTATAAAAATTTAACATAATTATTTTACTTGGTTCATCATGAATACTATTTTAAACTGGTAGGAGACTTTATAATAAAAAATGTTATCTTTTTTGATAAGTTTAAAAAAAATGGATTTTTTTTTATCAAATCCTATTCAGTTTTTAAATTTTAAAAAAGGGGAGATTATTATTTCTATGTTTTACTAGTATGGGTTTAAATACTAATAGGGGAGATTGTGTATGTTAGTGTTCTAGTTTTATTGATTTAATGTTTTGAATATTACAATTTCTCATAATCTCTTATTGTTTAAAAATAAATTACATGTTAAATTTGGATAATTATAATTTTCAACAACATTGTTAAGTCAGAATAATTTTATTCCATATGTGATAAGAGCTTACAATGTTTTTATTAAGGATTACACTATCACTATATTTCTTTCTTTAAATTATTATGAATTTCAATTCTCAATGTTATATATTTTTCCTTAAAGTTATATTTTTCCATGAAGTCACATGTTCATTACTTAAAGTCGTATGAGATTCACAAAGTAATATGATTTTTAAAAATACATATGATTTCATGAAAATAAAATTAAAAGGTTTTAAAATTCAGTAGAACTATTTTACAAAGTCATAAAAATTTATTATAAAGTATTAGGATTTATAAATGAATTTTGATGAAAAATGAATTGTGTTTACACGGTAGATAAATTAATGTTTTCAAAAACATGATTAATGTTTATGTTTATATAATTCATGCCTACATAGACATAACTAATGTTTATTTAAAATTTAGAATTATCTATACACACATGTGTAACATTTATTACACACATAAGAAACATTTTTACTTAGAATATAGAATGATGTTTATGTGAATATTAATCATGATTATATAGAAATTTAAATCGATGTTTATTTAGATTTTGAAAATATTATTTACATAAGATTAAAATGATTCTTATGAACTTTACATTTTTATTTTAAGAGAATTTTGATACTTCTTTCCATTATATTTTATATTTCTATTTACTATAGGTTTATATGATGATTTTTAACAATTTTATGTATTTGTAACGTATCTATATGTGTGACTGATACTATTCAATTTGTTATTTAATTATCTAATAAATTAATTACATGAGAATAGTTTTTCAAAATATGAACAATATTTCCACAATATGTAACATTATTATTATATGTTTTTATTATTTTAAATTATATAAGCCTGTGATTTTTTCTCAATAAACCCACAAGAATAAGAAGACTGTGGAGTTAATGGAAAAGGGATTTACCATTTGAATGTGACCATCTGAACATTATTCAAACTTCACATGTATCAATTGATAAATAACATTACATTCATTAAAAATATGAAATTCTATGATTTTTCTACAACAAAATTTATTCTTACTTTGATAAAGAAGAAGCATGAATGTTTAATCATTTTATACTAAACTGATTGAATGTACCTCAGGTTTCATCCTTATCTACATTACAATATTAATTTTTATTTTAGTTTTCAATGATGTATCTATAATTATATATTGTTCAAATTTTAAAAGTATATTTATAATTTTCCTAATAAAAATCTTGTATATATGATGGTTATACCTCTTAAAAAAGGAAAGACTATGGATTTTGACTCTGGAAAAAATATTGTGGATTTCATTGTTGTGTCTTGGTCTACAGAATGGTTGGTATAAGTTAGGTTGTGCCTATGGGGAGAAAAAGGTATGTTTACGTTAAAGTATATCACTTTTACTCAAAAGTGAGGTTTCGTGTGGGGATCATTCCTCTCTCTTAGTTTATAGAAGTGAAGAGTATAAGTTGGATCATTCAATTTGAACTACTATAAAAATGGGGTGATCATTATTTTGTATTTATACTATATATTTGTATTTCTTTTTCTAAATTTTATAAATCTATCAAATAAAATCTAAATATTCTATTAAACTCTAATTTTTTGACTCTGTTTATTTAATTTTATCAACTTCTTAAGAGGGATTATTAACCCCACACCCCTCAATTTCACATTTTTAACTCAAATAAGCTAGAAAATACCACTTTTCTCGAATAATTTCTCAACCATCTACCATGGAGAAGATTAAGGTGGTACAGTTATATATATTTATAGTTGTGTGTGTGTGTGTGATAGAAATTTTTTCATTGATGATATAAGGAAGTATATTATTAAATATACATTAATGTTCATGGTTTTCTAGAAAGTTAATGCAGATTATAAAAATTCTAAAGGGATGATGAAACTATTACCCTTGACAACATGGAAGTAAAATTACATCACCATATATTTTATCATGATTATATTAAATAAATCTAAAAAATAATTATATATGGGTTGTGATGGATCATATTAAAAATACACCACCATTCATTTCTATTTGGAAGACTTATCACTTGATCAAATTTTCAAGATATATATCAAAGAAGTGGTGAGGACACATGGAACACTATTATCTATTATATATGATTGATAGTTTTGGTTCCCTTAAGAATTATTGAGGAGTTTTCAAAATTTATTAAACATAAAAGTAAATTTTATTACAGCATGTCGCCCATAGAAAGATATTGAGTCTAAAAAGATGATTCAAACACTAGAATAAAAGCTTAGTGTCTCGTTTATAGTCTTCAAAATTGGGAAGGATCAACGTCTTCCACCTATATTGTCCTTTTTTAATAATAGATTGGACTTGAGAATTCAGATGGGCCCATATGAATCCCTTTAAAATAAGAAAGATATGACTCTAAAATTTTTGCATAAAATTAGAGAGGAAAAGTGATTCGGACTAAAATTAGTGAAAGAAATAGCAAATAAAGTCTAATATATTTTGTAACACATCAACGAATCATGTAGTAAACAAAAGAGTTACTATAACAACCATTAATGAGACCTAATGTTTACTGTTGGGAATAATTATTACTAAAAACAACTCTATAGAAGAGACTCATTAGGTATAGTAAGAAGGGTAAGATAATACCATAGTACAAAGGCCCCTTTTATATTCTACATCATGTTTTATCTACGGCCTATTTACTATCACTTCCCATAGGGATGTGAATATTTATTAAATATTACTAAAATTAACTATAAATAGTCCTATTAAAATAATAAATTATAACTTAATGATAAAACAAAGTTAAATTCAATTTATATAATTAATAATTTATCAGTTCTTGTTTTATTTAAATTTATTAGGTTTAACCAATAATAAACCTTAATAAACATGCATTCATATCAAAAATCGGATATTGTGAAACATTCTTTACACATCTAGATTAAAATTTTAATCCATTGTATGGTTTTAATGGGACCAAACTAGGCCAATATACTTCCCTAGGACAACCAACATCATCCTGTGTATTTTTATGACTAGCCCCACAATCCCATCTATATTCCCTATTCATCCTAATCCATCTCCCCACCCATTCATTCTAACCAACTCTGTTCTTGTACCTCTCCTCTTCCCCCTGTCCCACCATTCCAAAACTAAAACCCCATCCCATTCACATTTTTATCCCCTCCCCTTCCCATTATGTTCTATCATACCCTCTCCTCTCTATTTAAATCCCATATAAGTCATATTAATACCCTCCCACTTTTTCCCCTCTATCATCCCCTAATAGTCCCTACTAATAAAACATCCCTCTCTTCCCATTTCGATCCCTTCACTTCCCCATTTTGATCGGTGACCACCACTCCCCCCCCCCCCACCCGCATGCCTTTTTTTAAATCATCATATATTAAAGAAATTATTGATGTACCCAACATTATGAATTATCACTCACTCTAATATAGTGGTTTTGACTCTATAACACCAATAATTGAAACTGACATTCCTTTAATATCTATCTACTACGATCCCCCCCCATTTCGAATAATGCCTTAAACCCTCTTTACCCCTTCAACCCTACTTAGTTGATCTCCATTTCCAATCACACTTCTTAGAGTTTGAGGTCACTGTTTTATTGGTTTTTAACACATTGGGTAAGGATTATGGGTGGACTTTAGGGTGTAAATACGGATTAGAATATGTGGAAGGAGAATCACATTATTAGTGTTAGGATTGAGTGACACAACGTGGACCACTATGACACTGATTGAGATAGTAGTTAAATGGAGTTTGAGTCCTTAATTCCACCTCCAATAGGATAAGGTAAATTTACTGTAACCATGATTCAAAAGCACATATTTTAGTGAACCCATCCAAAGGATAACCCCTTGTAGGATCGAATATGTAAATATGAGATGCTCAAATACAAGTGGGGGTGAATTTTATACTTTAAAATCCTTAAGGAAACTTTTTCGTAACCAAAATTCACAACAACTCTAAGTTCTAATAACTTTATTGATTCTGGAAAAGTGATTTTGAAAATGAAACTTAACATAAGTTTTCAACAACTAAGATTCTACCTTAAAGAATATAGAATCTAACTAAATCATAGTACAAGTAAACGGAAGAATAAGATAGTTATACTTTCCTCGAAAACACAAATGCAGGGGAAAACATGTAACAAAGCAAGTAACAAGTAGTAAGTCTTTTAACCCAAATAGAAGGGTATCCAACAACCTTTGATAAAGGTACCTTGATTTATACTTCAAGAAAGTCTGTCTTACCCACCCCAAGGTAATCTCTCGATACGAATATCGGAGTCTATCTTGATTTCCCCACAAGACCTCAACTTCAAGGTTGTCGGCACCTCTATCTTCCTCAGCAAGGAAGCCCTCAGCTTCAAGGTAGTCGGCACCTCTGACTTCACAACCCGAAGTCTCTGATTTTAAAGAAATTTCACCTCTGCACTAAGCAAGTCTATATAAATCAAAGTTTGAACAATCCATTCAAACTTTTTTCATGAGGCCTGAGAGTTTATAAGAGTCTCTCTCTCTAGAAATCACTTCAACAGCATGTAAGCACAATTTTCAAAGTTTTATGACTCAAAAGTTGTGAGCTCTTTCAAATGAGCTCCTATTTATAGGAACAGCTTCAACGGTCGGCTCCCTCCTCTAATGATAATATTTTTCCTTGAATTTTGGAGGGACCTGTACATGTGTCACTCAAAAAATAGTTAGTTAGTAACTAAATGTATGAAATCATTTTATAACAAAATAGGTGTTGGCAAAAATATGGTAACATAATTAGAAATCCAATATTCAGAATGTAAGAAAATTAATGTTCAGAGTCTAACCAAAAATGAATTTGGAGTCTATAATAAAAGGATATTTAGATTCTATTTTCTTGGAATTTGGAACCTGAACTCTATTGAATTCTGGAGTCTGAATTTCAAGGATATTTTGAATCTGGATTCACAAGATTTCATAACTTGAACTTAAAATGTTTGGAGTTAGACTTCATGATAATCCAGAGTCATAACTCCTAAGAGATCGGTGTCCGGATTTAGAGAACTCAAAGTCAGAACTCAGAGAACTTCGTAACCAGAATTCATATTTTGAATTCGGAGTTAGAACTCAGAAGAGTTCATATCCAGAATTTCTAATCAGAATTTGAAGTTAGAACTTAGAAGAGTTTGTATCAACAATTCATAATCAGAATTCAGATTCCGAACATAGAAGAGTTTGTATCCAGAATTTGTAATCAGAATTCGGAGTCAGAACATAAAAGAGTGTGTATCCAGAATTCGTAATCAGAATTCAGAGTCAGAACTCAGAAGAGTTCAAAACCAGAATTCGTAATCAAGATTTGGAGTTAGAACTTAGAGGAGTTCGTAACCAGAATACTAGTTCAGAATTCAGAGTCAGAACTTAGAAGAGTTCGTAACCATAATTCTATGAATTAGTATCCTAAAACAGAATGCTTCATATCTCGGTAATTATAGGATTCCGAGGTTTTGTTTTCAAATTAAATTTTTCACATAGAAAAATTAGGTTATAGACAATAAACATGGTAAGGATAAATATCCTTGGGGAAGGAAATTTTTCCATAAATAATTAAAACAAGGGTAAAAATAATTTTCCTTGAGATAAGGTGTTTTGATTTTCAAAACAAGAAGGAATTGTAAAGCGATAAGGAAACATTATTGGCTAAACAATCTCCCCCATGTTATAAAGGAATGGAAAAGTCATAATGAAAACCTTATTGACTCGACAATATCCCCCTTTTTAGAAAGCACAAATATCCTTACAAAAAAGAATAAATGGCCATAGAAAAAAAGCTTTCTAGACTTTGCCAATAAAACTATCTCCCTTTTTAAATTGGAAAATATGAATAAAACTAACTCCCCCTTAGGATTAGGATCACTAAGGATCATATTCTAGATTTTTGAAATAAGAATATTCATTATCTTGAGTATGGAAATCTTCTTAATGGAAAACTTCCCCTTAGATAAACTCCCCCTTACATTGGGATAATTCTTCATTAATTAGAATTCTTTTTCCTTATCCCCCTTTGTGATTTTCAAAATGAGTTTGTGGTAATGGAAAAAATATAGTACCTCCATTATTAGTACAAACATCCAAACAAAATAATCAACCACAATTTCATTAGTATTGGAAGAATTTGTACAAGGAAAAACAGATACAACCAAAGATCATATTTGGGTCTATTTTGCTACTTTTTTCTTGGGTATCACCTTCTCCACGACGGTTTTCATCTTTTTTGTATCTTTGGGATTATGCTCTTCTTTATTATCTAAGGCTTTGATCCTATCATCTTGAGCCTTCATAGACTCTGCCTGAGCCTTCAGCAAGTCATCTTGCTTCCCTAGCTTTTCTTGAATCTCGATTTGATGATCCCTTTCTATTTTCCAACTATGGACAACAAAATTTAACTTCCCATTCGGATCTTTGACATCCTAAATCTGAGTATTTTGTTCAAGATTTAGCTTTTCCTAAAATCTATTTGAAATTTCCTTGATTTTGGTGTCTTCAGTATCAAAAGATTCCTTGAAATCTTCTTGAAATTGATCAAGCTCTCTAAAATCTTCAACGATCTTCATTGACTAACTAGTAATTTTCTTGCAAGATTTTATATGGTCTTCATAGTTGATAAGGAAATTCTTGTGTTCGAACTCAATATTCGCACTCCTATCCATCACCATGGATATAGAGTCCTATTTATGATTCAAACTATGATAGAGCATCTAGAATTTGGAGTCAATTGTTGGAAAGATCACAATGGTGTCCACTAGCCTCTTCAGGGACTGGATGAAAAAATCATGTCATAAAGCTGATGACTCCAAGTCTGAAATTTTTCTTGGTGATGGTTCTTCTTATACTCAAAAAACTTCCTCTTATAAGTTCCTCTAGTTCCCTTCTTCCTTAGAATAGCTTTTTTTGGGTTATCAATAACCACTTGTTTCCCCTTGTTGGTTTTTGAAATAGCTTCTTCACCTGGAGACTCCTTCTCACTCTCAGACAACTGAAAAATCCTATCTTCATCAATTTTCTATTTATTGACTTCTACCTCAATGAATTCATGATTATTATTCTCTTCCTCAGATAATTTTTTCACTACCTCTTCATCCTTTTCATCCATTTCAGGAGTTTCATGTTTCGAAGATCTGGCTTGAGAAGTCCGGATTGAAAACTTTTCGGAAGCACTTTCCTTCTCATGAAAGTCTTATACTTGCTTTATCAAATTAGTTGTATCCTCAGTGCTTTGAGTTTATTGAACCTCTTTTATAGCTTCCTTTTCTTCAAAACCCTTCTCTAGTACTTTTTTTGGAGTTATGAAATTTTTCCCAGATGTCTCAAGTAATGGTTCTACTAAGAAAGGTTTTGGTACGGGAATGTTCTCTGATGCAAATTCAGTAGCCTTAAAAAGATATTACATAATCTCTACCTCCGACATTTTCTTCGTAAGATTCTTCTATTTGGATTTTTTTCTCAATCTCTTCGTCATTCTTCTCTTTCAATGCATTGGCCTCTACGGGTTCAAGGCCAAATTGTGGCTCCCCTTCCTTCCGATTATTTTTATCCTCCATCCATTTGGATACGACCTCATCCGGATAGGCTTTCTGATTCTTTTGATTTGGAGGTGTGGATTGAGTTCCTTTGGCCTCAATTTTTTTCTTTGTTTCTCCCACTTCCTTTAGTTTCCTCTTCTTTCCATCTTTCTTTGATGGATCATCCTCTTCGTCATTTTTCGGAATGACTTCTGCTTCATCCTCTGGTAGATCATAAAACTCACATGTCTCCTTAGATTAACCTACTTTCATCCTCTTTAGGGTATCATCGCTTATTAGCATTACTTTACAATTCCTTGGCATGGAACTGTAAGGGATCTTGAAAGATTCAAGGCACCGAACTATCAATTTGGAGAGTATGGAAGGATACAAGATTTTTTGTGCTCTCATATTCCCATTATTGATATTCTCTATCGGAATTAGAATATGCTTAATCAGATTAATTTTCCTTATATTTACCAAAAAATCTAAGATATACATATCACTTTTCGTCAGAGTGTCCTTTTCACCCTTTCTCGGTACAATAAGACCCTGAACCCATAACTCTAGGCTTCGATTGTTGGTAGATAAGTGAGCAATCTTTGCGGTCTTGACATCTGAAAGTCCAAGACACTGCAAAGCCTTCACCTTTACAAAAATTCCTTGCAAATTCGGTAATTTGTGGGAACAAAACTCATCTTCTCCGTCATAAGATAGCCCTACCAAGCTAACAGCCTTGGTATAAAAAATTACATATGTTTTACAATAAATTTTGGAGGAAAATTTTTCTCTGCCATCTTCCTTGAAAAAGAAAACTGATTCATAAAACTCTATCAGAAAATGTGGATACACAACATCATGAGATCCTATATTTGATATGGATACACTCTCCCATCCATTAATCATGATATTCTTTGAAATAATAGAGCCATACTTATTGAATAAATTCGGATGCACCAATCTCTCCTTGTAAATTTTCCACTCTAAAATCCGCTTGACAGAAGACATTTCCTAAGAAAGAACTTCAGCAGACATTTGAACATTAAAAAGATTTGAAAATATAGAACAGGATTTTGAAGTGGGGCAGATCTTCAACACGCAAAATCACTGAAAATCGATGTGGGACAACTATCGGGGGTCCCCTTTTATAGGTGTTGAAGCGACGATTAAACTTCCCATTTGAATCCAATGGCTGAGAATTATTCTAATCTGATCTGACAGTTGAAAAAATAACCACATGGAAAATTTGGTATGATCCAATCTTTTGAAGTTTTTATAGTAAAATATTCGGATTTAAGGAAACTATAATCTGATAAATTTTAAAAACAAAAGAAATTAACAGCAAGTAAAAAGTTATTAAGAAAACTCAAGGAAGAATCAACCCTTTCAGATTGTCAGAAGAATTATTTGTATTAAGGAAAATTCTTCTTGGAGGACATTAGATTCCAAAAAAAACTTGAGTACGGAAATAGCACAGATCTTCATTACGAAAATCTTCATTATGAAAATCTCAAACAGGAAAAACTTCACAAAAAAAATTTAATGTATGAAAAACTTCATTACGAAAAATATAAAAAACATCATTACGAAAAAATACTAAAAACATCATTATGAAAAATATGAAAAACTTCATTACGAAAAAAATGAAAAACTTTATTACTAAAAATATGAAAAACTTCATTATGAAAAAAATATGAAAAACATTATTACGAAAAAAATATGAAAAAATTCATTACAAAAAATATGAAAAACTTCATTACGAAAAATATTAAAAACTTCATTACGAAAAATATTAAAAACATCATTACAAAAAATATGAAAAAGTTCATTACGAAAAATATGAAAAAAAATCATTACAAAAAATATTAAATTATTCATTAAGAAAAATTTGAAAAACTTCATTATGAAAAAATATGAAAAACTTGACTACAAAAATTTTGAAGCACTATCAAACAAATGTACTCCCTGTCACGAACTAGCACGGGTCAACCCTGAGCCGGTCACCCGTGCCGATCCGCGACAAGTCCCGAGGGGCATTCCCGATCCCCCCGGGATGACAACTAGTGTTGGGCATCAAAGTTAAAACATTGGGAATGATATGGCCCAAAAAGATAAATAAGTAAATAAGAATAAACAGAACAAAAGAACTAAACTCTAGTAGTGGAAAGAAAAGAAACTGAATAGCAGATGTACCTCCATGTGACCATTCGGTCACCTCCCAACCATGACCAACATTGCTCCAAAAATGAGAACCTCTGCCAGGAAAACATGAACGAGGGAAACCTGCGACTAAAAAGATAAAAAATAGGCGTGAGCATTAAAAATGCTCAGTAGGGATGCCAAAGTAAACCACTGAATCCAACCAAAACCACTTTCCAGAAACAATCCCAAAACACTAGTTTAAACATACAATGATAGAAAATAGGGTTTTCATATTTTAAAGTAAAAAAAGAACCTATTTTACCATCTCAAAAACCAATGCACGCCACAACCCGTTTTCCCCAAAACAATACTTTTTTTGAAAACTTTAATTTCAAATTCATGTTTATCACAATTGTGAAAAACAAGGACAGTTAATAAATAAACGCTAGAAACTAAGTGTATGTAAATGTAAACAAGAAGACATAAGCAATAACCATGGGTGATCCTAAACATCCCTAGAAAACCCCTGGACGTACTCGGGTTCAGACTACCTGTCGTCATGGTACTCCACAATCAATAACCAACTGGCCACCCTAACAGCAAACCAATGGCACACCCCACAAGGCATACCTACCAAGGGGGGATGAACCCGTCTAATCAGGGATAGCCAGCAACCGTCACTCAATTCTCTAAAAGACAACCAGGAACCCACGGTGGTTTTAATAATACTATGTTAGTGGGAGGCCCTCGCACGTGTGACTCATCTCACCGCACTTTCCAACCCCTTACACAGACACCACTACACGACAATCCTCGAAGGGAATTCCCACTATAGAGATGCCCCACAAATATGTATATACAAAATTCTTTCACATTAAACAAGGTGTCAGTCGGGCCTTCACAGCATGCATAGTTTCAAAACATTTCGTAAATGAGTTAAGTTCTCAATCGGGCAAACACATTTTTTCCCAAGAGTCAATGCAATCACATACTTCTCAAAGAGTCAACATAAATATTACAATTGAGTTGGAAGAGACAGACGGGCCTTTAAGAAAAACGACCATCTAACTCACACCAAAATCCAATCGGGCCAGCTTCTTTCAATTCCCTCTAAAACAACACATTATTTTATCTGAAACCTAGTTTTCGGAAGACATAGCTTTAATGTCTCATCTTCATTTGGAGGCACATCCATGTGAGCAGCTAGTGCTCCCATGGATGTGCCAACATCCAATGGTACATTTAGTTTTTAGAAGAATCATCTTAAAACCCATTTTTCATAAAACACTTTAGCATTGAAACCAAACTCAAATTCTTTCACAACACTTTATAAAAACAAATGAATCTTTCAAACCAACCACCATTTCCAAATCCTTTCTAAAACAACAACTAGTTCTTCTTTTTGTTAAACAAACACACCAAAGTAATTTTTTACATTTCCAAAACACAATCACTATCAATTGCAATAAAACACATCACAAAGAAATTTATTTAACATTACCAAGAACCTATGCATTTCATATAAACAAACATCAAATGCCACTTTCAAAAATCTAAAACAGCAACATAATTAAGACATATGCTTTTCATAACTACGATAGATATGCAACAATATAAAATAATTTATTGAAAATATTCAAGTGCTCAAGGTTTGAATCTAAATGGGAAATTGTTGGAAACACCTACCTCAAACAAAGGTCATGTCAAGATTTCTAACTCAAGTAGATGCTTGCTCGCACGCACACACTTCCATATATATATATATATATCCTTAAACTGATGCACGTGTTCCCCGTTCCATGAGGGAACACACACACAGAAGATATATATATCTATATATATTCATACCTGAGAATATGCGTGCACACCTTCGAAACCAACCGCAACTCCCTACAATGGATCCTCGAGACTCAGAACACCACAAATCCCTAAAATAAAATTAATCCAAACAAAGGAATCAAGATACGATTCTAAAACCAACTCTATAGAAATCATTGGGATCACAAGTAACACTCAAATCACATCTGCACCTTTTTTATAAAACAACACTAAGGGAAACGCCCTCAAAATCATATCAATTTTCATTAACATAAACATAATTAAACAGTCACACCAAAAAATAAGTTTAACCAATTACACCAAAGCCAAAACATTACAAAAAAATAGTACAAGGATACCATAAGTACATGGATTACATTTCAAAAATTAACAAAAGAATATTTTTCACTTAAACAATCATAACACTATAAATGAATGCTAACATAAACCAAGAACTGACTCTGGACCAGATAAAGACCTCAGGGGTCTGCAACTAAATTCAAATTTAAATTCACGTAAAAATATATAACAAAGTATTAATATATCCTTACCCAAATAACGGTGAGGGGAAACAAGATCGCGCCCGAGCAAAGTGGAGGTGCTGCGAAGAGGGTTGGGTCGTGCTGGAACCAGGCGGAGGTGCGCGCAAGGGTTCGGGTCGCGCTGGAACAAGGTGGAGGTGCGCGCAAGTGTTCATGTTGCTGGAAAAATGGCGCGCAAGGGATGTTTGAGGCAGCGGTCGCCAGAAACGGTTGCGGCCAGTAGGAGGGATGTCGTCGGAAGGGAGGGATGTCGGTGGAGGAACGGGGGAAGGGAGATCCGTCATGGGGGAAGGGGTGCGAAGGCGTGGCGGAAGGCCGGAACGCCAGGTGCGAAGGCGTGGCGGAAGGCCGGAACGCCAGGTGGAGGCTGGGAACAGCGGCTGGGTGCAACGAAGGGGAAGTAAGGGCCAGGAGAGCCGGCGGGCGCGGCGATAACCGGAGGAGAGGGTGGGTGGCCGGAGGCATCGCGGAAGGGGGGATAGGGAGCCGGATGGGGGTACCGGCGGATGGCGCAGGGAGAAGAGATTCCGGCTGGGGGGTGTTTCGCGGCGGACAGAAGGAGAGGGGGGGTCAGGCTCGCGGTGGACAGAAGGAGAGGGGGGGGTCGGGCTCGCGTTGGGGAGAAAGGGGGGAGAAAGCGGGGGGCCGGGTAGTTAGGGTTCTTTTTTTTATATAAATATAACAATAATAATAATAATAATAATAATAATAATAATAATAATAATAAAATATATACACATAAATAAATATATATAAACACCTATATATTCCAACTTATATAAACATATATATAACATATATAAACATATATATAACATATATAAACATATAAACATATATAAACCTATATATAACATATATAAACATATAAATATATATAAACATATATATAAACATATACACACATAAGCATATAGCTTTAAAACATATTTATTTATAAACATATGTTTATATATATACACCTATAAACATATATACACATACCTTATATATATATACACACAACGTTAAAACATAAACGTATTCAAACGCAGATACACATATATATATGCACATATATAAACATAAAAACATACATATACATATATATACACACATAATGTTAAAACTGGATGATCGTGCGGTATTCGCATGCCGTACGGTATCCAAGCGGACTGCAAGCGGGCTGCACGTGCCCAAGTGAACTGTGCACCTTAAGCATACGGTGTTCGCGCACTAACCCAAACCAGAAACTCATCCCAACATTAAAATTTAAAACCGGGACTCACACGCCCTTAGGAAAAAACACCCAACGCGATGTGAAATAAAATAAATAAAATGACTAAAAAAACTGGTGTGACAATTCTCCCCACCACAAACACTTTCTGCCCCTAGAAAGTCACCAAGCCAATAGTTATCATAACTCGAGTCTATGCACAGGAAAAAACAGAAGAAACTGAAAGGCTCGGGGTGACCGTTACCAACACAAGTCACACCCAACCAACTCGAGTACAAACGTTGTCCGAGGTTGAGGGGAGAACACGGGATGGTTCTCCGCACCACAGAAATTTACTAACATAGAGACCTTGAAACTTGAACACACCACCCCTGAGGGGGGGGGGCAACATGGGACTCCCAAATTGAACGCAGTTAATTTCTCCACATAGTCCAAACAACACCTAGAGACATAAATAAGAAGCTTTCTACGAAACGACCCAACAGCTCGAGGATAAGGAATTGACTCAGCTCCTCCCACACCGACCGAACAAACTCCTCACCGCAACCAGAGACTAGGGAATTCCTAGCCCGAACTCACCAAGGTCCTCGAAAAACCGCACGTGAATTTCAAGAAACCAAACATCCCCCTAAAGAACACAATTGAGACCCAACTCAAAATTAGAATGACTCGTTCATTCGCAGTCCCAACATCCTTCAAGGAAATCCGAACGATTTGAGAACACACTGAGAACAGATAAGACTACTTAGACTACTGTAGAACAAGTTCTTCCTGCGACCGCAACAAAGGTGATCTTACAACGATGACAAGAATAGAAAAAGGAATCTTTGGATACTTTTCTTCAAAAATCTTTAAACAGAATCCGAAGAGAGGTTCTCCACACCCTCGGCAACTCCTGACAGTGTGCGAGCTTCACCCCGAGACCTATGGCTGGGGCCCTGATAGGTGAAGCATCTCCTGCCTCACAGTTAGGCATTTTCATCTCCTGGTCTCTAACTCCTTCACGAGTGATGCTTCTTCCAGAACTCTCCCAGGTGGGTTGAACAGCCGCACGGTAGCAAGGCTTCGAAGGGATGTGGAAAGGTGACTTAGAATGTCTGGATATGCCATACTAGTGGCACACAAGAGAGCGGTCCGACGAACTATGAGTCGGTACCGACAAGGATGGTTTCTTGGAGATAGTTTCCACTGGCCCACACTCCTTGCCAGGTGGGGAACCTTCGCGGAAGTCGACCACCATTAATCAAACCCAAAACTCCAACGACGATGAGACATCTCATCTTCACTGGTCTAAAACTGAACCCTCAAATAAACCTGAGACGGTACGAACCATAACAACCTTGGGAGTTCCCAAAAACCTAAAGACCCACTCCAATTCCACAACCAAACAACTACCCCTCACAAACATTGATTTCTTTGATCGATAAGAAATATGCAAAAGAACTAAAAACTAGGCATGACTCATTAGCAACCTTAGGGACCTTTCTGGGCGACATACTCATGACAACATGTGAAACATCATTGAAACCGGTATCAAGACAAAACTCAGTCAAGGCAATGACACAAGCCAAGGTCAAAAGGCCCGTAAGCCAAAAATATACAAACACATTCATAAATCACTTTCCAAAACCATCATTTCTTTAAAATATTAAAACCCGCCTATGGAACCTTATGAACTGTCACATGTGCGTTTATTCAATCTCGCTCACATCATCTGCAAACAAGTGCCCCCTAATCACTCTCCGTACATACCCACACACATGTGACCCTCCATAAGGAGTGCCATGGTTCAAACAATTCATTCCGTACCAAATCCAAACACATATCATATTGTTCCAAACCAAAACACTTTTTCTTTAAAAACCCACTTTACTAATTTCAAAAACAATTTGGAAGAAACCCATTTTTTTCATTTGAAATCACTTTCATTTTCAACACACACACACACAGACCGAGTTTGAAACAAAATACAACCAACTATAAACCATCGGAATTAGGGGATAGTGTTTGTACTTAACTCGGCGACATGGTGGTGAGCCATGCCCCAAGTAAGACATAAAACTAAGAGGACCTCAAACCAGGCTCTTGGACTCCACGTGGGTCACCACCCCACATGAGGCCGCAATGTGAACCAATTCGCTCCCATTTTTCATCCCTCAATCCAAAATAACCAAAAACAAAAGACTCAAATCCCGGACTAACCCTGGTAACTCAGGTCTCGTCATGAGTGGTGGTGATCAGGCACTGTCCCGTAACCTACCTCCTAAGCCCCAATAATCCTAATCTCCTTCTACCATACATCCCAAATAACAAGATCCTCCTTTGATACCATTTTGTCACAAACCAGCCCGAGTCGACCCTGAGCCGGTCACCCGAGCCGGTCCGCGACAAGTCCCGAGGGGCATTCTCGATCCCCCCAGGATGAGAACTAGTGTCGAGCATCAAATTTAAAACATTGGGAACGATTTGGCCCAAAAATATAAATAAGTATATAAGAATAAACATAAAAAAAGCACAAAACTCTAGCAGCAGAAAGAAAAGAAACCGAACAAGAGACGTACCTCCTTGTGACCCTTCGGCCACCTCCCAACCACGACCAACATTTCTCCAAAAATGAGCAACTCAGCCAGGAAAACATGAATGAGGGAAACCTGCAACTGAAAAGATAAAAAATAGGCGTGAGCATTAAAAATGCTCCGTAGGGATGCCAATGTAAACCACAGAATCCAACCAAAACCACTTTCCAGAAACAATCCCAAAACTCTAGTTTGCACATACAAAGATAGAAAATAGGGTTTTCATATTTTAAAATGAAAAAAAACATCCCGCTTTACCATCTCAAAAACCAATGCACGCCATAACCCGTTTTCCCCAAAACAATACTTTTTTTTGAAAACCGATATTTAAAATTCATGTTTATCACATTTTTGCAAAAGAAAGACATGTAATAAATAAATGCTGGAAAAAAAGTGCAAGTAAAAGTAAACAAGAAGACATAAGCAATAACCATGGGTGATCCTAAACATCCCTATAAAACCCCTGGACATACTCGGGTTCAGACTACCTGCCGGCATGGTACTCCACAGTCAATAACCAACTGGCCGCCATAACATCCAACCAGTGGCATTGCCCACAAGGCCTACCTACCTAGGGGGGACTAACCCGTCTAATCGGGGTTAGCCAGCAACCATCACTCTATTCTCTAAAAGATTCCCAGGAACCCATGATGGTTTTAATAATACTGTGTAAGTGGGAGGCCCTCGCACGCGTGACTCATCTCAACGCACTTGCCAACCCCTTACACGGACACCACTACACGACAATCCTTGAAGGGAAGTCCCCCTTTAGAGATGCCCTACAAATATGTATATACAAAAAAATTTCACATTCAACAAAGTGCCAACAGCGCCTTCACAGCATGCGCAGTTTCAAAACATTTCGTAAACGAGTTAAGTTGTCAATCGGGCACACACATTTTTTCCCAAGAGTCAGTGCAATCACATACTTCTCAAAGAGTCAACATAAATATTACAATTGAGTTGGAAGAGCCAGATGGGCCTTTAAGCAAAACGACCATCTAACAAACACTAAAAGCCAACCGGGCCAGCTTCTTTCAATTCCCTATAAAACAACACATTATTTTATCTGAAACCTAGTTTTAAGAAGACATAGCTTTAATGTGTCATCTTCATTTGGAGGCACATCCATGTGAGCACCTAGTGCTCCCATGGATGTGCCAACATCCAATGGCACATTTACTTTTTAGAAGAATCGCCTTAAAAACTATTTTTCATAAAACACTTTAGCATTGAAACCAAACTCAAATTCTTTCACAACACTTTATAAAAACAAATGCATCTTTCAAACCAACCACCATTTCCAAATCTTTTCTAAAACAACTACTGGTTCGTCTTTTTGTTAAACAAACACACCAAAGCAATTTTTTTACATTTCCAAAACACAATCACTATCAATTGCAACCAAACACATCATAATGAAATTGATTTAACATTACCAAGAACCTATGCATTTTATATAAACAAACATCAAAAGCCACTTTCAAAAATTTAAAACAGCAAAATAAATAAGCCATATGCTTTTCATAAATACGATAGATATGCAACGATATAAAATAATTGATTGAAGATATTAAAGTGCTCAAGGTTTGAATCTAAAAGGGAAATTGTTGGAAACACCTACCTCAAACAAAGGTCACGTCAAGCTTTCTAACTCAAGCAGAAGCTTGCTCACACGCACACACTTCCATATATATATATATATATCCTTAAATTGATGCATGTGTTCCCCGCGCCATGAGGGAACACGCACACAGAAGATATATATATCTATAAATATTCATACCTGGGAATATGCATGCACACCTTCGAAACCAACCGCAACTCCCTTCGATGGGTCCTCGAGACTCAGAACACCAGAAAACACTAAAATAAAATTAATCCAAACAAAGGAATCAAGATACGATTCTAAAACCAACTCTATAGAAATCACTAGGATCACAAGTAACACTCAAATCACAACTGCACCGTTTTTATAAAACAACACTGAAGGAAATGTCCTCAAAATAACATCAATTTTCATTAACATAAACATAATTTAACAGTCACACCAAAGACTAAATTTAACCAATTACACAAAAGCCAAAACATAAAAAAAACAATACAAGGATACCATAATGACTTGGATTACATTTCAAAAATTAACAAAGAAAGATTTTTCACTTAAACAATCATAACACCGTAAATGCATGCTGATATAAACCATGAACCGACTCTAGACCATATAAAGACCTCAAGGGTCTGTAACTAAATTCACATTTAAATTCGTGTAAAAATATATAACAAAGTATTAATATATCCTTACCCAAATATCGGTGTGGGGAAACGAGACCGCGCCCGAGAAAAGTGGAGGTGCTGCGAAGAGGGTCGGGTCGCGCCGGAACCAGGCAGAGGCGTGCGCAAGGGTTCGAGACGCGCCGGAACAAGGCGGAGGCACGCACAAGGGTTAGTGTTGGTGGAAAAAGGGTGCGCAAGGGATGTTTGAGGAAGCGGTCGCCGGAAACGGCAGCGGCCGGTAGCAGGGATGTCATCGGAAGGGAGGGATGCTGGCGGAGGAGCGGGGGAAGGGAGATCCGTCGTAGGGGTAGGGGTGCGAAGGCGCGGCAGAAGGCCGGAACGCCGAGAGGAGGCTGGGAACTGTGGCTGGGCGCGGAGAAGGGGAAGCAGGGGCCAGGAGGGCCGGCGAGCGCGGCGATTGCTGGAGGGGGGGTGGCCGGAGGCATCGCGGCAGGGGGGATAGGGTGTCGGATGGGGGTATCGGCGTATGGCACAGGGAGAGGAGATTTCGGCCGGGGGGGGGGGGGTTTCGCGGAAGACATGAGGAGAGGGGGGGTCAAGCTCCCCGCAGACAGGAGGAGTGGGGGGGGGTCGGGCTCGCATGGTGGAGAAAGGGGGGAGAAAGAGGGTGGTCGGGTAGTTAGGGTTCTTCTTTTTTTATAATTATAAAAAAAAAATAAACATATACACATAAATAAATATATATAAACACGTATATATACCAACTTATATAAACATAAATACATCTATACATATATATTTATAAACATATATATAACATATATAAACATATAAACCTATATAAACCTATATATAACATATATAAACATATAAATATATATAAACATATACACACATAAGCATATAACATTAAAACATATTAATTTATAAACATATGTGTATATATATACACCTATAAACATATATACACATACCTTATATATATATATACACACAAAGTTAGAACATAAATGTATACAAATGCAGATACACATATATATGCACATATATAAACATACAAACATATATATACATATATATACACACATAATGTTAAAACTGGATGATCGTGCGGTATTCGCACACCATATGGTATCCAAGCGGACTGCAAGCGGGCTGCATGTGCCCAAGAAAACTGCGCATCTTAAGCGTACGGTGTTCGCGCACTAACCCAAACCATAAACTCATCCCAACATTAAAAATTTAAACCGGGACTCACCCGCCCTTAGGAAAAAACACCCGACGCCAAGTGAAATAAAATAAATAAAATGACTAAAAAAACTGGTGTGACACTGCCCCTATGAAAAAGAGTTTATTACTGTAAAAATATTGGTTGAACAGGAAGTTGATGAGAAATATTAACTAACGGTTATCATTCCTAACTTCTGTTTAATGTATTCAAATCTATTGGAGGGTAATGATTTTGTGAAAATATTATCAAGTTGATCTTTCATTCTGATAAATTGAATAATGATATCTCTTTTTTGTGTGTGATCCCTATGAAAGTGATGCCTAATATCTATGTGCTTTGCATGAGAGTGATGTGCAGGATTTTAACTCATTGAAATTGAACTTGTATTATCACAAAAAATTTGTGTTTTGGTAAAACTCATACCGCAGTCAGTGAGTGTGTGTTGCATCCACAACACTTGAGCACAGCAACTTCCAGCTGCTACATATTCAGCTTCAGCAGTGAAAAGTGCTACTGAGTGTTGTTTCATTCAAGAACAAGAAACTAATGAATCTCCTAATAAATGACAAGTTCCAGATGTACTCTTTCTATCCATTCTACATCCCCCAAAGTCCGCATCCAAAAAACGTTTTAAAACAAAATCATTTATAGTGGTATAAAAGAGTCCTAAATACATGGTTCCCTTTATGTAGCAAAAAATTATTTTCACCATCTTTATGTGAGATTCCTTTGGATTGGATTGATATCTTTCACATAAGCATACTGAAAACATTAAGTTTGGATGACTAGCTGTCAAGTAAAGTAAACATTATATCATACCTCTGAAAGATGTTTGATCCTCTGGTTTCCCAGCATCATCAAGATCAAGTACGTTTGAGGTACCAATGGGAGTACTAATACTTTTAGTGTTGTCATATCTATAGTTTTAAGAAGATCTTTAATATACTTACGTTGGGATATATAGATTCCTTCTGGTTTTTGAGAGATTTGAAAACCAATGAAAAATGTTAACTCACCCATCATACTCATTTCAAACTCATATTTCCTTAGATTCGCAAAGGAATTAGTTAATAGTTGCTGAGTTGAACAAAATATAATGTCATCAACATATATTTGAACAATCAAAACATTTATCTTATCTTTCATTATAAAAAGGGTTGGATCTACATTTCCCATAACATAGTTATTTTGAAGCAAAAATCCTGTAAGTTTATCATACCAAGCTCTAGGTGATTGTTTAAGGCCATATAAAGTTTTGGTAAGTCTAGGAATGTGATAAATATGTTTTGTATCTTCAAATCTATGAGGTTTTTCAACAAAAACATCCTCTTGAACATAACCATTAAGGAAAGAACATTCCACATCAATTTGAAAAAGTTTGAAATTGAACAATGCTGCAAAGGCAGGTAAAATATGTATAGATTCAAGTCTAGTTACTAGAGCATAGGTTTCTTCATAGTCTATTCTTTCTTGTTGATTATAGCATTTAGAAAATAATCTACATTTATTCATAACAATGATTCCATTTTCATCACTCTTATTTCTAAAGACCCATTTTACTCCAATAACATAAGCTTACTTTGGACTTTAAACCAAGGTCCAGACTTTATTCCTTTAGAATTCATTTAGTTCATCTTGCATAATTTTAATCCAATCTTCAACACCTAAAGCTTCATCGGTGCTATTTGGCTCTAATTGGGAAAGGAATGCTAGATGTTCTACTTCATTTCTTAAGGAACTTCTTGTCTTTACAGGTTGATTCACATCAATAATGAAGCTATCACTAGGATTATTCTTTAGAAACAACTGATTTGGGTTTTGTAAAACATTCTCATCAACAAAGGGTAGGAAATATTCTGGGGTAAATGTTTCCAAAGGATCTTCCTGAACATTTTCCTTATCATAAGAATCTGCTATCAAAGTTTGATAGTCAGTTTTTTTAAAAACACATCCAAAGATGTAGGTTGGGGTTGTTTAAAAACAAAAGGATCGGTTTCATCAAATTTGACATGTACTGTCTCTTCAACAGTACAAGTGTTTTTATAGAAAACTCTATATGCCTTTGATGATGTGGAGTAGCCTAAGAAAATTTCTTCCTCAGATTTTGGTGTGAATTTATATAGATTATCTTTAGTATTCAGAATGAATACCTTGAAACCAAAAAACATCAAGTAGGAAAGTCTAGGTTTTCTACCAATCCATAACTCATAACGAGTTTTATTAAGAAAACGTCTAATCAAAACTCAATTTATAGTATAACAAGAAGTACTTACAGCTTCAGCGCAAAAATGATGGGCTATAGAATACTCACTCAACATGGTTCTAGTTATCTCTTGAAGAATTCTATTTCTTCTTTCAACAACACCATTATGTTGAGGTATTCTGGGTACTGAGAAGTTGTGAGTAATAACTTTCTTACTACAAAAAGATTCAAAATCAGAATTTTGAAATTCCCCACCATGATTACTATGAATATTTTTCAATGGAAGATTTTTCTCATTTTTATCTTGGGCTCTAAAATTTTTGAAATAAGAAAAATATTCAAACTTATTTTCTAGAAAATTGACCCACATAAATCTAGTGTAATCATCAACCAAGAAAAATACAAAGTACTTGCCTCCAATTCTTCTAGTTTTTATTGGGAAAAAATGATCCATATGCACTAGTTATAATGCATCAGTGGTTGAGACTTCACTGAAAGATTTAAAAATTGATTTATGTTTCGTACCATATTTACAAGGGTCAAAAACTTTTGAAAAATCAAATCTATGCTCCGGTAGATACATACTAATCTTTTCTTAGAATGTTTTCATAAGTTCCTCAGGTTACAGTGTCCTAACCTTCCATTCCATAAACAAGAATGATCTTCCATTGCACTAAGTCAAGGTAGATCATGGCTCCTAAGGTCTTCTAAGTTTAGTGTGTAAACATCCTCTTGCCTATGGGTAGAAAGAATGAACTCTTCTTTGGAATTGTGTACTAATCCCTTGTCATTCTTAAATTCACAAGGTAGCCTTCGTCACATAATTGACTTATGCTAATGAGGTTTTTCTTAAGACCCTTAACAAATAAAAAATTTGAAATCAAGGTTTTTTCAAGAGGAATGATGTTACCTATACCAATAATTTCTCCCTGAGCATTATCTCTGAAAGTTACATTTCCTCCTTTTGTCTTGATAATCTTTTCAAATTAGTTTTTGTTACCAGTCATATGCTGGGAACATCCACTATCTATGTACCATGTATTGTTGTTGGTACTCTCTATACTTTTCTAAAAACAAAAGAGTTAGACTTTAGGAATCCAAATATTCTTGGATCCAGAAATTTCAAAAAGAAAAATTTTAGGCACTCAGATCTTCTTAGAAAAAAAGGCTTTATGAAATCCTAAAGACTGGGTTTTGTTTAGAGAACAATTCTTTTCCCAATATCCACCACACTAACACTTAGTATAGAATCCAACAATTTGAGGAACAAAGTAATTTTTACAAAATGTTTGTTTAGAACCAGTATAACCAAAACTAGAACTATTCATTAGAGGTAATATTTGAGAATACATTTTATCAAAATTTTCCTTACCTAAGGTAAGGTTTTACAAACACTTCATCAAGGAAAATATTTCAAATTTGAGTTTGATAACCAAGTTCCTGTCTTTAAAAACATTTTATTTTGAACTAGATCTAGGCTCAAAAATACGTTTCCTAGAAATTATGTTTTTTAGATCGTTAGAAAGTTTATTCTTCTCAGAACGTACATCCTCAATATTTTTTGAAATACTTTCAAAATAAATATTTTTCTTATTTAGATCTTAAGAAAGATCTGATATTTCCTTACTAAGAATATTATTCCTAGAATTTAACTTATCAAGCTTTTTCATGAGTTTTGAATTCTCAATCTCAAGAAGTGTGGAAAACCTAGAAACTTCTTCATAGGAAGTTAAAATATTATCTTCATCAGAAGAAGATTCTTCATCTGAAGAGTTATAATATTTATCATTACTATAATTTTCATTTAAAGAAACATTGTTCAATGATTTAGCATTGTGTAAATTATCCATTAAATAATGATTGTTAATAGTTCTGGCTATTAAACCAAGATTCTTCTGTCTAGAAGATTCATAATCTGAAGATTCATCTGAAGAGTCTCCTCTACTGGCACTCTAGGTGTCATAAGATTTCAAGACTTTCTCAGCTTTATCCTTTTAATACTTCTTTCCTTTTCACTCAAAATGACTTTCCTTTCATTCTTTTCTCTTAAGAATAGGACAATCAGGTCTTATATGTCCATCTCTCTTGAATTCATGACAAGTAACTTCTGAATCATTCTTATCTTTCCTTACTTTTTCTTATATCTGGATTGATGGTTTTTCTATCCAGCTATATTTTTCATCCTACGAGAAAGATTTTCTAATTCATTTTCTAAGGATTCACTTCCACGAGATTTGGATTGGATAAAACCTTTCTTAGATTTGGATCTAGTAACTCTCCCAGGAGTCTTAGCTGTAATATGATTAGATGTTATAGTAAAAGAAACACTGCTATTTCCATTCTTCTTCTTTACATTATCAGCATCTCTCTTCATTCTAGTCTCATGCTGAAGATGAGTTCCAAACAAATCATCAAGAGTAATCGGATTAACCTTTCTGTTCTCATCTATAGTAGTCCTCTTGGATTCCCATTCATTCGTCATGATGTCTATGACCATATAAACAAGAGCTTCATCATCTAATCCTTTCTCACCAATGGATTGTAAACTATTCACGATAGACATGAATCTTTGTTGCACCTTACATATGGTTTCTCCATAAGGAAAGAAAAAACAATGATATTCAGTTTTAAGCATGGCTCTTCAAGTTTCAATTACTTTGGAAGTTCCAAAGTGAGTAACTTCAAGTTTCTTCCATATAGAATTTACTGCTTCACAAGATGAAATTTGGCTATATATGTTTCTAGTCATGGAACAAAGCAAAGTATTGCGTCCCTTATAATTCAGTTAATATTCATGCTTTTCTTGATTGGTAAAGGTACTAACTTCCTTATCAGGGATTTTATATCCTCTAGTAAGCATAAAAAAATTATCAACACCAGTATTGATAATTAAATTCTTCATGCGATCTCTCTAATATTCATAATCATTTCTATAAAAGATAGGTGGTATAGTTGGATTGAGATTTTCTATGGAACCAACATTGATTCCTGCCATCTTTAAGAAAACTATTTCCAGAAAAAACATGTTAATACAAAAAGTTCGTAAACAAGGAGAATATTTCTAAGCAAGCAAAATATGAATCTAGAGTATCTATAAGAAAAAATGAATCTGAACTGTATGAGTCCGAAAAACTGATTCTAGAAAATAAGAAGAATAATAATTCTCTTTTGAATCTAATCGTGAGATTAATTCAGAGGTCAACTGCTCTAGTACCAATTATAGGAACGAATATTTAAATATTTGATGTTCAAATACAAGAGGGGGTGAATTGTATACTTTAAAAATACCTAAAGAACCTGAACTTACAAAGTTTGGAGTCATATTTCATGAGAATTCAGAGTCAGAACTCATATGAGTTAGGAGTCTGGATTCAGAGAACTCAGAGTCAGAACTTAGAGAAGTTCGTAACCAGAATTCATATTCGGAATTCGAAGTCAGAACTCTGAAGAGTTCGTATCCAGAATTTGTAATCAGAATTCGAAGTCAGAACTCAGAAGTGTTCGTAACCATAATTTGTAATCAGAATTCAGAGTCAGAACTCAGAAGAGTTCATATCCAGAGTTCGTAATCAGAATTTGGAATCAGAACTCATAAGAGTTCGTATCCATAATTTGTAATCGGAATTCAGAGTTAGAACTCAGAAGAGTTTGTATCCAGAATTCATAATCAAAATTTAGAGTCAGAACTCAGATGACTTTGTATCTAGAATTCATAATCAGAATTTGGAGTCAAAACATAGAAGATTTTGTAACTAGAATTCGGATTCAGAATTCAGGGTCAGAACATAGAAGAGTTCGTAACTGTAATTCTGAGAATTCGGATCCTAAAATATAATGCTTCATATCTAGGTAATTATAGGATTCTGAGGTTTTGGTTTCAAATCGAATTTCACAATTAAAAAAATTATGATATGGACAACAAAACATAGTAAGGATAAATTTCCTTGGGGAAGGAAATTTTTCCTTAAATAAGTAAAACAAGGGTAAAAAGAATTTGCCTTGAGATAAGGTGTTTGTAATTTTCAAAGCAATCATGAATTTTAAAGTCATAAGGAAACCATATTGACTAAACTATCTCCCCCAAGTTATGAAGGAATGGAAAAGTCATATGGAAAACCTTATTGAATAAACACCCCTACCAAACCCTATACCTTTAACATAATTCAATATAACTAGAAACCTAAGGAATATTATAAATATAACTAAAAAACCATTGAAAAATGGGAATGAAATATAAAATATATTTCATATACAATTACACATAATAAAATTGTAAAGTGAATTTCAATATATTATATTAATATATCAGTGTATGATAGACTAGTGATAAAATGGGAATATACCTAATAGATGAACCTACTCAATGAATTATCTCTAACAAAAAGTTCCCCTCAAGAACCACTAAGAAGAAACTCTTTGAGTACCAAATCAACCAAATTCCTCTCTAAACTATGTGTAGAGCCCTGGGATAGATTAACCACTGATAGGGAGGGTGAACAATGGTTTACTTTTTAAAAATTATTTATTTTGAATTAAAACTCTTAAACATGAAAAGTTGTCAATCTATACAGTGATATCTCATAGTATCACTTCATATGAATAAATAATAAGATAGATAATAACTCATTGTACATATAAGGTTATGAATAAATACATACTCCTTTACATGTTGATTATTCCAGCCCAACATGGATTATTTACAAAAAATAATTGAAATTATATATTAAGGGAAAATGGAGTGAATACAATTGATTTCAGTTCCAACTTAATGATTTTTTACTTTAACTCCAACTGAGAGACTCATTTTTCTCTTGGATCCTACTAGAAGACTTCAATTGCTCCTGACACCAACTATAAGACATCATCTTTAATGAATAATTGATACACTATAGGATGATATTTTATCTTCATCCATTAGATTTGTAAATATGACTTTCTCATGTCCCTGCATAGGAAATTTAGAATTACAAGTCTAGATACTCCTTCAAGATTTTCGGTAGTCGGGATTCTTCTCAATCATTGAATTCTTAGTCTCACAAGTTACTTCTTATTCAAAGGAATCCTTTCCCACAATTATTTCTCTCTAATATACAAAAATATATTAAGATCTCAAAGGATTTTGTTATATCATACCATTTATTCATCACCTACATGCACATATTTATTCACAAAAAAAATATTGTGCATGTTGTATCAATTAATTACATGATTTAGATTCTCTATTTAAATTATCATTTAAATTTGTTTATAAATAAGAACATTTATTTTTTCCTTCTTAAAAAATAAATACCAAAAGGATGTGGATATTATATCACACATATAAATACCCATCAAATTTGGGTATTTTTTTCTTCTATAGAGCACTCAATCCAACATCATGGAGTGCATATCAAATACATGAGGAATTGGGGTATTTACTATTACCCCATGCTAAAATCAAAATTATCCATCAGATACCCATGGGTTTGGGTATTAGTTTCTTCTTCTCAATTTGATTAGTGATCACCCTCTACTCACCCTACACACATACACACATGCATGAGACTTATTTAAAATACCCATGGGTTTGGGACTTCATTATCCACTTCCCCTATAGCGACCTCGACCCCTGCATCCTAGAGCTGGTGCCTTAATTTATTAAATTGGCATGATCATAAGGAATCAAATACAAAAGGACCGATTATTGTATCATTTTTTTAAAATATGTTACATACATGATACTCATCTTAAATTGGAAATAATGAACATAATAAATAATAAAATATAATTCTCAACATCCCTGAAACTCATTTTAAGAATTTATCTTCAAAACATGGGAAAGGGAAAAAAATTGTACGAATCAGCTAGCCAGAAAGGGTAAGTTTATAGTGGAATTAATCATCAATAAATAACCATAATAGATATGGAAAGGTAAATAACTTAACAAAAATTCTATTTAATCAAATTGATAATTCATAATCAATATGGAAAGGTAAATAAATGAACACCCATTACATTTAATCAATAAACTCATAATAAAATGAATCCACAAATTTTTTTCATAATGAAAATACTCAAGATAATAAAAATAACAAAATTATTAAATGCATGTAATGATTAATTTTTGGGATTCCATATTCCCCAGATATAATTAACCTTGACAGCCACGATCTATTCTCAAGATAGTTTAAAACTGCTTTGATTTGTCCAACTGATTCGTCTCATGAGGAAACACATTCATAAAGGGGATATCATTATATAGGAACTACTCACGTATTCCACTCAAAATAATTCCTACTATATCAAATAATTTATTACAAAAATAAACAATTTTCTTTATCATCAAATATCTATATTTAATAAAAGATGTTGATTAATATAAATTTCCCTAACAAATCAAATGGAATTCAAAGTAAACATCGTATGTAAAAATGGAATAAAAATTAGGAACTAATAATATACATCATAAAATAACCTGGATATTTAGTGTATGTTAAGTTTACAATAATAAAAATATTTATAATAAAGTTATTTCTTCAAGATAAATTTAACAATCACAAATTAATGTGAGATTGTTCAATAACTTTTACCACTTGGTAATTTTAAATTTAAAATATCTTAGATGAAATAATTTAAATCGAGACATAATATAACCTGAATAAATAATTAATAATGATATTACATTCCAAAGGGATATTATATACACCACATAGAATTGAATTGGTGCATAATAACAGATAAGTCTCAATGCAATGTGAATTGAGATAAAATCCCTTACCTTATGCACCCTTTTGGTTGAACACTCTTTAATATAATTTATAATGGATTTAATCATGTTATTAACTTATAAAACAAACATATTATTATTTATAATATCATATATGATTCTTTTATAACATCTCATCACCCGTTTGTTAGTAATTTATCATTATTTTTATTGTTTTGTGTGTTAATTGCCTTGTTTTCTAGTATGTTTTCACATCTTATTATTTTTAAATATTATGTAGACCGTGATTTCATCATCTAAAAAATAAAATAATGATTTAAATATATTTGTTTCACTATATGTTTATTTATAGTAATCCATAACATTTACTGATGGGTGATGAAATGCACCTTTCATGGAGACAGTAGGTCATACGTATGCATGCATACTGCTTCCATTTTCTTGTTGTATTAAAAAAGGAAAATTAAATGATATATAAGTATATTATTATTAAATAATATTATTTCACTCATATATAAGGTATATTTTTATAAAACCCAACCTTAATACATTAATTTTAATGCATTTAATGAATCGCATAAATTTAAGGAGGCGGTATTCCATACATCCAAAAACGATGTTATCGTATTCCCATAAAATAGAAATCATGAAGGAATGTGTAATATAAGATTTATAAAAGAATAAATGAATCATATATACCATATATATAATTTGTAAAATATAAAAACATGATTATTCCAAACATTGAAAGGTTGTAATGGAAGAATGAACGACATCAGTTCAGGAGGCATTATCTTGTCGTACAAATGAATGATGGTTGTGTATCCCATTTGATGGAAGTGTGTAAATTTTTCGGTTGTAAACTAAAAATAAAAACATATTAGTATATTTAAGAAAATTAAGTTATTATATAATAAATATAAAATAATAATTTAGTTGGTTTAGAAAGAAATAAAACAAATGTTCTTGTTGAAGAATGTTGCATCTTCTTCTAATATCTCAATTTGTACAGCAAAGGAATTACATGGTTTTATTTCAGATAAAATTTAGGCCTATAATATCTGATTATGGATGTTAGTAGTTGGTTTTGGTAGGTTTTCATTGACTCAAATGCCTCTATATGTGTGGATATGTGGGGGATTGAGTGCCTTATTATAGTTGAGTAGAAGGAATTCTTATAAATACACAAATGTATTCACTATTAGAAGGTCTCACATACCTCATGTGCCTCCAAAATTGAAGAATAATGGATTTTAGGGAAACTATTTTCGATCCAAACCTCCAAAACTCAAAAATAAGTGAAATTTTATAATATTTTTCTGTAACTTCTATGTTTCCCCACTTTTACCATTTTGGTTTTTATTAAGGTAACTAGTTTTCTAACCAAAGAGTTTAATCATTTAGACTAAAATAAAATGATAATTGATATATAATTATAAAAAACTAATTAAAAATAATATATATCATTTATAAAATAAAAAATATAAGTCTTTCGGGAATTAATTTTAACACAATCATAATTAATTTTTGAAAACACTACTTAAACTGTCTTTACGCTAAGAGAGTATTTTACTATTTAATGGTCAATATAGTCATTATAATAAATTAATTAGTCCATGAGTGAGACATATTTTATATTTATTAACATCTAAAAATCCCTTAATATAATATAGTATTTTTAAAAACTTTAAGTAAGTTAATAAAATTTCTTTTATTATAAAATTGAATTAATATTAATTTTGGAGTAGTTAATTTAATTTGAATTTAAAAATATCACAAAAAATATTGAATTTAAATATATCCACGTAAATAAATTTTAAATGATATACTTATCTAAAAAATTATGTAACATAATGTATAACTCAATTTTCTTCACATTTAATATTTTTAGTATCATTTATCTTAGATAAATATTAACTAAATAGTTATTGTGTTGGCATTTCTAAAGCATTGAAAAATAATTATATAATATATAAAATAAATATATAGATAAACTATAATGATAATAATAACTTATTTATATTTATAAATTATATTTACAATCAAAAATATGATTTTTTTTCATATCCTAAGGCTTTATAAATGTTAAAGGTAAGGAAGGTTTTGTTTTTACATTTTTCATTACTTAACTTATTATATGGGTCCATTTCATTGATTATTATCCCAATAACACATATAATTATATAAAATATGGTATAGGGATTAAATATTGTCATAAAATGGCTATTGGACAAGTTTTTATGGAATTAGAGACCTTAATATTATAGTTTAGTCACTCGGTAAGATCTATTCTACCTTAATCATTGTAATTAATTTTAATTACTTTCACTAATATTTTTTGTAGGTGAATAATTTTACCATAATTGAAATTATAAAATATTATGATTCCAAAGATGGAATTTAGTTTTCCAAATTCAAATAATATAAGTGGCATAAATTATTATAAAATAAATCTAGCAGATGTGATGAAAAATAAAATTTTTAATGTAAAAATGTATAAAAGTTTACTAATATTTTAAATTTAAATTAAATATAAAATTTTTCCAATGACATAAATGAGATTAATATAGGTATAATTTTTCTAATTTTACTTTAATCCCAATTCAAAGTATAATTTAACAATATAAATAAGTTATAATAAAATTTTGTCTCCACTTAATATTCAATGTTTTTTACAATTTATCAAAAAATGAAACTTCTCATAAAAATAAATAAATTAACATAATATAATTATTATTTTCAAATTTAAAAAATTAATTTCATTTTATAATTAAAAAAATTATATAAGTGATATAATTTAGTTTTAAAATAAGTGTACTATTAAAAGGTGCAAAATTGCCTTCAGAAAAACATATATTTTTAAGTGTAAAATTTGATTTGTTTTTATCTTATACCTATAAAATAAGTGGGAATAATGTTAAAAAAATTATTGAATATATGTAATTTATATTTCATTACTATCATTGAATAATTTTATATAATATATGTTATTAAGAAAAAATTCCTTCGGTGCATAAAAACTATTTTTATGATAACACTTCCTTTATATTAAATATGTTTTTATATTCATTTATAATTAATTGGAAACCAATGAATTAAACCATATATTTTCATAATTTAGTTAATATTATACATAACCGCTAGTTTAATGGATATGAGATTGTTTTCATATTAAATAATAAAATTAAATGTATATTTTTGTTTAGTAAAACATAGTCTTGTGTGTAACGCAAGCTATAAAAGATGGTCATTATTGCGTGTAACTCATGATGACTAACTATTGAGTGCATTTAAATCTATTAAATATATTTTATTTATTTAAAATAGTTACAATTTCATAATATTTTTAGGTCTTTATATTCCTTTTTATGCATCGTGTTGTGTGTCTTACATGTTATCAAATAAAATGTTCTTACTTTTGAATTTCAAGGTGTTATAGTCTCACCACCAAAATTAAATTCAATCCTCACAATTTATAAATGATATATCTATTTCTAGGATTGAAATTTGTAAATAAAATTTTTTAAAAACCCACATCAAAAAACTGTTAATAATATATCCTCTTAATAAGAGAGAAACAAAAGTATGAAAGTCATATAGAATAATGCATAACAAGAGTTCTGATTAGGATAACATTGGTGGGAAATGAAAACATGGACATGTGAAAGAAAACTAAAACTCAATTACTGAGGGAGATAGATGGAGAATATGATTATCAGAAAGTTAATTGCCACAAATCCATAAACCATAGGTGTGAAAAAGGTTATTTATATCATCAAAAATGATAGTAATATGACAAAATTTTTGTTTCAATACCCTTTTTCTTATATTTGATGAATTATTTTGATCTGTAATAATATAATGAAATGTGATTAATTTATATATTTATATTTAGTAAACACAATATTCTCCTTATTTTCATTGAACTATTTCTACCTCATCTATTAGTATACGCTCCATGACATGGTGATGTAATACATAAATCTCAAAAACATTGTCTAAAGATCAACTTAAACCATTTCAAAAATGGTTAGTTATTCAAAAATATTATGATCCAACACTTTAGAATCATTTCCAATAATTTTAATAGTATCTAATTTACTTTATGCATATCAATCATCTATTTATCGAATACTATTTTCTCAACATCAAGAATATATTAAAGAATATCTTTCTCTCAACCATGTATTTTCCAAAACATTTATCTTACTACTGAATCACTTTTCGTAGTTCCATTCAACATTTTCTCTCAAATAATTAATGAAATAGTACTATAGTATAATCCTTATATATTTAATAATTCTTATAACATGTATATCATTGATAAAATTATCAAATGATACAATTATTGAATCTAAACACATACATATTTATCATCCATCTTCATCTTTGGTTATATCAGAAGCATAACTCTTATATATTTTCCTCTTTAAGGTTATATTATTCTGAGACCTGAAACATTGATTTTTGTAGTGTTATATCTCCCTGTAGTTGAATCATTATACATTTTAAACATCTTTCTTACCCTTTAAATCACAAGTATAGTGGTCTTTCTCTCCACACTTGTAAAAAACTTCCATTCATTTTAATAAAGTATCACGGTGTTTCTTTCCAAAATCATCCCAAGTAGGAAAATACTTATTTCTCTTATTTTCACTATCCATATTTTATCCAAATTTCCTTCTATTCTCATTCCTCCTTCAAGATATATAATACTTATATAATTCATTACCTATCTTGTTATCAAATGATATCATTTCCTCATATGATGAGAATTATGAGGATACTATTTATTTTCGAAATACTAGCTTAAAACCATAAATATAGGATCCTTAACACTCATTAGATCATGGGAATTAGTGATATTCACATTCCTTATTCTAGTAACCATTTCTATATGATTAAATACACTAGATTAGATTCTGTCATTAGGAAACATAATTTATAATCCCAAAACTAGTGAAATACATAATATAAATTGAAAAATATAAGTGTATATAATCTCTTTATCATAAACATGGTTATTTGGGGATTTTATTATATAAATATACTCAATGTATACCTTAATTTTGTTTTACATAATCTATATTTTTCTAAATCTAGTTTCCATGTTATCTACTAAACTTAATTTGATGCCAACTGTAGTGACCAAGACACCAGCAACCCAGAGTCGGTTCCTTAATTTATTACATTATCATGATTATAAAGAATAAAATCCTTAAGTACATATCAATTTATTAGTTTTTGAAACCATATTATATAAATGAAACTCACTTTAAATTATCAATAAAAACATAATACATAACAAAATAAAATTCTTATCATCCTTAAAACTCATTCCAATAATTCATCTTCATACTCTAGGGAAAGGAAAAAAAATAAGGGTGATATCATATTCTCAGTAAGGGTAAGCATATAGTGGAATTAATCATGAATCAATCAGAATAATCACTTTTAAGTTGTTAACAACTGAACACACTTTCCATTCAAAAAATTACATAAGGATCAATAAATATAGAAAGGTAAATAACTAAAGACAGATGCCATTTAATTAATAAAAATATAATGAAATGAATCCATAGATTTTTTACATAGTTAAAATCCTTTGGATAATAATAATAATAACTAAATTATGAATGTATTAAATTATTGTTTTGTTGGACTCTATGTTTCGAACGTACAAGTAACCATTACCGTCAAGATATATTCTCAATACATTTTAAAACAACTCTGATTTAGCTAACTATTTAATCTCATAAGAATACTAATTCATAAAGGGGATATCATTATTTGGGCCCCATCTAGGTCTTTAGGTCCAAATAATTCTGCATATATCAAATAAAAAATTTTATTAACAAATAATTTTATTTATCATCAAATATCTGTATTGAATAAAATATATGAATTTATCAAAATTTCCCCACATAAATAAATAATTTTCAAAGTAAACATCGTATGTATAAAAGAATAAATTTTTGGAAATAATCATATACATCATAAAATAATATGGATATTTAAAATATGTTTAATTTAAATTAAAAATAATTATAATAAAGTGAATGATTCAAGATATAGTTAACAATCAAAAAATAAAGTGAGGTTGTTCAACAACATTTAACACTTGGTAATTTTTGAGGAAAACACCTTGGATGAAATAATTTAAATTGAATCTTCAAATACCATTCATAAAGAATGAAACATGATATCACATTTCTAGGTTATAGTATATACACCACATATATGTGAATTGGTGCATAATAACAAATAATTATAAATGGAATGTAAATTGAGATGAAATCTCTTTCCATATGCTCTATTTCGTTTGAACTCTCTCTAACCTAATTTATAAAAGCTTTAATCACATTAATAACTTATTAAATAATCCCATTAAAATTCATAATATCTTATATGATAATTTTATAACATGTCACCACCTTTTTTTAAATATTCATTCGTTGTTTTCATTGATTTGGGTGTCAATTGCCTTGTTTTTTTGTATGTTTTGACTTGTTATTCGTTGTTCCTCTAGATTAGATCATGATTTCATCTTCCCTAGAATATAAAAAATGATTCAAATATCATATAAATTCATTTTATTTATTAATATTAATCCCTAAAATTTACTTATAGGTGATGAAATTCACCGTTGATAGAGATGGTAGGTTATATGTACGCCTAAAGAATGGTTCCATCTTCTTGTTGTATTAAAATAAATAATAGTAAAGGATATATATTTATATTGTTATTAAAATATGTAATTTATTTCATATAAATAATATTTCTTTATTAAACCCTTCATTAATAATTTCCATGTATATTATTTACCGAATGACATCGATTTGGGGACGTGGTAGTCCACACTTCCACAAATGATGTGATAGTATTCCCAAAACTGGAAATAATGGATTTATGTATTATATAAGAATTTATTAAGAAAAAAGACATCATAAATAATATATATATCATTTATAACCTATAAATACATCATTATTCTCAAACATAAATTGTGGTTATGAAATAACAAACAACATCAGTTCGCAAAGCGGTAGTCCGCTGTACACACAAATGACAATTTTGTATCCCATTTGGAGGAAGTGTGTGATGTTTTAGGTAGTAAATTTAAAATAAAAACATATAAATATATTTAATATACTTAGTTTATTATATAAAAATTATATAATAAGAACATTAGGGGTGGAGAAAGAAATAAAACAAAATTGCTCGTTGAAGAACATCACCTCTTCTTCAGGAAAATCCTTTTAGTTTTCACCAAATGAATTCCTTGATTTGATTTATTCCTAAAGTGAGGATTATATGATTAGATTATGTATTTTTAGATTTAAATTTGGTAGGTTAGTGATGAGACAAATGGCTTGATATGTGTGGAGCAGTGGGGGGGTCATGTCCTTTTTTAGTTGAGGATTGAAATTATAGTAAATACTCAAAAGTATTCACTATTGGAACGTATCCCTTACCTAATGTTCCTGAAAAAATAAAAAATATTGGATTTTAGGGATATTTTTAGGGTATAAACCAGTAAAACACAAAAATAACTTAATTTTTATAATTTTTCTCCTTAACACTTAAGTTTCCCCACTTTTACCATTTTGGTTTTTATTAAGGAAACTAGTTTTCTTACCTGAGTATTTTATCCCTTTAGACTTAAATAAAAAACTCCTTGATATAATATTTTGAACCAATAATTAAAAATAGAATACATTATTTAAAAAATAAAACTAATAGGTGTTTTGGAAATAAATTTTAACACAGGTGAAAGTAATGTGCAAAAACACTATTTAAACCAACACCACAATAATAGTGTATTTTACTATTTAATGGTCAATAAATTTATTATAATATAATAATTGTTCCATGAATTGGAAATATTTTATATATATTAAAATTAAAATATTTGTTTTATAGAATATAGTATTTTTAGAAGTGTTAAATCAGTTAATAAACTATCATTTATTGTAAAATAGAATTAATGCAAATTTTGAAATTCTTAATTTAATTTGAATTTAAAAATATTTATACAATAATTGAATTAAAATATATTAACTTATCAATTATTTAACATTATATATTCGTCTAAAAAATTATTGTATCATAATAATTCACTCTATTTTCTTCAGTTTTAATATTTTTAGTATTATTTTTCTTACATAATTATTAAATAAATTGTTATTGTGTTGGCATTTTAAACGATTTTAAAAATAATTATATCATCTATAAATATTGAAAATATATTATATGATAAAAATAAGTAATTTATATTTATACAGGATATTTATAATTGAAAATATGATGTTTTATCCATATCTTAAGGATTTATAAATGTCAAAGGTAAGGAAGGTTCCATTTTTATATTTTTCCTTATATAACTTATTATATATGTCACTTTCATTGAATAGCATCCAAATAACACATAAAATTATATAAAAGACGTAATATGATTTAAATATTTCCATACAATGGGTTTTTTAAGGTTTCTAGGTTATTTGGAACCTTAAGTATAATGTTCAGTCCCTTGGTAAGCTCAATTTTACCAAAATCATTGTAATTAATTTTAATTGTTTTCAGTAATATTTTTTGTAAAAATATAATTTTACCTTACTATACATTAATGATTATTATGATTCCAAATATGGAATCAATTTTTTGTAATTAAAAAACTAAAGTGGTAGAAATTAATTTAAAATTAATCCTGTGGATGGGACGAGAAAGCAGATTTTTAATGTAAAAATGTTCAAAGGTTTACACTGTTTTTATAACAAAATTAAATATAAAAATTAACTTAAAAGCATAAATTGTACTAATATATTTATAATTTATCAAATTTTACTTTAAAATAAAAATTCATTTTAAAATTAAAATTCAGTATTTTTCACTATTCAAGAAAAATGACACTTCTAAAAAAATACCAAAAATTAATCCTAAGATAATTTTGACCTCAAGATTTAAAAAATGAATTTTTTTTTCCGATAAAATTATAAAGTTTTCATGATTTATTTTTTAAATAAGTTCTCTCTTAAAAGGAAGCAAAATTTCCTTTAAGAAACTATAGCTTTTTAGGTGTAAAATATGATTTTTTCTTATGTGATACCTATAAAATATATAGGATGAATGTGAATAATATTGGAATTTATAATATATATATATATATATTTCATTAATATCATTCAATACTCATAATTAAAATATTTTATTAAGACAAAACGCCATCAGTGTATAAAAAAGTTTTTTATAAAAATATTTCATTTATATTCAATTGGTTTTTATATTCATATCTAATTAATTGTTTACCAATAAATACAACCACATATATTCATAAGTTCTTTTAATCTTATTTATAACTTCTAGTTTATCTTCTATGAGATAATTTTCATATTATATAATTATAGTAACAGTATATTGTTGTTTAGTAAAACAGGATCTTTCATGTAATGAAAGCTATTGAAGAAGGTTGTTGTTGTATGTAATTCAAACTAAGTATTGTGTTCCTTTAAATCTATAGAATATATTGAATTTATTTAAAATAGTAAATATGACTTAATTTTTGGTACTTTATATTAATTTATATGCTTGGAATTTCATATCATAAAATTTATCAAATACAATGTTATTACATTATAATTTTAGGGTGTTATATCCTTCACATGGTATAAAAAATACCACATATCAAATAATAACCAAAAATACTGGGTATTTATTATTCAAAAGGAATATTCATATGTCTAAATTCTTCTGATTCTCCATATGGTATTTTCCCAATTTGAATACCCACACCATAACTCATTTTAAAATCACTTGAAGGATTCAAGGTCACTATTTATTCCTGTAACATTTTACCACATGCTTACTTTCATTTTTAATTTCATCTTCTTGCATGAATGTGTAACTTCATGCATTTCAAATTATTTCGGAAAACCCTCGTCATTTATCATCTTTTTATTCATCTTAAGAACACGTATTCATCAAAGGGAGAATCATGTCTTCAGTTCCTTCTAATTATGCATGTCCATGCATGAATGCTATGTGCAATAAATGCCTCAGATTTTCATGGATCCTAGTATATAATTGTGAAATTTCTTAATGTTGAAGAGGACTCAGCTTGATCGTATAGGATTCATCAATATTTGATAACAGAGTCTCCACCAAATCATAAACCAATAATAGAGTAAGATAAGGTTTGATTTCAAACATGGGTGGTGCAGGATCTATTGGAGGGCTCAGATCAGTACTATCATATGACTATTATTTTATCCATATGTTTTAATATGGGTGAATAGTAACACACATCAGTCATCCCACATAATAAATTTGGGAGGTTGAGGTGAAAATTGTTACCCAATGCCTCCCACTACTACTTTGAGATGGAAATGGAGGGTCCTCACCCATACACCCTTCATACACCACATGGGCTTTGGCCTGCTGGCATAATCAGGCTACCTCTATGGGACTTATACATGGGAAAATCTACATTGGATCTTCTAGGTGTGAAATACTATGAGATTTATATAAATTCCTTACCTCCTAAATATTTATTAGGATATCTCGAGTTGAGATCCCATGGGTGTGGTGGACCTCAATGTTCCACCAATGCCTTTTAATATCTTGGTTAAGAATTATAGGAATGTTTGGACACATTTTAAATATGATGCCTACTTAGAAAAATTCTAAGTATCAAATATCTATTCAACTTCTCAAATAAACTTCATTAAAGATATATAAATATCTATTCCATTTTACATGTCATCTTATTCACATCCCCCTGAAATAAAACCAATTATGTGGTCATCTTCAATATATTCCTCATCTTATATTAAACAAAATTTCATTAATGAAATAGGTATTTAAAACATAATATCACATCAAAAATCATGACAGTAAACATGGATAATTCCTCAAACAGGAAATCTAATTCCATTGAGTGAATCCATAACAATTATCCAATAATTATTTCATCATCCATGGAACACCAAAAACAAATTTGTGCACTATTTAAAAAAATGATACATCGGTCCTAAAAATATTCCCCATTGTATTTATTTCAATATATTCTCACATATATAAATTCAATAGGTGTGCTTAAAATATTCCCCCCATTTTATAATAAAATTCAAATGATAAGTGGGATTTTTATAGACTTATATTTCTTATAAAAACATGTTCTTCTCCATTATATGATAATTGATTGGTCACTTCTATAAGATGGGTCATTTCACATTGTTCTCATAGAAAGTTTGCTTTAGTTAATCAACTCTATGTATATATGGGATAAACCGATGTATAAGAAATAAAATATATAAACAAGGTTGTCCATGATTTCCACAAATAACTATGAATCTGAAATATTACTCAAAAAGTATCAATTATCATTTTAGAGGATAAAAGAAATCATATTTATGATTTAAATGATAAATCATGCACATAATTAAACAGAAACAATAGAAAGTTAATGTGAAAAAGATATATTTCCCCCTTTGTTTCATCTTGACCTCAATGAATAACTCTGCCATAATTGATAAGATAATGAAATTAAGAATAATGGAGTAAAGTGTGGGTTGGAGGAGTGATCTTCAACACTGTTTTTTCAGCAAGAAAGAGCTCTTAGTAGGGGGAATGGAATCTCTATAGACTAATATCATTATACAAGGTTAAGCATGTGGGTAGTGAGGACTTTTCTATTTCTTTTATTGAAATATGATTACCTTTTGACACCTGGTTCCTTGTTTTCAAAGTATTATGAGTCCTATTTTTAAGTAATTTATTCCTTTTTCATCTAATGAGTTCCCTCTTATCCCATTCATCAAAATTGAATTCCTTTATTTTTTACTCTTTAATAGAATGGGGATTTACACTCAACCATTTAAAAAAAATAGAAGCCATTTTATTCCTGAATTAACATGTTATTACAAAATTCAAATGCCTTATTCCTATACATACAAAAACACCAAGAATAACTTATGAGAGTTATTTTCATTATTTTCAGTGTTGTCTATCTAGGTTTCACATATTGTTAACCATGATTATTTTGAGTGTAACTATCACTTGTTTGGAAACCTCATGTGGGAATATCACTTTAATAATCTTTTCTCATATACCCCTAATGTGGGGGGTTTATCAACACTTTTCATCATCCTTATTTTCCTCATGTTTAGTTTAAATCTTGTATGAGAACATGAAACCACATTAGTTCATAAGATGGTTTCTAAGTTGTGGAAAACCTTATTTTTTGAGGATATTACTATTCCATTAGAATATGATATCTTGTTTTTCTTAAAATCATGATTTTCAATTAATGTTTTGTAGAAACATATTTTTTTCATAAATATGGTAAGTTCTATCCAGTGTTGATTTTTTATTCTTCAATTTCACCTGATGTTCTAAAGAATTCATGTTGAGAGAGTTATCTCATCTTCAACAGATTGAATCTTTTCTTCAAAATCCTTCTTGATCTTATTTTCTTATTCTTCATAAATTTTTCTTTCTATTTGTAAATAATTATCATGTTCCTTTACTTTATTTTTTTCATCTTCAAATTGAGAATTGTTCATAACCACCAAAACATTTTTCATCTTTTCAAGAGCACAGAAAGCTTCTACAAATGAAATCTCAAATAAATATTTCCACAAACATTACCTTAATATTATTCAATCGTTTCATCGTATATTTCATTGAAAATGGAGAATATTTGAACTTTTACTATCAATTGTTTTGTGTGATTATTGTATATACAAACCTTTTTAACCAATTCCCCTTCCATAACATCAAATTCTTCAACCATCAATAATTTTTCATTCAAAAGATACTTGGAACCTCCAATAATTAAATTTACAACTACTCAATGAAGTTTCATAAATTTTCATTGAATTCATAAATATATTCACAAAGTGATACATCATAATCATATCTAGAATAGGGTTTCTCAGAATAATCATAAATGAATGAATTTTTACATGATGTACCATTCATATTACCTTCAATTATAGGTTTATTTCCATTTATAGAAAGATTATACATCAACATCAAATCTAGTATTTTCTTTCTAATTATATGAGTTTTATTAAAAATAATTTTTTCATTTAGCTCACTCATTTCCTAAAATCTACACTTTATAAATACCATCTTGTATCATTAGAGGTGTCCTTCCCAACGATGTTGTTTATAGAGATCGAGGATGTATTGACCACTAAGAGGGGGTAAATTAGTGGTTTTATATTTACAAATTCTTTATTGTGAATTCATCCTCTTGAACATGATAAAGTTCTTCATCAACATAGTGATATCTCTCAATTTTACTTCGTATGAAAAAATAATAAGAGATCTAATTACATATGATATATATAAGGTTCATCATAAATACATAATTATTTTCATGTTGGTTATTCCACAAAACAAGTATTTTTCACTGAAAAATAGTAAATTCAAATCATCACTATAAATGGAGTGAATACAATTTATTTTATACCCAATTGAAAGTATTTCTTCTCCATATCTAACTAAGAGAATACTTTTTCTCCTTCTTCTAGCCAGAAGACTTCAATATCTCCCAGAAATAACCGAAAGACTTCACCTTTATTGAAGGCTCGGTCTATTATAGGATGATCGATATTCCTCAATGAGCTTGTTGAGTCTGACTTTCCTATATACAACCTCAAGATCATCAAAATTATAGGCCTCAATAATCATTCAATATTTTGTGCATTATGGAATCCTTTTAATCTTTGAATACCCAGACACAAAATTTTTTCTTCTTCAAAAGAATCGTGGCCTCAAAAGTTTTCTCTCTTTAATACAATAATTTATTAGGATATAAATGGATATTGAAATTCAATACCATTTCTTCATCACCTACATGTATAAATTTATTCCCACATAATATTTTTCATGGAATCTCAATTAATTACAATATTTAAATTCAATATTTAAATACTTATTTAAATGTGTTTATAAATAAGAATATTTATTTTTTCTACATCATCTAATATGAATACCCAAATTATTTGGGAAATATACCACTCATATAAACACCCATGGAATGTGGGTATTTATTTCTTCATGAAACGAACTCAATCATTCTTCATGCATTTCATATCAAATACACAGGAGATTTGGGTTTTAACTATTTCATTATGCGGTGAGAAAACCGTATATCAAATTCTAATGGGGTTTCGTATTAGTTTCTTCTTCTCATGTTGCTAATTTATCACATGGGGCTCACCATACATTCATACATGCATGCATGTGACTTATTTAATATACTCATGGGTTTGTTTCTTTATTCTTCAGTCCCTTCATAGGGTATAACAAAAAAAAATACACAATGGATAAAGTCTTCTTTATTCAAGTGGCATATTCAAATGCCCAAAGTAATAGAATTATCTATATGGTGTTTTTCCAATTTTAATACCAATTAAATAACTCATTTTTAAAACACATGAAGGATTATAGGACACAATTTCATCCTACATCATTTTATTACATTATTCCTTTCCTTATCAATTCAGTCTACAAGCATGTAAGTGTATCTACATGTATGTCAATTAATTTTGGAGGACCCCCGTCATTTAATAACTTCTATTTTAATCCAGATAACTTTTATTTATCAATGGAATAATCACAGCTCAGGTTCTTTCTTTTTAGGTGTCTCTATGAATTAATATTGTGTACTACAAATGCCTTAGAATTTCCAATTTCATGGGAGATCATTATGGCCTTCATTAATGTGGAAGTGGTCATGGGAAGATATTTTTGGCTTCATCAATGGATGATAACCCTCTATCTAAAAAATATGCAACTGCTACTAGATGAATATGTGGAATTATTTTAAACTCACATGTCTTGGGATCCATAAGAAAACTTGGATCATCATGATCAAATGGTCGGTATTTTGTTCGAGTGTTTTAATATAGGAGTATGGTAACACACATTGGCCATCCCACACTATAAATTCATATGGTCATGTCTTGATTTATTACTAAATGCCTCCCACTACTTCTTCAATATGGAAATTTGTGATGAACACTCATATATCCTTCACACGCCTTATGGGATTTAGCCTTCTGGCACAACTAGGATACCTTAATGGCCTTATAAATGCAACCACCCACATGTGTTCCTATAGGTGTGCACTTCTATGAGCCTTATACATGATAATTCTCTCAGACATGTCATCATGTAAGATGTCCTAGGTAGACATTCCGTAGGCATGGTTTCCCTTCATGTTCTAAAAATTCCTTGGTTGATCTTGGGTAAGGATTCCATGTATGGTTGGACACATTTTTAATAAGATGACTACATAGAAATATTCTAAGTATCACAGGTTTCTCCTAATTCTCAAATAAGTATCATGTAAGATATATAAATATTTTTTATTTTTTATTGATTACTCTTAATATCCTAATGAAATAAAACATATTTCATGTTCATATTCAATTTCTTATTCCACTTGTAGTAAACAAAATTCTATCAATGACATGGATCTTTCGAACATCAAATCACATCCACAATCATCAGAGTTAAAGGGGATAATTTCAATAGAATAAAATTCAATTCCTTCAAGTGAATCCATAAAAATTATCCAATCATCATAACTATATCCTTATCACACAGAACACATATTGAAACATTGTTTGAAATAAATGAAACACTAATCCCATCACTATGAATCATCTGAAAGGACACAAATTTCATGGGCATGAAGCCTTATGTAGGTGTGAGTATAAAAATAACAAATTTTAAATTTTAAAAATATAATGTATGATACGAATAAAAGTCAGATCAAAATTAAATTCAAGGAAAATTCATAAAAAGGAAAATATATACTTTAAAGATTGAGATAACCAATGTCGTAAATAATTCCCAAATTATTAACTCAATTTTCAGTTAAATCTCAAAATAAAACGATGATATCCTCATATGATTTGAGTCCCATGGAACTAGAACTACCAATATTTCATAACATACATGTATGGTATCTAAATCATAATAGGGGACCCAAAAATCACACAGATAGGTATGTCTGTTGAGGGGGTACCGACATATATGGAGGTCCTACACCTCATTAAGAGAAATGAGTATTAGTCGAGGGAGATACTAAATCCCAAGATGGAGGATCCATTCACCATCAAATAGGTGGTAACTAGTTCCATCATTATTAGAGAGGAACTACACCTCATTTGGATGAAAGGGAATATTCTGTAATAGTGGGTTCTCTAGACCCAACTATACAGGGATTTTGATTACCATATCTTATATAATTGTCAGATATAAATGATGATTACTTACCATAATAGTCTATAATTTTCTTCATCCAAAATTGAAATGGTAATGTCCACAGATTAGTTATTATATCAAAAGGTTATATCATATCCCAGGCTATAATGAGAACCTCGAGAAACTATAACATTAATAATAATCAAATGTATTATGGTCTAGATATATCTTACTAACTAGACAAAATAGATCTTTGACTGTCAGGTTTTTGGCGATCATATGAATTGATAATTATTCTCATGAAGTTTTCACATGGTGATCTATAGTAGTGATATCATGAGGAATGACCCACCAATAGAAACTCCTTTCGTTTCGAGTGTCATTGGTTGTTCTTATCAATCAATAGGTATATTGGTCTCCTGACATGATATAATTACCAATGTGTTCCATTTGATCATGTATGTTGTTCCAAAGAAAAAACTATGATAATGAAATTGTGGAAAGATAGTTGTTTTTGTGTAATTGGTTGTATGGAATTAGTTGAATGTTCAAAAAAGTATTTATCCCTTCTAGGTTAAAGAACTTATATATATTGGGAAATTTTGATCAAGATGGTAGTACATTCATAACACCATGGGAATGGTATTCATGGGTAAGTCTATCCAGTTAGATCAAAAAATAATAAATCAAGAAAAGGATAATGATATGGGTGTGTATCCTTCTTTATGATATATTAAATACAAAGAGATTATATTACAATGCGTGTGTTCATAGGTTGGTTGTCGCTATTGTGATTATCCTTATCTATTTAGGGGCTGTTATGGGTTATTAGATACTGATATTGGTATTTGAATATTATTCACAACAATCAAGATTTGGGTCTAGAGGGTTACACACAATATCATATTCTGTAATCTTCCTTATTCACTAGAATAGGTTTATTAGACATGGTATGCCCCACCACTACAGCCTGGGTTTTTTTCAATGATATAAAATCACCGAATCAATAAATAAATTCCTATTATTCATGTTAAGAATAATTTTAATTGAATTTATTTATAAAATATATTTACATGTTTTAATTTAAATACATGAAAATATTATTTGAATGGAAATTAGTTTAAAATATTCAAGGTTCATTTAATAATTTTTGGAATGATGAGTCGAGTTAATGTCTTGGGAATTAACATGTAATATATTTATTATTTTACACAAATGTGATAATAATATAAATGTATTTTAGGAATCAGTGTGGTAGTCATAATATACTATTTATTTAGTGAGAAATAAATATTTTGGTATAGGGTGTTTATTCTAGATATTTAATATTTCACTATATATAGAAGAAGATATTTAGTTCTCATTGATAATTAAAAACCTCTCTCTCTCTCTTATTCCCTCTCCCACAATCTAGATAGAGGGGATTTATATCTAGGAGATAATATTGAGCTATCTCCCATTCATCTTAACCATAGAGATGTGGTGATCATCAGAGCATTGAAAACGTGATCATATCTCTGTGTTGGGACCAGGAATTTGACAATCAGTGATACCATAGTTTCTTGAAGTGCATGTTGATGATCCAGTTGAATTAGGTCACATATTTTCCCAATCAGTGATATCTAATAATGAGAATACTATGAACACGGTTTCTATTCAAACTAGTTATTTATGGTTTTTGTTTTTGTTCTTAAAATGCTTCTTGTGAGATACTTAGCTTAGACCCTAAAGTGATTCACTAACATCTATGATAACATGTTGATCTTCAGTTGAAAATTTTTAGAATCCCATATTTGGAGATTCAACTACATACCTAGAACCTTAAATTGGTATTATAGGGACACGTGAAAATTTTAGGCAAAGAAAAAACTATGTTTTACAATAATTTTATTAGTGGGCATCGTTTCAGTCCCAATGCCACAGAAAGATTTCCAATCCAACCTCATATGATTATGTTATAGTCTTCTAGTGGTTTAAAAATGAATTTAAATATATATTTATGGGATAATTATGATGAAAACTTTATATATATATATATATATTATGTTTTCCTGAAGCTAGTTTCTGGTGAGTCTGATCACCGACAGGTTTTTTGGGAGACGAGAATAGGAAGATCCGGTCTTTGAGGATTATGAAAAATAATTTTTTGAATTATTTATAATATAAATAAATAAATAAAATATCAATTTTTTATTTTTCACATGGCGGTGAGTGGTGATTCTTCCACTAGTCATGCAATAAAACAAAAAATGGATGAAAATTTCTAAAAAAATGGAGAGGCGGTGGGTGTCGGCTTGAGTAGTTGAGAGAAACAATAAAAACTAAAGGGGAGGGCCCCCCTAGTTTGGATCCACCCAAATCCTCCCCTTACTCCCTCCACTGGTGGGTACTCTCAGTCAACCTCCTACTGAAACTACCCATACCAGACTCACATTCCATCATAGTCCTCCTAGTATGGTGTGTAGATCTTCCATTTGGTGAGTCCAGTTGCTCGATCACCTTATCCTTCAGGCGCATAGCCACCCCAGATTGGATTCTTCTCCCCTCCCTGCAATTGTCAATGTGAGACCTCCCGGACAAGTTTCTTCGTCAAGCCACTCCTTTGTCCCATACTTCCCTCATCCACCGTTGATGTTGGCATTCCCATCTCTGCCACAACAAGGAACTACACAAGAGTGGTTTCCAGATCCATTCACCATCCTCCATTGGTGGAGTTCCCTCTGGTTTCCATCCCTTCTGATTGAATACCACCTTCTTCTAACTGGAACAAGTTATATCTGACCACTGTGAGGTCAAATTGCTCAAATCTGGTGAATTCCAGTTGGTTGGCCTCACCTGTCCTAGCCACTATCGAGATTTGTGTTTTCCAGTTTTGGTCCAAGATGTGTACTCCTATAGAATTCCATAAACTGATGGCTATCTATAACGGAAAAGGATCCACTCCACCAACTACCTCTATCTTGGCAAGAATACCCTATTAGACCATCCTATTTAGATCTAGTGCCAATCAGGTACTCTCTCAGAGACTGAGTCTTAACCAAAATGGGCATCAGTGGGACTTCCAAACTCATAACTAGTCTGGGTAGAACTTCCTATCCCAGAACACACCTGAATGGGGTTTACATAACCTATAATGTTCCATCACGGGTTCGTCCCATCCTGTATAGGCCCTACCCAGGGTTTTGGGGCCCAGTGAATTTTTAATTGATTTAAAATTAATTAAATTCATTAATTTCATCTTGGGTCTAAATTAAATTAATTAAATATTAATTTCTTACTGAAAAAATAATTTTAATTAATGATCCTAAAATTAATTTAATCAAATGTTAAATTAAATTAATTTATTAATTTATTAATTTATTTTTTGGTTCTAAAATTATATTAATATCCAGAAAGGATTGGAAAAATATTTAATTAAAAATTACTATGAGTTTTTAATTCAATAAAATTATCTTAGAAATTATTTATTGCAAGTTTAATTTTGATTTCTATATTTAATTCCAATACATGAGTTACTACATATTAGAATGTTCATGATCCAATGACCAACAAATGTGTGTCTAGTTCTTATTTTATTTATTTATTAAATTATTTATTGGAATGGATATTTGTAATAAGTATTTTAATTAAAAGTTGATCTTTGTGTCATCTTAGCAGCATTATATATATAGGGGACTACGTTCCCATTTTTAGAGTTGTATTTTATACCCCTGAGCCCCCTCACATATGAGTGAGTACTGTTGTAACTAAATTCGCAAGCAGTGTGACATAATTTATTACCCCTAGGTTCAATGTTGATCCATTATTAACTAAATGGATCAAACCTTAGAATCATATCATGATTATTTTATCAATTTATTTTTTTCATGGTTTATTCTTTTTAATGCAAACTTTATACGTGATCACATATAATAATTAACAAGCATGCACATATAAAATGTGCATGTGGCGCAATGAATTTTTTCTTTTGCATGGACATTTGAGAGTATGATCAAATAGTACATGCTAAAGAAATATAAATTGATTTCATTCTTCACCTAAAAATAATAAAACATTCAAAAAATATTAAGTCCTAACCACCTTCCATCATTTTACTTTTAACAAAATCGAGTGTTCAGGGCGCTCATCAGGCCATAGCCAAGGGTGCCTATTACTACTGGGAATTTTTTAGAACATTGGTGGGTTATAATAACTAATTTTGTACTAATTATTAGTCATATCTAACTTTCTATCATTTTAGAGTCATTTGTTGGGTAAATCAAATCATGATTTTAGAATTTTGGACTTCACCCAACAGATCAAGGAATCATGAGTTAATGTGATTGCTCAGGAAAAATACAACCTTGAACCCTCCGAGTTGAGTGGTAGCCATAGCTTGTAGACTATGAGGAGAGTTTTAAGGATCCTTTACACTAGAATACTAAATCAGAGTATGATTCTAATTATAGAATAAAGGGTTCCTATAATTCAATAAAATAGTGGGATACATTTACGGATTTAATTAATTAATTAAAATGACTAAATTTGTAATTATGATAAAAATTTAATATCTAATAAATTTTTATTTCTAAAAAAATGGAATGTTATACCATAAGAAATACAGTGATTAATACTAGAGAAACTAAATATCCCCACTAGCACAAGTATCAAATAGTAGTACAGGTGCTTGCACAAAATACTTTGGTATTAGAAATTCATGGTGCTAGTGTTCTGAATACATGTTAAACTAACTTAGGAATATAGGGTGTAAAAATTGCATATAATAGACTAATGTAAAATTAATATGATGGTTATTTCATTATTAAATCATCAACATCCAATCCTAGTTGTGGTCACTACATTGTACGTCGATGATATAACGATTAGTCTCATCTCTGACTAGTTTGTAAGTTGAAAGTGAAAAAAGATGAGAATGAGATGATTATAATGGTTTTGTGTAAATTGGAATGTATATCATACACTTTCATGTCATCACATTCCTACACCAATTTAATCAAGTTACATTTTCAGTAACAAAACAAATGGTTTGGTATAAACACTTCATTACATTTAGGTAAGGTTTTCCAGGTAAAAAATAGTATGTAAGAAAGTTTAATCTTTAATTCTTATGGAGAAAAAACTGAAGGGTAAGATGAAAAGGCTAATGGAAAGTGGCATGAAAAAATCAAATTTTCAACATCCTTTAATGTGATGAGGTTAAATATTAATATGTGGTTATTTTCATTTCATATAATGAGATAATTATACGGAAATTTAAATGCAATGTACTAAATAAAAAATCAAGTACTTAATTATTTTTTAATGAATATTCATCACATAAAACAAATGCTTCAATATTACTTCATGGGTATTAAAAATAAATTTTTTTTCACATTTAATATTGATATAAATTAACCATGTAAGTGTAGAAATATTACTATAAGTAAGGCTTATTCTCAAACTGTATGGGAAAGTGTGATTCCAAAGTCAGTGTTGAGAAAGACATAACTTATAATTTTTTAAGTTAATGATTCTTATAGAACTGCTATTGAGTATAACCAAATATTTATCTCACATTTCCTTTGGACACAAGGAGATATTATTCCAGGTTCTGGAATGAATTTTTTTTGTATCTTATACTCAACCAATAGTTCCATAATACTTGAGTTTTAGTCAATACCTAATGAATATAAAATGTAATACATTCATAACTAGTTGTGTTAATATAATTCATTGTCATGTAAGACTAAAATTAGACTTCAATTATATACCCAGTTTGGTAATTAGGTTTGGTGATGCTAAACACATTTTTTATTATTGATATCATTAGTTTTGACAAAAATACCTTTAGAAATAGAGGCATTCCGCAAAGCTTTCTGAATTAGAACAACTAGAGAGCATGAAATATCCCAAAGGTAGTATAGTGGTATATTTAATTCCTTAGATTTCTTTAAATATTTAAGTAATTGTAAAGTGAAGTATGATATGTGCATTTCTAGAAGAAATGTGTTTCTTCGGGCTGGTATGCCAAAGAATATCTTGACCAAACATTCATCGATCAATATAATATAGCAAAGAGTAATTTTGAAATTCACATTACCTTATCTATATTATGACATTGATGTTAATGAGGAGGATCAGTGTCGAAGTATTACATGTTATAATTAATCAAAAAAATATAGCATGGATAAATTTTTAAACATTCATTTTAATATTAATACTCATGACGTAAGTAGTATCAATGTTGAAACTTTCAGAGACATAAATTATATTTCATGAAGTTCTTTGAAAATAACAGTGATTTACCATAACCATATTCCAACTATTATTACTAATGGATATTGTAATAGTTGTATTATTATGGAATCCATTATGTTATAATCCCATGTGATTTCATGCAAAGATATTTTTGGACATAAACAAACTAGCATCAAGAACAAACAAAATGTGCATCCAAAGCAATTATCCTAACAGTTTTTAAGTTATTACATAAATCTGTAATATATAAAACTTGTAGTCATGTGATAGACAACACTTCTATAAAAGGGTGTGCATCTGTGTTGGATATAATGGTAGAAATATTGACTTGGGTTTATTCAATGATAGAGATGCACATATAGTTGTCATAGGAATTACATCAACAAGTTTATGTAGAGCATGAATGTTCCAGAGACACACTTTATGTAGGAAGGTTAAAACCCCTAGTTATGGTTTTATATTCACCATGGTCAATGATAAATTATTCATTGTGAATACCAATTCCTGCAAGTAATAAGTATGTTAAATTAACCTATGATTGACAAGTTCAATTAAAATTCAATAATGGATTCTATGTATCAAAAGGAAAAGGTGCTTATAATTTTGAATATTATGGTGGGTATTCAAATGAGATTATAAATTTATGGTACATGTGTGGTATCAATAAAGAGAAATTGGTTATAACAAGTCATTCTTCCTAAATCCATTAGTATTTTACTTTTCGTATATACTTTATATGATAATTTATTTAGTATTGGATTTCGAGACCAACTTTTGTGGAATTTTTCTATGTAACGCAACTAGAAAGGGATAGTGACATCACAAAATGCCAAAAAGGGTGAATGATACTAAGATCCAGTTTAGGATTAAAGTAAGAATCTCAATCATAGAATATTAATTTGGAATGAATGTTTCCCATGTGTCTACTGTAGGTTAGTGGTAGAACCATTGTTTTCTAAGTGAAATACATTCAGTAACATATGGAAAATAGATATTGTCCTTAAGGTTAGTTAGGACCACCATAAAAGAACCTATTCTCTAATGATTGACTTAAAGTAGCAACCTAATTTCCAGTTAATTGGATGTATTGAGGTAGATCTAAGGGTTACATAGACCTATTCAATCATACATATAGTGATATAGTATTGAAATGTACAAAATTGGGAAAATTCATGTCATGACCCATCCTCGGGGCCCGTGTCGTGACTACCCCAAGCCTGCCTTCCATAGGCCAGGGGATGGCGACTAGCACCAAAGTAGTAAATCCCGATAACTGGGAAGGAATTTCCTTTATAAAAGTAAACAAAACACCACAGAGTACAAGCGGATGTAAAACACTAAGTACAAAAGAAATTGTAGAAAAGTAAATGGTCCAGAATACAAACCCAACTGAAAGTAAACCTACAACTGAACAAAAGTACAATAGAAAAAGACAACAGCAGGAAGAATGGAAGCGGCTCCTGGTTCGTCCTCCTCGGATCCTACCTGAAGGGTAGGTATAGATAGCACAGCTCTTGGATCGTCCACCACGGATCCTACCTGAAGGGTAGGTACAGATAGCACAGCTCCTCAATGCTCTCACCCGTCAACCTCCACCGTGTGTCATCTCGTTGTGAAGTCCACCTCTGGATACTGACTCCTCATGTGGTCCACCTCCGGGTACTGACTCGTCGTGTGGTCCACCTCCGGGTACCGTCCAGTCCTTGAACACTTGGCCTCTGTTAGCACTGCCCATCGTCTGCAACCAACACAATGAGGTGCGGGCATAGCCCGTGCACGGGTGAGTATAACGATATTCAATAGGGACCCTGAGACCCTCAAGGTCTCACTAAAACCAACAAGGATAACCACAAATAAGATCTCAATAGATAACCTCTACTTAGATATATGCCCATACATATACCTAAGTTATCAGGTAACCCATCTCAATCATGAGGAAACACAAGATTATGGAATCATCAGATAACCACTACCCAGGTATATGCCCATACATATACCTAAGTTATCAAGTGACCCATCTCAATCAAGAGGTAAACACAAAGGTCATAGACTCAGCTCAAACCAGGATTTTCATTATCGAAACTGTAACTGCTGATGAGTCCATCCCTTGAGTGTACAGTGATCATGTCACAACTCTGAGGTACTTCTCACTAACCTAAGATTTCTGAGGTACTCCTCCTATCGAGTACCACGGGTCTGCCACCTCACACAGTAGTGCTCCTCCGCCATCGGTCTACCACCTCACACAGTAGTGCTCCCCCTCATAGCTTTCAGAGGTACCCCTCCTATTGAGTACTGCGGGTCTGCCACCTCACACAGTAGTGCTCCTCCGCCATGGGTCTTCCACCTCACAAAGTAGTGCTCCCCACTGGGCTATTCTAGTCACTTCGAATCGAATCGGACAAGCAGTCATCGCTCACAACCAGCTACACAGTCTCTGCACTTTGTATGCTCGTATCTGGGAAGGTCCACTCCATGAGCTATAGGTCGATACTCCAAGTATCAATAGTCCCACAAAGAAGTATCTCAAAGGACTGCCTCGTCATAGGGGTCTCAACGCAACAGACGGCGCGTCAATCGGACGCCCGGTCTGTGAGTTATTAGCATTTTCGTCCTAGGGGCCCGGTTGGTTTCGCATGCGAACCAACCCGGCCGTATCTCAACTGTACCCCGAACTCTCAAAGGGTATACTCATAGGGACCATTTCTCAATGTGATCACCAAAGCCACTGACGGTTCGTCAAACGGACGTCCGGTCTGAAAGATATCTGCTTTTCCATTCTAGGGGCCCGGTTGGATTTCGGGTACAATCCAACTCGGCCATATCTCAACCACATCCAAACCTCGGGCGTATTATGCCAAAAGTTCTGTCTCATCAAGAGGAATTCAATGAGATAGACGGTGCGTCAATCGGACACCTGGTCTGTGAGTTATTGGCTTTTTTGTTCTAGGGGCCCGGTTGGTTTCGTGAGCGAACCGACCCGACCGCACCCCAACGGCATCCAAACCTCGTTCGGAGTAAGACAAAAGTTTCGTCTCATCATGAGGAAACCAACAAAGTCGACGACACGTCAATCGGACGTCCGGAACTCAAGATATAAGTGTTTCCGCTCCGAGGGCCCGGTTGGTTTTGTATCCGAACCAACCCGCCCGAACCCAAAGTTCTGCGAAACCTTGAGTGTAATATACCGAAACGACCATCTCGATCCAAGGATCGAATCGCAACTGAAGGTGTGTCGATCGGAGGTCTGTAACCCAATTTATGGGCGAAAGACCGAAGAGATCTGAAAACGGGGGGTCTGGGCCCGGACCGACCTGGCCCAACACCCCTGGGTCGGCCCGGCCCGGCGGGGCGCGGCCCGGCCTGGCTGGCGCGTCCCAACCCAATGCGTTGGCTTGCTGGCGCTAGACAAGCAGCCACGTAAGGGGGGACCGCCCCCCTGGACGAAAACGCGGCCCCCGCGCGGGGGCCGCTCCCTGTCAACGGACGCGGCGTGGTGCCGCATCCCTCTGGTCCCGCGCGGCCGCAGGACCAGCCGCCCGCCACCGCGGCTTCATCCGTGGCGGCCCCTTCCCAGCGGCGCGCCGGGCGCCGACCGCCGCCTCTGGCTTCCGGCGCGCCGTGCCGGCGTGGCGCACCGGCGGAGTCTTCCGCGGACCACCGGACGCAATCTGGTGGTCCGTTTTGCTCATCGTTTTCGCCAACGGTCCTCCCGGGACCTAACCTTTACTGTGGTGGCTTCAAAACTCCTTCATGTCCCGCCTCACCATCGTCCGTCAATCCTCACTTTGACAACAAACTGTGGAGTCTTCAAATCACCTTCGCGACCCTGAATCCTCCTGGGGTTTCGTTCGGCCTCAACGGCGCGGCGCGACGGCGTCGTGCTTCTTCGCTGTGTTCTTTCTCGTTTCCGCGCAGTGCAAAGGCACCGCCCTACCTTTATCATGATGCAAAAAATTCAAACAACAAGGGGGGGAAGGGGGGTCGGCCGTGTTCGTGCGATCCGACCTCCTCCCGTTAGTATGATAATAGGAGGCCCAAAAATGAAACCAATAAAGGCGACAGATGAGATCACGATCAACAATAAAATAAGCCCCCACAACTTCCCACAACATAATATTCCCAACCTGCAAAGAAAATGTTCGCAGATCAACTAGGTAATAGGTTGATCCGTGTTCTTTGTTTTCTTTATAATGAAAGAATCAATGGAATATAATTATTCTCAAACATAATTCCCTACCTCAACGTTGTCGTCGAATGAGAGTTCATCGCGGAATTAACCGTCGCGGAAGAAGAGGATCGTCGCGGAATAGAAGGATCGTCATGGAAGAAATGTCGCGGAAGGAGCGTCGTTGATTTCCGAGGATTTGGCATTCTTCGTCAGAGATCGGTGCGTTCTTCGCGTTCTTCGCGTTCTTCGTCGAAGAAGAACGCTTTCCTCCAAATCCCCTCCACGCCACAAGTTCCAACAGAAATAAAAATAAGAGTTATCTTATTTTATTAGTGCACATGACACATTTGAATTTCAAAAGAAATGAAACGAACAATTAATTCAATGAATTAATTGTAACGATTTAACCGCCCAATTTAATGAGGCGTTTCTTAAACCGAATAAACGCACGGTTGACTTCATTAAAAAGGGGGGTGCGGGTGCGTTACTTAGAAGGAAAGAAATGGTGGGGTTCGTGTGGGACCCACCTCTCAAATATCCTTCGAAGTGGGTAGGATATTGTGGGTCCCAACTTATCCGCTTAACATAGGTTAAGCTGCTTTAAGTAAAATAAAATAAATTGTCGCACCACCTTTATTTTATTTCTTAACTTAACCCCAAAAATTAAAAACCACAGCCAACCAAACGCAACTCCGGAAATGGTGTTCCTAAGCAATTACCGGTGTTGCGGTTCCATCGGTGCCCTTGGAATTCGATTCTAAGCACCGGTTCAAAAGTTCAAAAAACCAGCTCATTTGTTCACTGAACATACCCGAGCCTAACTTCGGAAATTAATTCCGGGCACACCGGGCCTCGGAATCAGGCACTGTCAGAAACTACGTTCCTGTAAAATTCCAAAGAAAATTAATAAAAAAAATTCCTTGAAATTTCCGGGTCTTTACATTACTCCCACCTCAGGGCTTTACGTCCTCGTATTGCTTTAACACAAACCAGGGTTACAAAAGCGATACTGAGAACGCATCTGAGCCTTCTCCTCCCATGTGCTTACCTGGAGGTTCTCGTACTGCTAGTGAAAGCGCTCCTGAGGAATCAACCATCCTCATAGGACCTGCTCCTATCGATCCTTGATCCCCATTGGAACCTCCGTGAGAGACACCCCATCTCCATCATCCAGCTCACCATGGTCGATGATATGTGAAGGATCACGCACATATCTCCTCAATTGAGATAAGTGGAAGTTGTCGTGTACCTGGTGAAACTGAGGTGGATGGTTCAAGATGTAATCCACCCCGCCTACCCAGCTGAGGACCTAAGAATGGTACACTAAACCTCAGTGATAACATTCCACCTTGGCCACATCTTCATAAACCTTGTCGAGGTGAGACCCGTATAAGGACGTGATTGTCATCCTCTAACTCTAGAGTTCTCCAATTCCTGTTAGAACTAAAACTCAAAACGACTTCTTCCACGAGGGTATAGTTGACCGACTCAAGAGTGATCGGTCACACCCTCCTGTGCATGAGTTTATCCTGTGCTGCATGGGGTTTCCTTTTCACTGACCAAGGAAAACCCATCCCGACGTCGTAGGTAAACCAAACCCTTTTTTCCTAATACCGTCAATCTGTGTATGAACTGTCATTGCCCAGTCCATACTCAGACTAACGTCGTAAGGCCTCGACACTGCCAACAAGATATTCCAACTGAAACTGTCGCCTAGAGGGTCTGACCACACTGTCGATGTAAGTGTGATTATCGATTCTTCTCCCAAGGTATCTCCAGACGTGAGGGTCAAGTCTACGGCTTACCGGAAACTCTAGGTCTGGGACAAGATTCGTGGAAGGAAGGAATGATTCATATCAACATCTGTTACTACGGAAGCTAGTAGTGGACACATACTGTCCCTCGAATCATTCTTAGAGCCATCAGGTCACTTTCCCTGACCGCACGCAGCTACCCTCTTCCCCTGCCCTCCAGCTCCCGGATCCTGGCGGGGACAACTAAGGTAGGTGGTTGTAGCATGTTAAAACATCCACCACCTCATTCTACTCCCCTAGCTCTGCCTCTACGTCTGCTGCTTCGCAGACTCATCTCTCCTTAAAGCTTCCACTTCTTGAAACATTTAACATGCCCGAGTCTCTATGACTGGTGCTAGTTTCCTGTTTCTTACTACACTGTGCAGTCTTCATCCACTCCTAGATGATATGTACTGTCTTTGCCTATGATCTGAAAGAGCTGCTAAAATTTCTCCTTTTCTGAAAAGAGAAACTCGGTATCATCACCTGTATGAACCACGTTCATTGCATAATACAGTCAATCCGGACATGAATGATGTATTCATGCCATGGAAAATGTCGTAAGGCCTCGACATTACTACCAAGAGATCCAACCGTCACTCTCGCCTCTAAGGGTCGAGTCACACTGTCAGCATCAGTGTGAGACCACTGGGACTCATCCAGTAGAAATATCGAAAGTGAGGGTCAAGTCAACAGTTTAAACCGGAACCTCTTATTACTCAAAAATGAAAGAAGAAAATTTCACAAAGGTAAGTGTCTTTATATTATTGCATCTCATGGTACAAAGACACAAATGTAATAACAACAACATGGAACTAGATATACACCACTAGTTATGCTCATGTCCACTCGCTTTCGGAGCTCCGTAGTCGTAATCTTCTGCTGCCTAAAGCTAAGCTCTCCCATGTCTATCTGTTCCCTACGGTCTGGGTGGACCACCTGGTTGTGGTGGTGGCAACACCACGAAGCATCGTCCACCTCCAACTGCACGGCCAGCTCCCCTCCATCGGCCTTCAGCTCCTAGCGGTCTGCCTTGATCTAACCTCTACCTCTACCTGGGAGGTTATTCATTTAACTGCTGGTCATCTGCATGGCAGGTCGGACAGTCACGTGCTATGTGACCAATCCCGCCGCAGGAGTAACACTGTGTGGTAGGTCTAACTCTGTCATTCCCCTTGGTGCCTCGCACTACTGACCCTGAGTCACGCGGTCGACCACCTGTAGGTCTGGTCCTCTTGGACCTCTGCGTCATCGGTCTAATACCTGCTAAAGAAGACTCTGCCGCATGCCGGCTAGTGGTGGGTCATGCTGCTACAGACTACTCAGTAAGGAGACTTTCCACTAAGAGGGCTCGCTCCAACACCCCTGTCTGCGTCGGAATGCTGTGAGAAACAACAGAAGCTCTAATCTCTCACCTGAGCCCCTGCTCGAAGGTTCGGGCCCTAAAGAACGGGTCTCGTACCATATCTATGGAGTAGCGTGAGAGGTCTGTGAACCTCGCTGAATATTGTGCCACTATCATGATGCCCTACCACAGCTGAAGTAGCTCCTATATATGCACCGATCGAAGGGTGGCTGGTACAAACTCTGCCTGGAATAGGCTCTCGAAGTCTTCCCATAGAAGTGTCACCTCTTCATGCATCTGGAGCATCAGGCTCCACCATCTGCCTGCTGCTACCTGAAGAAGGCTGGCAGTAAGGATCACCATAAAGTCTGCTAGCGTCCCCACTAGCCTAAAGACTCTCACCACAGCCTCCATCCAATCCTCAGCCGCCTTTGGGTCCGTCTCTCCCCTGAACCTGGGTGGCCTCTAGTGCTAAAACTCTTGCAGTGCGCTCAAGTGACGTGCACCCTTTGCTGCTGGGGCTAGTAGCATCGGTGGCCCAACAGGTAGTAGTACCATTGGTGCCTCCGCTGGTGCCTCAACTGGGATAGGGCCCTGTACTGACGCCACGTCGCTCGGCAGGCTGTCAGAATGAACAACTCCCGGGGCTCTAGCTGGTCGTCCGTAGGGAGGCATCCGGAAAGAAACAAACATGACATGGTCAAACGATTTATACCTGGTGAGCTGACCTGGTTTGAGATATTTTAAGGGAAAACCTTTGAAAACACACACACAATCAGTGTTTTCATGCACAAAGTCGGAAATCAGTTGTCAGGGTCCTGGTGTATGGATACGTCGACCGCCTGCACCAACATTGGACTCCCTGAACTGAAGACCACACTCGATACCCTTAACACTATTGCTTCACAGAAAGAAAATATCAGAGTTATAAGTTCTGTGGTAGAACCGACTCCTCTGATACCAATTTGTCATGACCCGTCCTCGGGGCTTGTTTCGTGACTACCCCAAGCTCGCCTTCCATAGGCCAGGGGCTGGCAACTAGCACCAAAGGCGTAAATCCCGATAACTGGGAAGGAATTGTCTTTATAAAAGTAAATAAAACACCACAGAGTACAAGCAGAAGTAAAACACTAAGTACAAAAGAAAGTGCTGAAAAGTAAATGGGCCAGAATACAAACCCAACTGAAAATAAAGCTACAACTGAACAAAATTCCAATAGAAAAAGACAGCAGCTGGAAGAACGGAAGTGGCTCCTAGGTCATCCTCCTCGGATCCTACCTGAAGGGTAGGTACAGATAGCACAGCTCCTGGATCATCCACCATGGATCATACCTGAAGGGTAGGTACAGATAGCGCAGCTCCTGAATTCTCTCGCCCATCAACCTCCTCCATGTGGCATCTCTTCATGAATTCCACCTCCGGATACTGACTCGTCGTGTGGTCCACCTCCGGGTAGTGACTCGTTATGTGGTCCACCTCCGGGTACCCTCCAATCCTAAAACACTTGGCCTCCATCATCACTGCATATCGTCTGCAACCAACACAATGAGGTGTGGGCATAGCCCGTGCATGGGTGAGTATAACGATACTCAATAGGAACCCTGAGACCCTCAAGGTCTCACTAAAACTAACAAGGATAACCACAAAGAAGATCTCAACAGATAACCTCTACTTAGGTATATGCCCATACATATACCTAAGTTATCAAGTAACCCATCTCAATCATGAGGAAACACAAGATTATAAAATCATCGGATAAACACTACCCAGATATATGCCCATACATATACCTAATTTATCAAGTGACCCATCTCAATCAAGGCATAAACACATAGGTCATAGACTCAGCTCAAACCATGATTTTCATTATCGAAATGGTAACTACTGATGAGTCCTTATCTGGAGTGTACAGTGATCCTGTCACAACTCCGAGGTACTGCTCACTAACCTAAGACTGCTGAGGTACTCCTCCTGTCGAGTACCGTGGGTCTGCCACCTCACACAGTAGTGCTCCTCCGCCATGGTTCTGCCACCTCACACAATAGTGCTCCCCCTCATAGCCTTCAGAGGTACTCCTATAGTCGAGTACTGCGGGTCTGTCACCTCACACAGTAGTGCTCCTCCACCATGGTTCTACTACCTCACAAAGTAGTTCTCCCCACTGGGCTATACTAGTCACTCCGAATCGAATCAGACAAGCAGTCATCGGTCACAACCAGCTACACGGTCTCCGCACTCTGTATGCTCATCTACAGGAGGGTCCACTCCACAAGCTACAGGTCGATACTCCAAGTATCACAATTCCCACGAAGAAGTATCTCAAAGGACCTCCTTGTCATAGGGGTCTCAACGTAAGAGACGGCGCGTCAATCGGATGCCCGATCTATGAGTTATTAGCCTTTTCGTCCAAGGGGCCCGGTTGGTTTCGCGTGCGAACCAACCCAGCCATATCTCAACTGTACCCTAAACTCTCAAATGGTATACTCATAGAGACTATTTCTCAACGTGATCACCAAAGCAGCTGACGGTTCGTCAAACGAACGTCTAGTCTGGAAGATATCAGTTTTTTCGTTCCATGGGCCCAGTTGGATTTCGGGTACAATCCAACTCGGCCATATCTCAAATGCATCCAAACCTTGGGCGAAGTATTCCAAAAGTTCCTTCTCATCAAGAGGAATTCAACGAGACATAAGGCGCGTCAATCAGACGCCCGGTCTGTGAGTTATTGACTTTTTTGTTCTAGGGGCCCGGTTGGTTTCGTGAGAGAACCAACCCAACCGCACTCCAACGGCATCCAAACCTCATGAGGAGTAATCCAAAAGTTCTGTCTCATCAAAAGGAAACCAACAAAGTCGACGGCACGTCAATCGGATGTCCGGAACTCAAGATATAAGTGTTTCCGGTCCGAGGGCTCGGTTGGTTTTATATTCGAACCAACCCAGCCAAACCCAAAGTTCTCTGAAACCTTAATTATAATATACCGAAAGGACCATCTCGATCCAATGATCGAATCGCAACTAACGGTGCGTCGATCGGAGGTCCGTAGCCCATGTTATGGGTGAAAGACCGAAGAGGTCCAAAAACGGGGTGTCTGGGCCCGGACCGGCCTGGACGAAACTGCGGCCCCCACGCAGGGGCCGCTCCCTGTCAATGGAGGTGGCACGATGCCACATACCTCTCGTCCTGCGCGGCCGTGGGACTAGCCGCCCGCCACCACAGCTTCAGCTGCGGCGGCAACTTCCCAGCGGCGCGCCAGGCGCCGCCGCCACATGGCGGCCGGCCGGTGTCAGCCTCCGCCTCCGGCACGCCGGTGGAGTCTTCTGTGGACCACCAGATGCGCTCCGGTGGTCCGTTTTGCTCGCCTCTTTCACCAACGGTCCTCCCGGTACCTGACCTTTACTACGGCAGCTTCAAAACGCCTTCACAGCCCACCTCACCATCGTCTGTTGATCCGCACATCAACAACAAACTGCGGAGTCTTCAAATCACCTCCGCGACCCCGACTCCGCCCGCGGTTTCGTTCGGCCTCAACGGCACCGCGCTTCATCGCCGCGTTCTTTCTCGCTTCCACAAGTTGCAACGGCACCGCGATGCCTTTCTCATGACGCAACAAATTCAAACAACAAGGGGGGAAAGGAGGTTTGGCTGTGTTCGTGCGGTCTGACCTCCTCCCGTTAGTATGATAACAAGTGGCCCAAAAATGAAACCAATAAAGGTGACAGATGAGATCACGATCAACAATAAAATAAGCCCCCACAACTTCCCGCAACATAATATTCCCAAACCGCAAGGAAAACGTTTGCGGATCAACTAGGTAATAAGTTGATCAGTGTTCTTTGTTTTCTTTAGAATGAAAGAATCAAGGGAAGATAATTGTTCTCAAACAAAATTCCCTACATCAATGTTATCGTCGAACGAGGGTTCATCGTGGAATTAACCATCACAGAAGAAGAGGATAATTGCGGAAGAGAAGGATCATCGTGGAAGAAACTTCGCGGAAGGAGCGTCGTTGATTTCCGAGTATTTGGCGTTCTTCTTCGGAGATCAGTGCGTTCTTCGCGTTCTTCACGTTCTTCGCGTTCTTCATCGAAGAAGAACGCTTTCCTCCAAATCCCCTCCATGCCACAAGTTCGAACTGAAATAAAATAAGAGTTGCCTTATTTTATTAATGCACATGACACGTTTGAATTTCAGAAGAAACGAAACGAAAAATTAATTCAATGAATTAATTGTAACGATTTAACCGCCAAATTTAATGAGGTGTTTCTTAACCAGAATAAACACACGGTTGACTTCATTAAAAAGGGGGGGTGCGGGTGTGTTACATAGAAGGAAAGAAACGGTGGGGCTCGTGCGGGCCCCAGCTCTCAAATATCCTAGCAAGTGGGTAGGATATTGTGGGTCCCAACTTATCCTCTTAACCTAGGTTAATCCGCTTTAATTAAAATAAAATAAATTGTCGCACCACCTTTATTTTATTTCTTAACTTAACCCCAAAAATTAAAAACCACACCTGGGAAAACGCAACTTCGGAATAGGTGTTCCTAATCAATTACTAGGGCTACGGTTCCATCGGTGCCCTCAGAATTCGATTCCAAGAGCCGGTTCAAAAGTTAGAAAAACCCGCTCGTTCGTTCACTGAACGTACCCGAGCTTAACTTTGGAAATTAATTCTTGGAACACCGGGCCTCGGAATCAGGCACCGTCAGAAACTGCATTCTTGTAAAATTCCAAATAAAATTAAGAAAAAAATTTCCTTGAAATTTCCTGGTCTTTACAACACAATCATGAATTATTACCAATGTCACATGGTATTATCTCTCCATGTCAACATGTCCTGGACATGGGAGAAGATTATTGTGGTGAGTTAAAATCCATATGATTAAGCGATGAATTAGTCGCACATTTCATAATATGTAAAAAAATTATATTTCCAAGATATAATTAATAGTAAGTAGATATTCGTTATATCCAATATAACTGAAAGGGAAGTTGTTAGAACTATCAATTTTTACTTTAGAATGTAAAAAAAATCTGTACATGGGATGCAGAGAAGAAAGGATAGTTGTTTTTAGGGGACCCAAACTAGTATTCCTTAGATCAATATGATCAAATATCACAGTTAGTCTAAGGTGATGAGCAAGATAAACTCATATAATCTAGTGGTAGCCATACCTACAAATACTCAACATGTAGTACCTTCTATTTTATCTAAAAAGTAGTTAAATGCCACAATTTGTTCCAGTTCTTGTAATTTCACCTAGTAAGTAAAGAAATATCATAATGTAAATTATAATATTCTTACAATCCAATAAGTAAAATTATGAAAGTTTAAAAAAGGTATATACTAGGTGATTCTATCTCTTGAGAAGTTTTACTAAAGGATATGATGTCACATATAGAAGAAATTACATGTCGTGGAATCATGGCAGGCCTAGCAACTAAATTCGTGACTCCGTAGAAACATGATGTTGATTGTGTGATAACTAAAAATGTTTGTTATCAAGTTGGGTCTAGTTCAAGTGGGAGTGTTGTAATAGTGGGTTTCCTAGACCCAACTATACAGTTATTTTGATTACCATATCATGTATAAAAGTTAGATAAACATGATGTTTACATACCATTATTGTGTATACTTTTTTGTATCCACTATTAAAAGGGTAATTTATATAAATTAGTTATTCTATGAAAAGGTTATAGAAGATCTCAAGCTATAATGAGAACCTTGAGATATTATGGAATTAATCATAAATATATGTTTTATGGTCTAGATATATCATACAAACTAGATATGGTTGATGTTTGTCTATTAGGTTCAGTGGGATCATTATAATTGAGAATTCTTCTCATGATGTTTGAACTTGGTGATCTCTAGTAGTGAGATCATGAGGAAAGACCCACCAATACGAGAACCACATGCTTTAGGTATCGTTGGTTGTTATTATCTATGGACATTTGTACTGGTCTTCTAACATTAGATGATTACCAATGTGTTCCATTTGATCATGTACATTGATGCAAGGAAAAACATGATAATAAAATCATGGTGAGGTCGTTTGTGTTGGGTGAACCCTAGATGGTAAGGAATTGGTTGAATGGTCAAGAAAGTATTTTTTTTCTTCAAGCTTATGAAGTTATATATCTTTGGCCATGCGGATCGAGATGGTAGTGCATTCATAAGACCATGGCCATGGAAGTTGAGGGTAAATATATCCAATTAGATCAACTAATAATAAAGTAAAAAAATGATGATGACATGGGTTAGAATAAATCTTTATGAAATATTAAAGGCCAAGAGATTATATTATGCAGTGTGTGTTCGTAGGATGGCTGTTGTTGTTTTGAATATTCTTATCTCTTTAGGGACCATAATGGGTTGTTGGATCCCACCCTTGTTATATAAATAATATTCACTACTGTCTAGATAAGGTCTATGAGGGTCACACACAATAGTGTATTCAGGAATCTTCCTTATTCAGTAGAATAGGTAAATTGGACTTCATGGGCCCCACCACTAAAGTTTAGGTTTTTTCCAAAGATATAAGATCACCATCAAAACAAATTAATTAATATTATTCAAGTTAATAATAATTGTGATTGAATATATTTATTAAATTTATTTATTAAATGTGTTTATGAAATTTATTTATAATTTAAAAGTAAATTCATTAAAATTTTATTTGAATGGTATTACAAGAATTTGGTAATTATATAAATGGTTTTTATGACTCAATAATGTATACATAATATACAGTTTATTTAGTGAGAAATAAATATTCAGCTATCAGGAGTTTATTCGGGATATTTATTATTTCACTATATATATAAGAAGAGATTCATTTAACCCTGACTATTCATAGCCTCTCTTTTTCTAATTCTATCTCATGCATTCTCGAGAGAGTGGATATAGATCCAAGACCTTGGATCGAGTTATCTCTCATGCATCCTAAGCAAGGTGATGTGGTAATCATTAGAGAATCAAAAGCATCATTGGATATACATGATGGCACCCAAAATTCAATGATTGAAATTCCCAATGTTTCTTGAAGTGTGTGTGGAAAATATAGAGGAATTTAGCCTAAGATTCTTGAAGAATCAACCTCTAACGATGAGAATACTTCTAACACGACTTCGGATCCAACTAGGTATTTATAGTTTTTTTGATTAAAACTCATCATGTGATATACTCATATAAAACTAGTCATTAATTCTCTGACATCATGGAGATCATGATGATTGTCTATTGAAAATTTTTAAAATCCCATTTTTGGGGCTTCCACTGCATCCCCGGTACCTTTTTAATCAAACCCAAACCTAAAGGGCCTAAAATGAAGCACACACACCGTAGATCCACAAGGGGTACCATATCCATATTATGTGTAGTGTACCCTAATCCTAGTATCAATGAGTCTCCAAGGGGTTTGTGGACTTTATGATTTCGCCAATAATCTCATCAAAACATTTTCATTGTCTCTATAAATAAAAGACACTCTACCTTTCCGAAAAACCACACAAATGGATTATAATTACAAATAGGATTGAAATATGATTATTTATATGTAAAAATTATCAAAGTGGGATACTTAATTTTATAATTTTGAAATGTAGGAAAAAATAAAGGAAAAGAAAAAATTGGGAGTAGTTAAAGACATCTATTTTTACTCAAAATGGATTGTAAACATCCGATAGTGTTCAGGAAAGTAAAAACTACTTTTTGTTCATGTAGAGTCATCCAATATCATATAACCATTAGGTAGCATGGAATTTCAGACTTACATGTTGACTGGGAATATATAATATAGGTGTGGTGTTTTATGCTTAGTGGATATTATTTTTCCCCTAATATACACAACATCTGTGTCTATGGGAATTGTTAAGTTTGTAAACAGGTATATACAAAGTCATTTTTCAAAGACAAACACATTTTCTACTTTGGAATTAAACATTTTTTAATATTTATATCATCCTTAATAACCCAAGTAGAAACTTGATGTAAGGTAAGAATATGTTTTGATGACCACACACAATGTAATTTTTAAATAGAATTATAAAAACCAAAACCGCTAAGATATTCTATCACTACCACCATTTATACTAACTTTAAAACCTAGAACTGCACATGTGATATCTTCACATTGTTGTATCACGTTTTTCTATTGTCTGTTCCTCCCTCTATTATCATGATCACATTTTTCTCAAGCTATTATGTTATCCTTCAGTTAAATCAATTCCTATAAATTCTCCATAAATTGTAGCCAAGTCAAAATTGGTTCTACCCTCACCATTTATCTATATAGTATATCTTCCTAAGATTCCATCATCAAACCATCAACCCTATCATAAATGATGGAAATCCTTCATCACATTGTGGAAAGGGTGGAACTAAGAAAATATTTCATAATTTATATATTAGTCCTAATTATCTTGGATTTAAACCCCTTCTAAAATTAATATATTTGGGTCATACCATAAATGTGACAAAGTGAAGGAGATGAATTAGTGGTGGACAAAGGTATTCATTCCACCATTCATTGAATGTGAAAATTTTCTCCAATAAAGAATTTATGAAATATTGATTGAAATAAAATAAAAATCAAATAATCGTTCAAGGATTGTTGTAATGAGGTTTCCTAAAATTCAACTAAAACCTCATCCATCCATCCAACGTTATTTTTTTATTTTCCAAAACCTTTTAAGGTGATAGTGAGAACCCTCATAGCATTAAACACCAAAATAAACTACAGATTTGTTGAAGAACATTTTGAACCGATTAGAATAAATTTCCCTAAAAAATATCCAGGCAATATAATTTACCTGGGAGTCAGGTTAGTCCTTCAAGATTCCTTTATACAGATGTGCCATGTTCTCGCAATATTTTATGAATTCATCCATGTTAATCTTCTCCATATTGAAGCCTCTGAGCAGAATATGAGCTTTCTTATCAATCCACTCACCATATTCCTTAGTAGTGATCCCACAAATCATTCTTCCTGTATTCTTCATTGATTTCATATCCATATCTTCCTCTCCCATTTCTTTATCTGAGTGAAAAAGTATATCCATGTGTTCTAGTATCGAGTATATCTGTCGCTGAGGGTTTCTAGTGGATCTTGTCTCACGTTGCTGTCCAGGATCCCCCGTCTTCATTGAGGGAGTGGTAGGGAAACCAACCTCACAAAATTCATCCATGTAGTGAATAAAAATATCATTTTTTAAATATTTTATATTTTTATATGGGCTTGTGATTCATCAAAACAAACCAACCATGTGACCATTTGAGTAATAATAATTAAAAATGTTTCAATGGATTAACTAAAAAATCTACTTAATTGTATCCTACCAACCATCAGAACATTTTATTCTAAAAGAACAACTCACTCAAAGTTGTAACAGTACTAAGATTTCATATAATTCTCATATTCTGATAATATATTTTAAATATTCCTATGATACTACAAGATGTGAACTGATGGAATTAATATTTTCTGAAGGTTTTTATCTTTCAAGTACTTGATCTCTACCGAGTAATCGAAAACGTTAGTGTTATCCGTGATATCATTCCCACCCAAGTTGAAAGTGTGTGATTGATCATGCATATATCTTTTCTACTGTGGAATAGAGAATATTTTTTCCTTATTCCAACACTTTGAGTAACTGCAAGTATAAAGAAACCTCATATACTATGGTTATGATCTATAGTATCCTGATTAACCTCATAAATATCTTTCTTTACAAAAAAATATTCTTAAACCATATCACAGAGAGACCTTTAGGAACACATGATCTCCTCCTAAAACGTAAATAGCCTCTATCTTCCTTCTACATATAATTTTTGAATCCTATTTGGTTTCCTCGTCTACTCTCATATCAATTTCACATTCTCCATTATTAATTTCACCAAATTAGGCCCCATTAATGAAAAGTATGTAATCTTTAACCAACATAAGACGAGGCCAAAATTTATTCCATATAGGTCCTCCAAATGTGTCATGTCGATTTCATAGTAGTGGTTATTTTTGTATGAAAACTTTATTAAAAATATTTTAATGACCAAGTTTTCCCTAAATCAAGAACCCTATACCACAACATATTCTTAAGAACTGGAATAGTCCGTTATTTCTAGACTAATATGTGTTGAAGGAATGTTATACTTAACTGAAACTAGAGCCAAAATTCCCCTTACAAGTTCCTTTACAACCTATACACAAATATTTTATCTCAGTCAGAAACGATCATCAATGATAAACCTTAAACAATGTGATTTCATCTTAAATACGAATCCTCTAAGATATTCTCCAAAATGAGAAGGATGTGAGTTAACCTTTATAGATGGTCAAAAATCACTATAATATAACAATCACACTTTATTTAATGTGTAATTTTAGTCATGAAATATGTTTTTATATTATACCTCTTTAACATTGGAACCTCAATGGGTTGGATCAAATTGGTCGGAACCTAGTGTTTAGCTTTCTCCTGTTGATAGGTGAGGAAATTTGATATGCACTTTAAATCATAATCCATTATACCAAACCATTAATAATTATACTTAATTTCCCATTACATCTTCATTTCACCATGATTAAAAAAATGGGACTTTAAATCTCTTAATAACTACTTACATATCCCAACATGAACCATCTTCCACCACTAGAAGAAAATGATGTTCTCCCTGCCTAGATAGAATTTTTTTAATGTATCTCTAGTTAATATTTGGTTGTGAAAAAATTTACATTTTATTTTTCTACGTTAATTATCCCTCACTCAATGAGGAATTATGGATGATGCCACCATAAATATAATGTAATTAATGTCTTCTTATTCCACCAATACCAACTGTATTGAAGAAATCTCCTTAGTTTCCTCATATTCTCGTTCATCATGGGATTTTGAAATATGGAAATTAACAATTATGTTTCCCTTTACTTGGGTATAAACTAACTCAAAGACGTATACCCATAGAAACTTTATCCATACCCTCTTCCATAAGTTGAGATATCACTAATAAAAAATGTACCTTAGACACTTATGATCCATATATTTCATGTGTCACTTATTATTAAGGAAGTGTATAAGTATTTTCAAGGAAGAAACAAATGATATAATCTCTAAATCATGGGTTGTTTAGTTATACTCATGGGGTATCAGCTTTCTGGACCTATAAGAAATCACTTCACAACTCTTTATTGTCATAAATATATTTCAATCTATAGATATATCAAAAAAAAATATTATCAACTCTTTATTATATACTTTATAGTATAGAAATACTAGTCATTCTTTTCCACATCTCCTTAAATGTTTCATAATTTCATTCATAACATATAAGTGGTTACCCCATTTGGGTATGTAATGTTCTGGGAATCACGATCTCAGAGGATTATACAACAATTTTTGAGTAATATATTGATTTTATATGAAAAAATTACACCAAGAACTTATTCTTGGGATTCTCTCAGTTCATCATAGGATTATACTTCTTGGGGTCATCTATTATTTTACTCTTAGAGATGGAATCCCTTAAGAAATTGGCTTCCAAATATAAAACATACACTTTAAGAGTTTACCCTATAGCAGGTTCTATTTGAGGAAGTCTAAGGAAATAACAAAATTCTCAACCTGATCTTACTATAATGAAAAATTGATTAATGTTTAATTGATTAAAACAACCCTAAAACAATAAATGGATGGATGGAAGACCTAATCCATGAGTCTAATGAACACAGCAAGAGAATTCCTTACTCTCAATGACACCACTAGAAACATATAATGTACACAAAAATAACTAAATTATTTATTTGAGATGAATAACTTAAGAAACTAAAACTAATGATACCCAAAACTATAGACAACATTAAAAAACAACATATTTTCCGACATATATTTGAAGGGGTCATCCATATTTTGAAGAGGTTATTAATTTTTTAACTTCTACATAGTTTATGTGATGATATTCAATAACAAAATGTGGAATATCATATTAATTCTTGGTAAACATAATGAGATATTTTTTGATTTCACATTTTTTTCTAACGAAACTATTATCAAAATAATCCTCTAGTTACACCTTTAGCTTCCTAATCATATCTAGGGTCATCTGATAAACTGTAGAATATATCATTATAGTTATAAGATATAGGTCGATGATAAAATTGGTCTCATAATAAATGGGAAACCCTAGGATATCCTTAATAAAAACATCCATATAATCCTTTACAATAGTGTGAAAAAAATCCTCCAAAGCATCATTAATGTAAAAAATCCAAGCATGCCAACTTGTGGGAAAATTTATAATACTTCTTGAGGGTCGGCCCTGATCATTCTACCTGAAGGTCCCACTCACTAAAAAAGTTGAACCTATACTCATCTTGTTAACTACAGAAAACCCTATAAAGATATAAATATACCCAATCCTAAAGGGTAGATAACTATTCCATTCCCATAATGATGTAATATGATCTCATATCTTCCATGATAAGATCCCAAAACCATGCTTCACCAAGAGAAATAGTACATTAACAATGTTCATGGGTGAGTGGATGATCACATTCAGTAAGATTATCTATCTTAATAGGTCATTCTAGTAAGTCCAAAAGTATTCTAAACTCCTAGAAAAATGGTGTAGAAGAAAAATAATGGCTTTAAATAGCAGTGATTATCAATAGTGTTAATGTATAAAAGACACATATCATAACTATAAATATATTGTATGTCACTTAAGCATAGCTCTCTATAGTATTAATCTATCATTTTACCTTACCACCCAACCCCTAATCTATTAATGGACTACCTTGTGATTGTGGTGGAATTGGATCAAATATCTTCCACCTCCAACTCCTCTTATTGTAGCACAGGATCCTCTATAAAAAATGGATCTTTGAGAAAAACCTTTATTACCAATGGGGAGGCCCCTAATCCTAATTCTACCTCTGATATAAAGTTAAATCTAGGATTTCTCCCGATATTCCCTAAGTACTCACATGGTATGGTAATAATTTGTTATGTGTCATATTCCTTTACATGCATATGAATTTTTATCTCACTATTTATTGTACCATGTTTGGCATATCAATATTATTATTCCCCCATAACAGAATCAAAAACATGGATGAATTTGATAAATATATCTTGATGACTATATTATTCAATGTTTTATAGATGAATTTCATATAAGTAAACCCAATTCTACTCCTTTACTGAACAAAATCTCTTCTAAGAATCTCGAAATCACTAATTCTCACTCTATAACTTTAGCATATGTGTGGATGAAAATTTGTATAACCCCTACTTGAATCTCTCTTTGTAGGACTTTCTTAAACTCCAATTCACATAAAAAATCATTAAATACCATGTACATGGAGTACCTTATAAGTTTTATAAACCTAAATTCATGATTGGATACTATCAGTATACCTTACGATAGATACAATATATCATAAACTCATACAATCCTAAGCATTAATGGATTTTTCTCCTCACTGATCAAGAGCTAAAACACTAACCAGGGTAAGGTGGCATCTTTAAAATTTTGGGTAGTCCAAGTCCACTAATGACTAGTCTTGACCAAAAGAATATACAATGAAAATATAAGCATATAATGTGTATGTAAATTAGATAGAGTATATGAGTCACTGACTCTATAAATTCCCCTGTCACCAAAGGATCATGCTCACCTAAAAAATTTAAATCCCCTTGGTACTGAACCACATAAAGCACATTTATTTTGAAGGTATTCAATTAATACTTAGGGAGAACTATCATTCACTCAAAAGGTGGAGTTTCTACTCTATATAGATAGTGTATAGAATAATATATCTACCCATAAGGTAGATATACCTCCCAATCGGGTCACTGAAATGATTCAAAATACCTCGATTGATTGGTGACTAGAGGTTGTAGTACTATGTGGACTCATCATGATCCAGACATTGAATCTGAGATATTTTCATCTGAGGTAGAATCTTGAATTATACAAGATGAAACCGTGGTTATTAAACCATATCTAGTTTAGATCAATTAATAAATACATGGGTAAAATTATAACTGACTTAGAACATGATACTTGTACAGTCTTTTTTTACCCTAGAAATGATACCTTAGAGTTTTGAATTGACTAATATATAATAATATTCTTGGTGAAATGATATTTCAACCACCCACCTTATACCGGATTCACTGGTATGATAACTAATCTCAACACTACTTGGCACCATTTAATTACATTTCTCAAACAAAATCATATATGACATCTAACATGAAACTCAATACCAAAAAAATATCATTCTCTGATACCACTATAACAACACCCAACCCATTGATACCCACTTAGTCTCATTTTTTGGTTTATTATGACACCCCAAGCACAAAACTAAGAGGCCAAGGGTGATTGAATAACACCAAGAAAGAAAAACACATATATTAGAGGCCTTAGACTAATGATAACATGAAAAAATCCATAAATATATATTTCAATGAAATATAAATAGAAACCCAATGAATAATATAAATATCAATAAAATATCATATTATATTGTGCAAGAATAAGACACCATATATATAGGATAATACACCACAATAAAACTCTAAAGGATAATTAAATACATAAGAAAAATATATTAAATTAAGATAGGACTTTGAAAAAATTTGAAATCAACTCCTTACAATAACTGATACAGGTATTATCTTCAACAAAATCCATCACTTAAGAATTATATCCACAAGCTCCATATACACCAAATTCTATGAATAATTGTACACCATCTACATAGACACAACTATGTGAGAATGAAAAACATTTCAATAGTTATAATAATTCTACCCAGTAAGATTCCCTAAAACCCCAACGGAGTGTATAAAGATAAGTTATTTCAAATTAATTGTGAGGGAAAATATAAGAAGATTCCCAAATATGATTTAAGTACTTTGGAAACCAATTAAATAAATAAGTACCATGTTTTTAATTAATTTATAATTCATTTCTCAAAGTAATCCATGAATTCTTAATATAACATAATACCCATAACACTCAAACTACCTAGTACTCATAAATTACAGGTCGTGTCTCTAAAATCATAGTAAGAGTCCTACACCTTTCTACGAAGGGTATGTATGTCAAGGGGGGTTTACCCTTGTGGATGACCTATACCTTTTTTATGGAAATGAGAATCGGTGTAGAGGGTTAACTATTCCATGGGTGGAGGATCCCTTCCCCATTACATAGGGGGTTACCTATTATAAAAGGATTATAGGGAACCCATGCTTTGGTTTGGCCATGGGGGTAATTATGACACCCTGAGATTTTATGAGATAGATTCTTTTTAATTTCTTTGATGTCTTGTGTTTTACGCTACACCAAGATTATCTTGCGCTATACGCAATACTGTATTAGCTTGCAATATATAAAACACTATTTTTGGCTCGTGTTACACACAATTTCAAGTTTGTTGGATAGAAATTATTTTACTCAACATTGAGTATAGATTTTGTTCAATGTATAAATGAAATAATATTGGATTATTTTATACACCACACCAAAGGAATCTTTCCCTACACTCAACACTAACTTGGCTTGTATTACATGCAAGAGTGGCCTTCCTCGATATCTTGCATTATACGTGATATTTGTTGGATATGAATCTACATATTATATACAAGAGAGGGGTGAATTTTGTATTTTGAAATTTTTCGATAACTCTTCTCTTGAAAAGGTTTTTTCCATTATACGTTATCAGATTTGATCGTGCATCAGAAAAAGTAAAATCAAGAACACAAAGATGTATAGTGGTTCGGGGAACAGAAAGCCCCTAGTCCACTCCACCAATGCTCAACTCCACGAACTTGGTGATTTTCACTATATGGTCCTCTTTTCCACAGACTGATTCAAAACTGAGTACAGGCAGTTGACACCTTTACAATCCAAGTCAAAACAAAGCCTTTTGGTTCAAACACAAGCCTACACATCTTAGAAAGAGAAGCTGGTTACTCAAGAATAAAAATAATTTCAGAAATAAATTTCTAGTTGATCTTCACAATTGCAATAGAATCCAATTGAAAGCAGAAGGATCGAAGTCTCTAGAAATATTGATTTTTAAGATGAAGCAGTTCTGAGTTAATCCAGTTGCAGTAGATATAGAGATATAGTTCACAACCTCAACAGTAGTAGATCCATAGAAGATATTCGATATAGAATAGGTGAATCTTCTATAGAGTTCCTTCTTCTTGAACAAATAGAGATTTTACGCTCCTGTTAAATCATCAGATTAATCGTGAATAGTTGCAATTTCTGTTTTCCACCTTTTTCAATAATAGATCGATCACTTAATCTTGTATCTGGTGTTTCAGAGAGAACATATATAATAAAGTATATCTCATGCACATTTAGATCTATAAAATTCTCCTTCTCATTCACGATATTCAAAAAATTGAATTTATAGAGAAGTAGTAACTTCCCTTAAGACTCGGCATAAAAAGATCCTTTTAATTCGATCTTAAATCCATTAATAAAACAGATTTTAATCAATCAAAGTTGTACTTTAAAAATGACTTTAAATCTGGCTTGAAATCTACCCAGAAATTAGCTTACTGATCATTGCACATAAATATTGTCTATCAAATTTTCCAATGCCAAACGTAAGGTTAATGACATGGCCTCCAAATGTAGGGTTAATAACATAGTCTTCAAACATAGGGTTGACAACGTAAGGTTGACAACGTAAGGTTGATCATCCATACTTTGCTGAAAATGAATGGTTGTTTAACCATACTTTTCTCTTATCTCAAAAAGTATACATGCTTTTCAACCTTACGCTACGTTTATCCACGTAGGGTATGAACAGTGATTCCAAAATGCGCTAAAGCAGATTCTGCGCTCTATTTATCTACGTAAGATGTGAACAGTGATTCCAGAACGTGCTAAAACAGATTCTGCACTATGTAATAAATTCTCGATATTTCAAGGCTAAAATAAATTAATAAACTCCTGCAAAATTCTAAATAAAATCATTAGAAAACAACTAATGGTATTTGGGAGCATCAAAATTATCATAAAGAGACAGAGTATTATTTTCAATAATCTCCCCCTTTAAATAATATTAATACGCATTGTTGAAAACAATACTTCGCTCAACAATCTCCCCGTTTTTTATGATCAAAAAACTCATAAAATAGTTAAAATTATTTAAACAAAATAAAGATTCAAAGTTAGTTATAAAGTTTTAAATAAAAACTTCTCCACCAAAAAGATAATTATAAATCCAAAAAAAAATTATTTAGTTTTCTCCCTCAATAAAATGAATTCTCCCCCTAAATAAAATGTAGGTTTTTTATGTTGTGTTTATCGAAATTCTACCCCTTTTTGTGATATCAAAAAGAATGAAACATCATGGATTTTAACACGTTTAATATTGCATTGAACTGTTATTAAATGCTATTACGAACTATTTATCAATAATTAAATTTGGAGTACCAGCATATTAAGGCTTGGGTAAGATATGAAACAGGTTATATCTCCTCTGGATTGCAGACTTGATTTCTATAAACTTCTCCCAAAGTCTCTTCATCATCCCATCTCCAATCTTGATAAAGAGATCTCTATTCTCTTGAGTCATATGAATATCCTCTATTAAATTGACTCTGAAAAACTCATGCATCCTTTCCTCTTTTTCAACAAATACTGACAGCTTCTCTGATAACTGATCTAATAGAATTCTGATTGATGGCTCACTAGATGTCAGTTAATCCACCATGAACTTCTGATTGTCCAGCATCACTGACAAAGGAGAACTATTATGTTGAAGATCACGTATCCTGTCATTCATGTTGCTCAACGCAGCTATGATATCCTGAAACCTTCTGATTAAATCAGGTGAAGTACCTGATCCAATGACAGCATTATTTTCAACTGATGCAAATTGGTTCTCCATAAACAACTTCAGATCTGATAAATATGTCTTCATAACCATTTCAGATTTCAATTTTGTAACAACAGTCATCATATCCTATTTAAACATTTCAACTTCTTTCCTTGAAAATATACACTACTTTAGCTTTTGAAACTTCAAATGTTCTAAGTCTAAGACATTTCTCAGAGAAACATTCTCAGATTCCAACTGAGATACCTTGTGTACAGTTCTTAAACTTCTTCTTTCCTTGAATCAGATGCACCTTGTGCTTGATTCACAATCTCAAGTTGATGCAGTAGTACCAAAGGCAATGACTCAGCATCTGATTTTTCTTTTTCTTTGTCCTAAGAAGGTTGGTCCACAGATCTTTCCCTAGAGTTTTCAAACTTCTCCACAGGAAAATCCTCTTGATGTTCCTCTATTTGAGCTTCAGAAGCATGCTCATCACATTCATCTGCATCTTTGTCTTCCACTAGAATTTCAAGAATAATATTTTAAAAAGTTCCTTGAGGTCTGGCCACTTCTTCACCAGACACTGCCTCTATCTCTTGTTCCTGTTGAAGTGCAACTTCAAAATCAGCTACAATCTGTTCCTGATTTTCCCTTGGAGTTTTTTCTTGAGCTCTTGATTTCTCTACTGGAGCCATTCTCTCAGTAATATATTCCATGGTTTTATCAGCAACAACTTCCCTCACAAAATAATAACAAAATAAAGCTTCTGTTGTAGTTTCCAAAGTAGTGGAAGTGACTTCCTCATTTACTGGTCTTTTTCTTCTTGATTGAAGTCCCTCCTGACTTCTGTCTTCCTCCACATCTGCTACTTCAAAGCAAATCCTTATTGCTACATTGCTGACTCTAGATTCAGCTTGTCCCTCCTTGGACTTAGCAGGTTGAGCCTGAGCACTCTCTGACTCTTCCTCAGCTCCTACTGGAAAAAGTTTTCCTTTAATTGTGCTCAATAAATATCCAACTTTCCTCAATGTTCTAGCATTAAATGTATTATTGTGATGACTGTTAACTCTAGCATCCACTAATCTCACCATGTCTTTCTTAAACATAAGCTTAGAAATAAATCTACCAAAGGGGTAAAAATTCATCCTGGCCTCACTTTGACAGCAGTAACAAAGATACCTTATCATGTATCTTGGAAAGTTTAACATAATATCACTTAACATAAGAATCATTATATACATATCAGGGTACAAAATCTACTCCATTTCAACCATCCGTGGAGCTATTCCTGTTTGAATAAATTTGACCAAAATCTTTTGATCATGCTCCAAATCTTTGACAAACATTTTCTTTATTGTCATGGTACCAAAAAGAAAAGATATACTGTCTTTGGTTTTATGCACAGAATCTCCTATATTCTTCAAGTGGAAATGAAAAACTCCCTCATGAGGGAAGTTGAGAATTTGACTAATCTCTACTGAAGAGATTGAGAAATCCCTATACTTTATTTTAGCCATCATACTGTCTTTGGTATCTCCCAAACTAAACTCTATAGATTTGTAAAAGTATCTAATTTCTACTTCATACAAAAATTCCGTATTTTCACTGTTGAAAATCTGTTCAAGATTCTGAAACGACAGTGCTTGCTTCAACAACAGATTTGTCTGAAATAACTAGTCGAGATCTATTACCTTACCCTGTAAGATTTTTCTTCCCCCGGCGCATTGTCTCTTCGAATTGCTCGGCTCGGCCTCGCTGGCTCTTTTAGTCCTTACCATTTGTGCGAGAGTATCTGAAGGTTTGAAGGTTCGGGTTTCAGAGGTTCAAAGGTTAGGGTTTTAGAAGAGGAAATGTGATTTTCTGATTTCTAAAGGGTTTCAATAGAAGTGAAAGGGTTTAGAAGTCAAAAAGGCTCTGACAGCCTTGATTCCCATGTAATCACTCATCATTAAATATATTTAAAAACAAATAAATTTTTCATACGACGAAAGAAATAAAAACATAAACTGTATTCAACAGAATTTACATAAATAAATAAAAGTAAATAAAAATTTAAAAATTATTTAAAATTAAATAAACTGAGATCCCCCTTAATAAAATCAAACCATGCAGTGCGAAGTGGTTTAGTAAAAAAATATCTACTAATTGAATTTCAGTATTTATAAATTCTAAAAATATATCTTTCTTAATAACATGATCTCATAAAAAGTGATGCCTTATATCAATGTGCTTAGTTCTAGAATGACTAATAGGATTTTTTTTTAAAATATTAATTGCACTTGTATTATCACATAAAATAGGTGTATTATTAAAATTCAATCCAAAGTCCATAAGAGTGTTTTTCATCCACAACACATGTGCACAACAACTGCTAGAAGAAACATATTCTGCATGAGCTATTGACAGGGTAACTGAATATTGTTTCTTACTAGACCATGATACTAAGGACTTTCCTAAGAAGAGACATGTACCTGATGTTCTTTTTCTATCTAATCTACAACTTCCAAATTCAGCATCTTAATATGAAATCAAATTAAAATCAAAATTTTTATGATAAAGAAGAGATTGACAAAAAGTTCCTTTTAAATATCTAAAAATTCTCTTAACAGCAGTTAGATGAGATTATTTAGGATTTGATTGAAATCTTGCACAAAGACATACTGAATACATTATATCTGGCCTCCTAGCAGAAAGATATAAGAAACTACCAATCATACCTCTATATAACTTTTTGTCAACAGACTTGCCAGTTTCATCCAAATCAAGTTTTATATTAGTACAAATAGGAGTTGTAAATGTCTTGTTGTTCTCAAGTCCAAATTTCGTAAGTAAATCAGTAATGTATTTTCTTTGATTTAATACATTTCCAAAATCTTTTTGAAATATTTTAAGACACAAAAAGAAATTTATTTCTCCCATCATACTCATTTCAAATTCTTCTTGCATTAATTTCAAAAATTCATGACAAATAGATTTATTTTTTGATCTAAAAATTACATCATCAACATAAATTTGAACCAATAAAACATTATTTTTCACAGTTTTCTTAAAGAGTGTTGGGTCTGCCATTCCAACAGTAAAATAATTTATCAAAATAAAAGAACATAATCTTTCATACCAAGCTCTAGGTGCTTGTTTAAGGCCATAAAGATCTTTAGTAAGTTTAAAAATAGAATCAGGTTTTTGAGAGTATTCAAAACCAGGAGGTTGCTCAACATAAACTTCCTCCATTAAATAACCATTTAAAAAGTCAGATTTAACATCCATCTGAAATAATTTAAAATTCATATAAGATGCATAGGCTAAAAGTATTCTAATGGATTCTAACCTTGCTAGAGGTGAAAAAGTTTTATCATAATCTATTCCCTCTTCTTGATTATATCCTTTAGCTACTAATCTTGCTTTATTTCTAGTTATTGTGATTTGGTCATCCTGTTTATTTCTAAAGACCCATTTGGTTCCTAATACAGGATAATTCTTAGGTCTTTCCACTAAATCCCAAACTTCATTTATTTTAAACTGGTTTAATTCATCTTTCATTGCTATTACCCAACTTTCATCATCTAAAGATTCTTCTATAGTCTTTGGTTCTTGTTAAGATAGGAAGGCAGAGAATTCCACTAGGCTTCCTATGTTTCTTCTAGTTTGAACACCAGTTTCTAGGTCACCTATTACAGTTTCTAAAGGGAGATTCTTTAGGGTTATAGACTGTCTAGGTAATATATTTAAAGGTTCTTCATTGTCATGTTCCTCTGAACTGGACTGAATTTCTTTTATATCATTTTCAAAATCATTCTTTAAATTCTCAAGTCTCATGTTATCATTAGAGTCAAGTTCATCAATTTGTTCTGTCCTTTTCTCAAAAGGATTAGATTCATCAAATTTCATATGAACTGATTCTTCAACAATCCTTGACTTCTTGTTATAAACTCTATAAGATTTGGAGGTAGCAGAATATCCTAAGAAAATACCTTAATCATATTTTGGATCAAACTTACCAAGATTATCCTCGGTGTTTAAGATATAAACCTTGAATCCAAAAACTTTAAAGTAATTTACTTTAGGCTTTCTGTTATTCCATAGTTCATAGGGTGCCATTTTAAAAATAGGTCTAATTAAAACTATATTAATTATATAACAAGTTGTATTCACAGCTTCTGCCCAGAAATATATAGGTATGCTATATTCATTTAACATAGTTCTAGCCATTTCTTGATTTTTTCTATTTCTTCTTTCTACAATCTCATTCTGTTGAGGTGTTCTGGGTTCATAAAAGGTGTGTTTAATACCCATATTTTAGAAAAAGGAATTAAATTCCAGATTCTCAAATTCTCCAACATGATCACTTCTCAATGAAATTATATTGAAACCTTTTTCATTTTGAACAGATTTGCAGAACCTTTCAAATAAAGTAAAAGATTCATTTTTAAATTTCAATAAAAAATCCATGTAAATATTGAATAGTCATCAACTAAAACATATACATATAATTTACCAGCTAAGATTCATGATCTTGAAGGTCCAAAAAATCCATATGAATAAGTTCTAGAGGTTTAGATGTAGCAACCTTATTAACAGATTTGAAGGATGATTTGTGTTTCTTGCCAAGTTGACATGCATCACAAAATCCAACACTTTCAAATTTGAGACAAGGTAAATTAGAAACTAAATGTTTCTTAGATAACTTATGTAAAACATATATATTCCAATGACCAAGTCTCCTATGCCAAATCTAGTATTCACTTACTTTAGCAGTCAAGAAGTTTACTTGTTGTTTACACAAGGAATTTAAATCCAAAGTATAGACATTTTCATTTCTTTGTGCTTTAAATTTAAACAGTTTATCTTTAGAAACAGTACAGTAATTGTTAGTAAAATCAACAGTATATCTATCATCACAAAGTTGAGATATACTTATCAAATTTTGTTTTAGTCCTTGTACATAAAGTACTTTGTTGATTGAGACTATTTTTGGATCTCCAACAGTTCCAATGCCAATGATTGTTTGCTTTGGCATTGTCACCAAATGTGACAAGTCCTCCTTCCTTTTGAGTGAGTGAAGAAAAATTCAATTAGTTTCCACTCATATGTCTTGAACAGCCACTGTCCATGTACCATATATCTTTTCTTCTCTGGTGACCTGCTACCTGCAAAGACATTCAAACAAATTGATTTGGTACCCATATTTTGTTGGGTCCAGGGGTGTTAGCTAACAATGATCTGGGTATCCAGATTTGCTTTGTTCTTTTAAAATTAGCTGAATCATACAAGTCTTTTGAAACATAGGCTTTCTTAATACCACAAATTTGAGGTTGTCTTAAGAAAAAGTTTTTAGCTACATGTCCCTTTGTCCCACAAAAATTACAATTAACCTTTTTAGATCTAGGAACAAAATAATTTTTATATAGCTTTGGTTTTTCTCCTTTACTTCCAATTCCAAATCTCTCCTTTTTAATGTCATTTTTTCCATGAATTTCATTTAATGAATTCTCTTCATTTGTAAAAACCAATGCAGCCTGTTTGTAAGATTCTACTTCATCCTGCAGTGTTTTTATTCTTGATTCAAAATTAATATAGTTAGTGTTAATAAAATTGTATTTATCAGTTAATTATTTATGTTGTTTCAGTATTGTATCTCTTTCATCTAAAACGGCTTTATGTTTATTTTTTAGTGACTTATGTTTCTTAAATAGTGATTCATATCTTTCTTTAAGCATATTGCAGTAAGCTGCAATTTTTTCATTTGTGTATCTTGATTCAGAATTTTATTCAGAGGAGTAATATGAGTGTACCTCATCAGTTTCTGTCATAAAGCACATGTTTGATTTTATATTGACTTCTTCTTTCTCTGAGCTTGATTCAGAAGAGATACTAGAGTCTTCAGATACACTCCAAGTGGCGTTCATAGCTTTCTTGTCTTTCTTCTCAAAGTCATTTCTTTTGAATAATTTATTCTTATTTGCATCTTTCAATTGTGGGCAATCTGGTCTGATATGTCCCATCTTTTTTCATTCATAACATCTTACTTCCTTATTATCTCCCTTAATGGATTTTTTGAAGCCTCTTTTCTTGTTATAGAATTTTCTAAATTTTCTGGCTAACGGATCCAATTCTTCATCTGAGTTGGATGAGTCATAGCTTTCTGATTTAGCTTTGACTTATTTGATCTTCATATTTCTATTCTTTTGTTCTGAAGCTACCTTCAAGGCAGTATCTTCTCTTTTGATAACCACTTTATGTTCATTAGCCTCATCTTGAATTTCAGCTTCATACATCATCAGTGTACCAATCATCTCTCTTATAGTTTGGTCTTTGACAGGTTTTGATTGTCCGATTGCAGCAGAAATACCATTCCATCTAGTAGGATGTACTCTCAGTACTTTTAATGCTTGATCAACCTGCTTGATAGGTTCTCCTAGAGAAGTTATGTTATTGACAATTTCTGTCAATATCCCATTCATTTGGGTAATTCTCTCACCTTCAACCATTCTGAAAGTATCAAATTTCAGTTTTTCAGTTGCATATCTCATTTGTCTCACATTGTCTGTTCCTTAATATGCCACAGCTATTGTTTGCCACATCTCATTTGTTGTCGGGCAGTGAGATACTCTGTTAAATTCATCTGGTCCTAGACCGTAGATAATTGCATTCATAGCCTTCGAGTTCATATCGTACTCTGCCTCTATAGCAGCACTCCATGTCTCAGGATTTTCAGGAATTTCATAAGGAGTCAGAATCTTTGAATAGACTCTATATCCGAGGTTTTTCAGATATATTATCATGTGCTATTTCCAGCAACCATAGTTGTGACCATTAAAATATTGTGCTCTGATAATCAACATCACTTCTCTTGTATCAGTCATGATGCTCTGTTGTATAATCCTTAAATGCTTCTAGCTTTCTTAGGCTCTATCAAAAGCTCCTCCTCTGATACCAATTGTTGGATCTGAATCTACAGATTATACACAAGAGGTGGGTGAATTGTGTATTTTTTAATTTTTTGATAACACTTCTCCTGAACGAGTTCTGTCCTTTATACTTTATCAGATTTGATCATGTGGCGGAAAAAGTAAAATCAAGAACACAAAGATGTATAGTGGTTTGGGGAACAGAAAGCCCCTAGTCCACTCCACCAATGCTCAACTCCACGAGCTTGCTGATTTTCACTATCTGGTCCTCTTTTCCACAGAACGATTCACAACTGAGTACAGGCAGTTGACACCTTTATAATCCAAGGAAAAACAAATCCTTCTGGTTCAAACATGAACCAACATAGATTAGAACGAGAAGCTGGCTACTCACGAATAAAATTAATTTCAGAAAGAAATTTCCAGTTGATCATCACAATTGCAACAGAATGCAATTGACAACAGATGGATCAAAGTCTCTAGAAATATTTATTTTCAAGATGAAGCAGTTCTAAGTTGATCCAGTTGCAGTAGATATAGAGATATAGTTCACAACCTCAACAGTAGTAGATCCACAGTAGATATTCGATGTAGAACAGTTGAATCTTCTATTGAGTTCCTTCTTCTTGAACAAACAGAGCTTTTACACTCCTGTTGAATCGGCAGATCAATCATGAATAGTTGAAATCTCTATTTTCCACCTTTTTCAATAATAGATCGATCACTTCATCTTGTATCTGGTGTTTCAGAGAGAACATATATAATAAAGCATATCTCCTTCACATTTTGATCCATAAAAGTCGCCTTATGATTCACAATATTCAAAAAATTTAATTTACAGAGAAGTCCTAGCTTCCCTTAAGACTTGGCATAAAAAGCTCCTTTTAATTTGATCTTAAATCCATTAATAAAATGGCTTTGAATCATTAAAATCCGTACTTTAAAAACGACTTTAAATCCAGCTTGAAATCAGCCCAAAAATCAGCTTACAGATCGTTGCTCATAAATATCGTCTGTCAAAATTTCCGACGCCAAACGTAAGGTTGATGATGTGGCCTCCAAACATAGGGTTAATAATATAGTCTTCAAACATAGGGTTGACAACGTAAGGTTGACAACGTAAGGTTGACAACATAAGGTTGATCATCTATACTTTGCTGAAAACGTATGGTTGTTTAACTATACTTTTCTCTTATCTCAAAAATTATACATGCTTTTCATCCTTACGCTACGTTTATCCACGTAGGGTATGAACAGTGATTCCAGAACGCGCTAAAGCAGATTCTGCGCTATATTTATCTACGTAATATGTGAACAGTCAATCTAGAACACGCTAAAATAGATTCCACGCTAAGTAATAAATTCTCGTGATTTCAAGAGTAAAATAAATTAATAAACTCCTGCAAAATACTAAAAAAAATCATTAGAAAATAACTAAGGGTATTTTTGAGCATCAAAATTATCATAAAGAGACAGAGTATTATTTTCAATAATCTCCTCCTCTAAATAACATTAATACGTATTGTTGAAAACAATACTTCGCTCAACAATATTGAGTTTCACTAAACAATGATATATTATTATATTATTATTTAAATGGAATATAAACTAGTCTTTATGAATATTATTAACCACATTTTTATTTTTAAATAACATTATCATTTATATTACACATTATATGAGCAAAAATCAATTTTTCAGATAAAAGAAATATTTTTCAAAAAAATGCAGTTTTACCACCGTTTGATAGAGAACCATTTTTAAATATAGTTTTTGAAACTTTTATAGGTTATATTTGACAATATAAACTTATTATTTGGTATCGGGACTTAAAAATTTTCTTTGGATAAAGTTTTAGTATTTTTCTAAAAACTTTCATATTTTGATGAATAGTGGAAATAACATAAATTTTAATTGAAATTGACTTTTTTCATCAAAAAACTTTATATGGTTAAAATATGTTATTGAATTGTTTTAAATTATAAATAAAATATATTTTTTTAGTTTAAGACAATTTAATTCATTGTCATTAATTTTACATTTAATTCATATATAAAAACATTTCAATATTTTGCAATGTCTTAAATGAAAACCCATTTTTTCGACAAAGGGATTAATTTTAAATTAGTTTCTAAAACATTTGTATTTTTTATTTTGAAAAATAGATTCCATATTTTGAATCATAAGGATCAAATTTTGTAAATAGTTACTTTCTATTTTTGGACATTATAAATAGTAACTTTAGTAATTATTTTATTTACCATGGTTAAAGGGTAAATCTGGTGATAATGGTAAAAAAATATTATAATAATATTAAACTACCATAAAACATGCCCTAATCCTATTGGATGAGATATTTCTAACCATGGTCATCCTTGGTTCGATTTTGGAACCCTAGGAATTCACATGGATGTGAAGATGCCATTTTATAAGAATTAATTTAAAGTAAAGATAATTATAACCTAAAAAATATATCTTTTACTAAATAGATTTTAATATGGGTTTATATAAAATATCTATATGAATATAATTAGTAATTGGAAAGCTAAAAATATTTATTACATAATATAATTTTATTTATAATTTTTATACATGATAAAATTATATTCATTTATGACATTATTATGATGTAGTGATTACCTCATTAATGAAAGATTCAAATAAATGAAATTAAAAATATTAAAATAAGTTTAATTTGAATATTTTGATGTCATACACGAAATTTTTTTATGAAATTGACATATTAGGGATGATTTAATTCCTTTGTTTCGAATTAATAAGGTTTTTATGAATTTTTAAAAAAGTCAAGTATGGATAGTGTCCAAATTTAACAAAATTCATAACTTAAAACAGAAAATAGTTTATTAAATTATATTAAATTTATAAAAATGTAATATTCGCCAAAATGGTTAATATAAGTCCAAATATTTCATAAATAACTTTTTATGTGTCGTTTTACATGATATGGTAATTACATTAACCCACAATGTGTAAATAACATGATATCACGGTAAGATTTAAAAGGGTAAAATTAGTGTAAAACGAAAAAGATAAGGATAAAAAATATTAAAAACTTGTCAAACATTTATTTTATAATGTGTATTAGAACCAAAAACATATTATATTATAATTAAGTAAGTTTTGGACCATTTTAAATCTAAATTTAATTTATAATAAATTAATATTTTGGAACTTTCCTAAAGTGCTCCTCTCCTATATTATAAAAGGGCACCTCCTTCCTCTCCTATTCAGTTAATTTTGAACCTTCAAGATCCTCCAAACCAAGTCCAGTTCTCTTATCAACATCCCTATATTCAATCTAGAGGTGTTTTTCTTCTCAAAAGACCAACTCTGGTGCCCTAAGAGTAATTCAATGGAGGCACGTCAAGGAAAAGGTAATCTCTTCTACCGATTCTTTTAAAATTATTTCCTCTTATACTTACTCTTATTTATTTGTTTAATTATAAATTAATAACATAAGTATAAATTATATTCTTATATGTTATTATAAATATTAAACAACCCTATTTCACCTTTTATCCATCCTACAAAAAACAAAATCACCGCGTTGCGTACGTACGGATTACTGTTTCCACAGTGTGGTGTAATCTATTTTCCACCACCACCTTAAAAGGATGGGTATAATGGTGGAAATAATAACTATATATGATTATTATAATGTGATACTAATTATAGGATATTATAAACCAACCACTTCAATACTATTCAACAACTATGGGAATGATATCATTGCTTGTGCGTACGTACGTCTTACCGTCTCCCTGACACGATGAGATTCATTCTCCATGTTAACCATTCAAGAATGATTATAAATTATATATAATAAATAATAATGAAATATATGAAAAAATATTTCTACTATATTTATGTATATATATTTCATTTACATACTTCCATTCAATTTAATCATGAAACCAAAACAATGTTCAAGCATACGTACGGCCTACCGTCTCCATAAATAGTGTATTCCATCCCATTTATTGATCTATATTTATATAATGAATATATAAGATATATAAAAATCATGTTTTACATTCTGTAATTAAGTAAATCATGATCTAAGTATTTGTATAAATAATTACAAGACAAAACACATATGATAAACGAAATGATTATTTCCCAAAACATTGCTTTAACATGGAATTGAAAAATTAACGGTTAATATAAAGTCATAAGTGAATAATATATGATATCATAAATATTATAATGGTTCTTTTACAAGATAATAATATTTTTAAACACACTGTATAGGATTTTCGGACACATATAGAAGAAATATGACTTAAGGTAAGGAATAATTTTTCAATCTAATTTTTTTCCAAGATTGTTTATACATAAGTATATGCTAGAGATATATTTATCATCCATGTCCATGTTTTCTAGAAATGTTTTCATAAAATGATTACTATTCTTCTATGTATTTTTATAGTCATTTTTACCCCTTTTGTCTTTTACTATGTGTTATGGATGTAATCTTTCTTTTGTTTACTATACGAGGTACTTTTTTACCTTTCCAAAAAAAAGTATGAGGATAATGTTTTTTTAACTTATACGGCATGAATGGATTTTTATGGTTTCATAGTACACTATTTCCATGAATATTCCTCTACACTATTTCATGTTTATTTTCAACTAAATTATTTTCTTTTAAAATTATGTGACATTTTGAGAAATTAAAATGATTTTGAATAAGAAATGATATTTTCCTCAACAACTAAGTTCGACTGATTTATCAAAATTATGTTCCATATAAAATGACATGGGGTTATGTTTTTTCCCTACTACTAGTTTTATTTTATTTTTTTATGATGGAATTATTTTAATGAAATCTATTTATCTTATATGTATTATGTTATGATTAAATGATGTTAAAGAAACCCATTTTATTTCATGGGTTATGCTATAGTAAATTTTTTTATGTTTTGTGGAACATGTAATAATGATTTCACTATGAGATTGGTGGGACCTATATCTCTCTAAAATACATTGGGTAAATATTCATATCTCATGAGATAGACATGGATGGAACGACAAGTAAATTTGGTTCAATAATACAGGGCCGAAACGATAAGTAAACCCAGTTCAGTAATGGACTTCATCCACTATAATGGTATTGGAAGAAATGTCTTGTCTACTATAGAAATTGTATTATGTGGTTATTATTTTTCCACAATTACATGTTTTATGCCAATACTATTCTATCATGTTTAATGTTCTATTATAATCTATGCCTTATGAACTTCCAGATTTATGTCATTGCTCATAAATTTGACGTTTAATCTTTATGTTCATGTTCTTATGTTCAAATGTTTATGAATTGTTTTATGTTTTCCATGTTTACCCTTACGGAGCATTTGAGCTCGCCTTTTTTATTTTTTATTTTCCTTAGGATATATAGAAAGGTTCTAGGTAGGAAAACAAAAGGGGAGGATCATTATGGGAGATGTTGAAGATCTTCCACTATGATTAGAAGACTATGTTCCTAGTTTCCAAAGACCCTAAACGAATATGGTATTTAGGCATCAGTTTTTGACATGTAATAAGTATTCTGAAAAAGTAATGTAATTTCCTTGTATTTCACTCTTGGGTCTCCACTATTTGAATCAGAGAGAAGGTTCAGTTAACCTTTTGGAAACTAGGATGCAAAAACTTTAGTGAGATCCCAAAAGATATTTATAAGGTATGAATAAGGATGTCCCTAAGGTTAAGTTATATTAGAGGTTACTGTCCTAGAAATATGATAAGGATTATATATAACCTAGGATTGGACCATAGATGTTAGATATTGAAAGTATTACCCCGTGATTATGTTGTTTTCCTAGTATGATTTTTTCCTCTCACACTATTCTTTTTGGATTTTAGAAAATGGTCAGAAATAGAAAGATTCATGTTAACGGAGAATATGATGGACAATGGAATGATATTCTTCATGAGAAAACAAATGAAATGCGATTTGGAAGGAGAATCATCATTATTATGCCTAATCATTAATCTCATAACATGATCAATAATCTTAACTTTGGTGAGTTTCCTAACCCATCTAATAAGAGAAAGATGGAGTTTCATAATGATCATAGAGGAAATAAAGTTCAATTTTCCTCATGTAAATCATATGGGAAGAGGCGTCAAGGATAATTTTTCAAAGGAACTGGAAGATGATTTGGGTGTGGAAAATAAGGACAGAAATCCAGTAATTTCAAAGGAAAAGGTTCAGTTAACACAATGGAAAAGGATACTGGTATTGCTATGACATCAAAAACGGTTAAATTTTTTAAATGTGGAAGGGATGTGCATTATGAAAATCGATGCCCTAAGGGAAAATCTCATGAAGAGAATCAGCATGGTCGTATGGGTTGTATTTATGTGGATGATGATAAAGATACAACAAATGATATATGAGATGAAATATGTGTTGAGGAACAAAAAGATGAATCTAGGATAATGGATTAAGAAGATAGTGGAATGATTTCATGTTTATCAAGAATAATGTATGGTAGAATGAAATAAAGAAACATCTAAGGATTATTACACTATTGTTCTTCCTTAGGTATTTGAAAGTATATGTTGAATGGTACTGGTAACCATGAAAGTTTATTCAGATATTTTTTGAAATCATGTGATATGGGTATAATTAAGGGAAAGTGACATAATGAGATGTTTGATAGTATTAATTCCCTCATTACTGATATAAGGACAAAGTGGTATTATAGTTTGAGTATAATGAATTTTGGGGATTTTGGTAAGTAAAAAGAGTTAACTTTAGACAGCATTCATATTTTCACCAAGGTTCAATGGTAATTCATGTTTCAAGAGAATTCATTATTAAGGTATTCACATGTTTATAATGTGACCAACAAGATATATCTTATAATATATGGGGATAGATGATGGTATTTACATGCTTGTTATATGACCTTTTTGGTAATTTTTTTCTCAATACTCTGAGATTGGAAAGAATTATTTTGGATAATCCTAAATGTTAGAGTAGATTAAGTTGGACATCATAAAGTATTGTTTTAGGCTATAAATTTCTTTTATATTATTTCTGGAATTTTATAATAGTATAGTTTTAGAAAAAGAACAACACTCATGATCGGAGACAACCCCTCGTGTCGGACAAGGCTATGGGAATCGAACCCACAATCAAAGTGTGATAGGCCTTTATCACCTACTACTGGCCTACAGGAAGACCCTGGTTAATAAAAAATTTATTTTATATTATTATGTGTTGTGATAGATATAGTATAAGTCTATTTTTGGAACCATATATAATTAATCTCACCATAGATGGACTTATGTATATTTAATAACTTCGGTTAACCTTTTTTGTGATAGAGACAGATGGAATGACCTATCATTATATTTCAGGATATGTTAACAATGCAATAATTACAAATTCGACTTCATTTCTTTAAATAATATATGAAGTTGAAATTGTTCATTGCACAAACAATGGTGAAATTTTACCAAAATCAAGTAAGTATTAATTATCATACGAAATTCTAAAAATTTAGGGAATGCATCATGGAAAAAAAATGTTATCCTAGTACCTATTATCTAATGAATTAGATGATCCCTTAAATTATTACAGATTAATGTATTTCTAGTTGTAAACTTTCTCCAAACCTTATTCTCTATCACTGTCCATCAGAAGTTGATGGTAATATTTCTCTTCCATATCCATATTTTCACTTCCCACCTATGTTCATCTATGTGGAAACCCATTTATAAGATAAATGGGGTAACTATTATTTCTATAACTTTCCTTTTTAAAATGATGTTTTAGTATTCATTTTATTATGATGTGGGTTTCCATGAATGAAACTTTCAAGTAGAAAAAAATTTATAACCCTGATGAATTTCGAGGGAAAAATTCATTTCAAGGGGATTAGAATGTAACACCCCATAATTTTATGAGATATATTCTTTTAAATTTCATTTATGTCTGGTATTGTAGGCTACAACAAGATTAGATTGTGCTATATGCAACACTGTATTAGATTGTTGTATATGCAACACTATTCTTGGACCATGTTACACACAATTTCAAGTTCATTGGGTAGAAATTATTTTACGCAACATTAAGTGTAGATTTTTTTCAATGTATAAGTGAACTATGGTTGGATTATATTATACACAACACCAAAGGAAGATTTCACTCCATGCAACACTGACTTGGCTTGCGTTACATGCAAGAGAAACCTTCCTCAATAGCTTGTGTTGTACGCGATACTCAGTTTCAATAAATAATGATAAATTATTATATAATTATTTAAATGGGATATAAACTAGCTTTTATGAATAGTATTAACCAAATTTTTAATTTTATATAACATTATAATTCATCTCACACATGATATGAGAACAAAATCAAGTTTTCAGATAAAAGATATATTTTTCAAAAAAAAATGTTCTTTTACCGCCTTTTGATACTGCACCCATTTTAAATATAGTTTTTGACACTTTTATAATTTATATTTGAAAATATAAACTTCTTTATTTGGAATCAAGATAGAAAAAATTACCTATGACAAATTTTTTATATTTTTCAGATAAGTTTCATATTTTGATTAATAGTGAAAATACGCTAAATTTTATTTGAAAACAACTTTTTTTATAAAAATAATTTAAATGGTTAAAATAAACTATTTAATGGTTTTAAAGTATAAATATAATATAATTTTATTTTTCAATACAATATAAGTCATTTTCATTAATTTCACATTGAATTCAAATGTAAAAACTTTTCAATCTTTTTCAATGTTTTAAACAAAAACTCATTTTTTCTACAACGAGGTTAATTAAAAATTAATTACTAAAAATTATATGATTTGAATTTGAAAAAATGGATTCCATATTTGGAATCATAAGTTTCAAATTGTGTAAATAGGTGCTTTTTATTTTTGGACATAATGGATAGTAACTTTACTAATTATTTTATTTACCATTGTTAATGGGTAAATCTGGTAAATAAGGGTAAAAACAAAATATTATAATAATATTAAACTATCCTAACACATGTCCTAGTCCTATTATATTATATATTTTTGAACATGGTCTTCCTCAGGTCCATTTTGGGACCCCATGGATTCACCTGGATGTGAAAATAACATTTTATAAGAATTAATTTAAAGTAAAGATAATTATGACCTAAACATATATCTTTTACTAAATAGATTTTAATATGTGGTTATATAATAGATATATATGTCTATAAAAGTTAATTGGAAATTTAAAAAGATTTCCTATAACATTTTATTTTATTTATAATTTTTAGACATGATATAAGTATATTTTTTTATGGTAAAATTATGATGAAGTGATTACCTCATTAATGAAAGACTCAAATAAATGAATTTATAAATATAAAAATAAGTTTAATTTTAATATTTAGATGTCATACAAGACTGTTTTGGATTACATTGACATATCAGGTATGAGTTAATTCCTTTTTTAGAAGTAATAGGTTTTTTATGAATTTTTGAAAAAGTCTATTATGAATTGTATCCAAAATTGACATAATTCATAACTTAAAACATAAAATAGTTTATTAAACGATATTAAATTTTTAGAGATCTATTATTATTCCAAATGGTTAATATGAGTCTAAATATATAATAAATAATTTTTAATTGTTTTTTTGACATTATATGGTAATTACATTAACCCACAATGTGTAAATAACATGATATCACGGTATGATTAAAAAGGGTAAAATAAGGGTAAAATGAAAAAGATAAGGATAAAAAAATATTCAAACCTAGTCATAAAATTATTCTATAGTGGGTATTAGAACCAAAATAATTTTATATTATAATTAAATAAGTTTTGGACCAATTTAATTCGTAATTAAATTTAAAATAAATTAATAATTTTGTAACTTTCATAATGTGTCTCTCCCTCCAATGGCCCGAAGGACTTAGAATTTTTTTATTATAAGATAAACCCCCTTTAGGGGAAGAAGGGGAGAAACCCAAAATATACATCAAGACATAAAACATTACATGACCTGAAGATCAAGAAAATAAAACCAGACTAACACCATAGAACTGCCTCCCCCCAGCGTTTAAAAAACATGTACAGCTCTCCACCATTGTAAGACTGTACGACCAGCAAGTTTCATGTGTCAAAGAACAGGCCCGATCTGATGGACGATTCCATACCCTCTCAAACATACAAATACATGCAGCCTGCATAAGTGAACCACCTTCTCTGAAACCTCCTCTGGGGCATGTTCCTTGAGATTAAGACCAGATGAATCTTCATAATCTATTCTGATTGTCAATCCACAAGTATTTTATCAATCCATGAGGATTGGTCTTCGTTCAAATCAAAACTCAACGGAATTTCCAATATATTGTGAACATCCTCCTTTGATATCCTAATCTAGAAAGACTCCTTTAACATTTCTTCATTCAAGTGCATGGGGAGCTCTTGGGAATTTTCAAAATCATCTACCGCCATTCCTTTTCTTTCGGACCTATTAAGAGGCGGAATTGGCATATTCTCCATACCAGTTTTGTCCGCACTGACCTCACCATTTCTCTGCATTTTAGGAATAAAAAAAGACTTTAATTTCATCTCCTTTCATTTATTTTTTTTACCTGACCTTGTCTCCATTGGTTTTGGAAGGTACGAGTAATCCTTGTGCCCTTTTCTTTTCTTTACTGGCGTCAAAGTACGACCTCCACCTATTGTTTGTACTTCCAAGGCATTCTCTTGGTCTTGAGCCAGTCCCTCCAAACCTGCAAAGCAGTTACAAGTTTGGATGGCCTTCTTCCCCTATCACTGTTCGGCGACCCAAAAACCCACCAGCTTGATGGGGGTACCCTGCGAAGAATCCTTTGGCAAGCTACAGCTTCCACCCTCGGTTGGCTTCAATACCATCACCTCGGGATCCAACACTCTGCTTAGATCATCTGAGATACCTTCATGTAGCTGCATCAACCGTGTTTCAATAGACTGTTGTCCCACCCAGTCAACTGGAGTACCCTGTTTCAAGATAACCCAACCCTTGCCACCTCCTTTAACAGCCTCTGAATGCAATACCTCAAGGTCTGGGAGAGTTACAATCGAACAGTTATTCAAGGATTCAATTCCATGAGCCTCCACTTCTTTCCATGGATCTAGAGGGTCCTTCTCGGATCTCTCCAGGAGGACCTTCTTCAGGTGAATAGAATTTCCACAACCTTTGAGAAAGAGGAAGGTCTTGCCTCCTTCTTCATCGAGATGATAGTAGCCTCCCTATTTCCATCACCCTGAGTTTATGCCAACTCGTTATCCTTCTTCTTCCTCAAGGTCCCTTGCCTTGCATCGCGTCTGCACCCAGAAGCCGGATTCCGCAGATGCCTATATACCGAGCAAAATTCCACCCAAGATTTGAAGACCACAGACTGTTTGCACATAAATTCTTCACCAGCAACAACCCAAACCTACTCCACCAGTGGTTTGGATACATCCACCTCCACACAAATCTGTGGGTTAACCGGGTGACTAATAGATTGAGTCCTACTGTCAGAACACAGAAATCGCCCGACAATATTCCCTAACATTTCAAGGATAGAAGGGTTTTGAAATGGCAGTGGTAATTCAGGGAAGCTGACCCATAATGCAATAGAAGGCGAATCCCTTTTCATATGAAACTCGTAAGTCCAATAGAATAGAAAGAACCTGTAACCAGGAATTTTCATGCAGCACATGAAAGCATGTAAATCAGATCATTCTCTGATGTGAAGCGGATCATCAGGTGACGTTTGTCATGAAGCCCAACAATCGCTCAGTTTTGTAACCTTCAGGATTCAAAGACGAACTGGCCGAAGTCATCAACGGATGGACGTCGCTGACTGAAACGATCCACCATAGAATGATTCAATCGGGCATAAGCATTCGTAAATTATAGTGCCAATAACACCAGTTGAGGCATGCCATAAAGAAAATCAAGAACCTTCGGGCTATGCGAGATAGGAGGAAATTTCGGTCGATCCTCCGGGTTGGAGAAGGGGGTGAAAGAAGCCAGAGGAGCCTTCTCCCCCCTTTAGACATCGTTAAGGGGGAATACTGAAGCCATAACCATCCCAGATTAGGGAATTTCCATCGAGCTGAGAGCCGAGCATGCTCTTCCCCTGGTATCCCCCATCCCAAATCAGTGTGTCTCCCCTCTCTTATAAAAGGGCACCTACTCCCTCTCCTATTCACTCCATTTTGAGACTTCACGCTCTTCTAAACCCTGACCATATCTCTTATAAACTTCCTTAGTAACAATATATAGGTTCTGGTCTTTTCAAAAGACCCATTCTAGTTCCCTAAGAGGAATTTAAAGGAGGCACGTAAAGGAAGAGAAAATCTCTTCTACCGATTCTTTTAAATTTATTTCTTCTAATACTTTATCTTATTTAGTTGTTTCATTATTATAAAGTAAAAACATAATTATCACTCATATTCTGATATGTTATTATAATTATTGAAAACCCATATTTCACCTTCTATCTATCCTATGAAAATCTAAATTAGCGTGTGTGTGTACGTACGGATTATCGTCTCTACGTTGTGGTGTAATCTGTTTTTCACCACCACCTTAATTGGATGGGTATAATGGTGGAAATAATTAATATATATGAATATTATAATTTTATACTAATTCTGATAAATTATACACAAACCACTTAAATATTGTTCAACAACTGTGGGAATGATATCGTCGCTCGTGCATAAGTACGGCTTACCATCTCCACGACGCGATGAGATTCATTCTCCATGTTAACCATTCAAGAATGATTATAAAGTACATATAATAAATAATCATGAAATATATGAAATGAAAATTCTATAGTACTTATGTATATATATATTCCATTTAATTACTTCTATTCAATTTGATAAGGAAATGAAAACAATGTTCATGTGTACGTACGACCTACCGTCTCCATGAACTGTGTATTACATTCCATTTATCGATATATATTTATATAATGAATATATAAGATCTATATAAATCATGTTCTACATTCTATAATTAAGTAAATTAGGATATAAGTAATCGTATAAATAATAAAAAGTCAAAACACGTATGATAAATGAAACGATTATTACCCAAAATGTTGCTTTAGCATGGACTTGCCAAATGAATGGGTAATATAAAGTCATAAGTGAATCATATATGATATAATAAATATTATGAAGGTTCTGTTAAAAGTTAATAATATGTTTAAACCCTCTATACAAGATTTCTGGACACATACAGAAGAAATCAGACCTAAGGTAAGGGATATTTTTGCAATCTCATTTTTATTCAAGATTGTTTGTACGTAAGTATATGTTGGGGATATATTCATCATCCATGTGAATGTTTTCTAGAAAAATTTTATAATTTTTTCTAATATTATTCTATTTATGTTTAAATTCATTTTTAACCCTTACGACTTTTACAATGTGTTATGGAAGGAATCTTTCTTTTTTTACCATACAAGGTACTTTTTGACTTTTCTGAAAAAAGTATGAGAAGAATGTTTTTTAACTTATACGGAGTGATTTGATTTTTACGGTTACACAATGACTTATTTCCATCAATATTCCTCTAAACTATTTCATGTTTATTTTTAACTAAATTATATTATGTTCAAATTACGTGGAAATTTGAGAAAAGAAAATGTTTTTGAAGAAGAAAGGATATTTTCCTCAAGAACTAAGTTCAACCAGTCTGTCAAAATTATTTTCCATCAAAGATGAAATGGGGTTAAGTTTCTTTCCCTATTATTAATTTGTTTTGATTGTGTTCATTATGGGAATATTTTTATCAAATTCATATATCTTATATGGATTATTATATGATGAAATGATGTTAAAGAAACCCATTTTATATCATGGGTTATGTTATAGTAAATGGTTTTATGTTTTGTGTCACATGTAAGAATAATTTTACTATGAGATTGGTGGGACCTATATCTCCCTCCAATAAATTGGGTAAAGATTTATATCTCGTGATATTGACACAGATGGAATGATAAGTAAATCTGGTTCAGTATTACAGGGCTAGAACAGTAAGTAAACCCTGTTCAGTAAAAGACTTTGTCCACTATGATGGTCTCGGCAGCAATGTCTTGGCTACTATGGAAATCATATTATTTGATTATTAGTTTTTCACAATTACATGTTTTATTCCAATTATATTTTATCATGGTTAATGTTCTGTTATGATCTAAAACTTACGTACTACAATGACTTATGGAATTGCTCATGTTTTGATGTTTAAATTTAATGTTCATGTTTTTATATTAAAATGATTATGGATTGTTTTATGTTTTCCATGTTTTCCATTACCAAGAATTTGAGCTCACCCTTTTTAGGTTCTCATTTCCCCAAGATATAAATAAATGTTTTAGGTAGGAAAACAAAAGGGGAAGATCTTTATGGGATATGTTGAGGATCTTTCACCATGATTAGAAGATTATGTTCTGATTTTATAAAGACACTAAACTAATACGGCCTTTGGTAATCTGTTTTTGACATGTAATATGTATTCTGAAAAAGTAATGTAATGTCTATGAATTTCAAGCTTGATTATCTATAGTTGGTATTAGATAAAGGTTTATTTAACCTTTGGAAACTACGATACAAAAACTTTAGTGATATCCCTAGAGATATTTCTAAGGTATGTCTAGGGATGTCCCTAAGGTTAAGTATAAATATAGGTTATAGTCCTCGAAATATGATAAGGATCATGAATAACCTAGGTTTCGACCTTAGATGTTAGATATTTAATGTACTTCCCCTTGATTTTTTTGTTTTCCTAGTATGATTTTTGGCTCTAACACTATTCTTTTTGGGTTTTAAAAATTGTCAGAAACAGGAGGATTCATGTTAATGGATAATACAATGGAAAATGTAATGATATTCTTCATAAGAAACCAAATTAAATGGGAGTTGGAGGGAGAAACATCATTATTATACATAATCAGTAATATTATAATATGATCAATAATCTCAACTTTGGTTAGTTTCATGACCCATCTAATAAGAGAAAGATGGATTTTCATGATGATCATGGAGGAAATAAAGTTCAATTTTCCTCATGTAAATCATATGGGAAGAGGCACCAAGGAGAATGTTTCAATGGAACCAGAAGATTATTTGGGTGTGGAAAGGAAGGACACAAAGCCAGTAATTGTAAAGTAAAAGGTATAGTTAACATAATGGGCAAGGATAATGGTATTTCTAAGACATGAATGATGGTTAAATGTTTTAAATGTGGAATTTATGAGCATTATGCTAATCATCTCCCTAAGGGAAATATCATGAAGAGAATCAGCATAGTCATATGGGTAGTATTTATGTTAATGATGATGAAGAGACTAAAAATGACATATGAGATGAAAGAAATATTGAGGAATAAAGCAATGAATCTCAGTCAATAGTTTAAGAGGATAGGGGAATGATTGCATGTTTATCAAGAATAATGTATTGTACTATGAAATAAAGAATCATCTAAGGATTTTTACATTATTTTTTTCCTTAAGTATATGAAAGTATATATTGAATGGTAACGATAAAGATGAAAGGTTATTCATATATTTTTGGAAAGCGCATGATATGAGTATAATAAATGGAAAATTATATGGTATTAATGACATAATGACTGGTATAAGTAAAAGGTGGTATCATGGTTTGAGTATACAAAATTTTTGGGATTTTGGTATGTAGAAAGAGTTAACTTTTGAGAGAATTCATATTTTCACAAGGTTAAATGGTAATTCATGCTTCAAAAGAATAAATGATTAAGGTATTCACATGTTTAGAATGTGACCAAAAGGATATATCTTATAATATATGGGGATAAATGATGGAATTCACATGCTTGTTATATGACCTTTCTGGTGATTGTTTTCTTTGTACACTAAGATTGAACAAAAGTATTTTGGATCATCCTAGAGGTTGGAATGGATTATGTTAGAAATAAGATTTTATTGTTTAAGGCTAGAAATTTTTTTATATTATATCTATAATTTTATAATAGAATAGTTTTAGAAAAAGTACAACACGCAGGACAAGCGACAACTCATCGCGTCTGAAAAGGTTGTAGGAATCAAACCCACACCAGAAGTTTGAGAAGCCTTTATCGCCTACCACTAGCCTACAGGGAGTCCCTAGTTTGTAAAAATTAGTTTTATATGATTATGTTTTATTATAGATGAAGAATAAGTCCATTTTTGGAACCATATATGATTAATATCACCACAGATGGACTTATGTATATATAAAAACTTGTGCAAACCTTTTTGTGATAGAGACAGATGGATTCCCAATCATTCTATCGCATTATCTTATAACACTTCAAAAACTAAAAATTCAACTTCATTTCTTTAAATAAGAGATGAATTTAAAATTGTTCAAGGCATGGACAATGGTGAAATTGTTCCAAAATAAAGTAAGTATTTATTATTATGAAAAATTATTCATCTTTAGGGAAAAGATCTTGGGAAAAAATAATATTATCCTAGTAAATTATTATCCAATGAATCAAATGGTCCCTTAAATCATACCAGATTTATGGCTTTCTAGTAGCTAACTTTCTTCGAACCTTATTCTCTATCACTATCCTTCAAAACATAATGGCTATAATTCTCTTCCATATCCATATTTTCACTTCCCATATATGTTCTTCTATGTAGAAAAACAATTATAAGTTAAATTAGGTAATCATTATGTTTCTAACTTTCATTTTTAAAATGATGTTTTAGTATTCTTTTTTTTACGATGTGGGTTTACACAAAAGAAATTTTCAAGTAGAAAACCATCTGTAACCCCCCGACGAATTTCAAAGGTGAAAATCATTTTAAGGAGGGTATAATGTAACACACTAAGATTTAATGAGATAGATTCCTTTTAATTTCGTTGATGTCTTATTTTTACGCTAAACAAAGATTATCTTGTGCTATATGCAACACCATATTAGATTTCAGTATATGCAATACTATTCTTGGCTCGTGTTACACACAATTTCAAGTTTTTTACCTAGAAATTATTTTATGCAACATTGAGTATCGATTTTTTTCAATTTATAAATGAACTATGTTTGGATTATGTTATAAAGAACACCAAAGTAAGCTTTATCTACATGAAAAACTGACTTGGCTTCCGTTACACACAAGAGAGACCTTCCTCGATAGTTTGCACTGTACGCGATACTGAGTTTCACTAAACAATGAAATATTATTATATTATTATTTCAATAAGATATAAACTAACCCTTATGAATATTATTAACCACATTTTTAATTTTATATAACATTTTCATTCATCTTACACGTGATATGAGAACAAAATCAATTTTCCAGATAAAGAAGTATTTTTGAAAAAAACACAATTTTACCACCATTTGATGGCGCACCCATTTTAAATCTAGTTTTTGACACTTTTAAAAGTTATATTTGACAAGATATACTTATCATTTTGAATTGGGACAGAAAAAGTTACTTTGGATACTCTTTTTATTTTTTTCTGATTACTTTAATATTTTGATGAATAGTGAAAATACGCTAAATTTTAACTGAAAAAAACTTTTTTCATTGAAATAATTTATATTGTTAAAAAATATTTCTGAATGTTTTAAAAGTATAAATATAATAAATTTTTATAGTTAAGCTAATTTAATTTATTTTTCTTAATTTTACATTTAATTCATTTGTAAAAACATTTCAATCATTTAAAATGTTTTAAACAAAAAACTGTTTTTTTCGACAACGGGATTAATTATAAATTAGTTTCTGAAACTTCTATGTTTTGAATTTAGAAAAATTTATTCCATATTTGGAATCAAAAGGTTCAAATTGTGTAAATAAGCACTTTTTTTAGAAAATATGAATAGTAATTTCAGTAATAATTTAATTACCATGGTTAAAGGGAAAATCTGGTAAATAACGGTAAAATAAATAATATTATAATAAAATTAAACTACCATAACACATGCCCTAAACCTATTGGATGAGATATTTCCAACCATGCGCATCCTTGGGTCTATTTTGGGACCCCATGGATTCACTTGGATGTGAAAAAGACATTTTATAAGAATTAATTTAAAGTAAAGATAATTATAACCTAAACATATATCTTTTACTAAATATATTTTCATATGGTGTTATATAATAGATATATATTTATATAAATAGTAACTGTAAAGCTGAAAATATTTTCAACATCATTGTATTTTAGTTATAATTTTTAGACATGAAAAAAGTGTATTTATTTACGACACAATTATGATGTAGTGATTACCTCATTGATAAAAGATTCAAATTAATGAATTTAGATATATTAAAATAAGTTTAAATTGAATATTTTTATACAATCCACAAATTTTCTGGATGAAATAGACATATTATTGATGAGTTAATTCATTTGGTTCTAAGTAATAAGGCTGTTATGAATTTTTAAAAAAGTCATGTATTAATAATATCCAAAATTGACATAATTCATAACATAAAACATAAAATAGTTTGTTAAATGATATTAAATTCCTAAAAATATAATATTTGTCAAAATGGTTAATATAAGTCCAATTATGTCATAAATAACTTGTTATAGGTCCTTTGACATGATATGGTAATTACATTAACCCACAATGTGTAAATAACATGATGTCACAGTAAGATTAAAAAGGGTAAAATAAGGGTAAGACCAAAACGATAAGGACAACAAATATTCAAAACATGTAAAAAAATTATTTTATGATGTTTATTAGAACCAAAATAATCTTATCAAACGATTAATTATGTTTTGGTCCACTTTATATCGAATGTGAATTTAAAATAAATTAATATTTTGGAACTTTCCTAAAGTGCCCCTCTCCACTCTTATAAAAGGGCACCCCTCCGTCTCCAATTCAGTCCATTTTGAGCCTTCAAGCTCGGCAAACAACTTCCAATTTCTCTTCTAAACATCACTAGTTACAATCTATATGTTTTTGTCTTCTCAAATTACCAACTCTAGTGCCCTAAGAATAATTTAAAGGAGGCACGTCAAGGAAAAGATAATCTCTTATACTGATTCTTTCAAAAAAAATTCTTCTTCTACATATTATTATTTAGTTGTTTCATTATACATTAATAACATAAGTATCATTAATATACTTATATTTTAATATAAATATGAAATAACCCAATTTCACTTTCTATTCATCCTACGAAAAACGAAATCACTGCGTGTGCGTACGTACGGATTAAAGTCTCCACACTGTGGTGTAATATGTTTTTCACCACCAACTAACTTCGATGGGTATAGTGGTGTAAATAATAACTATATATAATTTTTATAATGTGATACTAATTATGAGGTATTATACACCAACCACTTTAATACTATTCAACAACTATAGGAATGATATCGTCGCTCGTGCGTACATATGACATACTGTCTCCATGACGTGATGAGAATCATTCTCCATGTTTACCATTCAAGAATGATTATAAAGTTTATATAATAAATAATTATGAAATATATGAAATAATAATGCTCTTTAATTTATGTTTGTATATATATATATATGTCATTTACTTACTTCTATTCAATTTAATAAGAAAATGAAAATAGTGTTCATGCATACGTACGGCCTACTGTCTCCATGAACGGTGTATTCCATTCCATTTATCAATATATATTTATATATTGAATATATAAGATATATATAAATCATGTTTTACATTCTATAATTAATTAAATCATGATCAATGTAATCATTTAAGGAATAAAAAGTCAAAATGTATAAGATAAATGAAACGATTATTACCCAAAATGTTTCTTTAACATGGAGTTAACTAATGAAATGGTAATATAAATTCATAAGTGAATCATATATGATATCATAAATAATAGTATGGTACTTTTACAAGTTAATAATATGTTTAAACCCACTATACATGATTTTTAGACACAAACAAAATAAATTAGACCTCGGGTAAGGGATAATTTTGCAATCTCATTTTTATCAAAGATTTCTTATATGTAAGTATATGTTGGGGATATATTTATAATCCATGTCTATGTTTTCTAAAAATATTTTCATAAAATTTTTACTATTCTTATTTGTATTTTTAAAGTCATTTTTACCACATTTGACTTTTAATATGTGTTATGTAAGGAATCATTCTTTTGTTTACCATATGAGGCTTTTTTTTTACTTTTCCAACAAAAGTACGAGGAGAATGTTTTTTTAACTTATACGGTAAGAATGGATTTTTATAGTTTCATGATACCTTATTTCCTTGAAGCTTCCTCTACACTATTTCAAGTTCATTTTCCACTAAATTCTTTTCTTTTATAATTGTGCGACATTTTGATAAAATAAAATATTTTTGAAGAATAAATGATATATTCATCAAGAACTAAGTTCAAATGGTTTATCAAAATTATTTTACATCTAAGATGACAAGGTGTTATGTTTCTATCCATATTATTACTTTGATTTGATTGTTTTTATGATGGAATTATTTTTATGAAAGCCATATATCTTATATGGATTATGTTGATATGAAATGATGTTAAAGAAACCCATTTTATTTCATGGGTTATGCTATGGTAAATGTTTTTATGTTTTGTGGCACATGTAAGAATAATTTCACTATGAGATGGGTCATACCTATATCTATATCTAATGCATTGGGTAATGATTTATATCTCATTAGATAGACATGGTTGGAACAACAAGTAAATTCAGTTTAGTAATACAGGGATGGAAAATCATGTATACCTGGTTCAGTAATGGACTTCATCCACTATAATGGTCTTGGCAGTAATTCCTTGGCTACTATAGAAATCATATTATGTGCTTATTAGTTTTCAACAATTACACATTTTTTTCCAATGTTATTATATCATGGATAATGTTATGTTATGATCTATGCCACACATACCACCAAGATTTATGTAATTTCACATGGTTTTGAGGTTTAAACTTTATGTTCATGTTTTTTCATTTAAATGTTTATGGATAGTTTTTTGTTGTCCATGATTACAATTACTGAGCATTTGAGCTCACCATTTTTATTTTCATTTTACCTGGGATATAAAGAAAGGTTTTAGGTAGGAAAGAAAGGGGAAGATCTTTAGGGGAGATGTTGAAGATCTTTCACCATGATTAGAAGATTATGTTCTGAGTTTCCAAAGACACTAAAGTAATACGGTATTTCAGAATCAATTTTTGTCATGTAATAAGTATTCCGCAAAAGTAATGTAATGTTCATGTACATAAATCTTGGGTCTCTACAGTAATAACCACAAGCACATAGTTCCCAAAACGGTATAACCACACCTAATATCTGTGAAGGGGTACCCAATCAATCTAGTGTGTGGAAGACACTTTCCCTAGTATTAGTAATTCACAGGGGGGTTCTAACTCAATTCCTTCTGCCAAAAAACATACCTATACATTAAAATTGTATCTACGGAGAAAATAACTTCAACCTACACAAAATACCTCATAAATAATCTCCAATGGAAAAGTATTTTTAGTACCACACTCTATATGGAAAAATAATCAGATTTAACTATTTGTTTTCTTAATTTTTATACTCAGGTAAGAATACGGGTAAAACACCAATGTAGGTTTTGCGCATGGCATGAATTTCTTCTCAACCTAGTGTGTATTTTTTGGAAAGTAGTCAGTCATGTCCTATTATAATTCCAGTTGTAAAGTGTAAAAATACATGGAACACCCCTAGGGTGACATGGTTTCTAGGACAAATGATTTGATTGGGTATGTATCAATGGGACCTAGAGTCATATTGCATTTAGAAAAAATGTGTCCCCTATAAGACATGACATATATGGCTAGGGGTAGTTAGGAATGTACTCTGTTATTGAATTGGTTAGGTGACCAAAAAAACTCAATGTATTTTTTGGAACTACACATCATTTTATATCTATCTCTACCATGGAAATTCAAACCACAAATCAACATGATAAATGGTGTGTGTCTTGATGATCACACATCAAAGGATCTCTAAATCAAATTACTGATAACCTATCTGCTCAAATATTTTTCCACCACTAACTTTTCAACTGATATCCAAACCTAACACATCATATACCATTTCTTAGAACCACCACTATTCCTCTAGATTTCATATATTCCTCTCTTTATAATCTATGTCACCTATATACCAAGTCCTTACACATTCCTCCTACTGAATCCTTTACAAAAGACGAGTGTTATACCACTACCTCATCTAAAATGATATTTTCCTTGTCTTTTTTTAATATTTTCTTCCATATTAGGTTTCCAAGATTAAACCTCTATATATTTTAAATGTTGACAGTGATAATTAATCAAACAAGGGAAAAGGTAAATAATGAAAGGAAACCACAGTGGTTATCCCTTATGAAAAAATTATCCAATTCCAGGGGATTTGGGTCACATCGACCAAATGACCTTCTTGGTGAGTGATAGGGCATGGTGGTGTGGAGTGGCAGGTCTGTCACTTCATCAAATGTGAGTACTGTCATTAATAAAGAAATTTTGAAATCAAGATTTTGAGGAAATAACAGTAAAATAATCCTATATAGATCGATGTAAAAAAATTCAAAAAAACAATCTAAAATTTCACAATGTGTAGAGTAACAAAAACATAAAAATATTTCTTCCATGATCATTACATTTATAGAATCCTTTAGAATCACTCATGAATTCAACATTAGTCGAAGGAATTAGATGAATACTCCTCTAATATTTCACTAACCGTAATATCCTAGGGTTTTAGTGTTAAAAAAATATTATCGTCTTTTTAGGGGATTAGTACAGATATTTTTAATTCTTGGTCAAGAATTAACTACGTAAAATTTATATTTCTTGAAATAGGACTCATTTAGGGGTCGGGTTTGACATATAAATTCTAGCCATCCTAGGGAAACCCCACATACCAAGAAAAAATATGGTGTCATAATTCCCATGTGGGGATTTGATTCAATTATTTTAATAATTTAACTCATTCTTTCACATATAGGATAAAAATATTATTTTTCAAAAATTATATAATTTTATGAGGACTTGTGACTACTTTAAATAAAACTAGCCATGTGACCATATTAATAAATATTATTAAAATTATTTTAATGAATTAAATAAAAAATATGGGTCTCTATATGAATACACCAGTATGTATTATCCAATGTATTATTATTTTTGTGATAGAGGGGTGGAATTATTTGTACTTGAAGAACACTTATTTTCCATCTATAAGGTAGAATAATTAATCCTATCTGAGAAGTGGTGTAATTTCATCATTCTAAAAGACCAACTATATATTTTCATCACTATTAATCCCCTATGGAATTCTTTAGTTATCCTAAACACCAACTAGAATATTGATTTTTTTTTTGGTTTATGGGAAACCCTCCATTATACTCTATAAAAATGAACCTCTCAAATACTTCCATGTGTATTTAATTATACTTGAAGTTATTTCATTTTTCTTGGATCATTTTAGTTTCTTTTATCCTATAAAGTATTATAGTAATTTCATTTTTATTATTATTTTTAAATTTATTATTGTTGTTGTCGTTGTTGTTTTTGTTATTATTTAATTATTGTTTGTCTTAAAATACTACAAGTTTTTTTCAAGAATTACAGTGGCTATTTTTTTAAAATCATTGCAACTTGGAGCTTCTTCAATTCCTTTTTTTAAATCATTTCTACAAACTATGATAAGAAATATTTTTAAAAAATAAATTTTTCTATTAAATTTTATTAATCACTATAATTTATTAATTGACAAAACATTTATATCCCATGAAACATAGAATATTTTTAATATGTTATGTAAATATTTTTTTGTGTTTTTATAAAAATTAAAAATCACATTCAAAGTAATATAAACCATTGGTTTGGTTCAATAGAGTTTTATGTTGACCATCGGTCCAAATTTATTTTTCCAATTTATCTTATCGGTTTCAATAATTTATTTTAAATATGTTACCTTAGTTAGATTAAACTGGATTTGATCACCCTTAACTTCCACTAAACTACATTCAAGTACATAATGTGTTATACCTATACTTTCTGAGGAAATACATACCAAATCTCTAACATTTAATGAATTCATAAGTGAAGTTGGTTTATATTCACACCTAGGAGATGTTATCAGTGAATATATTAGATCCTAGAGATAAATTTTTACAAAATAGGATTGTAAAATCCTAAATATGAATATCCAACATGGGAACCTAATGGTGTAATTTAAAAAAGTACACCTATCAATTTTCATCCTATTGTATGAATTAAAATTTTAATGGAAAATGTATAAATTGGGGAAGAATATAAAATTCTATATTTATATAAAAATTTCTTCAATAAAATAATGAATTTTATATTTATATTTTTTAATTAAAATAATAGTGTATTGTATCATACACACTATGTAAAAATTTAAAAATAATTTTATTTATTAATATAATCTTAAAAATTAATAATGAATACATTCTATAAGATCAATACAAGTATAATGGGACAATAAAATTATTTCAATACCATTACGATACCATAACAATTTAATGGGCCATGGTTTCCAAGAAATGAAGTAGATATGGAAAACATTGTGAAAAAAGACAAAACATGAGAAATAAATTTAAATAATGTAAATTAGAAATAGAGATAAAATATTTTAAATGGAGAATTATGGAAATAATAGGTTTTTATATGAATTATGAGGATTATTTTAGAAATGAAAAAATGTTCTATAAATTAGTAACATGTACATTATAATAGAAATCAAGCTATTGGAATAGTAAAATGAATTATAAGTAATGTTTTCCATGAATAAAATAAGTAAATATAAATATTAAAATGTCGTAAAATAACTTTTAAAATTAATTAACTGAAATAAATTATAAATGCGTACTTTTAATAATTTATGCCTTAACTTTGTAACAACCATATTTTTAAGTTAATATTTAAATACTATAATTATTAAGAGAAAAATAAAAAATTCAATATAAAATAAGTGACAATTTTGAAATTAAGAAATCAAAACTGTCAAAGAGTGATTTTTTGGATTCTTTGTTTTGGAAGGTTCGTTTAGTGGGTAAATAATAAAAATACATTATTATGAATTTGATAATTTTTATTATAACATTATGATATAAAAAAGATCTAATAATTTATAAGAATAATTTAAGACCTAAAATTTATTTAATAAATATAATAATATATTTAGAAAAATATTTATATTTTTAGAACCTATAAAACAATCTACAAAACCTAATTTTGAAAAAAAATAATTTAATATAAATTTGAAAATAAAGCTACAAGGACCTATAATAATGTGAAGGTGTTAAAAATATAATCCTAAACATCAACAACCCAAAAAAATTATAAACCTAAAACTCTCCCCTCTAACCCATTCCTTATAGAAAATACCAACGATGTGGGACCTCACAAACATGAAGTATGATTAATGAGAAATACTATACAACCAAAGGTCATTTTGACACAAAATAGGCATAAGTAAAGCAAAAAAAGCAAAAAAACAAAAACACCAACTTTCCATACAAAAAAAAGAAAACACGGTATGGAAAATTTAAAATAATACAAGAACTAGTATTTCTTTTCTTCTTAAAAGGATTATATGAATGGTGGGAACTTATGATCGAAGGAAATCACCAAGGTGTTGTGTTTACTGTCATACTTATTGTAAAAATTATTTCCTGACTTGAACTTCTGGAAGTTCCCTCTTATAACATAATTCATGGAATCCTCTGCATTATTTGGAATGTAATTATCCAATTTAATATGATTTTCATACCTAATTATAATAACATACATATCCTTCATATCCTTAGACATTCATTAAGTAATTAAAGGGGTTGTCAAACTATAAATATAACTCAATGTGTATTCATTATAAGAATATATAGCCCCATCATCCTGGAATTCCTCGTGAAAGATTGAAAAGTTATCTAAGAATATAACATCATCACTATCAATGTTATCATCAAGATTCATCTTAGAAAAAAACTGAGATATCATTGTTATTTTCATAATCGTGTAATTATTTCTCTATCATAAAATATTATACATAACATCTTGTTTATAACCTAATAATATCCCCATCCTAATCAGAATTAATCTCTTCAATTGGTGTGTCTTCCTGTGTTCTTAGAGTATCAACTTTCTCCTAATCTAGATCCTTCAATAGAGATCTATGATTTCTAAATTCACTACAAGAAAATCTCCTCATAGAGGAGGTCTTTTTTCGATAGTGTTAGTTTAAACCATCTCCTTATACTTCTACAGTGGTTTTTTAAAACCGTCGCTAAATTGGGTGTCGGCATACAATACGTAGTGGTTTCTTCAATATAGCAGCAGTTTTTGGTAACTATCATAGTAAACACATTTCGTGGTGGTTATTGTATTTTTTGTTGTGGTTTTCGAGTAAAATATGAAATATTTTTTTCTGTGGTTGTTTAAACTGCCGCTAAAAATCATTTCATTTTTTTCAGCAAAAAACACTACAAAATCACTCAAACTGCCGAGAAATGATAACGAAAAATGAAAAATGTGTAGCAGCAGTTTAAAATTCCACAATAAAAAAACAAAGTTTTTTACAATAACTACCGCTAGAATTATAATATTCATTTATGTAGTGGTGGTAGTAAATTTCACTGATAGTACGATACCAAATTATAGTGGTGGTTTGAATAGCCACGAAATAAGGTCCATTTACATAGAGGCGGTTTAAACAACCGCTAAAGATAGATTTAAAATAAAAAATTGCTACATATTCTGCAGCTATAGTAGGAGTACCCTAAAAATATATAAATATGTAATCAAGAAAATTTTAAACATCCAAACACGCATTCCTTAAAACTGGAAATCATTCAACTAGAAAACATTAAAACTAATGATTTCTTAAAAAACAAAAATATTTAAGACTAAAAACATGGAATCCTCAGACCAATATACATGAATCCTATAACTTTTTAGATCATTAAACATGATATATCTATGCTTAAAATACTAAAATATTAAAAACATCCTTATAGAAAACCAAAAATTTTCAAATATCCAACCATTAGCCAAAAAATATATATATATAATCCTCAAATTTCAATGCTTACAACCAAAAACCATGTATCATAATAAATATGAAATCAATAAATTTTACAATATGAAAACTGTATATACTATTTCTAGAAATTTGATAAACTATAATTCATGTGAAAATATGACTTCAAAATATATAAAAACATATAATAAACATTAAAACATGAAAGGTGAAAAACTGACACTCGAAATTTACAAAAATTGAAAAATATAAAATGAAATCCAATAAAACATTAACTGAAAAACAAAAAATTTATAAACTATTAGATGAAAACAAAAGACAAAAAAATTTGTATCTAGAAATCTATAAACCAACATACCTAAAAAACATTAAACCTAATACTTATAAAATTGGAATCCTATACACTAGAAACTTCTAATGAGAAAAAATGAATCCATTAAACCCATAGTTTCAAACCTCAATAATATAAATCTAAATTCCTATGAAACTAGAAAACTTTAAACATCAAAATTTTCAACTAAAAAACCCCCTAAATTTCATAAGTATAAACATAAATTGTTGAATCTTATTAATAAGAGGATATGCCACATCCCTGCTCTATAGTGAAAATATTCCTAAAAAGGTATGACCACTAAAAACTCCAACATTAGCTATTATGTTGAAGCCATTATCTCTATGATAAACCTATGATGATTTTATAAATAACACTTAAAAGCTCCTCTCGATCCCCTACTCCATAGATATAACAAACCAGAAATTTTTACACATATTATTATATGATTCATAAATATAAATATCAATTAATACAATATAAGGATTGTAAATTCCTAGTGTGTTTGGATAACTAAGTTAATAAAACATAAAAGGAAACCTCAAGAAACAAAAAAAAATTAGGTCATGAAAATTTTTGGTGACTACTCAGTGCCACACATGATATATATACAAAAACTATTATTGGAACCCTCTCGAGTAATCACTATCCAATGATGAACACAGCTCATCACCCTCCCCACCTCCACCTCTACTTCCTACTACCGGCACTATTAAGAACATTATATTGAAAATAAATATTGTTGAATATTTATATTTAAACTTTAAACTAATAAATGTTTTAAAACTAAATGATTTTGAATTTTTTGATTTACCTGCTCACCACCAGTCGATGCAATACCACAAGGGATAGATTCAGTCCTCTTTTGATATAAATCAATCAATGATTTTTGTAAAGTTGATATCTGAGTCCCCTATTCCTTAACTATGTTTTGTAGAGAAAAAATATCTTTCTAAGCATCTCAGGGTATGAACTGACTATAACAAGTTGTAGATGTAGCTGCAATCCCCGGTGACCTACCATAGGCCTTAGATGGCAGGGGTCCCAAACCCATCCCATGCACTCGACTAGGATTCTCCTTCCTAAAGACTTTACAAACTGGGTCAACCTGGGTTACTGAGTAAGACTACGCAGGATTGGCATCCATAGTTATTTAATTTTTTCCTATAAATCAAATATCATTCATATTAGAAACAATATATATTAACATATTGAAAACTGATAATAAGTTATTATAATTAAAAATGTTTTCATACCCCAACATCATTGGAATGCTCGTTAAAAAAACATCCATTAGATTTTTTGTGAAAATCTAACCACACTTCTGTTTGGGATTCCTAGTGCCCTAAATAATGTTACTGCATTAAATAAAGAGAAATCAACAATTTAATATACTAAACAGATAATATTGTCTTATAAACAATTAAACTAATTAAAACATTACTAGAGTTGATCAGCTTCTAGAAAAACTCTTTGACCCCATGGTGTTAGGGATGACTTGCTTAGCCCGGCTTGATGCATTCTTCCTTGGAAGATCATGAAATAAATAAAGCATAATTTAATAGTAATTTATTCAATGTCATCTCCTTTTCATTAATATGGATAAATGTATAAGGATATTAATATAATAATATATATTTAAATACCATCTGTTTCTCATCACGTTGTATGTCAAAAAGAACTTTTCATTTCCTTTGGGTATCCCATCAGGTAGCTTATCATACATCTATTGGGTGGTCAACGAAGTATTGTTGACATCACTCCACAATATCTACTTAAATTCTTTTTATTTCTTACCTAGATTTTTCAAAACCCACTTTTGTGCTAGCACATCAGTAACCATAAAGTGGAATAGCATCTTTACACAGAAATTCATTTTGAAAATATTACAATTTAATAACATAATGACATTCAATTATACCATAATGTTATAAAATTAATGTTATTTTGGAATAAAAAACTTCATTTTTCTAGGTTGAAGGAATATTCCTCTAATCATCATATGTAATAGGAATATAAATCGTCTTTGTGGCCAGTTGGCATAAAATCTAGCCCAGTAATCCTACGGTATCATCCATAGGGACCCCAGAGGATTCAAATTGGACAACTATCTTCTCTCTGGTCAAATTCCATACATCTGAAATTTTCATATTTTCCTCCATACTTGCATTGAATCCATATTTTATGAACAAAAAGTTAACATAAAAAATTGCAAAAAAATTATTCATATAAATTTTTTTACCTATAGTAATCACCCTCCAGTATCCCTGTGATAAACTAGAAATGGAGACCCGCTCCCTCACTATTGAGTTTCTTGAAAGGGAATGTGATGACTAAGCAGTTGAAGGGATGCACACGGAGGGTGTGAAGGATGGTTTAGGGGTAGATGGTACAGGGGGAAAGAGGATGGTGTCTCTGATGTCGTACAGATGTACATAGATGGATCGTCATCTTTAGGTGTAGTCGATGAAACATTGTAACACTTCCTCTATGGAATTCCTGTCATTTAACCAAATAAAATTATGTTCAAAACAAATATTTCAAAAAAAATATGTCGAAAAAAAATAAAAATGATAACATAAGCACATTACTAAAAAACAAAATATATATAATAGTTGAAATAACATTTGAAATTTTAATGATTTCCAGAATGTTTGATTTAATAATACATTTTTTATATTAAAGGCATGGAACACATAGATATTGATTTATTCAATTCATGTCCTACTACTTTAATAAATTAAATGTCATCCTCCGCTTAATAAATTAAAGCCTTAAATTCAATTTATTGGAAGAAAATTAGAGAAGGGGGAAATGTTTTTTTGTTTGAGGAAGAGGTAAATGTGTTCATGAGGAATTTTTATTTTCAGCCATGTAGAACAGAGGATATTGTGTCGTCAAATGTAAATCGGAAATATGTGATGGCTTCATCTGTGGATTTTGTTGAGATTCTTCATTTTCCCAATGATGGGAGGTAAAATGTTAGTTATAAATTGGTTATTATAGGTACAGTAGGAACAAAATAGGTTTTTAGATTCATGTTTAGAACATATTCCTTTGACAAGATGCTATTGAAGGATTTAGATCCTGAGTAGAAGGTTTTGTGTAATTTTTTTCAAACTATGATTTTTTAGAGAGATTGATAAATATAGAAAGTAATGTTTTAGGGTATGTATTTCTTATATATATTGATCAATAATCTTAATATTAACCTTCCAAGATACATGATATGATTTATGCGTCATTGTTGCAAAGGAAAATAAAAAATTAATGATTACCCCTATTGTATGTTGATCAACCTGGTTTTAATTAAAAAATAAGTGGATATAAATTTGAGAGATGTAGTAAAATTACATAATAATAATACAATATTTTTAATGATATTGGAGACTATTGGATAATATTGGGACACAAATTCAAACTCTTTGAATCATGTATGTCAGGAAGGCATGGCTGAGGGAGGTAGCCATCTCAAACCTCCCCACCTAGGGATATAGAACCTACTAAGATAGTGACTACTAGGGAGGTTCATTAATTAGAAGTGTCAATAAAAAAAGACTTAGTTTCCATATGAAAATCCAATAGTGTAATAGGTTGTTCATATTCAAGGATCTAGAGTAATTGAATCCACAAAAGGAGTTCCTTATGTTGATGTAGTTCTTGAGAAAACTATTTTAGTTCCTGAAGAAAGGTCAATTGAGATGGTTCACGGTGTTTCAGTTGTTGAAGGAAGACCAAGATCTATATTTGATCATCATTTAGTGTATCCAATTATTTTTATACCACCTTCTGGTGGAGATAGAGTCATTGAAGTCGGTATAGAGACAACTGACCATTCTCATACACCCCCTATGTCATCACCAACTCTAGTACATAAGGATTCACCATCAGTGAGTAAACGATTAGACAGTTCTAAAATGAAATACTTTTCATATAACTTTTTAACTAAATGTGATGATATCAAAAGAGATAATAATAAATTGAAATAGGAGATGAGAACCTCAAAGGATAAGATCAAGGAACTCTAGTTTAATTCTTTTTATATTCTTTTTAAAATATTCAAAATCAAAATTTTTATTTATAAGGAATTTTTCATTGAAAGTAACGTCAATTTATTTTAGATACATTAAGGGATATATTTCATAACACTCTATAAGTGAATATCATTCACAAAATCTAGTTTTTAAAATTGAAATTTGAGAATTCTATTTTATTCCAAATAAAAATAAATAAGGAAAATAAATTAGTTGGATGAAAAATCAATAACCATAAGTTATATAATAATTAAACCATTTTTAATCATTTCTTTCATTTAAAAAATTAATAGTGTAGTTATTTTATAATGAATCATATGAATAATCCTACCTAAAATCATTTAACATAAAGATAATGGTTTTTATTCTAGTCATGATGGAAATATAAACCATTAAACCACCATAATGATCCCTAAGATAATGAAACCTATAAAGAAATTAAATTAGTGGAAAATCCCTATAATAAACATACATATTAGAAGACTAAAATTTAAAAATTGTGATGATGAAGCATCATGACGAAGGGTGTAAGTTGTGTTTTTTTAAAATTACTTAAGTGTTATCCTCAAGCGTAAAAATAATCAATTTATGAAACCAACAGAAAAGGGTTGAAATGGAGGGGATATACCTGAGTGACCTAGAATTGGTCAATAGGAATAAATATACCCAATTTTTCAACTTGAGTGTGGTAAATGAGAAAAAATAAATAGTTTAAAATTTGAATCATGCATAATATTTAGTCATATGGTTTTGGGAAAATGTATCCCACCATGAAATGTTATTAGTTAGATGTTTTCACTAACATGGTAATGAGACACAATTACTCCTAATAATGGAAAACCCATATTTATCCAATACAATAATATTTTACCCTACTTAGGATTATGACACATTTTAACTCCTCAATAATTTTTATCCCTATATTATTAATTGACATTATATCGTTTTATATAAGATTAGTCAGTTAAATTGCTGATAACCACATGCACTCCATGTGACGAAATATTTTCCAAATATTTTGAATATTCTAAACTCAAAATTATCTAACTTAATAAAAATAAATAATGAAACAAAATAATATAAATATGTTACATTGGGGAGTCATATGAAGGAACATGAATACTTTAACATAACGTATCATGATCTATATATCATGTGTGGAGAATATGGGTGGGTTATAAGATGAATTCTTTATTTTATGAAAATATTGGATCAACTAAACTACATTATGAGTATATGCATGAATATGGTAATGTTATAAATTACTTATATTCCTAGAATTATGTTACTTCATATGATACTGACTCCATTAGAGGATTCGACGGGCAGTGAAGAAACAACAAGGGAGACAAGGGCAGTGATGGGGAATGTAGGTATATGGGGAGTCGAGGGGTCGAGGGTGTTGGGGGAGGGGTAGAGTGTCATGGGTATGAAAATATTAACCGTTTTATCAGTGGTTTTTTAAAAACTGGCACTAATTAATTTAAAAAAAATAATGGTGGTTTAATAAACCGTTGCTAAACTGTCAGTATTTTGTAGTGATTGAAAATGTATTAAACTTCCATATACATAATTAGTAATATGATCTATTTAAGCCTCTTTGACTTAATTATTAGAATCATCTACATTGGAACAGGTTTTCCGCATCATGTCCTCTTCTAGATAAAAATAAGGTTGTAGATAATCCCAGAACTAAGAACTAATGGTATCATCATTTATCTTTACGGTTTCAAATTAATCGAATATCTTGCTATTTACTACTATAGTAGTCTTCTTGACTACATATTCAACCTAAAAATTATAAATATTAACTAGGGAATCACCATAATCAATAGAAATAATACCCTTGGACTAAAGTTCTTTTGAAACATCAACGGAAGGCATATGATTATCATCCTCTTATAACATCTTTGAATCACTAAGGGAATTTAAAACATGATTAACCTATTTATTTTCCACATTATTAGTTTCACATCCAATTATGGAATGTATTAGGTCCTTATTTACTAGTTTTCTAGGATTTTCCTCTATATACTTTCATTTCTGAGCTCACACTTGGTTAGAAATACTAAAAAAGAAGATCGAACCCATCAAATATAATCCAGTAGTTCATAGACGGTTCTCTATTTTCATTAACCTACCTACATATAGAATCTATGTGGTTTAATAATTTATAGATATTACAATATCTAATAATTGTCTCATACTAAAAAAAATCAATAAACCATCATCATTCATAACAAAAAAATTTATAGAATCAAGAAGAAATTGTCCAAATCCAATTACACACATAATAAAGGAGAGATTCGGTATTTTATAATCATTATTTGGTTTTCAAATCACAAGAATATACTAATATTACCTTCAATTTATTGAAGAATTATTAGGTTCTTGAATTGAATTTTAAGCCTAATAAATGGATCTATATAACTGGAATGGGAGATTTCTTTCTTGAAGAGAACACATTCCCAATTATAATAAAGGAAATATGTTTTTATCGAAGAAGTTATTTTCCTAAAACTGTATTTTGGTAATATCTTGATCAGATTAAAGGTTAAAAAATGGAGGCCATCAAGAAGTATTATAGAATTGGTATTTAAGATGTTCCATGAAGAATTAACATATCTTTTAAATAGATCAATTGGAATTGAAATAAAATAAAAAATTTCGATGAGAATTAGGTTTCAAAACATCACCACAAAACTATATTCATGCAGTGATATTATTATATATAGTTATCTGTCTAATTTCTAAAATGATTTTGGGCCTAACTCAATCCTTAGTAAGTCAAGTAAATTTAAAACACTGTGAAAGGGGGAATGGGATTCACCTTTGAGTGTATCTAGAAGGCTTTCCATCTTTCTAGTCAAGAAAATATATTTTTTAAATAAAAAACTAATATTACACAAAAGAACCAATAATAATCATAGTCTTGAGAAAAAATAATATTTTAGTTGACATTTTATTCCAAAACTCCCCTCTATTTAGACTATAAACACAACCATCATCCATTCATTTCTACTCATTTATAAAACGTATTCCCTTAAAACTATCTATCAAAATATAATTTTAAAACCTCCTATATGTGTTTATCAGGGACATTTCTAAGCAAAATACCCTCTTATAAAGGCTTAGTTCAAATACTAGGTGTCTCAATGAGAAAGGTAAGTGTTCAGAATATTAAGTATTTTCTTTTTCATTCTCCCTTGCCCCCTTCCATAAATTAATAAATTATTATATTTAAATGAATCTAATTTTATAATTATACTCTAATTAAATTATGAAAAATAAATAGTTATTATATTTTACTTTTTTTAATATCTCTTAAAACAATTATTCACCCATTATAGGTTTATACTACCAATGTGAATGATGATATTTTATTTTCACTTATTCCTTTTAAGGATAATTTTAAAATTATTTTCATGATTAATTAGAATTAATTTAATCCATTTTTAATTTTTTATAATGATAAAATTTTCATTATAATAATGAAATCAAGATAAAACTATCATGGTCAATTTAGTTTTTTTTAAACAATATTATTTATAATTTCTTCATAATGTGTACCTAATTAAAATTATATTTTAAAATTTAGAGATTTAATTCTACAAGAATTACATGAAATAAATATAATGATACTTTTTAGGCTTATGAAACCATTGGATAAACACAATTTTCTATTACCATTACACTGAAGCATATTTGGAACTATTAACCAAACAACCCCAAATGATTGATACAATCAAAATTAATCTAATAAATGAATAATATAGAATAATAAATGGATTATAATATATGAAATAAACAATAATAATTTTCTTTTATATAAAGTTAATATATTAAATTTGGTAATTTTTTAGGTGATAGGAGTGTCCAAAGAAACCAAAAATTCAGGTAACAAGACTCTCATGATTTTTTTCTTTATTTATATATAAGGATTTAAATATCTCTTAATATTTCCATGTATCTCCCATATGTTTATTATATATTTCATAAAAATAACTTCTTTATGTCCTTAATTTAATTTTAATTTTATTTATTTAAGGGAAATGTATGTATTTATTTCCTTGGTATGATTCCATATCCACTTATATTGATTTTGGTAAAGAAATTATTTAAGAATCCTCTCATTAATTATTAGTATATTTTTTTATTCAAATTTTTTATTGTCTTGATTCCCTACAATTATTTATTTATTACTGAACTGAACTCTTAAAAATTTAATATTATGTTCTACCTTTTCATTTAAGTTTGTACATGATTATACCTCGATAAATGCTTTAAGAAAATATTGTATTACACATTTAATTTCTATAGATTCATTTCATGTTTATTATAGATCAATATTTTTTCTATATAGTGAAAATTTTATGATATATTATGATGTGGATGTTGAGTTTGAAATTAAACATCAAACCAATAAATTTACTAATTATTCCATCTCATGAGATATAATGTGTGCTGCATGGGCAGTGAGCTTAGCATGTTATGTTTTTGTTTCTGAGTAGTGAGCTTGAAATTATATTTAAGATCAAATGTTTTATGTTTGTCTTGCATAATTTTTAATTTAATGATTATAATGCTCATATGATATCATTTAAATTATGTTATTTTTCTATGTTATGATTTATGATCCTCTTATTTTATAAACCCATGACATGTATTTATCTCTTATGAATTATATCATCCTCATATTTTTTAATCATACCCTTACTAGGATTTTAATCTCACCCTTTATTTTTTGTATATACCTAGTGTATCTAGTGAATTAATAGGAGTAATATGGTATCTAAGAGCATATTACAAAGAAATAAATAAAAATTTATATAGTTTTTTTAAAATTTGTCTTATATATATAATCTCTGAAAGACATTAGACCATTATATATTAAGTGTGTTTTAGTATATGGATTTATTATAAAATATTGTCAAAATAATTTTAAGAGATGGTGAATATTATTGCGAGGTTATATTATCATTGTCACATTTAATTTTGGTTTTGTAATATTTTCCAGTGATTTTATTTTCATATTTGACCAATTTTGGTTGGAATTAACTATTTATTAGGGTATAGAAATTGGGGGGTTTTTTATTATAATTTCAAGTGTTTTTTGGGTATGACACAAAATATTTCTCATATTTTCAGCAATATTGTATTTCTTGGTGATTTTTGTACTAGTTATGTCTGTTAGTAGTCTATATTTTAAATGGATTCATAATTAATTTATATGTGTTTATTAATGATCTATTTTCTAGTTGGATTAACCTTTGGTTTCTGTTCATCTATAATGATCATGTTGGAATGGATCCAATCCCATAGTAGGGTTTTTATTTTTTTCATTCCAATTACCATCTTTATTGATGCCCCTTGTAATTATTTCTAATCTTTCAACCAATATTATAGTCAAACCACCTTATTTTTCCTTAATGAATCAAATAATTATCTAGTTCTAAGATATTTTGTGTAATAGTGTATATGGTGGAGATTTCAAGAAGGACCACTGATGGTGCTAGTTGTTGGTAGAAAGTTCATCCATTAGATATCTAGGGATAATACTTAATTTTATTTCATTTATATAATTATGGAGGTCATTATGTAGTGGTTTCTTTGTTGTTTTTATTTATAAAGCTTTAATTTATTCCCATCATAATCGTTTCCTGAAGTAATTTTACCTAATATAAGTAACATGGTGGAAGTGTGGTGGGAGATTCTAGTTGGAACTTTTTATACCACAGAAGCATTGGGATAGCTTGTGTTATTGTATTTTTTTGTGATTCTATATTCTGTTAGATTTATATTTGATTTTCTTTTGTTGAATGTAGCATAAAATATGTTCCTCTTATCATTGGGCAATAATATTTTGTAGTATAGAATAATTTAATAGTATTTAGGCTTTACCAGACAATGATAATTCAAAAAATAGTGATCATGCTAGATTTTTATATCTTATTGTCCCTAGTGAACACATATCTAGGGGTCTCATAATGTTTTGAGGTTTTTTTGATGTGGTGTATTTGCTTCAAGTAACTCAAAAAGAATATAGATCCCACTCTGATTATCCTCAATCCATGATCCAATTTTTCTTTTTTACTTTGGTATGTTGTCATCATAGTTTTTTATTTAGAAGAGGTGGGATTTTTTAACAATACTATTTTAGTTGATTTTCTCTTTTTGGATTAATCCTATGGTATGTTAGAGTCCCCACTAAATCCATTAATTTGGATTTTTAAAAAATAATAAAAAGGATTTATAGAGAGACTTACTTAAATTAAATATACACCTTTTAAAATAAATTAAACCAGAATGATTTAATGTTATTCCAACGAAAAGGAAAACTATAGAACTTTTATCATAACCATACATAAATATATAATCCTACGTCATTAAAAGGAAACTATCAGCTAATAATTTTTAAAATATTATTACGACGGTCATATTCTCAAAGGTTTACAAATTTATTATAATGCTTGATCTGAAAAATAAATAATAACCTGCTAATCAGGATCTATTTGATTGGGTGTGAGATATTATAATATTGTTTTTATTATTTTAGTTCTTTGTCTTAGTTCCACCATTCTTGAGATATTTTATTCAAAAAAATCTATATATTCTTATTTTATTTTTTCTATAATCTACATATCTATTTTGATGAGTAAATTCCTTGGGTAAGGGAATAGTGTTGTCACTCTTCAATTTTAATGAATCTATAGGTATGAAATATTTCTAATTATGATGTTTGATTAAATAGGTTCAATCTTCAAACTAGTGTATTTGGATAAGGGTTGTTAATTTTCAAACTACATCAAGTTAAAATCAAAAATGTTTTGAAGGTTGAAACATGGATATCATTACTTAAAAAAATTTACAGGTGCTCTGGATTGGTTATCCAAAACCCCATTACATTTTTCACTTTTGGTTTCGTAATTTAATATTGATATTATAGTTTCACATTATGTTAAACATTTTTGGATTGACTATTCATTCTATATATTTTTTTATATGCCACTAAATTACATTAATTTTATATTTTAAATAGTTTAGAGTGATAGTTTTACATTATATATAAAATTATTTTTAATGGAAATATTTTAAATTAATTTTAAATCTCCAATTCACCACCCTCTTGAAGACGCCTATCTGGGATAACATTTGGTAATAGATCTTATCTCAAAATTTTCTTTCTTTAAATTTATAAGTAGATACTATATTTAAGGTAGTAAATTTTTTGAATGGGAATCTTGAATGTTTGATCAAAACTAGAAATTAATATTTTATGTTGTGGATTATGAATATTTTAGAGGTATAATGAATAAGTATATGATTAATACTGGATTTGATAATTACTAAATTATTATTGGTTACTGTAATACTCTAGACAATACCATTTTGAATTTGATAGCTAAAGAGAAAGTTATGTTTCAAAAAAATAACAACATTCAGAAAACTCTATTTTTTGATATAAAAAGAAATATATATAGTCAAATTTCTGCATGTGAAAAATCCAATGATATATAGAAAAATCTAGAAGTCACACATTTTAAAATTTCTAATGTTCTATAATTCAAGAGTTCTATGTTAATAGGAGAGTATCAGTATTCTAATTTTCATTCTAGAGAGAATTCTTTTAAAATGTATCAAAGATTCATGATGATTATAAACATGTTAAAATCATTTTGATAAACCCCTATATATTATTACAAAATTATGGTAATCTAAAAAAACTACATTGGAGGATAATAAGAATATTATATAACTTAAAGTTGATGAACTTATTAATAAGATAATGTCGTATGAAAATAATTATAAAAAATATGTTTAAATGGATAAAGGTAATAAGGGTGTTGATTTGAATACTAAAACTACACCAAAACCTTATATGGAAGATAGTCATATTAAATTGAGTGAATCTAGGTTTTTTTATATTTCCAAATATTTGGGGAGGATGTTTAGAAGGATAGATATATAGAAAAATAATAATCAAAAGTATAGGGTAATAGGTATGAAATATCTAATTTTAGAGGAAGAAATATTCAAATGTCATTATTTATAGAGAATATAAAAATATAGTGTATATAAAATTTTAATATTCAAATATGAAAAGAAAATATAAAAATTTCAAAAATGGAATGAATACAATGGAATGATTTTTTCAAAAACCACTAACACTTGTAGTAAATGTGAATATTCTTCATCCAAAATTATTTAATATTGTGAGCATGGTAGAAAAATTCTTGATCCATGGTTATAATTCCAAAGAGTTAAAAGTTATTCATAGACAAGTATAGTAATTATTTAATTATTGTGTACTTAAATAATTTCAATTCGTTGAATGATGATGAATATAGTCCTCCATAAATGGAATAAATTAGTTTATATGTGGAAGACTTAAAAATCATATAAAATGATAGAAAAGAAATATAAAAATGTATAGGAAGATCTTTTCAATGAAAATAAAAGTATTTCTAATCAAAAAAATTAACTAAATTCCAAATCTATTTCAATTTACATACCAACTAAAGATTATAATGGACTTATAAAACATAAAATTTAAATTTAAATCATATAGAATATGTTATCTTATTATATTATTGGGAATAAAAATTTATAAAAGATTATAGATTTATAGAAACCTTCTATGGTAATGTTTTTTATAATATTTTTCTTCTTCAAGAAAACCACATTTTAAATCAAAATGTTTTTTTATAGAATGAAACCCATTTCTACTTTATAATGAACTAGATAACACATGATAATTATATTTTATTTTAGAGATCCTTAGTCTTTTAAAATATTTAAATCATATATTTCTAAACATCTTTCTGGAATTAAATAGAAAAGATTTTTAAAATTTTGGATTTTAAAAGTTATTTAGTAAATGATTGTATATATGGGTAAAAAAATCAATTGTATATTATTTTAGGATAAAAAAATAGAAATTTTGGGAAAATATTTGATATATAGATAGTGGTTTCCCCATATATATGACTAGATACAAGGTTAAAAGTTTAAACATCCACAAATATGAAGGTGGGTAAGTTATTTTTGAGATAATTTGCAAGTTCATATCATGGGGATAAGTGGTGCATTTATCAATCGTGAAACCATAATTTGTGGTGCTATTTTTATTCTAGGACTTAATCAAAAACATATCAATATAATTCATATCTGTGATAAAGTTTACTCCATGAATCGTGGTAATGATAAATGTATAGTAACTAGTTTATAGGTAGTTCATATATATTTTTTTCGATTAGGAATGCTAATTGTAAAAGTCTATTACTATTTTTAGGTATTTATAAACACTTTTTATTGATCTTTGGTTGGGTTTAATTTGGGGGTTATTGTGTTGAAATTTTAAATGTTTTGGAAAATTATGGGCCAGTACATGTTTGGTGCATGGTTTTCCCAAACCAAGCACACACTCATAGAAAATCATGAAACTAAAGGTAGTATGATTTGGAGAAGTTAGTGCTTGGATAGTCAAGTAGTGTTTCCTCTTTGAAAAACCCATGTGGATCATTTAAAACAAGCGCATAGTTTTTCTGTATGGTTTGTCAAACCATGCAGCTCTTCCCAAGAAACTAGGCATATGGGTTTTTAATTAAACCAAACTTTGGTTAAAAATTACTGAACCACAATTTTATCACCAATAAAGATAGGAAAAACCCATAAGTGATATTTCCCTTCATTCTTCTTCCAAAGAAGAGTTTTGGTCCCCTCAGATCCCTCGCAAGATCGAATTGAAGCTTGAGGAATTCCCCTCTAACTTCTCTCAGTTAGTTTCCACTTCTTGTTCCCATCCACCTGTGATCTCTCTTCTCCACCCTAGGGTTTCATGAATTCTCATGTTTATTTGTTGATATAATACCCATTATTTTGTATATAAACCTTTTTTTGATTCATATATCATTATTTCTATCATTCTCCATTGGATTTTTTCTTGTATAACTTTGTGATTTGGGATCCTATGATCCTGAGGTTGGTAGTTCTGCCATGATGCCCAACTTATGTTAAACATAATTTCATTTAATTTAATTAAAACAATTGAAATTATATTAAACTACATGATTTTAATAAAAAAAATCAATTGGTTTTTTTTAAAGGAATTCTATTTATTTGGGTTTTAAAATGGCTTTTTGGCATGAAATTATAAAACCACCAATTACTTTTAATTGGGGTGTGTTTATAAAAATTTGTGATATTTCAATTTCCAATTTTACAGAAAATTGTTTTAATTACATTTTTGAATTCAATTTTATAAATGGATTTGAGGAAAAATTTGGAAAACCACCAATTCCAATGAATTGGGGTTTATTTTGAAATTGAAATAATTTTGGGAAAATTAAATTTCTGAATTTAATTGTGAAAGTGAATTGGAAAATTGAATTTTGAATTGATTTCAAATTATTATATTGTTAAAATGTATTGAATATGGTTTTTATAGAAACCATTGGCTTTTATCGTGAAAAAATTAGATTTTATTAAAAACCCATTTTGGTTTTAAAATGGAAAATTAACATATTTGAAATAGAGAATGGGATTAATTGTATTTTAAGTTTCCTGGAAATAAATTTCCCGTAATTGTTTTTTACTAGAGAACATGAAATAATTTGGTAGTTATTGATTTATTTGGATGGAAATTTATCTTTTATAATGTTCCAAAACATATATGCAGCACATCACATTCCTTAAGCGATGTTGAAGAGTCCTATTTGGTCTGATTTCAAAGGGTTTAATGTATATATTATCATGTCACCTTGAGTGTGGAGTCCCTATAGACTATAAATATCATAATTTATTAGTAATATGACAATGTTTCTCTCTTTTATTATATTCCAAATGAATATATTTCATTGATATAAACTATTTTACATGCCTTCTAATTTATATATACTGTTTTATATAAAAGTGTTTATTTACGCTATTTGTGAAAAGTTCCATTTTTTTCAATTGTTCATTAAATTGAAAAGTAAATACTTTAATTAAATTATTTATATCTTCTAAAATGTAAATCGTGATTTTTTTTATTTTTCTTATGAAATTCCAAACAGGTTTTTTTAATTGAAAGCTCTCTTTGGTTAATTTAATATTAGAATATTGTATAGTATCTTTGGTGAGGTACTATGGGAAGTTATTTTGTGAAATGGATATCACTGCACCCCTTGGTAAGAATAGAAAGTACGGTATATGTAGTCCCTCTTGTGTTTTCTCTCTATCATATGTTGATCTTACAAGGAGTTTTCTAATTCCTAACATGAAATCTCTTGAAATAATTTTAAGGATAGATTAGATCATTACCAATAAATCCTAGATTGATCGTTATCTTCAAGAGGTCTCCTTTAATACACCTGATGGTGTGTGTCATGTCTTCCAAGGAGAATGGGACCTAAGGTTGAGAACAGTTTGACCATTGTATGTGTAGTTGGGGAAAGTGATATCGGTGTTTTTATTTGATTTGAAGTGGGAATCTTTGAGTGATGATCCCCCTATGGTCATCATCGAGTTTTCCTACATGTTTTTTTCAGACATCTCTTGTTTTCTCCCAGTAAGGGGGTGGATTTTTTTATTAACTTAATGCCTAGTACTCAACCAGTATCAATTCAATCTTACCATATGTAACAAACTAAAATGAAATAAATGAAGTCCTAGTTGGATTATCTTCTTGAGAATGCATTCATACACCCATGTATGTCATCTTACGTGGCACTAGTTCTCTTTGCTAAGAAGGATTATGGTTCATTTCACCTATGAATTGATTACAAAAATCTCTATTGAGTTACAGTAAAGAAAAAATATCTATTACCATGGATTGATGATCTATTAGATTTTTTAAAAGGGGTGAAGTGGTTCTCAAAGATTTATCTTTGTTCTGGCTACCATTATTAAAGGAATAAAGAATATGGAATTATGAAAATCACCTTTTGGAGAAGGAATGGACATTATGAGTACATTTTCATTCCCTTTAGTCTAACCAATTATCCTATAGTTTTCAAGTATTTGATGAACTGGGTTTTCCATGAGTATCCTGATATATTCATGGCAGTCTTTGTAGATGATATCCTCATTTACTCTAAAACCAAGGAGGATCTTGTTTATTTTCGTAGAACAGTTCTATGTTTTTTGACAAATCACTTACCTTATTCCAAACATTAAAAATGTAATTTCAAAACTTAATATGTTATGTTACTATGACACATGATGTTAGAAAAAGGAATATCAGTTGATCCTGGCAAGTTTAATGTTGTTATGACTAGGGAGAAACCATAAAAAGTCTTCCAGATCCAGAGCTTCTTGGGCTTAGCTGAATATTATCCCTAGTTTATGAAGGACTTCTCAAAGTTAGATTATCCGAAGACTACAATAAATTAAAAGGGATTAAAGTTTTATTGCAAAGAGAAAAATTAGAATTATTTTGTTGATCTGAAATGTTTTTTGACTATTACACCGGTGATGACTCTTCCAAAGGTTGGGTGGAGTTATGTGGTCTTTTGTGATGCACCAGGTTTAGCCTTGGATTATATTCTTATACAGGGAAATCAATCCATTTCTTATATCTCTATCCATATTAGGCCACACAATAAGAATTATATGACCCATAACTTTGAACTTGATGTTGTGATGCATGTGCATAAATGTTGGTGGCATTACCTTTTCAGAGAAAGGGTTACCATGTATTCAGACCAAAAAATATATAATTATATCTTCTCTAAGAAATATTTAAAACTCCCTTAAAGGACTTTTTTTTAATACCATCATTCATTCAATTTTGACATTGCCTATAAACTGGGGGAAGATAATTTCATTTAATAATATTTGAGCAAAAAACTTCTAACCCAATCACTAAAAGATCCATTAGAAGAGTAGATCATGAAGGATATATTTTAAAAGTGGCATATTGAAGTCCATGAATCTGGGGATGAGGTTTCCTTGGCTAGTTTTAAGTTGAAATACTCTATTATAAAATTAATTCTTAATGAAAAGTATCATGACGATGAATTTGATAACATTAGATACTCCCTTAATGGTAGGGATACCATGCTTGATTAGTCATTATCAATAGAGGGAATTCTTTGCTTTCAGAACCATTTTTTGGAATCATGTTCAATAACCAAAGAGGTAATGGGTATTTCCATAGTTATTAATGGGCAGTGAAACCCATATCCATGAATATGTTCTATGACATATGGAAGCAATTCTGGTTTGCAAGTATTAGATGAGGCATTACTAAGTTTGTTTCCTGTTGTTATACATGCCAAAAATATTAAGTCTGAGTCCCAAGAACATTATAGTTTTCTTCAAAAACTTCTAGTCCCAACTTGGACCTAGGATGAGATATCTATTGAAATTTTTGGTGGGTTTTTACACACCCAGAAAGAGAAAATTTTGATATGGGTTATGATTGATTTTCTAAAAAAATTGGAACACTTTATACACATTCATGATACAAATAAATTTAAGGAGTTGGAAATTCTCTATGTGAAAGATATTGTAAATTTGAATTGAGTTCCTTATTATACAGTTTATGATACGAATCCTTGGTTCACTATTTTATTTTGGAGAGGCCTTCAGGATACATTGGGCTCTCATGTCTATTTTAGCACTGCATACCATCTACAATCATATGGCTAGACAGAAAAAGCTATATAGATTCTTGAGGATATGATTCACTCTTGTGTTCTTGACTTTGGTTAAGTTTTGGACTATCACATGGGTCAGGTTGAGTTTTCTTATAATAGTAGTTACCAATCTATGATCATAATGGATCCTTTTGAGGCCTTTTATATCTAACATTGTAAATATTCATTTTGATAGTCAGAGATTAGTGAAAGTTCCTTGGTTAGACCAAGCTTGGTCCAAGAGAGGAAAAAAAATATAAAGTTGATTCTTTAGAGAATGGTGAGGTCATATAGCCAATATAAGTCTTATTCAAATTATTTTTGTAGTTTTTTGTAATTATCAGTTAGTGACTATGTGTTCTTGAAGGGTTGAACTTGGTTAGGTTATTGAGGGTTTGGGAGGAAATGGATACTTGACCCTTATTTCTTGGGATATTTTGAGCTTTTTGAGAAGGTGTGAAAAGTTTATTACCATTTCGAAATTCTACCCCTACTAACATTGATATCTTACTTGTTCCATGTGTCCTAGCTTCGAATGTATCTATCGGATCCATATCATGTTCTGAGTTGGAGTGATCTTGAGGTTAAAATTTTTTATTCATGACTGAACATCTAGTCAGGATATTTCATTCTAACACCATGGTACTTCAAGGGAGTAGGATGCCTTTGGTTAATGTTCAATGGTAGCGTAGTTCTGATTTTCATGAGTCATGGGACATGGAGGAATACAAGAGAAAATAGTGGCCTCATATTTTTGGCATGGAAGCTTCTGAGTAGGAATTTTAGGGATGGATTTTTTTTTGGTGGGGAGGTTGTAACATCCTATTACTATTTTCAGGTATTCTTAAACCCCCCTTTCTACCAAGCATGGGTTGGGTATCTCTTGGGGTAGTTTTGGGTAGAAATTTTAAAAACTTTGGAAAAATTTAGGCTACTCCATGGTTGGGGCAAGGTTTTCCCAAATTGTGTGCCCTCTCAAAGCAATTATTTCAACCCAAGTGAATGGGATTTGGAATAGTTGGTGCATGGTTAGTCAATCTGTGTTTCCTCTTAGGGGAAATAGTGTGGATCATTTAATATAGGTGCACTATAACCCACATGGTTTTTCAAACCATGGAGCTCTGTCCAAGAAACTATGTGTACATGTTTTTAATTAATGTTATTTTTTATTAAAAATCCTTGAATCCCCCTTTTATGTCCTTGATAGACCGAAATAACCCATAAGATATTCCTCCCTTACTTGGATCTCATAATAATATTTCATGTCCCCTTAAATCCCTCCTAGAATCAATTTGAATCTTGAGGAATTACCTTTGATCTTCTTCTGATTTGTTTCCTCTTCCCATTCTCATTCTCCAGTGATCTCTCCTATCCTCTTAAGGGTTCCATGAATCCCCATATTTATTTTTGGATCTAATAATAGCTATTTTGGTTCTAAAAATAGGTTTTATTCATAGATCCTTATTGATTTCATTATCTATTGGAGTTTTCCTTGTACGAATTTTTTATTCAAGATCTCGTAATCTCACGGTAGGTGGTTCCATCATGATGCCCTATTTATGATAACCCAAAATTGTTTAATTTAATTTCAATTGTTGGAAATAAATGTAACATCTTGATTTTAATTAAATGGCTTTCAATTGGTTTGTTAAAAAACCCAATTCAATTTAATTTGGGTTTTAAAATGGGATTTCAGTATGAAATTAGAAAACCCCCAATTCCAATGAATTGGGGTGTGTTATGTACATTTTTGAAAATTAAGTAGTTTAATTTAAATAGGGTATTTTATGAAAAAAAAAATTAAAATCATTAAATTCAAATTTTTGGAATGGATTTTATGTAAACTTTTGAAAACCCCCAATTCCATTGAATTGGGGGTTTATATTAAAATTGAAGAAATTTTGTGAAAAATTAAATTATCAAATTTAATTATAAAAGTGAGTTGTAAAATTGACTGTGGAATTGATTTCAAATTCCTATATTTGGCAAATTTCTTAAAAATGGTTTTTATAGAAACATTAGGTTTTTATCTTAGAAAAAGGCATGTTTTGATTAAAACCCCATTTTGGTTTCTAAATGGAAAATTATAAAATTTCAAATGGAGAATGGGATTAATTGTATTTTAAGGTTGCTTGAAATAAATTCCCCATAAGTGTATTATACTATATCACAGGAAATCCATAGGTAGTTTCTGAGTTATTTTAAGGGCACTTTACAATTTACAATATTCTAAAACATAAAGGCATCTCATCACATCCCTTAGGAAATGCTGATGAGTCCTATTTGGCTTGAGTTCTAAGGAATGTATGTATATATTGTCGTGTCACCTTGAGTGTGGAGTCCTTATAGTCTATAAATATCGTACCTTCTTAGGCATATGATAATTTTTCTCTCTTGTTTGTATTTTATATGAATATATTCTATTTCAGTAAACTATTTTACTTGAATTTTGAATTATATAAATTTTTTTATATAAAAAAATTTATTTAATCTATTTCTGAAAATTTACATTTCTTTTGAAATGTTCCATCAATTGAAAAGTAAATTCTTTTATTAAATTATTTTCATCTTTTGAAATTTAAAGCTTGAATTTTTTAATTATTCTTAAGAAATTTCAAACCTATTTATTTTAAATTTAATGATATCATTAGTTAATTTAATATTGGTAGCTATCATGGAATCCTTAGTGAGACCCTACTAGGATTTTTAGCTTTCGCTCTACCCGTCCCATCTAGTGTTTTTACATTTTCTTCTTCTAGTTTCGAACAAGGGTAAATCACCACATCAAGGTGGTTATAACTATTTAGTTATGGAATTTGTGAGTTTCATCCATTGGGTCTAGGGTAGTTTTTCCTATTTTTTAGTATTTATAGTTTCATTTTTTAGTGTTTTTATGCCTATTTAACTTCTAGAACTTTTCTCCCAGTGAAGTTTCTTTTCTATTCATACAGATTTTATTAATTCAATTCTTTATTGGTAGTGGAAAAATTATCCCCACTTTTCCTTTTTTTATGATGTCAGGATCTAGTCTCTAACCCGTGGGGATCAGGAACACCCTTCAAGCTATGTCAGTACTGGCCCAATTATCTTGTTACCAGGGTACCCTGTATAGTTTGTAACAATAATTTTTATACCATAGACAAAGGATAATTAACAAACCAAAAACTTTTATTTAGTCTATTAAATAGAGGATAATTTATTAATTTGGAACAAAATATTATTAAACTATAATTTTTGGACCATGAAAAAACATTTAAAGAAGGAACTTTTAATGAACCTTCTATAAAATAAGTTTAATTATTCTAAAACTTATTAAATTGTTAATTAAAAAAGCTACACAATTATTTATTTATAATTATTAATGATATCACAATATCTGAATAATTGGACTTAAATACATAGATCTTTTAAGACCCACACAATCTATAAGTATCATAGTCAAACACTAAGTGCATGTCTTGGAAGATAATTACACTAGTTTTACATATGTTTTATTTCACTCACATAAATCAAAAGCGTTAAATATTTTGAAAATATTGAGTTTGAAATATTTTCTAGTGAGAAATTCATTAAATATAATTTTTCAATACTGAGAACTCTATTATAAAATAGAGTTGTAAAAAGAAAAAAATTGCTCAATAGATATCATGGTAAATGTTAGGTGAATATAAAGTTATTAATTATTTCTGGGTTAAATTTATTAAAACTATATGCCACACTTTAAATAAAATTTTATTTCATTCAGTTATAAAAAAAATACCTTTTTATACATTGAACGGAAGGAGTCAAAAAATTGGTTCATTTAGAGTTTGTAGATATAATGTATTCATTTTGAATACTAAAGATAATATTTTTTAATTTAATCTAAAATATTCTGAAGAAAATTTTCTTGGTTGCTCCACTACAACTATATAATATCAGTTATTCAAAAATTAATTTTAATCTACTAAAGAAATGATACTTGTGAGGTTTGATGAAACAAATCCATCTAAAAAGCCATTTTATAAATATCTAAATTATTATATTAATTCTGATATTGTTATCTAAACTATTTCTATTTTTTCAAATTTGAAATATGAACCATAAATATCATATATCTCCAAACTAGAAACATGTATTCTAAATAATTATATTTAGGATGGTGATAATATTGTAAATGTGGAACAACTATCATATTTTCCTATAAAACAGATATTATTAAAGTACCACCCTGTTAATAATTATATTTATGGTGTTACCAGTCTATTAAAAACAAATATTCCTTATAGAGTGAATGGGTACATCCTCCATTTTTGTCTCGATTTTAACCTAAAATAATAAATGATGCTTTAGTAAATGAAATTTACAGAATAGCTATGTAACAGAAACTTAAAAAATTTAAATAGAACTGGGTGTGGGATTTTATTAAGTATCCTAATAATATTATATTTATAGGAACTAAATGGGTTTTTATGGAAACAATGTTATGAAAATGAAACCATTATAATAAATAAATATAGACAATTTGATAAATAAAATAATAAATAAAAAGGAATAAAATATATAGAAACAAGTTCTCTGATAGAAAGACACTATCTATATTGTGTTATCATTTTTTCTCATTGGAATTTTATTTTATTTAAAATGTATTTTAAGAACATATTACTTAATGGATATGTTTAGAAGGTAGTTTATTTTTAACAAACTTTTTGATTTAAAAATTATCAATTTGCAGATCAAATATATAATCTTATAAATTCACTTTATAGATTGAAATAAGAACCAAGAGACCATTATGATAGATTTTCAAAATATCGTATTTAAAAAAATTCCAAAGGAATTATAGGCCCAATATTTTTTATCAAGAATTATTTTAAGGATATCATTATCATAAAAATACATTTAGATGAAATAATTATTTGATCCACCCTAAAATCAATTTTAAAAAGTTTTATCACAAAAATTTGAGGTGAATGTTAAATGATTCTAATGGGTGATATTATATTTCTGGATTTTAAATTATTAGAAACCAAAAATTATAATTTTATATTAGTATAAGTAAATCATATATTTATTAAAAATATTTGGTTTTAAAAATTTAAATATTCCCAATTCTCTAGTAAACTTCCTCTAGGTGAATTTGAGAATTTTTTAAATAAAAAAAATTACATAGGTTTTATCATAAGATTACTCAACATAACTTCGATTCAAAAAAGACATAATTTTCTCTATTTATTGTTGTGAAAAATTTAAAACTAATCTGAAGAAAATCAATTTAAAATTTATTAATATATATTCCTTTATTTATATGTAACTTTAATGTTTTGATTATTGTATCCTTATGGACATAAATTCATACAAAAATTTATTCAAATATATATTTCAGTGGATGTAGGATGGATAAAAAATGCGTATTTGGACAATTCAACTTTTGAGGTGTATCAAGAGTTTATGGGTCAAGTAAGAAGCAATATTTGGTATCCATTTAAACTATTGAAGTTGAGAATATAACTAATCCATGTTTTTTACTTAGTTATCATGGATAAAATAGAAACTCATATATTTTGGAGTGAGTTTCACTCAAACTCTGATTGAGTAAAATAACTATAGTGTTATTTCTTTTCAAATAATCTCATATATCACTCTTGATCAAAACACATTTATGTATAATAATAAATTTTTGTTTATCTTTCACAAAAATAATATTTATTCCAACAAGAGTTTGAAATGTTGGATTTGTTTTCAATTTAGTTAGTTGATTGATTTGTGAATAGATGGAGATGTTTGGTAATGTTTGGAATTTGTTATTATGATACAGAACAAAACTATATCCAAATAATTATGGTCATCCCATAAAAAAATTTATTATTTCTTGTTGAATAAATTAATGGGTGTGTTCAGCAACAACTGGTGAAGTCATGCCATAAGGTTAGGTCTCGCGCTGTAGTGAGAACACCATAAGAATTTCAGGATTCACTATTTTTACATGAGAATGAAATTTGAACATGATTATTGTTGGCATTCCAAAATATATTTTTTGTGTCCTATAAAAATAATTAATTTAGGGATAATAGTATACCACAACTCTAAATAAATGATAATTTTATTTGGCATAGTTTGGTGACAAAATATAAATTACACTATGGGAGAGATAATCACACCAATGCTTTCCTAGTAGTTGAATGAAAATATTTAATGAACCAAATCATCTCTCCAAAATTCCCAATTTCATTCCATTATTTATGAAAAATATATAATCTCAATTTTATATCCTAACATGGATTTTTTAATGGCATATAGAGGTTTTGATCAAATTTTATTAGCCAAAATATAATTCAAATGTGGTAATGTGTTGAAGAAACATCCAACAGATTAGTTTAAAGTGGTGGAAGTTTGAAGAGTTTATAATTTTAAATTTTAATTTTAATTTAAAATTGCATGAAATAAAATAGAATATTATTTCTATAAAAAGGAATATAATACACTAAAAAATAAAATTAAGTGTATATAAATATCAATATGGACTTCAGTGAGTATTTGAGAGTAAATGATTGAGACATTATTGAACATATTACCTTTGAATATTATTTTTGAGGAGAATCATTTATTTTTTTCATACATATGAGAATCAGGTAGATAAGTTCTAAGAATCATATAGAATACCCTTGGTCTTTTAGTTTCACTTTACTCATTTTTATTAATGTTAAAGCGGACTTCGTGCCATTATTTTTCATTATCTGTTACCCTGTTGGAAATAATTGTGTAAAAGAGAGGAATATGTCACAGAAATTAGATGTGAAATGATCTTTTCATAATGATTGAAATCCCAAACTGGTGAATTTGGGACCTAATTTTGTAAAAAGTGGCATTATATCCACTTTTATAATTCAAATAAATCTATCATAGGAATATTATTGACATAGAGGATATAGTAAATTATAATTGGGTTCTATTATTTGATAAAATTAATTATCATAATATTACGAATATAATAATATCACACTTTGAGTCTCTCAAAATTGATTTTTTATTGACATAGATTCATGGAATACAATCTAGGGATTCTATAGAGCTTTCAATAACCAAAGTGGATGGGTAAATTCATAGTATAGATATAATGGAATAAAATTTCTTATATAGATCTTTTTCATATCAAATATTCTTGAATTAAATGAGTTCTACATCAATGAAATGAGTTTGGGATAAACATTCTAATATTTATGAGGGTGATATAAAGGTGCAGGAATCAAAAAAAAATATTTCCACATAATAGGTTTGATAATTTTAAGATAAGCACTAATGAAAATATTGATGGTTTTTTTAATATTATTATTTATTTTATTATGGGATCGGTGATGAGATAAAATATGTTGATATTATCAAAAGGATCATAAATAGATTTCCACCATTATAAAATCCAAGGTACCATCCCTGGAAGAAATAAATATCATATAACTATCACTTCATGATCTTTAAATAAATTTTTTTCTGTGTGAGATATAGGTGAATTCAGAGAGCACAACTAGTCATTCATCAAATTAAATGTAACTTAAATACATGTAGAAGCTTCAGATTCATGATTTAATAATAAAAAAGAAGATGTTACCACTATCATTCTTGTTGGTCATATTTTTTCAAAGTTTCCAAGGAAGTGTGATGCGGGTATTGAATATGAATATTCAAAAATATGACAAAGTAAATTTCCCCTAAAAGGGAACGTGAATTCCAAAAATATTAGTTGAAAGACATTTTATGATGTGATTTTGAATAAGATCCCTTATAAGGTATGGAAACTGAATTTATATCAAACCTGAAAAATATTATGATAGATACTACAGATAATTCTATATCTAAAGTAAAATTTAATAATCAAATATATGGAGTATTTAATCTTAAGGTAGATTTTGAAATATATCTTAAGGATGTTGATGTAAAAAAAGAAATAAGAAAAGTAATATTAGGGAATTTAGTAAAATAAAACATAAGTTTTCTCGATAATATTGATATATAAATAGATAAACTTGGGAAAATTATGAAAGAACATGATAATGATTAAGTAAAACAAGAATATTTTTCGAATTAATGTTAAAAAATTGCAGACCTGGAAAGAAATCATTGATGAACTAAATATGTTTATCATGGAGAAAACAAAAAAATGAAACACTCAAGGAGGAAGTTGTATCCTTGAGGAATAATATTGTGTCTAAATTAATTTTATACGGCTAAAAGAACAATATACAATTTGGTATATTATTAGATGAATGATTTAAGGAAATAGAATAATGAGGCATAAGATGTATTGATGTGGTATTGAGTAATAAAAGGAATAATAACATCGGTAAAATTAGGCTTATAATTAATTTTAAAACATTAAGAAAATTTTATTTAAAAATTGAAAAGGAAATAAGGAGGATAGTTTTTTCTCATTTATCAAGGTATTCTCAAAATACAAGAAGATACTCAAGAAATTTTGATATATAGAGAGATAATAGTTAAAAAAAATTAAACCTCTAATGTAGTTTCAATTATATGATTTATTAATCCATAAGATATCATATTGTGATGAGGTAGTGTAACATGATATAATATGAACCTATAAGTAAAAATGATAAAAAATCATATCCTTTATGTCAAAGAAAGATTCATCTTTATTTGAATTTATTTTACTATTAATATTTTGTTTATAAATATATTGATTGTATAAAATGAATAAGTATGAATTATTTCAATGGAATTAAAATAAGTATAGATGAAATATAATCAAAAAATATATATTTGGGAAAAACTTCAACACATTTAAAGTATAAGAGTATGACTTGGTTGCTTCCGTCAAAGAGAGTGAGGAGATGCATATATTTGTTACAACTTATCCAAGGATTTCTAGGATAAAAAAAAGTCGAATATGAAAGATAGGTATATACCTATAAAGATAGGCTACAGTCTATGAATAATGGTTTTAACTATATTCTAGATATTGGTTTTTTATACCATATAATAAGAAATATGAATATTCTCAAGAATTTGTAAGTAATAGTAGACTGAATTTTACATTTTGAAAATGGTAGAGATTTAAATATCAAAGGAAGTGGTATAACTAGTCTATCTAAAGATGAATTTAATAATTCTTAATTACTCTAAGTGGATAGTATTCATCATAATATGTTGAGTATAATACATAAGTGTGAGTGGGATTTGAATGTAATTTTCAACTAAAATTGTCTTCACATTAGAAGAAATTTATAAACTTATCTAATTTAGGGATGAAGAAAAAAATAGAAATTTATATTTTGAGGAAAAAAATGAGAACACTTATCTTGTTAATATTAGAGAGGAAAATAATTTGTTGCATCATAGGATTATCTATATCCACCAGTAGAGTATGGAAAATATTTAATAATTAATTTTAGCAAAGGTTGTTTCCAACATCAAGAGTAATAGGTAAAAGGTTTCTGACACATCACTAAGGTGGAAATAGTAATAAATCCATATAACAAAATGAATAAGCGGGCATTAAATAAAGTATATTTGTTCCACAATGACAAATGTGGTCTAATTAGTCAATATTTTACTCATGGAATGAAATATTTCATCTTATTTTTTGATGAATTCAGTAGGATGGGATATTCCATGTCATGTAATCGAAGGGTAATATGATGGTATATATATTGTATAATGAAACAATAACAACTATAATGATCCTATTATTGAATAATGGAACTGAATACCCCTCAATTTATATGGAACAATATTTGTATAAACATGGAATAAATCTTGAGTTTTCTTCATTACAAACCCCTCAGCAAAAATAAATTTGAGGAAAGACAGAATTGAATGGTCAACAATATAGCTAGAAACTTTTTAATTGAGAGTGGGATCTCATTCTAATTTCTAAAAGAAATAAGTTCAAGGGGTCTTGTCAACAAAAACTATGAATTTATTAGCCCTGAACAGTAGATAATTCTATAGGATATGTTTCATGGTAAGAAACCAACCTTAAATCATTTCATTGTTTTTAATAGTAAGTGTTTCATCAAGAATAAAGTTGAAAATCATGGTAAATATAAAGATTTAGTGAGATGAAGAATATTTTTAGGTGACTCAATTAAGATAAAACACTATAAATGTTACAAAAATATACTTATAATTTTTTTGAAAGTAATGATTTTAATGTGATCGTAGAAGAAGCATGAAAAAATATAGGAGTTTCCATATTTGAATAAATTTATGAGAATGAAGAATATGGTGATGAGATTTTTAGAGATGTGTAAAATATATCATATGTTGATGATTCTAAGGTTGAATAAAAATAAATACATATCATTTAGGGGAGTCAATATTTGACTCAATGTCAAAGTAGAATGATTTAATTTGATTTTAAAAACATCATTGGTGATAAATACACTCCTAATCAAACTCAAATAATAATGAATTTATAGAACACTACTCTACTCTCATAGTTCAAACTAACTACATTGGAAGAGGAAACTAAGATTGAATCATGTGTGAAAACCATGAATTAAGAATTGTATTATAATGATTGGAAGAACAACTGGGGACTTTTGAAAAAACCTAAACATCACAATATATTTTTAATAGAGTGGGTCTTGAATGATAAATTACATGAACATTAAAAAATAGTACAGAATAAGGAAATTATTATATGAAAAATTATTCTTAGAATAAAGGATTTTATGTCAAGGAAATTTTCACTCCATTGGAAAGGATGTAATCTATTTGATTATTCTTGGTATTAGTAGTTTAAATAAGATTCTAGGTATATTAAATGGATATGAAGACTGAATTTTCAAATTATTTTAGAAAATAGGTTGTTTTCATCAAACAATTGGAATGATTTCTAATGGGATATGAATGTAAACATGTTTTTAGGTTTAAAAAGGCTTTTAAATTAATGAATCAAGCATCGTTTTCTTAATATTCATGGATGGACATGTATTTGATAAAGGTATAGTTCAAAATATGAGGTTTGGATCATAAACCCTATATTAAAATATGAAATGAATAGTAGTTCATGGTAAAGGTAAATTTAGATGACATCAACTTCAAGGAAAAAAAGAATAATTTTTTATAAAGGTTTTATAATTTAATTCATTTTTAAATTGAGATTCCAAAGATTGGGGAAATAACTAAATTTCATTGGTTTCAAGTAAATACAAAGGGTTCACATTCATTTCCCAGGTGTAGTATTAAAAATAAATATTAAATAATTTTGGAATTGAAGAATGAAATCTTGTTTCAAATCTAATATTAGTCCGAACAAAAAATGGACAACATGAAGATTGAATGGTAGAAGAATCAATATTATATAGATGGATTATAATCGGTTTATTTTATCTCACTGAAATAACGCTACATATATTTTATTATATGTTATTAGAATCATATTTTCATAGTTATACAAAATAATATTATATCTCAGTGGTTAAGAGAATAATGAGGTACACTCAAGGAACATTTACTTATGGATTTATTATTAAAATAGTAGAGATCAATATTTGGTGGCATACTTGAATTAAGACAATTCTAGAGATATAGTGGGTAAAAAATATAAAAGTAACAAATAATTATTCACCAAAAGAAACTATGTGGGTTCATTGAGTAATAATTGTGAATCTATATCCTTAATCATAGTAGATACAAATTATGTTTTAGTCACCATGTATTTTACTCAACTGATATGGATGAATCATCAATTAGTAGATTTTTCAAAAGTGGTGTGATAACTGATGATGATTCAGTGTGAAAAATAGATTGTAATAAAAATAACAAATAATTCATTATAATATTCTCCAGACAAACATAAATATGTTTTTATTATTTATAAATTAAAAGGGTTGTATATTGGATTGTGAGTTTTGATTTTTTGGTACACAACACAATGTGGAAAATATTTTTACAAATATGTTGGCTACTCATGTGTTTGAGAATAATTAGTTGAACCTCATATTTCAACAATCTCCCATGACTTGAGTTGGTTTGGAATTTTCTATCTACTCAAATCATATATTACTCTATTTTTTAACTGTTTGTTTTTACAAAATCAATCTCTATAGGTTTGTAATAATAAAATGTGAAAAATGATATACAAGGACTCAATAAGTGGTGTTTCACTAAAAATATAAACACATATTCTATTTCTTCCTACATGGATCTTTTACTTACATTGTATTAGATAATTTGTTAATAACTATTTTCTTAGTCACAATAGTTAATACATTAAAATTTTCCTCATAAAGTGGGGGTTTCATGGAAAGTTTGAACTTTAAAATTTATTATCAAAGGGGAGTATTTAGGTCACTATAAATTAATCTAAGGCTATAATATTCAAGGGGATGAGTTTGGTGTTGGTTCATTGGTGATAATTAGAATATGGTGATGAATTTATAAATGAATTAAAAAAACAAAGGTTTGTGATGTCTATTTATTTTTTATGTGTTTTGACCCATTTATTTGATTACGCAATGTTTAGATCTCTTTGAAGGTAGTTTTGGGTATATTACAACACCTTTTTTGAAGGTTTCTAGTCCTTTTGATGGTTTTTTCACGGTTAAAGAAAGTGTGGAACCATGGATTCATGGTTTACTCATGGTCAGCACATGGTTAAACAAACTTTGAAACATGTTTCACGGTTTTTTCATGGTATGGTCATGTTTAAACAAAGTGTGAAACCTATTACATGGTTTACACATGATTTAAACAAAGTGAGAAACTTGTTGCACGATTTCCACATGGTTAACACTAAGAAAGAAACTCGGACCAAGAAACCATGTGAATGGTGATTAAAGTTATGAAAATTGTAATTAAATCCCCTATACCCACCTAATTAACCCTAAACTCCTCCAACTCAAACCTAAATTGATTATATGGATTTTGGGATCCCTTTGAGGCATTTTGGATCCCCAAACCTCATCTCTTAGATGATCAAAGTGCCAAAAAAAGGGTATATATTCTATTTTGGTGAGTTATTTTCTTCTTAATATTAGATATCCCATATTATCTTGATTCCTTTTTCTAAAAGGTTATTATGTCCTTGCATTTTGTTAGATCTTGGTTGATTTATGTGGGATTTTAGATCTAGGATATCCTCTCTTTTTTTGAGATTTATCTTCCAAGATCTAGTGATCTCTATAAGAGGTGATACGTCTTAGATCCGTTATGGTTGGATTAAAAATATGCCATGTAGGCGTTTCTATGATTTTACTTTATTTTTTATTCATTTTTTCTTGATAATTTAAAGATACATTTTTTCTAATTTCTAACACACATTCTACAAAATTTGTTCTTTTAATTCATCATAAAAGTTTATTTGAGAAATTTTCATTTCAATGGAACACGGAATGAATTTATAATCAAGATCCTTCTAAACTTTTTATGAATTTTATAATACCATGTCTCTTTTGTTTTATTTTTAAAAAACTTTTAAAGTATTTTTCGGGGAAATTAAGGGTTTTGCCTAGTGTTTTGATTTATTAAATGAACATACTAGATTTTAATTAAATGAATTGAATATTTAATGTTCTACAAATCGTTTTAAATTATTTAATTTATGAAATGACCAAGAACCCCCTTTGAATGAGTTTTACCATGTTTTGGAATTGGTGTTCTTGGGTAATTTAAAATAAGTGATATATCCACATGGAAAGAGTGTGTAAACCGTTTTTTTTAAATGTGTTCAGTAAGTTTAAAATTATAATATCTCTATTAAATGATTTAGGGATTATTTGAAATATATTTTTGTTTTAAAGGACTATTTTTAGTTTTAACGATGAATTTTGAAAGGAGGTGGGTATTCTTAATCTTTTTAAAAATGAATTTTTAAAAAGTTTTTGAATTGAAATTGATGGTGCTTGATAGCCAATTTGGAACTTATGATAATTATCCCATGTTATAATCCCTTAATTCTAACTCATTTTATTCTTATAATTACCAATATTTTGGAGTTTGAAAATGTATTATTTACTTTAAGAGAGTTTTGGGTGAGAGTGAGATGTTGATGATAAGGATCTTATGATCCTTATAACTTCTTTATCTAACCCATTCCTTTGACATGTCAGTGTAACCTTGATAGTTTTATGAGATGACCTAGATATATGATTCACTAGTGGACTCACACCCTTACAGTGGATCCATAGTGAACATTAAAGGTTAAGTCTATGGAATTTCAACAAAGAAAGAGAGGGTGTGTGGAACTAGTTTTCTTTAAACCTGTGAGACTAGCTGTAAACCCATAAATTGGTCATGTTGTAATTTGATTAGCTATTATGAGGTGGCCTCACTATCATACCTAGGTTGTACACACGACATACATATACTTGATCTCGATAAAACAAAGCATTCATTGTCACTATTTTGTATCAGAGTTTCCTTGCTTACTACATTTATTGTTATTATGCATCGTGACTCGATTGTATTGACTCTTTTTCATAATTCCATAATAGGTGCATATTATTTCCATTTATTTATTAACCAACTTTATCTTGTGAAATGGTTTTTAAATATTTTCAAGAAAATTATTTTTTTAAAATTATATAATGGAATTTTCTACAGGTTTAGTTTTATAAATGGTTTTTATATATTGAAACTCTATTTTAAAAATAATACTCTTACTCACTCCTTTTTACTCCTCTTTTAGAATATTTGAATTACCCTATGAAGTAACTGTATAGAAACTATGGTGGAATACTACTGGGAACTTTATCTCACACCCTAATAGTACCTTTTGGTGTTTTTATCCTCTATTATATTTTAGAAGTTGTTTATTATTTCGACTTCATTTTTTTTGGAGTTAGTGTGACCAAGGGTGGGTAACCCGGGACATGGTGGGTGATCATGGACCACAAGGAGGTGGGTTTTGAATAGTGATGCCTCTTTTTCTTACATTACTATTACATTAATTAAATGATAAACAGCATAAAACCATTACAATACTTGGATAAAGAGGCTTAGTGTCTTAGGAAAACTAATACCATACATAACATTTACAAAATAAAAAATACACATTTATTTAATTCTTTCTTCTCTAGCTTCTTTTTGGCCCATGAATTCTCTTAGTAAAAGTAGTCACCTAAGGATATACATCAATGAAAGGGGTGAGATAAAATCCTAGTAAGAGGATATATAATACCATGAAAAAATATAACAAGGGGTGATCATAATCATAACATCATCATCATAATTAGGAAATAAATCATCAGGTAGAGGCATAGAATGTGGCAATGCATAAAAATGAAACATCATGTCTCAGTGGTAATCTACCACATGTAGTTGTTAACCAATATTGAATCATGTTCATAAATATTTCAATTTTCTCATGAGATACATCACATTACCCAATGCATTGGGCCGCTATATAATGTTGGGTGCACCTGTCATATCATAACATTTACACTATGCTATATAATTCTGGGTTCACCAGTCACATCATAACATTTACATTATCATGCATGTCACACATAACATCTGAAAATATTTAACATAAAATATCCAATGGAAATTAATGTATTTCATTTCATAAATAATACCTTCATAAAATTTGGGTTCCCAAATTAAATAGGTAGTAACATTCTTGGTATAAGAATCATCAACCTTGAGTGAAGATTAAACAATCTCGAGAAGTAAAAGGTGTCTTTTTTGAAAGAAGGGTTCTTTAGGAAGACATTGTGTTTCTCATAAAATCAATTATAAAACATTTAAATCCAAGAATTTTTATGATAATGATTAATTAATTATATTTAAGGAATATCCATACTGAAAATGTTGTGAAATAGGGAAACCCAAAGAAAGAGAGTTGAGTTCGAGAATTCCCCTTACCTAGTGACTGAAATATTCTTTCACATTAATATATTGTATAATCACATTAGATTCATTAATAATAAATATATAACCATTTATACAATAACTTGATTCATTATAGTTTTATTATGTTAATTTATTTTATTTTCAATGAGTTATAGAGTTTAATTTCATCGTTCGGTAGCATTTGTTTTCATGCTTTTCATGATCGGTTCATTTGTTAACATGAATGGAAGTTTGTGAAAAATGTGGTTAAATATCCAGAATGGTTATTATATGTTAGTAATTATCTTATAGAAGTTTAAATGATCTTATAAATAAATTTTTTATCTGTTAAGTTGATTAATGATTAGATACATGTTAATAATGATCGTTTTAGGTTAATTTTGGTAGTTTTTCAATCAGAGTGAACTTGTTTTGTTTTATCATTTAGTATTACGTATATAAGTTAGTTATAAAACATAAATAGGGTTTTAAAATAAATTTTAAAATATTTTCATGACATTATAATGGTTTCATTGAAATCCTTGAAGTAATTAAAGGAAAATGAAAGTGCTTCGCCCATAATGTCGGTCAATTGACACATCACGTGTGGTGAATTCATTTCTAGTATAAAAGAGAGCGAGGATGGAGATTCATGATGGATCTTAAAAGTAAAAATATATAATTCTATTATATCAGACATACTAGATTTATTATTCCATTTAGATAAGATAATGTGAGTATAATAGAAGAAAAGAAATGAAATTGAAATGAAATTAAAAGAAAAGGGATGAGGATTTTACCTCTTGGATGTATCCTCCTTGAGAAACTCCATAGGGAAAAGGTTTTGGTATTTTGATTAGACCAAGAGATCCTAGACATCGTATAGGGGGTTGGGGAGAGGTTTGGTTGGAATTCAGACAAGGCTCAAAGCTTGATAGGTGTGAGGAGATGAGGGGTGAGGGGTGGTATTTATTGTGGAGGGGAGGGGTGTTTTCTCATTATTATATGCATTAGTTTATTATTTTGGCTCAAGAATATGAATAGTTTAAGAATTATATATTAATATATTAAAATAATGAATTAAAATTCTATATTTTTGGTTTAAATAAACCTAAAATCAGCTATGAATCCTTAATTTTTGTATTTATCTTTCATTGAAAATTATCGTATTTTACTATTAATAAAAAGTTCAAGTATTTCAAAAAAACCCCAAAAAATCACCATAACCATTATTAAATGTGTGGAATTAAAAAATGAACTCAATTTTATGAAAACAATTTTCCAAATATGAGTAATTTAATTTTTTATTAAAATCATCTTTTCCATTGAAAATATAGATTGTAAAACTATAAATGATTTTATAAAACTTTGAAAATTTACCTTAGGTCTCATGAAATTATATTAAAATTATAAGACATCAAAATATTAATTTATAAACACATTTTATGAAAATAAAATTATTAAATTATTAAATTAATCATAAAATTGTAATTATATATTTATGACTTACAAAAATACCAACACTTAATTAATAATTTTTAAAAAATTTATTTACTTAGACTATGATATAATTATAATATACATTAATTTATAAGATGAATAAATTTTATTTATACTCTCATGGGTGAGGTTACTATCTATTTGGTTGATTTACTATTCATAAGGGTTATATTACTATTCCTAATGTCATGTTATAATTTCATTAGCATAGGTTCCTCAAATTCTAGAAATTCTTCTTATTTAATTAATTCATCCTTTATAAAGTTTTTATTTTGGTATATTAGTGATTTTATGAGATTTATACTATATTAATTAACTATAAGAAGGGAAAATCCATTGATAAAATTTTGAGTCATTACATTTTGGGTGTTATGTTCTGTTTTTAGTTTTTCTTGGTGTCTCTTTGTACTATGATATGTATGTATTGAATGATATATATCCAATGATTTTTACTCATTATAGTTTTTTATTTTAATATTTTGAGGGATAAATCATTCCCAACAGTTATTTTTTGATTCCTAGGTGTGTGTCTCCAGCCCATGGATATCGTGAATGCTCTTCGAGTTAGTGGAGAATCGTCATGAATATCAGTTTAGATAGTATTTTGAATTGGTTTGTTATAAGTGGTATCAGAGCAAGTATTTCCTTAAAGGTAAATACTTGGCTTTTAAATACTTCAGTTTTTAGGGTGATTCGTGTTATAAAGTATATTAAGAATGTGTCAGTACTCAAGAGGCATTTTTTGAGTGTGTGCTTGATCACCACCCCATCATGGTGAGACTTGAGTTACTATGGATATTGGGACTTGAGACCTTCTTTTGATTTATTGGTTTTCTGATGATAAATCATATTTATATTCCCAATGAGAATGTATTTGATTGGGGGAATATCTTATGATTTTTTGAACCAAAATAGATGGATGTATAAAGTGACACCATTTTTTCAAGGTCTAGTAAAATTTAGGAATCTGTAAGGTAAATTTGGAAATCCAACCATGAACAGTTGTGAGGCTGGTGTGTGTTTTACCAGCCAATACGATCAATCCTGTTTCAGTTCTAACTTGGTTCTAAACCAGAAACCTCATCCATTTTCTTACAATTAAATTCACTTATTTGAGTTTGGTTATGTGAGTTTTTTTATTCTCTTATTTGGTTATTTAAAATTTAATCACTTGTTTATAATTTTAAATCATTTATAAAAACTAAATTTTGAATTGAAACTTTTTTTAAATTTCATTGAGAAATGTTTTCAGTGACAAAAAATGTGAGTTTTATGAAATGTTTTTTTGAAAAATTAATTATCAAAGACTCGTATGTGATTTGACAAAATAATGTTTTGAGAAGGAATTTTGGTTTATAATAGATTTAATATAGTAATGATTTCAATAACTGGAAAATAGGATTAATGATTTGGAAACCATGGAATAGTTTTAATGTTTTGGTAAAGTTTTTTTTAAACTGGAATTGATTTATATCATGATTTATCATTTCGAAAGAATATTTTTATGTTTTATAAATGATGAAATATTTTGTGTTATGAAATAAATGATGTTTTGATTAAAGTTGGTTGTAACCCTATTTAAAAACATGTGTTCTATGTTTGAGTGTTCTTTGATGCTTGAGTTGATATGCCTATGTTTTGTGATGTTCAAAAATTTCTCCTAGAAATTCATTCAAGAAAGATAAAATGTTTTCCCAATGGTCGGGTCCCAGAGGTAGTTCATCACTTTTTATAGAAGTCTAACCCCTTGTCAATGACTCAACCCACACTCCATATCGAGTGGTGGAGCCTATCACAACCTATCCTATAGGGGGCCATGTCGTGACTACCCGAAACCCACCTCCAATAGGCTAGCGGCTGGTGACTATCACCGAGTAGGCATATCCCACAAATGGAAGGCATTAGCCTTAAGTACCTGTATGCACGTACACATATCCAAGACAAAATATGAAATGTAAAAACACTAAGTAATCAAGGATTGAATCCCACTATATCCCACAACCAGAGTACAACAGTGAATGTAAAGTAAAGTAAATAGGGACAGAATAAAATCCCTTAAAAGATAGTCTCTAACCACAAGTCCAACATATATGAAAAGAGGTACTATGAAAACTATCTGAACCAAAGGAACACACCTCATCTATCCAGCCACGCTAAGTGCAACCTGGTCATGGTCCACCTAAGACTTCATCAAAGGGTTGATTTTCTGCACAAGAAATGACACATGATGGAAAATCCCATGTAGGGGTGAGTATAATAATACATAGTAGGACACCCCAAAAACACAAAGGAAATACCACAAACAAAATTTGATGAAGGAAATACCACCAAGTAAATACCATTAAGGAAACACCACAAAGGAAATACCATGAAGGAAATACCACACAAGAAATACCAAGAAGGAAATAACACCAATGAAATATCATGAAAGAAATACCACAAATGAAATACCACAAAGTAATACAACCAAGTAAATACCATGAAGTAAATACCAAAAATTAAATATCATGAAGGAATACCTCTATGGAATACATAGCCAACTTCATATAGATAAATTTCTACAACAAATATATCAAGAGAATCAAGATATACTCAATATAATTAGACACACAGTCTCATCAAGAAACATAGTCTCTATAGTACACACAATATTCAGAATACACATAGTCTCCATAAGACACATAGTCTTTATAAGACACACAGTCTCCATAAGACACAGAGTCTCTAGGACACGGCCAGCCATAGAAATGTTTTCTAGAAGTGTTATCGTTACAGGAGAACTCACACCTCAAGCCATAAGGTTGTATGATAACTCCACCAAAAACCCACTAAAGATATTTTGAAATGACCATATCTTTGTAAGGGTCTGAACTCCATAGACGGATCTCCAAAAGGATGTCCACTTTCAAAGTTATGGTCTTTTGAAACTTTCAGAAGGGGTTAACTGGGGTTGTTGACTGACTATGCATTTGGTCCACCAATTGTGGCGGTCAATCATGCCCTATCTTCTATTTCCATGTGGAAGTTTGGTTGACCATAGCCCAGTCGGGCTGCCTAGTAACGACCCAACTTGGTCTGTCTCTATTGGGAAAGGACTGTTTCTCCTAGGCACAGCCCGATCCACCTAGGTCGGCCCACCTCCACTGGCCCAGCCCACTCGTGAACAGGACGTATATCCCGGTCAATGTGGTTGTCAGCCAAATTCCACTAGGCCACCATAGCCACTGAATCTCGTGGCCCAGTCTCATTCTAAAACCACCACCTCCACACACAAACACCCTCCACCTCCTCACGTAAACACCTGATGCATCTGTGGCTGGTCATCGCCACACGCGGCCTCTAGCTACATTCTACATGACCCATCATCACCTTCTGTGGTTGTCACAATTCATTCCACCTCTGTTATCCATTTTTCATTGAACTTCCTCTCATTTCCTTGCTAAACCGTCACACTAGACTCTTGCTGGTTGTATCTTCTGCAGACCACCGAGCCACCTCCAATGCTAGGATTTCTAAAACAAAGGAATATTTGTGATGCTTGGGTGTGATCTATATAGATATGGACTTCTTTATAGTTTAAATCTATTCTAGGGGTCCGATTATATTTAGAGACTCCCGGAAATTTGAGTCATGACCACGACGGTGCAACAGAATAGAATTCCAAGAACAGGGGAGAGAAAAGCACAAAGAACACCCTATGGAATAGACCTGAGCCTTTTTTCATGTTGGCCTCAATCTATTCCCATTAGAATGAAGAACAGAGAAGAATTTAAAATAATCTCCCATTAATAAATCCTCCAATTATCAACCATACTATAGTAATCGATCCATGAATCAATCTATTTGTAGATTAACCAACATTCATCATGAAAAAAAGAATAGGAAAATAACAATGAAAAAACCAACCTACTTGGAGTTTGGAACAATATTTGATGAATAATGGTGGCATTTATATCATTGATGAGATCCTCCAACTCCACCAGCATGATGATCCATGATCAAAAATTGATCTGTCATCATTCATAGTAAAATCTCTCTAACAATTGTATGAATCTCCATGATTTGATTGGTAAATTCTAAGGAAGTTCTATAACCATACATTTAAATGATAAATAGTCACTACATTAATAAAATAATTTATCTGCAAATTATTTAACAATGATTACATCCTTTTTGGGTTTTTCCACATAAGGCATGTGCCGACTAAAGTTAAGTTGCACCTTGGGGAAACATCACAGTAAAAACTCAATGGTGGTCTCAAATTTTCAATCTAATTCACCATTAATGAGTTATTAGGATTAAAAATAAAATAATTTTATTTATAGTTACGTCTATGGTGCCTCTTTCTGTAGATTACCGGTGTCAACAAAAGTTAGGTCACGCCTAGGGTAAATCTTCAATTCTGATCTCAACAGTACCCTTGGATTTTGGATATCATAACCAGTATAAGAGTTATTCCACTTTTTAAGAAAAGTTGTGTGAAATTTATATTAAAAACTTAACATTTTTCCAACAATTTTCCTAGGCACATCGAGCCTCATAATTTCACGTCGTCTCAGCGCCTAGTCTTAGAATTTTCCAAAATAATTTATTAAAATAAATTCATGAAAATCTGAGTAATTAAATATCCTTCTACCTTCCATCCTTTGAAACCCATACTTGACTTCATTAAAATTCACCCATCATCTTGTAAAGGTGAACAGGGTTCTCTTGAGGCAGTTCAGTGGCTTGAAGAATTTTATGTGATCTTGGATACTGTCAAGACTCTGAAATCTAGTAAGGTCAAGTATATCCACTCTTTATTTGAGGGACTTAGTCAAGAGTGGTGGTAATATTTTATTACCTATAGTATATATGTAATAATTCCTTGGGAATTCTCTAATTCATTCTTCATTCAATGGAAGTGTCATGCCGATGTGAAGAAGGATAAAGTTTATGAGTTCTTGAGTTTTAGTCAACTTGTTCTATCAGTTGTGAAGTATACCAATAAGTTCTCACATTTGGTATTGTTCATACCTAGAATTAGTGGTAATGAATTTAGAAAGGTTATATCTTTTAGAAAATGCCTTTATTCAGAACATGTAACCACCATGCCTATGGAATGGTTGATATCTTATCTAGTGATGCTTGAAAGGTCCTTTTCAGTTGAAGTGGAGCTACAAAAACAACATAAAGGGTTAAATTTCACATTCCTAATTGAGGAATTAAAGTCTCCACAAGAAAATAATAGGATTACCATGCTTTTCCAGTGTAGAGAACCTCGTCGTTATAAGAATTTGTGTTTTAAAGGTCTGATAGTTTGTGAATGATGTAACCACTTAGGTCACTTTATGAGGTTCTATAAGTTGGGAAACCAAAAGGTAATTTTCAATTAAGAATATCATCTCCTGACTATGGGGTTTTAGATATTTAATTATAACATTACTCTATACATAGGCCTTCGATTCGATCTTTTCATGTAGAGGAGTAGATTCTGATTGTCAATTATTAGTTCATAAATATGGAAAATGTTGATAATGATTTTTTTCTAATGTGTATGTGGAAATTTTTTGATTTTTTTATTCTTCTGTCTTGTCTATTTTTGGAAACCTTTTGTTTTAGGATCTTTTTGAATGTTATGTTGTGTAAGTATATATCAATAATTTTTTAATTACTAATGTCATAACGGTTTTTTATTGATATATTGATTGTTCTTTCATTTTGTTACACTTGTTTTTACTTGATGGTTAGAGCTCAATTTAGTTGTGATGGGTTATCTCCCTTGTAAGAGTATAGTTCCATGTTGTGCACTGACCTGGTTGTGTGAGCTCATTATTTTTGGACTTGGATATACCTTAAAATTTTACTTAGATAGCTAGGATGATGTGGATTTTGATAGACCAAGAACATGGTGGTACTAGTGTTTTAGTTTATGATCTCATCAAGGTATGAGGCTCAATTTGAAAAATCATAGTTTACCATTGAGTACATACCTAGGGGAAAATTCATTGTTTGTTCTTTACCTTGCTTTTGGATTTTTTATCATTGATGTTTCTACGTTGGGAATAGTTAAAGTGTCTTTATTTTGGATCTAAGGGATGTTCTTATCTTATGTTACACCATTTTAGTGAATCTTTAAATGGTGGGGATACCTATTATAGGTCTCAAGTCTTTCACTAGTTTGGATACTTGTGATGATGTTTGTGTTTTGATATTCAAGTTGTGTGTGTGGTTAAAATTTGGGTGAGTCTCACTTCTGGACCACCAACCATTCCCCTCATAATATGAGTGATGGATTTCTTCTTCTTTAATCATGTTCTATTTTATAAAATATAAGATTTTGGGGATAAAAAGTCTAATGGTGGGCAGGTCATAACATATACTTAATTTTTTATGTGTTTTTAACATTTTTTTTTTTTTGAGTACCCATTATTTGGATCTCTTTCATAGTTTTTTTGTAGTTTATCATACCTTTATTTAAGGTTTTTGGGCCTGTTTATGGTTTCTGCATGTTTTTCAGAAGGTTAAACAAAGTGTGAAACCTGGGTTGTATGGTTTGTGAATTGTTAAACAAAGTGTATAACTCGTTGCATGGTTTGTTCATGGATTGTTCATAGTTAAACAATCTGTAAAACTTGTTTCACAGCTTGTGCATGGTTTTTTTACGATTTAAATAAAGTGTGCAACTATTTCATGGATTGAGTGTGGTTAGTACTAACTGTCGGACTTTTCACATGAAACTATGTGAATGGTAATTTAATTTAAAAAAAAATTAATTAAATTCCATAAACCCACCTAAATAACATGAAACTACTCCCACTCAAACATAAATCGATTCTATAGCTTTTAGGATCCCTCCGGAGGCATTTATCTCCCCAAAACTCATCTCTTGGAAGATCTATGTACCAAACAAAGTAGAGATCTTATATTTCGGTGAGTTATTTTCTTCTTAATCTTGGTTATACCTTAATATCTTGATTCCTTCTTCTAAAAGTTTATTATGGCCTTTTATTTTTTCAGATGTCGACTGATTTATGTGGGATTTCTAATTTAGGGTCTCTTCTCTATTCTTTCAAGATCTATCTTCCTAGATCTTCACAAATATAGGGGACACATCTTAGATATGTTGCGGTTAGATTCCAAATATTCCAAGTGGGTGTTTCTATGATTTTTATTCATTTTTTAATCATTTTTTCTTGATAATTCATAGATATATGTTTCCTAATTTCTAACACATATTTTATGAAATTTTTTCATTTAATTCACAATAAAAGATTATTTGACTAATTTTCCATTGAATTTAACACGGTATAAATTTATAATCATGATCACCCTTAACTTTTTATGAATTGTATAATTCCATGTTTTTTTATTTTATTTTAACAAACCTTTCAAGTATTTTTTAGTGAAAATGTGGGTTTTGGCCCATATTTTGTTTTATTAAATGAACTTCCATGATTTTAATTAAATTAATTGAAATATGTCATGTTTTCTAAATATTTTTTAATTTTTTAATTTATTAAATTACCAAGAACCCCCATTTGAATGATTATGATCACGTTTTGGAATTTTTTTCTTGGTTTATTTGAAATTAATAATTTATTTGTATGTAATGGGGGTAAAAACCCATGTTTTGAAATGTATTCAATCTTTTTAAAATTTTAATATCTTTGTTAAATTCTTTAGGGTTTCTCTAAAATAAATGGTAGTCTTGAAAGAAATTTTGTATATTTTAATGATCAATTGGGAAAGGAAGAAGGTATTATTATCCATTTGAGTATTGAACTGTTTAAAACGTTTTGAATTAAAATTGATGACACTTGACACCTCAGTTAGAACTTTATGATAATTCTCTCATATGATAATTCTTTAATTGTAAATTGTTTGATTCTTATACTTTCCACTGTTGTGGGGGTTGAAAAAGGGATTATAAGGATATCATGATACTCATAAATATTTCATCTCACACATCCTTTTGACTAGTCATGGGAACATGGATAGTATATGACATGACCAAGATATATGCTTCACTAGAAGACACACACTTTTCTAGTTGATCTATAGAGAATGTGAAAGGTTCAGGCTATGGACTTGTGGCCAATAAAGTGGGAATGAAAAGAACTATTTTTCTTTAGACTCCTGAGACTATATGTGATCTCAGAAATTGGTCACATTGTAATTGGTTAACTATTCTAAGGTTAAATCATTATCATTCCTAGGTTGTACCCATGATATCCATATACTTGATCATGATACATTACTTCATTCATTATTACTATTTGGAACTAGAGTTACCTTGATTTCTTGATTTATTATTAATATGAATCATAGAACTGTTGTATTTACTCATGTTCATCATTATATATCATGTTTATATTCTCATCATTTCGTGATTATCCAACTTTATCTTGTGAAATGGTTTTCAATGCTTTTTAGGAAAATTTTTACTTTTTAAATGGTGAAATGGCATGTTTTATGAGTTTAGTTTTATAAATGATTTTTAAATGTTTAAAACTCTATTTTTAAAATAATCATCTTACTCTATCATTTTTTATCCTATTTTAGAATATTTAAATTACCCTATAAAGTAACTGCATATAATATTTGGTGGAGTCCTACTTGGCTCTTAAGCTCACTCCATGATCATGCCTTTTGTTTTGTGAAACCTTTATTATCTTATAGTAGATGTTCATTCTCTCTCATTACTTTGTGGTTTTGAGTTATGGTAACCAAGGGTGGGTGACAGGGGACATGTTGGGTGTTCATTTACCATTAGGAAGTAGATTTTGGTTTTTATTTTCTACTTTTAGTTTTTTTTGGTGTCTCTCTGTACAATGATATGTATTGATTGATTGATGTATATTTGATAATGTTTCTTGATTCTACTCTATTATTTTTATCTATAGAGGGTGAAATAATTCCCAATGGTAATTTACTAAAGTCCAAGTACTTTTCACCAGACCGCGGTGATCAAGAACACTCTTTGGGTTACTGGTGAATCAGATCAGATATCGACTTAGATGGCATTCCAGTTTGGTTAATTACATGGGATAATGTTGTAACTGGAGGTTATATAGTTTAATTTTTTTAATTAAAGTTATTTTTTTAGTTATATAGAGTTAGATAATTTAGTGAAGTCTTGAAGTTTGTATTATGATGAAGAAAAATAAAAATTCATATCCATTATGGTTATTTTTAAAATAGAAGTTGAATGTTTCAAGTTGAAAAAGGTAATGAGTATGTCAAATCAGAACCTATGAACTCATTTGATAGTATTGGGTCTCAAACCATAGTGATCACCCCATGATAATTTAATGTTTTTATATTTTGATTAGATAAAATAATTAAGCCGTAATTGGTTGTTTCATGTTAAAATATATTTTACAATAGAAGAAAAAGGTGAATTTCAATACAATGCCACATCACAACCCCCAAAATGTGAAATTTTGATTTAGATATGTCTTAGTGACAAAAAACATGATTCCATAGTGTATATTATCACGTTTTAACTTTTCTACCATTTAGAAGAAACTGTTCGATGGTCCAACTCATCACATTATAATTTTTTATTCCATTTCGTGATTTATGAAAAATGTAGAATTTTAATTTGATTTGTTAACTTGGATTTTTTAATGGGAAATAGAGTTTTTATCTCAAATTTAATCAGCCAAAATGGAATTCAAGGGTGATGATTTGTTTTATAACCATTATATGGTATAATTTTAAGAGGTTAAGATTATAAATCTCACATTGAAATTAAAATTCCTTCACATGGAAGAAAAATGATTGATATGTAAGAAAAAATGAATATAATACATAGATTATTAGGATAAAGAGTATATAAATAGCAATAATGACTTGAGTGAATATCAGAGATTACATGGTTGAGTCATTACTAAATGGATTACCATTGAATATCTGGTTTAATTAGAATAATCTCATTGTGAAAACTTATGAATATTGGGTACAGAAGATTTGGTCATCATGAAAACCACCCACAGTTTTCTAGTCCTACTTTAATTATAGTTGTAATAGTAATATAGAATTGTGTATAATTATTTGTAATCATCTATATCCCTATTATAAAGTAGTGAGTAGAAGAGAGAAAGTGGTTATGGATCTTGTATGATTATTGATGTTTTTCTAAAGATTATAATCACCAAGAAGTAAAGTAGTGATTATTATCCACATCAACACATAGTTGATATGTGACCCTTATATGTAAACTAATATGGGTGAACCTAGTAAAATATTGGTTTTTGTGCTCTTATAATTTATGTATTTTGGTTGTGTGGTTGTACTAATTTTTTCAACTATTACATGTGTTTCTAAAAATGTGGCAACAAGAAAATAAATTTTTTGATACAAGAATAAAATATATTTTACCCCAATTCACCACCCACATATGATTTATTTTGGGATCTCAGAATGCAAAAAGATATTTTTCTCAAATTTAACAGAACTAAAAATTAAATTAATAGTATTTTAACTAAAAAATTACATTTTTTAAGATTCAAATATGTTAAACATGAAATGGGAATTAATTATTGCAATTAATAACCATCTGTTTTTAGCTTTAAACTCATTATAAATAAAAAATCCTTAAGAAAGGGGTAGGAAACTTTTTTATAGAAATATTCAAATCTTTTTATGTTCAAATATTCCAAAATATATAGTTAAATAAATATTATTAGATGAAAAATGTACTACCAGTTAAACTTACATACTTATATTTTCATATGGACTATATATCTTAAAGTATAGAATATGAGAATTCAATTTTTTTAACATTCTATTTATATTCATTTTGAATTTGAATCATCAAAAATAACTAGTTTGTTTAATAACTCAAGACTTATATTTTTTATAGAATCTATTGATTCAACTTTTCAAAATAATTACAGTAGGAGAAATATTAGACCATCTATATGTATTCAGATCAAAAAATAAAATTTATAAAGAGGGGATCTTGAACCCAAAATATTCAATAGTGGATTTATTTTGAAGTTATTCCAAAATTTATCTAAATCCTTATGTTTTATTTTTTTGGAGTATACTTTATTTGATATTTTTCAAGATCTAAAATATTTGAATACATGTCCATCTCTTTATTCTATTCAAATGAGTAGAGATAACACACAGAGAAATATGAATTATAATCATAACATCCATGTAAGGTTGACATATATGGATTGGAATATCAATTATGAATCATTGAAAAATAGGATACAACAATTCCTAAAATTAGAACTGATAAAAAATGAACAAAATAAAGTATGTCTTTTTTGTACTTTTATTTTTCATTAGTTTTATTGTACATTGTCAAAAACATTATTAGGTTTAAAATAGAATAATTCAAAATAAAAGATCATGATTTTACAATGGATTTAAATAAGTTAAAAGAATCAATATTACCTCAATTAATTGGAGATCCATATTTTGTTTCACATGATCTTCCAAAAATATCTAAAACATTTATTAAATTAAAATAAATGGTATCATGTTTTATCAAAAGATAAATCCCTAAAATTAGGTAACCTTGATCCAGAACAAGGAATAATGTCTAAGGGGATATATAATTTTATTATTCCAAGTAATGGTGACATGGAAAATATAAAATTTTAGGACATTTATATCCTTTATTTCTTACTTGATATGAATATTTTTAATGTATTATAATTCCCATGGGATTACATCTAGGTTGTTTATTTTTCATTATTCAAGGTAAATATGTTACCTTATTATCAAATTCTAAATAGTATTTTGATAAAGATATTATCATAATAGGGGAATATTAATCATGGAAAATTATTGGAAGTTGATTATAATATGATTGATGTTGACAGTATCATGAACATAAAGTATGAATATGTTAGTAAGGGTAGAAAATGTATTGATCCTTGCGATTAAGATTTAGAACATGTTTTTCGCCAAATCATTTTTTTCATTTTTGGAATAAAGAACCACATTTTGGCTAAGTGGGAACCTTAAAACTTCAACCATACCAAGAACATAAAAAACACATTACACCATCAAAAACACACATGCCACCATACAAAAAGCTGGAGGCACCAAACCAAAGCGCAAATCACGCACATGCAAATTCAAAAAAATTAAACAAGCACACGTCAGTATTCACTGTGAGACCCTCGAGCAGCACACCCAACACACTGGTCACCATCATGGCCTTCCCAAACCCTAATGTCGATGAAGACCCGAGAAACATCGACGGCAAAGGGTTCACAAACAAACGGTCCATTCTTCAACTGTGCCTACAGAAGCCCCAACTCAATAGCAAAATACATCTTGAACCACTGGATCAGAAAAACCTAGTCCATACTCCTCTTAAACTCCACCATTTCACCTCCAGCCTCTGCCAGAACACACTTCCAAGCCAATCCTCCTTCACAATGAATTGATCTCCCAGATGGCATCAAAAACTCAAAAAAATACAAAATCACCAGAACAAGACCATCGTCGAGGAAACACGCCCCAACTGGCATCAAATCCTCAACCCTACCACGGAATCAACAAGATCCAGACCATCCCATCGCCAAAAATATGATTTCAACATCACAACAACTAACCCGCATCCAAAATCAAAATAACTGCAAAGATCGAAGACAGAAAACCATCACCAGAATGCCGGAAGGTATCCCCGCTGCAGATCCCGTCACCACCAACTAATACACCCTCCAAAACGAAACCCTCAGTCACCGACTGTCAACGCGCCACCATGGAACCCTATCTAGTGATGAGGGAACAAGCAATGGTGGGAGATATGGCCGAGTGCGAGGAGGGATTCCACGTCAACCCAAGGTGAAGAATGCGGTGACGACAAGGTGAAAACCTAGTTTGAAATAATAAACTAGTGACTATATTAAATCTCTCAAAAAATTTACTGTTAGTTTTATGGATGATGAATAAATAGTGTTTGATCTATTAACTAGGCAAAATATGAAAAATATATATGATAAAGGGAATGAAAAAAATTTAATGAAAAAATATGAAGAAATAAAAACAATAAGAAAATAATCATAAAATTGAATTTATGGTGATGGGTGAAGAGATAATGAAAACATAATCCAAGGGATAATATATTAAGGTTTCACAAGAAAAGATTCATTGAATTTAAAATAAATATAATGGATGTTTAAAACCTAAAAAGTCTAAATTTCATAATATTATTACTTTTTACATAGGGAAAATAGTGGAAGAAAATAAGAAGTAAAAATAATATTGAAAATTATTTTAAGTGGAGAAGAATAAATAAGATATTGAGAAACAAGAATTTAAAAAGAATGTATAATAACACATGAAAATATATATATATATATATATATACCAATGTCTCTATAACCAAGGGTTATCTTACCACTAGTAACCATCAAGAAATGTGGGAGAAAATATGAACAAATACCTTAAAGAAACTTCATTTCCCACCATCACCTTCTAAAAAATGAAATTGATATGTAAGTGAGGTAAACATCCAAGCCTACATTAGTTACCTCTATATACTTGTTCCACCTCTAAATGAATAGGAGGAGAAAGATCATTCTGGATCTTCTACTAATATCTCAACAAATTTGGAAATAACTTACCAAAGTGGTAAATATTATATATAATTTATGCATAATTTTTTATAAATGTAATCACTATTGTATTCATCATCATAATATACCAAATATAAATATTCAATGTCTAAGTTATAAGCATTTAATAAACTCTTGGAAATACTAAGAAGTCTAAGACAACACATATTACCTAAATAACATTAGAGAAAGTGATAGAATAATTTATTTCAAAAGAATTTATCTACCAATAAAAAGACCAAGAAGAGGGATAATTTTTGAAAAGGATGGAATTATTGAATTGTATAAGGTTACTTAAAAAATAATTAACAATTTAATTCAAATAAATCAAACACCAAATGTAATAGCACTTGAAGGTTGTTTACCAAACTTGAAAAAAATGAATGTAATTGTTTCTAAGAATGTAAAATTCAAAATTGATGGTTTTAAAAGAGTTTAAAATTTCTAAAATAATAAATATATAGAAAAATAATTTTCTACTAAAATGAATAAAATCAATAGTATTGTCAAATCAGTGTTTTGCATCTAAAAAATAGCTGAAATAAAAGTTATGTAGAATTATAGTGATTCTTTATAGTCAAACAAAACTACTATAGAAATAAAATCCATTTCATGAAGAACAAATTCATATGAATATAGAACTAATAAATCTCAAGGAATTCCATTAAAGGTATATTTATATTATATAAAAAATAATATGAGTATTTATACAATCAAGGAAACAGATTAAAAAAATTTGAAAATTGAAGCTAGTTATTTGAAAAAAAAGGAATGATGTAACATCCTAGACTCCAAAAACCAAGATCCAATAGTTATATTACATTATTGGTATAAAATAAAATTGTTATAAAATAATTAAACTGATTATTAATCTTATATGGCTAGATACATAAAGATATTACATTTGAAAACATAAGATATAATATCAACGCATTTTTAGAACATTATTATCCCATCCATAATATCCCTAAAAATTACACATGGTTCTCTTCTAGGTTTACTAGGAAAATGAAAAAATAAGGGTTATCTTAGATCATCAGTAAGGAGTAGCATACAGTGGGATCTATCACAACCTAAATAAGGAACATGTGATATGGAAAGAATAAATAAATAAATAGCATAAGGCCATAATCAACTGAAACTGAGATAATTTTATATCTATGATAATAAATAAAAATGTGGATAATAACAACCATTGATATTATACTAATGGAATGCATAAAATTGGATATCAAAAAAATCAAACCCCTATTTTGAGATACTAAACTGATATGGGGAGAGGCATACACCAAAACCCAAGATTTTTTGTCTCATGAGATACATCGATGCATCGATGGGATATATAATTCTGGGACCCCAATGTCACTTGATTAATTATAATTAATTCACCATAACAGTCCAAAATTCATTTCATACAATTCACTAACGAAACTATGGTGGAATAAAAACATGTTTGTACAGAAAAAATATATCCTCATTCAGTAGGAATAATATGGATTCCACGACAAACATACCTTAATAAACATTGATGCTGTTGGGTATCGTCAAAGTAAAAAGAAGTACCCTTATCAAAGAAATATAGTGTCAAGTGTACCTTTAATGTGCTGGGTGATCTACGGAAGATATAAATTGGGTTAACATTTTTTTATTAGTAGGAGACCAAGTAAATGGTTGAAAAAATCATTTCTTATGGTTCATAATAATCAAATGAATACTCCAAAACATATCCCCTGTGAGTATCTTTTCAGTTGAGTGGTATTAGGCCCACTCATTATGAATTGAAGTGATGATTGATATAATCATCAAACTACCCATTTTTATGTGATTACCCGTAATTTTACATATGAAATAATTGTATCCACTTTCCAATATCCATATATGGATGTATTTTATGGAAAATGCACACACTATTACTCTACCAATATGTAGAATAGTTTTATCACCATGGAAAAGATTGAGTTTTACAACGGTTTTGGTAACTCCTGAAATAAAAATAATCTAGGTGAAGAATAAAAATATAGAATTTCAAATATATTGATATTTATAAGTAATATGGTAAAAATAATTCAATGGAAGTTTATGAACCACACAAAAAGTAATAATTTTAGAATGTAGTATCATTCCCAAATAATGAAAATTGAGATGGAAAACCCCACTAACTACATCGATATGAATTAAATAAAAAATATTGAAATAGTGGTAATAATTTAGAAGTGACAATAATTTGAATAAAATTTATTTTATGATATAAAATCACTATATAAATTTAATTAGGTGTAATGTACAAAACATGTCTCAAAGAGTGGAATTTGAGACTGGAAACCCTTAGCTTTGGTCCTGACTTCCACAAAATCTACTTAGGCTCCTATATAAAAAACATATCTATCTTAATCACTTAATTAAAAACCTTAATTATATCTATTTTTATTTATACTCTTCATATATATTCATTCTTTATATTAATTAAAGTTAGCTTTTTACCTATTTTCCCACATCATTTGTTTATATTTTGATTTTTTATAATAGTTTTGTAATAGTAGTTCCCAAATTCATTATTCTTAAAATTTTCATCATTAATAGGAAATTAAAATTACTTTTTTAGGGGATTTATAATAATACATGATGTTTCAAATTACTTTCCTGAGTATTTTTGTATTAATCGTTGATAATGAAATCGATAACAAGGATGTTTCAATGATTATTAACAATCAAAGGTTGATTTATACACTAATGAATTAAATAATGATTTAACATATCTAAAAACAAAAATGAATAATTTATCACTAATTTTTATCATATTATACCTTTAATTATTTTCCCATGTTTATTCATGGTATAAATTCACATTATTGTTTAAGTAGGTGGATAAACAGACCCAAACATAAACATGCCCAGATTTAATGAATGATTAGGAGGTGGTTTAGTTTTATAATAATTTTACCATAAGCATAATTTTATTATTTATTATTTATTACTGTGATATACAATAACTTTAAGTATTTATAATAATATTTAATGGATATTAAAAGTTTATATAATATGTATAAAAATATTTTTCTTTTAGTAAACTAATTTAAGATGGTTACATTTCTCAAAATTATTTATTATTTATATCATTAAAATATTAATCATTTTTTCATACCATAAACATAATATTGAAATAAAAATAATATTTTTTCTTTAAATTCATTCTTAATTAACTCTGTGGAAAGTTTCAATGAAAAAGAACTAACTACGCCATTCCACGGAGGTGATAGTCCACACATATGCATGGATGTTGATTTTGTTTTCCTTGGAATAGTATAAAAGAGTAAAATAGTTTATTATATTAGAAAAATAAACATGATATATGTATCATAATTAATTTATATTTTTCCTTTTCTACTATCCATGATTGGTAATTAATGAAAACAAAACACACTACTTTAGGAATGTGGTAGTCAGTACATAAATACAAATCTCATTTTCATTATTCTCAAGGAAAAGGGGAAAGGTAGTTAATGATTATTACATTAACATAATATAATTAATTATATAACTAATACATATGTTACTATATAGGTATAATAAAATTAAAATTATAATGGTAATATATAAATGAAATAAGTTAAGTAAAAAAGGATTACTCGCATTGAGAACTTTGATATTTCCTTAGAGGATCCCTTGGAAATAGAGAGCTTATGAAAAATCATGTGATAATTATATAATGTAAAAAAGACTATATTAAAGTTTAATTAATAATTTTATGTTTTAGGGGGGAAATTAAATTTTTTTTATTTGTATTTAAGGCATTTTTAGAGACCCCTTTATATGTGAAAGAGAATGGAATTTCTTTAAATACCCATAAATGTATAATAATGAAAAGTCAATCTCATGGAAAGTGGTTCAAAAATTGAGAAATAATATATTAGGGAAATGAAATGTTGATAAATACTCTACCATTAATTTAAAAACATGTTTTAAACATGCTTTCAACTCTTTACCATTTTCCACTTTAACCATTTTAATTTTTACCGCGATAACTAGTTTTTACCTTAGTAATTTAACCTTTATGTATAAAAATAAAATATCCAATTTTGAATAATTTGGACCTAACTATTTCAAAATTTAATATAAATTTAATAAAATTAAATTTTAAAAATCTGTATAAATTAATTTCAAATTAGTAAATGAATAATTCATTAAAATAGTTTTAGTGAAAATGTTACTTAAGATTTAAAATATAAAATATAGGTTTATAAATTAAACAAAATATTTTAAAAAATTTAATGTTACTTATAAAAAATATATCTATTCAATATAAGAGACTTGCGAGTTTTATTTTATACTTACATTCATTTGATTCCACAAAATTTGTAGTTTTTACAAAACTGGTATTTTCACTATTCCTATAAAATTTAATCTTTTCAGAAAAAATCATTAAATTTCATATTAAGATAATATATTTATGAATATTTAAAAAGTGAAGCTTATTTTTTAAAAGTAAAATTATAAAATTCAAAAACTAAACTTTTAAATATACCACATAATAAATTCTATTTAAAGTTAACATTGACTTATAATTTAAAATATGATGGTTACATACTATAGTGGTGTCTCAAGTATTATATTCTCCCCCTAAATAATTTCATCATCAAAATTTGCGTATATATTTATTCCTCATAGATTCTTCTAGTTCCTGTGTTTCCTTTTTTTTGATTTCTCTAAAGTACTTTGACCAAATGAGTTGTCTGATTCCACAACACATCCTATATAGTGTTAAATATCTTGATTGGATATTCATTATAAGACACATCAGGCTCCTACTCTATTCCATAAAATTTGATCAAATTCATTGTATTTGGAAAGTATTTCCTTATTAATGAAACATGGAATATTTTGTTTACTTTACAATTATTAGGAGGAACATCCAATCGGTAAGATACTTCACAGATTATTTCTAGTATTTAAAAAGGCCCAATATACCTTGGGCTTAACTTCTCATTTTTAAGAAATATTATAAATCCATTGTTTAGGGAAACCATTAATAATACATAATCCCCCACTTAAAATTCAAAGACTTTACTTTGATTATCCTCAGAGGTTTTTTTATGCTCTAGATAACTTTAATATGATCTTGAATTGGCTATAATTTAATAAACATCTTATCCACAAGCATTGGGTCAAATATCTTTATTTCTCCAACTTCTTTCTAATAGTTTGGTGCATGAAACCTCTTACAATACAATTAATTTTATGGTACCATCTTGATTCTTGAATTTAATCTATTGTTATATAAAAATTCTTCCAAAGGTATATATTGATTGCATATACCTCGTAATTCAAGAGAACATGATCTCAACATGTATTACATAGTTTGGATAGCCCTTTACGACTACCCATCAATTTGGGGATGAAAGGTAGTTCTTAAGTGTAGTTCACTGTTGAGATCCCTTTAAAGACTTCTAGAATTTTGATGTGAACTGAGGATCAGGATCATATACAATTAATAGAGGTTCCCTATGAATCATAGTGATTTCATTGATATTGAGTCGGGAAAGGTGTTCAACAGGTATATATTCATTTATTGATATAAAATATGTAGACATAGTAAGGTGATCAATAACAACCAACATAGAATCACTCTTCGTTTGAGTATTTGGAAGTCTAATAAAAAACTCCGTTTTAATTTTATATCACTTCTATATTGGTATTGAAATAGGTATCATGACTCCCTTTGGATGTGGTCTTTCAGCCTTTTCATGTTGGCATACTAAGTATCTGGACACATTGTCCATAATTTATTACTTTAAACCATCCCACTATAAATATTTTCTTAAATACCTATACATAATTTTACTACCAAGGTGTATAGAGATATTTTATCTATGTGCTTCATATATTAGTTATCTCTTCAACTCTTGTATAGATGGAACACATAACCTCTTTCCAAAATTCAACACTTTAACTTTATAGACGAATTATCTCAATTTACCATCATTTTCTACATTAATCCTCTATTTTATATTCTTATCATCATATTGTAAATTCTCTATTTGTTTTAGTAAATACGTTTTTTTAATTTAATGTAAAGGGAATAATGGATCCCCATGCCTGAAATTACCATATCAATATTTTCTTGATCCCACAAAATAAGATCCTTATTAATCCATATCATTATCAGAATTGCATGGTCCCTCCTATTCAATGCATCAACCACATTTTTTACCTTCCCATCAGTGTATTTTATTGAGCAATCATAGTCCTTGAATAGTTCCAAGCATCTTCTTTGCATCATATTAATCCCATTCTTGGAAAATATATACTTCAAGTTGTTATACGTCGTATATATATTGCATATTTCACTATAGATATAGTTTATCAATATTTTCAAAGAAAACATTATGGATTACAACTGAGTTTCATGAGTTTTAAAGTTCTGTTCATGGATTTTCTATTACCTTGAAGCATAGGCAAGCACCCGGTCATTTTGTATAAGGAAGCAACCAATTCATTTCTTTGATATATCACTATATATTAAAAATCCTTCCTAAATAATATAAATTTAATACTAGTGAATTAATCAGTATCCTATTAATGTTTTCAAAAATATCTTACATTCCCTTAACCAAGTGAATTTAACTCCATTACTGGAAAAGCTGGTTATTCGGTTGGCTAACTAAGTGAAATTTTTAATAAACTATTGACAGTAACCTACTAAACCACATAAACTTCAAATATCAATTATGTTCATTGGTATAGTCCATTATTTTAGTACCTTTATCATAGAAGGGACAATAGATATTCCATCCTCAGGCATAATATGGCCAATAAAAGAAACTTCATTGTACCTAAATTTACACTTAATATATAAAAAATATAATTCTTTTTTTACGAGGGTCAGATAAATTATTTATAGAAAAAATCCACTCTTTATACCTCTTAATGTATATCATGAAATAATCAATAAATACCACTAAAAAGTTATCAATATAATCATTATATACTCTATTAATCATAACCATAGAGACATAAGGTGAATTATTCAATCCAAAATTCATTACCATAAACTCATAATGTCCATACCATGCATGAAATATCATATTAGGTATATCATCCTTATACACTCTTAGATGATGATTACTCAATAAAATATTGATCCTTGAAAATTATTGGAATCCTTGAATTTGATCAAATAAGTCATAAATACATGGTAAAAGATACATATTCTTTTCATTAGTGTTATTTATCTCCCTATAATATATTTACAATATCATAGACTCATTCTTATTTTTCATAAATAAAATAAACCTCCTCCCCCTCCCCCTGATGAAGAATTACGGAAAATAAATCCCTTATAATGTAAACTCGGTATCAATTTGTCAAACTCCACTAACTTAATTGTTTCCATTATATGGGAATTTTTATATATAGTTATTTAATCATGAATTAGTTTAATGATGAACTCAACAACATGCTTGGGTAGATGACCATGTAATTCTTCTGGTGAAAGATCAATGAATGTTTGTACCATGGGTACATCCTCTATTCTTTGGATATCTTTCTTATCCATAGAATGTTATTAATATTACTCTCATCCTATAATTTTATTAATAATAGGTAATGGGGGAGGATATATACATGATATATATGATGAAGTATCCACTCTAAAGATAAGATTTTCCACCTCACCTTTACGAATCATGATCTCCTTTTGTTGAAAATAAATCTTTTCATTGTACATTGAAATCCAATCCATAAAAATGATCATATAAAATTCAAACATAGGTATAATAAAAAAAATAGGGTATTTTTTGGATCAAAATTGGAATTTACTTATATATCCTTATTGTAGTAATATTTACACTAACTTTCTTACCTATAAACTATTTTCTCAAATTATTAGGGGATGATTCAATATTCTCAAAGAAACATGCAAGATATTGAATTGTGAAATATAATTCTATTAGGTTTTCTAGGAAAAAAATCCTTACAATCTTAAGGGCTTTTTGTAACATTTGTGATGTCTGACTGGGTTCATCTAAATCTAGTCCCCATATATTCTACTAAGATTCCTTTAATGAAAATGGTAACATCCCATACTCAAGAAACATAGAGATGGTAGTTATATTACATTATTAGTACATAATAAAATATTTCAAAAAATATACAAAATATTAGTTTTCTTGGAGGACTAGTTAAATGATTATGTTACATTTTAAAACATAATATGTATAATAAACACATTGTGAGAACATTATTATACCTTTCATCGTATCCCTAAAAATTATACATATCCCTCCAATAAGTTTCATAAGAAAAAGGAAAACAAATAAGGGTGATATTAGATACTCAAAAAGTAGTATAATACAATGGAATCTATCATAACCTAAACATGGAACCAGTTATATAGTGGGAATAAATATACAACATGAATCAATAATCAACTGAAACTTGATGTAAGTTTATATCCATGATAGTAAACAAAAACATGAATAATAATAATCATTGATCTGAAATTTATGGAATGCATAATATTGTACATAAAAAAATGTTATCAAGTCTTTTATCCAATACACTATACTGGTATGGGGATAGGTATACACCAAAACCAAAGTCGCTTTATCTCATGATAGCATTAGATGCATTGAGAGTCTATATAATTTATGTCCCCACCTTTCACCAAATTAAGTCCAATTAATTCACCATAAGAGTTAATAAGAAACAGCATAACATTCCCTAAGGAACTTCTAGATTAATAAAAACATGGTTATATTGAAAAAAAAAATTCTTAATTCAATGGAAAAATGAGGAAGACTAGGAGAACATACCTTAATCAACTTTGAAGTTGTTTTTTATCTTCAATATAATAGGATGTAACCTTATTAGATAAATATAGTGGATAGAGTAATTTAAATGTGTTGGTTTATCCATGTAAGATAGTAATCTAGTTAAATAGTTTTCATTAGTAGGAGACCAAAGCAATGGTAGGAAAAGTCTTTCATCATGGTTCATAAATAGTATGTAAATATTCAAGATCATATCCACAAAATGTTTCTATCCATATGTGTAGTCTTAGGAAAACTTTTCATGAATCAAAGTGATGATTTATTCAAATCACAAAAAACACTTTTTTGGGAGGATACACCTAGTTTCATCTATTACACGGTCATATGCACTTTCCAGAATCTAGAATGGTTTTTTTTAAGAAACTACACACACTTTTACTTTTCCAAATCTTAGGATTGTTTTCCCACCAAAGAAAATTTTGATTTTTATAATGTTCTTGGTACCCCCTCAAGTAAAAATGAATATAGAGGGATAATAATATATAATTATTAATCTCATGAAATTAAGGAGAAATATGTTAAAAATTCTTACATGTCAATTTATGAACCACATATAAGGGAATAAATGGGGAATATAACATGAGTCACAAAGAATGAAAATTTAGATGGAAATACCCAATTATGGGCTGGGAAGAAAGTCAAGAAACCCATATTAAAATATAGGTCTTAAATTTAATATTAAAATACTATGAATAGAATTAATTTCAGGATAAAACATCTCAAATTTAAAATATATACACTTTATGGAGGATGTTATGTGCATAATAAAAAACATGTCTCAAAGAGAGGAATTTGAGACTGAAACCCCTTACCTCTTGTCTTGACATCCATGAAAATACATTAACCACATGTTTCATCAACATAGATATTATAATAAATTAATTAATAAAGTATATAATATAAATTCTCATTCATAATTTTCATATATATTCATTCTCTATATTAATTCAAGTTAGTTCTTTTTACCTTTTTCCAACATTGATTGTTTATAGTTTAACCATTTGAACTAGTTTCATAAAAGAAATTTCCATGTTCATTATTATTAAAACCTTAATCATTGAAAATTAGTTAAAGTTAATATTCAGGATTATTTATAATAATTTAAAATGTTTAAAATTCCTTTCATTAGTGTTTTAGTCTTTATCTATGAAGATGAAATTAATATCAAGCATGTTTTAGTGATTATTGACGACTAAAGGGGTTTTCAAAATTAATGAATTAAATGGTTATCTAAAATATTAATAACCAAATAATAATTTTTATTTAAACACTTATAAAATATATTCTAGTAATTATTCTCTGATATTCATTCCTTATGTAATTTCATAGTATTGTTTAAGTGGGTAGTTAAACTGACCCAAACATGAACATGCCCTGACTTAATGAGTGATTATGAGGTGGTTTAGTTATAATATCTATATAACAATATAATAATGATATTATTTAGTGTTTATTATTGTGATATATTGTAATTTATTAAGTAATTATAATAATAAGTAGTGTATTTTAAAATATTACATAATATAAAAAAATCTCTTACTTATAGTATGCTTGTTTAAGATAGATAATTCTATAATTATTACATATTGTTTATATAATTAATAGTATATTAAATTAGTTTTACCAAAACCTTAATAGGGATATAAAAATAATATTTACCTTTAAACCCTTTATTTATTCCATCCAGGAAGTTAGATAATGAAAAAAAAATAGAATACATCATTCTATAGAGTCGGTAGTCTACACATACGCACAGATGATGACATTTTTCCCTTAAAATTGAATAAGGGGGTAATATGTTTTTATCAAAAACATATAAATTTTATAAATATAATAATTAATTACTAATTTTACTTTTTTATACCAACCCTGTTAATTGTATAACGGAAACAAATTGCATTGCTTCATGGAGCTGGTGGTGTGTACATATGCATGAATTGTGTTTTCATTTTTCTTAAGGAAAATGGGAGAGGTAGTTAAATATTATTCCCCTAACATAATTAAATTAGTTATATAATAAAAAATTATTTTACCATATATTTATGAGAAAATTATAATTTTAAAGGTAAAATAGAAAGTAAAGAAGTTAAGTAAAAAATCACTACTCACATTTATCACCTTAAAATTTCCTCGGAGGATCCCTTGGAAATGGAGATCTTAGGCTAAAATATTTTTACCATAAGATAATGGAAGAAATATAGGATTAAATTTTAATAAAAAATGGTATTTTTTAATGATTACAGTAAATTTTAGGATTTTTATTGAAGGGTTGTTGAGATGGTCCTTTTATAAGTGAAAAGGGATAGTATTTTTGTAAATACCCATAACTTTTTAATAATGGGAAGTCGCTCTCAAGGAATGTTGTTCTAAAATTGGTATGTAATGGATTTTATAAGATATATTTTCATTAAATACTATACCATTCAATTTCATAAATTTTTTAATCATTTTTCAACTCTTTACCATTTTATTTTCCACTTTCTATTTTAACTATAACTCAGGTAACTAGTTCTTACATTATTAATTTATCCTCTATTTAAAAAAATAAAATGATCCATTTTCCATAATTTATAACTAATGGTTAAAAATTTTAAATAATTATAATAATATTAAATTTATAAAATTTATATAAGTTTATTTTAAAATAGTTGATGTATATTTCTTTAAAATAGTTTTAGTGAAAAATATGACTTTAGTTCTAAAATATCAAATATAGGTTTATAAATTAAAAAAAATATTTTAAAATATTTATTCTTATTTATAAAACATATATTATTTCATGATATGGTTCTTTTGATTTTTATTTTATGATTTATTATTGATTCCATAAAAGTCAAGGTTTTAACAAGAATTGTATTTTCACTATCCACAAAAAAATCAATCTTTTCAGAGAAATTCCTAATTTTTAGATTAAGATAATATACTTATGAATAATTAAAATTTTATGTTTATTTTCTTAAAATAGTATTCTTAAATTTATAAATTAAACTTTTTAATATACTCATGAATAAAGGCTTTGTATAGTGTGCATTGTATGATAGTTTAGGATATATTATATACTATCTATAGTAGGGTCTCGGGTATTACAAATGAATCCTTAGAAAGAGGTTTAAAGACCTTGAATAGAATAAATTGAAATTTTATAAACATATTAAGGAATATTTTGTCAAACATAATCCAATATTTCCATTTTTATTTTTTAATTTAAATTTCTTTGGAAGCCTTTTACAATCTCTCGTTCAGTTTTTTTCCTCCCTATATTTTTTATTTCACATGAATTGTTTCATTATTTTTTAATATAATGAATATGAATAAATATTATAAAGGGTCAGAAATTATATTGTCTTTATATAGAAATATAAATTCATAGGAAAAAATTCTAAAAGAAAAAGAAAATTTTCATATATTTACTTTTCTAGTTCGTTACTTATTTTAACTATTTTTTTATAATGAATTGTGATTATAAAAATGGGGGATATTATTCATTCATTTTTTAAAATTTTATATTTTGGATCATTTATTGTTAATCATAATATACTTTTATATTTTAAAAAAAATATTTGGGTTTTTTATTTAATTTAAGGAATTGATCATTCATAAATATTTCAATCCAAACTACACCTTCTGAACCACCTTCATAAATGAATGACTTAAAGTTATTCCAAAAAAAGACAAAAAGAAAAATTATTTTGATGACCATCCATAATATTTTTTTATTAAACTATTAGAATGTAGTTAGAAACTAATAGTTTTAGGTAATTATTAAAATGGTCATATTATATAAAGTTTATAAATAGAAGACAAAGCTCTAGAAAGAAGAAAACTATTGAAAAAAACATGATATCTATAATTTAGTGAGATATGTTACTCTTACATTATTAATTTTATTATTTTTATATATCACACTACATATGTTTTTATAATTTTAATTTTCATGGAACAAAACATTTATATTGTAATTGTATTATTATCTTTTGATCCATGTCAATCAAAGATGTCTCGGGTTGAAGACTTGGTTCTAGTGATCATATTGATAAAATAAGCTCTATGGATAGGAGATTATTGATTCATGTATTGGATCAAGAAGGTTAACTCTTAGAACCAATATATCTAGATATGTTTTATTGATCCTCCTACTACTTTGGGTTAAATGAGAATAAATTCTAGGGATAGGAGGTAGATATCCTTTATTGATAAAATTTTGGGTGTGTTTAGGATTCTTTATCCAAAACCCTATTGAATTGTTCAATTTATATTTTTTACTTTAATATTGAATTTTTAGTTCCATTTTTTATTAAACTATTATAGATTGATAACTCAATATAAACTATTGTTTTTTATATTCTAGTGTATTATGTTATTTATATATTATAAATTGTTTTGAGTGAAAATTTTATAATACATATTAACTATTTTGTTTTAATAGGTAATTATTTTATAATATTTTTAAATCTTTAATTAACCCTCCCCCCTTCACCTCTTAAATCTCTCTATATGGGAAAAAAATTCCCACATCAGAATAATTTCCAAAAAAGGATTGCATATCCTTCTAAATGGTTCATTTGGTGGAACCTTGGTCGAATTAGTGTTGATGGACTATATTATATATTTTCTTTTTTTTATGAGTTGGTTTGGAATCTATTAATATTTTAAAATGTTTTTACCTTTTAAATAGAATTTTAAAGGAATTGTGTTTTTGGAATTTAATTTATATTCTAATAAAATCGTCGTTTTATACATAATGTTTTGAAATGGGATTTCAAAGGAAAGTGATAGTTTTCTAAGGGGGTTGTCACTTTATTTTGGTAATGGAAATGGAATATTATACCAGTATGATATGAACTTTTTAGTTGGCATATGAAATAGTTATTTTATTCAAATTTTAAAATTAAAGTGAGAAAACCTCTTTGAGAAATTTTTTAGTCTTTTTAGACTCGTGAGGGAGATTCTTATTTTATAAAGCATGGGTGCTAGTGTAAAAAATATAGAGTTATAGTTTCCATTTATGTTATCTCTTTATTTATGATGATGAATGACAGCATATTAACTATAGGTAAATCCATTAATTGGGTTATATTTTGGTTATATTGGTTTAGGATAATTAATAGGTTTCTTATTGGTGTATGTATATAGGAACAATGAGATTTCTTTCAATGTTTGATTTAAGATTTGGACTCTAATTATCCATAAATTCATTTAGTTGAGTTAAGTAATACCTTTGATATTAATAAGTGATTATTCTTGTCATGTGATTAGTTCATGAGATGACCTTGGGATGGTTATGGAAACCTTGGATGGTTTTTAGTGATAGTGAAGGAGATCAATACTATCCTTTGTCTAGTAATCTACACTACTGATGGGATGTTAGCCTACTTTATTCATTATAGGTGGGCCCTCTTAATTGTTCTCAATTGTTAAGAATAGTGATGTTTTTATTTATGGATAAGGCCATAATTTAGGGAATTATTACTTTTTTGTGATAAGTTAGGGAATAGGATTATGGGATATTAGTGGAGTGTGTTTCCCTCCTTATTAGATTTTGGATTTTTCTAGTGTGGGTTAGAGTGAATCAGAAAGTAGCCTTTAAGGTATGGTTTGATTAGCAGTGGACTTAAAACGTAGAGGTAATATCTGTTATGACCACATGGATCATGATATGACCTATATTGATAGGTGGAATTGATGAAAACCTCAGGCCTCATGATCGATTTCATTCATAAGTTTCTTTTTTTAGTCCTTGTATATAGAAGATATTCCTAGTTGGTAATAGTACCTCTCACAATCATTCTCTCCCTTATAAATGACTAAAACAGTGTAACATTGGATTTAGATCCTGTAGATATCAATTAATATGTTGGTAGAAGTGGAAGAACCTATATTATTGAAGATATATATTCTATATATCTTCACTATATTGAGACTATGGTCATGAAACATGCAATTATTGAGGTTCATTCTTTTTCCTTTGATCCTTAGGATCATTGTGTAACAATAGTACCATGTAATAATGTTGTCGTATCCAACCCTTGAGAAAATTTATGATACATGGGATATATTATGTGTCACTATATGGGTTTCTTTGATGATATTTCTAGCAAGTCATAATGAGCTATGATGTGGAATGAAATAGGAAATAGGGTTTTTATTTCATTTTATTCGATGCAATTTTTTTCTCATTTTTATATGATGGGAATATGGTTTATTTGATATTTTTTCTTTAATCCTTAATTTATTTCCTTTATTATTTTATTTATTGATATAAAACTTTTATTAATGATTATGATCTATTTGATTTCCGATTTTTTATCATTGATACGATCATTATTTCCCATGAGATTTTGGATTTAGTTATTTTAAAGTCCATGAGATGGCTATTAGTTCATGTTAGACTCTGATGTGTGAGTATTTTTCGTATGGTGAGACCTCTTAATGGCTACATCTAATGACACAAGATTGTTTTCTTGGTAAACCTTATTGGGATATGAGGTCATACGTGTCTTCGATCATAGGAAGGTATGATCTATCCTGAGTCGGGTAGTACCATTTGATTCTGCAAGGTGTGTGTGTGACTTTATTACATGACACCATGAAATTATATAATTATTTGATCATATATGGGTGATATTTCTAGGTGGGTTTAGTGGAACTCGATATAAGTTTTCATTTACCTTCAATTGATAAGTAACACTCAGGGAGTTCAGGTCAGTATAGGAATCTGATGTGGTCATTAGACTTGCCCATACCTATGTACATGGATTTGGTTTTGATGTATGTGCATATATATTTATGTTATCATTTTAATAATAGGTATCTACATAGCTCTATAATCATGGAACTTGATAACCAGTTTATCATAGTCTAATGATTTTGTCGGATTTGATCTAGTGATATTACCAAGAGGTTAATATACTTTTTTTAGTTTTATTCCATATGTATTTTCAAGCCCCAACCTATTTATTATTTATGATGAAACTTATTTATTTTGATTTTTTTGAATTTTTTGTATGTTTATACATCATATATAATATTTTATTTAATATATTTTATTATGGGACACCCACTTGGATCCCAATTTTAGGTCTATATGTTTTTTACATATACAATTTATAAATGGGACTTGTATAATTTTTAGTATATTCAGGCATGGCCCTCATGAGACATATTTGAGGGCATAAACCCCCCAAAAATAACTTATTCCCTAACCACTAAATGTTATAATTATAGAATATAGTGAGGCGTGTCTAAGGTTGAGTGATGTACTATATCAATTTTAATTTAGGTACACTAGCATGGGGAATTATAATTCCTCACATTAAAACCACACAACTCTACATATATTCCCCAATAATATCTGAAATATAACATGTGATCATCCTTTATTATTGGAATGTGAGTCAACCTCATCAAAATATCATATGAATTCATATATCAAAAAATCACATCCAATCATGTTTCTCAAATTAAAACATATAAATTTTCTTCCAATCCTATATCAATATAGTTCAGATGAAATTCCATATTTGTTCATATAATTTGGAATAAAACATCAAAATTCGTGATTCAATCCCATGTTTATCTATTTCATATTAAATACTACATCCCTTATCATATCATAGAATAAATCGATAGAAAAATCATTTAAATTCTTATCCCAATAAAGTTAACTTGGAATACCACATTTGTTTCCCTTCTGGGATATGTTTCATGGTGGATAAGTCAAAATAAATAAAACTATTTTAAGATATATCTAATAAATTCCTTTAATTTTACACCATAATAATAAAAAGAAGTTTTATTGTTTATAAAATATTAAATAAACAATAAAATAAACTTCCTTGTTAATATTTTACCCCATTATCATAACTAAAAATTCATTTTATTTTATTCACAAATATGTACTAGAGAAAGATATATTCATATGAACCCATATATAAATAATTGAGTTGTATAAATAATATACCTTATCATAGGTATATATATTTCAATGAAAAATCATCGATATCATTCACCTAACACAAAAACCCATATCCATCATAAATAGTCTTTATGATTCACTCATTTACTTACAATTATAATATAATAGATATGAATAATAGTTTCATGAGTACACCATAAAAATAAATTAAATATTTCACTTATCAATGGCCAAATATTTAACCTAGTCACTTTAAAATAATTATACACCACCATAACTAAAAATGGTGTATTTAGCCTAAACATGATTCAATTTTTTACTGATATAGAGTTCTCATAAAATTTAATACTTTATCTTACCATTTATTCTCCATTGACCATAAAAATTACAAATGAAAATGGAAATAAAATTTTGTACTCCATATTATATTGATAGAAATATACACTAAAACTAAAAACCACAAAAGGTTGTGTAAACCATGTTGTCGTTTTTGTAGGAGTAGGTCACAATGATGAAATCTTTACTACAACATGGTTTTGATCTTTAAAGTACATGTGTTATAAGATAATTCATTTTGATTGATTATTTTTTCACTTAATATATCATTATTTTTTTATAATAATAGTTATTGATATTTAGATGAGTTTAAATGGGGAATTGATTTTTTAAATTATTAGAAATCAATATAATTTATTAGATATAGAGTTATAAATAGTTATACCAATTACAACCCAAGATAAAAATGACATAAATACTATAATAATATCATGATTTAGATAACACATCCCAAAAAAGTCACAAAACCCAATGATCAAAAGGTTTAGTGTATTAAATATTAACTATATAATCATTTTAATATGTAATTACTTCTCCATGATAATGTTCCTCTAGAAAATATAATTGAAATCCCATATGATATAATAATATTTATAACTGGAGGATATAAATATAAGAAATGGTTTCGATCAAACACTCATTAAGGGAAAACATATCAGCATTTCATCAAGTATTATATAATAATGATATGATAAATCATTGGTAGGGGATAAATTTCTTATTAAAATTAACATAGAAAAGTACGATTATTCTTAATTCATGATATAAGACATATAATCTAAAATGAAAAAACATATACTATGGAAAAATAGATAAAAAACTTCACACAATAAACATGAGTCAAGGACAAAAATCATCGTCTTATAGAAATATGGAATGTAATATAACAAATAATTATGGCACAAACATAATCATAGAAAATATTATGAATAATGAATTTCATATCAAATTCAAAAAAACAATATTGTGAAAAATTATTCCCACATATCATTCACATAAAAAACATGTGAAAAAAAATTCTCAAATCTCATTTACTCAATAAACTTGTGAAAAAAATATTCCCACATATCATTCACATAACAAACATGTGAAAAAAAAGATTAATGTATCTCATTCATACAACACAATTCTGAACAAATATTCTTATATCTCATTCACACAAAAAAACTTTTGAACAAAGCTTCTCATTTCTCATTCACACATAGAATATTTAAAAAAATATTCTAATTTAACATTCATGAAAAAATCTTGTGAATAATGCTTCATGCATCTAGTTTAAACAATATTTTTTCTCTCATGTGATATGAAACCTTAATCAATGTGTTTAAGGATGATATAGGACCGCATCATTCAGCATCCACGCATATGAGTTCCATAATATTTCAATAATTCAACATATCATGAAAAAAACCATCGGAAAGAAATTGGTTTTAATTCATCACATCATAAATAACCCATGGAATGAAAATTTTGTTTCCCAACACTTCAACATGGTATCAAAAAAATTTACCTCAAGCATGTAAATGGGGGATACTAAATACTCAAACACCTAAAAAATATATTACATGATAATATTTAGTGGTTTCTTCATGAAAAATAGCCTCAGAGGAAGTTAATACTCTAGATATAAAAAAATAAAAATTTTGTTGACATCATAAAATAGTTTTTTCAAATAACTTTTATCTTTTTAATAAAATAAGAGGTTACAATAACCATGAAAAGTAATTTTTGAAAAGTTAAAGTTAAAATATTTAGAAACAATTACATTTAAAAATTAATCATCACTAATATAGCTTTAAAAATACATAAATTATATCAAAAAGGAATTTATATTTGAGGATAAAACATTTTATTTTTAAATAATGGGAAACATTTCAAACATTTTTATATACCTTTGTTGAAATCCCACATAGCTTAAGAGATCTTAAAACTTCCAATTTAAAATTTTTCAAAGAGAACTTTTATTTCAAAAAATATATCTAGTGGATAATAAAATTATATAGGATTTATAAATAATTATCATATAAATTGCCCAAATAGAGTATCATATTTGGCAGATCTCAATTACTCAAAATAAGTTGAAAATTAATTATTATGACTTAAGTTACATATAAATAAAAAACATGAGGGAGAAAAACCATAAAATTGAATATAAAATTCCATAAATTAATAATTAATTCATGATATAGTATATATATCATAGTAGGTGTACACACCACTTAATTAAAAATACGTGTAAAATACAAACAATGTCTCATTGAATGGAAATTGAGGTGAAAATCCCTTAACTTGAATTATTTCTAAGTTAATTACACTATAACATCCTATATATCAATATAACTATCATAGAATCCTATTTTATATACTTATTAATATAAATTACATATTTTTAAATTAATTTATATATATACCCTTGAATTATAATAGATTTGAGTATTCACAACATGAATATATAAAATAAACGAAAAGATTTTAACATCATGATTGGTATAAAAATGGATTATAGAATCAGTTTAAGGATTGATAAGTTTTGTATCTCATAAATATGAAATAATTTATATAGAAAAGTATTTATTATAAACACATGTATGAATAATCACAAGGACATAAAAAGGCTTACAATATGAAAATATGACAAGGAAAATCTTGGAGTGATTTCGGTAGCATGATGGCTATACAAATGGATTAGGGAAATGGATTAATGAGAGTGAAATATATTATCCAATAAATAGTAAATAGTTAGGAAATTAAATTATTGATTATAAAAATGTGGAAGTATAATCACATGTAAATAAAATGGCTTACTATAAAGGAATTTCTTTAATTGAATATAGGATGGAGAGGATGAAGAAGTGATTTTGGCAGCATAATGGCAATACAAAACGGGAAATGAAATGGATTAATGGGAGATTAGGGTAATATATCATAATTAAGAAATTAGTTGGATTGAAAATTATTGATTATGAAAACTTGGAATGATAAGCATATGTAAATGAAAAGGTGTTGAATTAAAAACAAAACGAATCAGAACTCTTACTTTTATATGTAGATTATTAATGCTTGGGAGGACTCCTAAAAACATTGTGACCTCATTAGGAGGTATTAATATAGGTATATATAAGGCATATTCATGAACAATTCCTTTATGTCTCACTAGGTTTATCCAATAACACTCTTGGTTCAAACTGGTATAATTTAAGTTGGGTTATTTTATACTTCTCAACCTAATTACTCAAAAATATATAGTAAATTGGTCCTTTATGTTTGTTCATAAAGAGTATGAGATCAAATAAATCATATCCATCATGATTTTCTATCCATGTGTGTAGTTAGAAATATTTTTCTTACACAAGGTCAAGGTTGAGTTAATACCCAATAAACCCTCTTTGGGATTATTACCCTTGGGTACCACAATGACAAAGCATGAATCCACTTTCCAGTATCCAAAAAAGGATGTTTTTCCTAAGAAACCCGCCTATTAAATATATGATACAATACATAAACTCATCTAAAGGTTTTTCACTAGGTTTCTATATACTTAATCTCAAAATTAACTAAATTAATCTCCAAAAATAACTTAACCACTAGTACAAAAAACGTTTTTTACATTGGTTTTTTTAGGTTTTTAACGTTGTTTTTTAGGCGAAGTTATTGTGATAGACATAAAAAATATGGTTTCTTACCTTGGTTATTTAATAACCAACATTAAAAATGATTTTTTTTTATAGTTTTTAACGTTGGTTTTTAGAAAACCGACGTGAAAACCCTTTGGGAAATGCCTTTAAAAATCCAATTTTTACATCGGTTTTAAAAAAACGATGTAAAAAATATTTACCATCTTATAGATAATTTTGTAATCTTCTATTTTACGGGTCTTAGATCTCAAATGGAGTTACGGATCAAAAGTTATGACCATCATAGGTTTGATATATTTTTTCAAGGAAAGATCGAATGAGCCAACCGTAGCATCATATTAGAAGAAATTTAAGAATATGAAGAAATATTTGTAGTTTTACCATGATATAAAGAATTATGCATCATTATAATAAAATAATAATCCTTAAATGTTATATCAATTAAGAAAACTACTCAAAAAAATATAAATCATGAAAAAATAATTATGAATACCTTGACGAGATCACGGAAGGATGAAATAATGGATTCACTTAGAAGATCAAACAATTTGAGTTTGTGGAACGATGATGGTTAGAAGAAATTATTTTCAAATGGTATATCAATTAAGAAAACAAATCATAAAAACAATAAATAATGGATAAATAATAAAAAATACCTTGATGAGATCGTGGAAAGAATAAATAATTGATTCACATAGAATATCAAACGAGTCTAGTTGGAGGAATGATGGTGGTTGAAAGAAATGATCGTTAAATTTGGATATGTGTATAATGAAAACATATAATTGATATAACAAATGAAAACATGGTATTAAAAATTTCAGGTTTCAATAGGAAATGTCGACGCCGCGATGTAAAAAAATTGAAATTTTGCGTTGGTAGGATATGAAAATTATTTTTCACGCCAGTTTTATGATAACTATCATTAAAAGATATTAAAATATTCACTTATTTTTCACATAGGTTATTTAATAATAAATGTGAGAAATCAAATTTTATCTCTTTTTCAGGTCGGTTGTTAAATAACAAACGTGAAATATCAATTTTCATGGGTTTTCACATTAGTTATTTTATAACCGATGTTAAAAGGTATTTTTCATTTTGTTTATTTAATAACTGACATGAAAAATGTTAACAAACATGTATTTCATTTCCCAAGCTTCGATTTTATAGGTCATGGAGCTCAAACGGAGTTACGGATTAAAATTTATGGCCTTTGGAAATTCTCCATCCCTAAGACTTCGTTTAGAGATGATCTGTAACACCCCGAGATTTTATAAGATATATTATTTTTAATTTCTTTGATCTTTTATTATACACTACACCAAGATTATCTTGTACTATACGCAACACCGCATTAGCTTGCAGTATACACAATACTATTCTTGGCTTGCATTACACGCAATCGCGACCTACCTCGATAGCGTGTGTAGTACGCAATACCGGGTTTCACTAAACAACGATATATGGTTATAATCTTATTATTGACTAGACTTTATGAATAGTATAAAATTCATTTTTAATTTTATAACAATATTATTCATCTTACATATTTTCTAGAACATGGTATGAGAACAAAATAAATTTTTCGGGTAAAATAAGTATTTTTCAAAAAATGCAGTTTTGCCACCTTTTGATGGCGCACCCACTTTAAACCTAGTTTTTGACATGTCTATAAGTTCAATTTGACAAAATAAAATTCTTCTCTGGAATAAGGATATAAAAATTTACTTTGGATAAATTTTTCATATTATTCTAATAACTTTCATAATTTAATGAATAGTAAAAACACGCTATATTTTAATTAAAAACAACTTTTTTCATCGCAATAATTTATATGGTTATATTATCTTTTTAATTCGGTTTAAAGTGTAATTAGAATATATTTTCATTATTTAATCCACTGTTGTTCATTGGAATTAATTTCACTTTGAAATTGGATATAAACAAGTATCAATCTTTTGATAGTTATTGTTACTTACAAAAACACGCTATTTGTTTTGATAACGGGAATTAATTTTAAAATTAATTAATTCCACTTCTATGTTTTGAATTTGGAAAAATAGACATAAATTTTGAATTCAGAATATCAAATAATTCTTAGGCTGAATTTTTGGTATTTTTATGAAAAATTTCAATTTTTGATGATTAGTGAAACCACTTAGTGGTAGTTAAAAAACTGACTTTTTCATTTAAAATAAATTTTACCAGTTCTGTGAATTGAATTTCAAAAATCCAAGAGACACGGTTAATATCAAGGACTAAAATTTGGTTCAATGAGATTAAAATATTTTTTGGTGAATAGTAACTTTTTACTTTTTTACCACGGTTAAAAGTAAATAGGGTAATTAAGGGTAAAAATGATATTATTATTACCCTAACACATGTCCTAATTCTATTGGATAAATGTAACTCGACCAAAAACAACCTTAGTGTTGTGCCCAAGTGAAGTAATTGCATTTGTTGTCAATAACTTGTCATAGTGTGCCATCTGATGAAGTACATCTTGAAGATTGATGATTATAGAAGCATTAAATCAGACGATTGCTAAGCTGATCATAAGTTCAAAGCACGTGTATCAAGGAGATACATTGTCACAACATGATTAGAAGACCATGCACTGTCTCTTAGTGCATGAGGATTTAAATTTGATCCGACCTCTCTGATTAGATCAATGAAGTTCTTTGAAGAATATGTTTGATTTAGGAGCTCGGTTGAAGATGAAGAACCTTCCTAAGTAATGAATACATGTTGAGGAGGATTGAAGAATTCAAGTGAAGAAGAAATGTAGAAGAAGGATGTCTTAGAGAAGTGGCATGTGGCATGTGGCATATTTTACATAGGCACTTTGTTTTTAACAATGTCCTCATTCATGTCTTTGCCAAAAAATTGGCCAGCCAAGAACACCTTGAGGGTTCAACCCCAAGGCACATGTGGGCCTAAGGTGCCACGCCCAAGGGGGAACCCGTGGGGAAAGGCCAGGGCAGCAGGGCCACGCAGGGGTGTCACGCCTGCGCGGCAGGGGCGCATGAGCGCACCCGCGAGTGTCAAGCAGTGCATAGTGGGCGCCAGTGGCGCGCCCGAAGGGAGCAGGAGTGGGCGCAGAGCGCGCCCGCAGAGAGAACCCGGTGCGGGGCGGCACCGGGAGGGGAGAAGTGCAACTGAAGGGAATCCGGCATCACTTGGGTGAGAAACCGCGGAAAAACAGCGCGCCGTTTCGATGTGGGACGCGCAATTTTTCCGCGGAGCAAATCGTGGCCATCCATCTGATCTCGCGGAAGAACTGAGCCGCACATCTAATCCACCGCGGCCCATCCTGATCGCGGCCGTCCAAATCTTTGATCCGACGGCTCTCCGCGCGTCTTATTCCCCGCGCCATACGAAGCCACCCGCGAGCCTCCGACGAACCAGGCGCCATCCGAGGGATGATTTCGAGATTCCGGCCACCTCCGACGAAGATGAAGACACCATTGAGTTCGTCTGGCCCAACTGAACCTAACCATGCAAAAAAATGGGCATGCATGCAACGTATGGAAGAATTCGAGGCTGGCCGAAGCAACCGGAGGTGCGAGGCCATGATGGGTTATGTTTTGTATAGATTATCCTAAACAGAAGTCCGTGCATGCGTTCTAAGTCGCATGCACGTGAAGGAAACCGAAGAAGAAGGAAAGCCGCGTTGGACAGAGAATAACAAACGAGATATACGGATGATTTTTAACGCGTTGAAGTTTTCAAAACGCCGATGATTTCGGGCATTCGAGTTTTGGATCCCGCGGACTCTATTCACACTTCTCGCCTATAAAATGAGAAGTCCAGCGCCCTTGGAAGCTTTTGCTGATCCTTTGAGAACTCGAGAGTCCCGCGAAGCCATCCGAGCTACGCGAAGTACCTCTGCGCCGCCTCTTGCGCGACTGAGAATCCCGGAGCCACTCGAGGCCCCGAAGAAGTCCCCTGCGTGTCTCCCTTGCGCGACAGGAAGAAGCTCTCTCTGCCCGCATACTTGCGCGGCAGGAGTAGCTTGCACGCCTCGCGGTGTTGCACCTTGCACACCCGAGTGCTTGCGCGGCAGTAGCACCTGCGCGCCCGCAGCCAGTGCATCTTGCGCGGCATTTGAAGACAGTAGAGGATGCACTCTTGCAACCTTGCATGGAGAAGAAGTGGAGAAGAACCCGAGGGCATACCTTTGTGTGAGCCAAGTGAAGAGAAGAACTCTCTACTGGCAGTAGGTGTTCAAAGTGGAAGGCCAAGGCTTAGCCCTTGTGTGTGCACAAGTGAAGAAGACCAACCTTGAGAAGAAGAGTACACACTTAAGTGTGTGAATGCAAAAGAACTGATCATTCTAAGTGATTGGGTTTTTGGTGAGCAAGACCAACGAGATCTTTTGAAGACTGTTGAAGCTACTTGAAGTTTTGAACAACACCTTTGAAGAAGTGAAGTGGAGCCATGATGAAGATGATGCTGTGGAGTTGGGGGGTTTAACCAACTTGTAATTGGGGGGTATAACCAATTACTGTGTAATCATCTTTTGGCATAGTGAAGAATCCGTGTTGGGGGGTGTAACCAACACGGCAAGGAGTAGGTCTTTGTACCGAACCTTGTAAATCTCTGTGTTCTGTGCTCTCATTATTACTGCACCACTAAAAGAGTTGATCTAGTCTTTAACCAGCTGCAGAGGTTGAATTGATAATCCAAAGGGAACAATTCATAAAAAGAAAAAGTTATCACTGATTCACCCCTCCCCTCTCAGTGATCACAAGCGATCCAGGCATTTCAAGTGGTATCAGAGCGAGGTTACCTCTGTTAGGATCTACTTCTGAGAAAATGGACAATCTAAATTCTGTTAATAGTAGGGGTGTCCCTACATTCGATGGAAAGAATTATCACAGCTGGAAAAATCGGATGTTGCCCTACCTTCTATCTCTCGGCCTTGATGTTAGAGATGCAGCCTTATTTGGATTCCCTCCTCTTGCAAATGAAGCTGCTATGACACTCGATGAGAAAAGAAATATGGAAGTTGATGGTAAAGCTCAAAATGCCATTCTTATGTCACTCTCAGAAAAGGTATACACAAAAGTCATGGGACTCAAGAATGCTAAAGAAATTTGGGACAAATTGGAAAGTAGTTATGAAGGCAACATGAAAGTCAAGGAAGCCAAATTACAAATTTGGAGAAGCAAGTTTGAAGATGTCAAGATGGGAGAAGAAGAAAATATTGATGATTATTTCACAAGAGTCAATGAAATTGTCAGTAACATTCGGGGCTTTGGAGAAAAGTTGGAGGACTCCACTATTGTTAAAAAACTAATGAGAAATTTTCCTGACAAGTTTGACCCCAAAGTCTCAGCATTAGAAGACAGAGATGATATCTCTCTTGATGAACTACACAACATTCTCATTGCATATGAAATGAGGAAGATCCCAGTATTCAAGAAGAAGATCATGGATGAGATGGCTTTTGAGGCCATGAGACAACTCAAGATAAAAGATGACGAAGTCCTAGAATCAAGTGATTCTGACAATGAAGAAAAGGATGAAGATCTCAACATGATTATTTCTCTTTTTTTCGAAAAGGTTTGGAAAAACTAAATTCAGGGGAAAAGGGAAATCACCATCGAGATGTTTCAATTGCAATAACATCGGACACTTTGCTGTAAACAGTCCTAAGAAAAGATCTAGTACTCCAGATATTGAAGATGATAAGTCACAAAAGAAGAAATGGAGTAGATACCCAAGAGAAGGAAACAGATCTGGTGCAAGAAATAAAAGGATCGTTCCTGGTGAAAGAAGAAGCTATGTAAGCAAAGAGCAAGAATCAGACTTCACTTCAGCCAGTCAATCAGAAGAAGATACGAATTTTATGGCTCATGTGGAAAAAGGGTTTGACACCTGCAGCAGTGAAGATGATGAAAGTGAACGAACAGAGCTCGAACACATATTGAAAGATGAACTAGTGGCTTTCCTTGAATAGAACACTGAACTCAAGAAAGAGAAGAGATTGTTACAAAAGGAAACCAAAAGGATGACTGAGGAGTTGGAAGAATGTATGAAGAAAGAGACAATGTACATTGATGAAATCAAGAGACACAAACTGAAGGTAGCTGAGCTGGACAAGATAGCAAAAGATCTTGAGGAGAAACTTCACCTCAAAGAATAAGAGCAATCAGTGACACATTCCAAGTGGATTGAAGCACAGAATAGCTTGACAAAGATGAGAGAAGACTTCAACAAGGCTGTTGAGGTCAAGGCAGAATCATCTTATGTTGGTGCTCAGAGGCAGGTCAATTTACCACTAAGTAAATCTCTAAATACATCTGTTATTTCTAACCATGCAGGTTCAAAGATAAAATTGAGACAAACATGGCATGAACCAACCTGTGTAAAATCATCTTCAATGGAAGAAAGGAAATCCTCAGGAAGGACTACTCAAATCATGGACAGAAAATTACAACATGACTCTTATCAACAAAGAAGGTCAAGGTTCAGAGGCTACTGCTGGTGTTGTGGTGTGTTTGGACATAAGGCCTATGCATGCTGGTATAACATGTCTCGTCCAAACATGAGGCACGAGTCAAGGGGGAGACATCCTGAAACCCAGAGTGTTTTGCAGAAAGCATCAAAACCACCAACTCAGAACACATTTTACTGCCTGAGTGAAGCTTGTGGAAGATGTGACCAACAAGGTCATAGAGATGATAAATGTATGACAACTCTTCCTAAACAAAAAGTCAAAGACATGAAAGGGAAAGGCATTCAAGAAACCAATGATGAAATCACATGCTTTGCTGAAGTGGCTCTAAAAGCCAGCAGTAAAACCAAGTCATGGATTCTTGATAGTGGATGCTCATCCCACATGACTGGTGATACAAAAATTCTAAGCAACATTGAAAGTCATGAGGGAGGAACCGTGGTGTTTGGAAATGATCGTTCTCTGAAAATCAAGGGAGTTGGAAAGGCTATGATTGCAACAAAAAATCTAAAATCCAATGATGTGTTGTTTGTTGAAGGATTAAAGTACAACCTACTGAGTGTAAGTCAATTATGTGATGATGGACATGAGGTGTTGTTCCAGAAGGACTCATGCATCATCAAGAGCTCAAAGGATGGAAAAATCATCACTCAAGGAAGAAGAACCACTGGAAATCTATTTCAAATTGGTGATCCCATCAATTCTTGTTTTCTTAGCTCTAAAGATGAAAAAACCTCTGGCATAGAAGACTTGGCCATCTTGGTCAAAGGAGTATGAGTAAAATTCTGAAGTACAATGTTGTACGAGATCTACCCAAATTAAAGAGAGAAAGAGATGAAGTCTGTGACACATGTCAGAAGGGAAAACTGACCCATAGGTCACACAAAGGAGTTGATATCATGTCTACTAGGCCTCTTGAACTCATCCATACAGACATATGTGGACCGATGAGACAGAAGTCTACAAGAGGAGATTTCTATTTTATAACCTTCATTGATGATTACACTCGGATGACCAAGGTCATGTTCATGAAACACAAGTCAGAGGCAATCACGATGTTCAAGACTTTCAGAAGGCAGACTGAGAAGGAACTAGATCTCTGCATCAAGAAAGTAAGATCAGACCACGGAAAAGAATATACCGGTGATGTCTTTGAAAGCTATCTGGTCAAGCATGGAATCAAACATCAATATAGTACACCATATACTCCACAATAGAATGGAGTGGCTGAACGAAAGAATCGAAGCATAGTTGAAATGGGGAGGACTATGTTAGCTGAGCATGATATCTCTAAGTTTTTCTGGAGAGAAGAAGTATGCACTGCTATACACATACAGAACAGATGTCTCCTGAGACCAGAAACACAAACGACAGCCTATGAAATGTGGTTTAACAGAAAACCAACTGTTAAATATTTCAAAGTCTTTGGCAGTCCCTGCATCATCAAGATTAAAAACATCAATCTGGGAAAGTTTGAAGAAAAAGCTGAAGAAGGAATCTTTATGGGTTACCTACCTGATGGAAAAGGCTACAGATGCTGGAATAAGAGGTTGAATAAAATGATTGACTGCAGTGATGTAATAATAATTGAAAACAACACCAATCCATACACTGTGGATGATGATGACTCAAAGAATGACACAACCTTGGAACAGAAGAATGCAGAATTACCTGAGCTAACACCAACTGCTGGTGAGATCAACTCTGAATATACCAGTGATGAAGATGAAGGTAATGAAAATGGAAGAATCAGATACAACAAATTGAAGAAACATGTTGACACAAAAAATGTCCTTGGAGACCTACAGTCCTCAGTAAGAACTAGAAGAAGATTGAGATTGGAAGATCAGACTGCACTGGTTTCTCAAGTTGAACCTCACACAGTGGCTGAAGCAGTTGTACATGAGGAATGGATACAAGCTATGCATGAGGAACTCAATCAAATTGAAAATAACTCCACTTGGGATCTTGTGCCAAGGCCCAAAAATAAAAATGTTATTGGGACAAAGTGGGTGTTTAGAAACAAACTCAATGAAAAGGAAGAAGTTTCCAGAAACAAGGCCAGACTTGTATGCAAAGGATATTCACAAATGGAAGGAATCGACTTTGAGGAAACCTTTTCCCCAGTTGAAAGACTGGAAACTATCAGAATGTTCTTAGCAGTTGCAGCACACAAGCAGTACAAGGTCTATCAGATGGATGTGAAATCTGCATTTCTGAATGGAGATCTTGAAGAAGAGGTGTATATTGAACAACCAGAGGGATTTTTTCTGGACAAAGATGGTAGTATGGTGTGCAGATTGAGAAAATCCTTGTATGGATTGAAGCAGGCCCCTAGAGCCTGATACTCAAAATTGGATGGTTGTCTTAAAGACATGAAATTTGTCAAAGGAACAGTTGACAGTAACCTCTATGTCAGAGAAATGGCCAATGGTACCCTCATAGTCATTATCTATGTGGATGATATCATTTTTGCTGGTAACAAGGAAGGACTATGTGAAGAATTTGCTGAGCAGATGAAAAGAACTTTTGAAATGTCGATGCTTGGTCAAATGACATATTTTCTAGGATTTCAGGTGGAACAAAGACAAAACTCCATATTTCTTTCCCAAGAGAAGTACGCAAGGGACTTAGTGAAAAGGTTTGGAATGGAAAGTTCAAAGGAAGTCTCCACACCCATTTCTGTCGGAACCAAGCTATGCAAGGATGAAGAAGGCAACAATGTTGATCAAAAAGAGTTCAGAAGAATTATTGGCAGTCTACTTTATCTCACGGCTTCAAGGCCAGATATAGCATATGCAGTGACTTTGTGTGCCAGATTCCAAAGTGACCCAAAAGAATCTCATTTAACTGCAGCCAAAAGAATCCTGAGATATGTTAAAGGAACCCTCAACTATGGACTCTTATACAAACACAGTGCAAACATACAGTTTTTGGGATTCACAGATGCTGATTGGGATGGGGATTGCACTGATAGAAGATCCACATCTGGTGGAACCTTCTTTCTGGGAGAAGGATGTGTTAGCTGGTACAGCAAGAAACAAAATTCTGTAACATTGAGCACAGCTGAAGCAGAGTATGTGGCCGCTACACATGCATGTACTCAAATGATTTGGATGCAGGTGCAGCTAGCAGATTTGAGGATTAAAGCTGAAAAACCATTGAGGATCTTATGTGATAATCAAAGTGCAATTGGGTTGTCTAAGAATCCTATCCAACACTCCAGATCCAAGCACATTGATATAAAATATCATTTCATCAAAGAAAGGGTCGCCAGTGGAGACATCAAGCTAGACTACATTCCTACTCAAGATCAGGTGGCAGACATTTTCACCAAAGCTATGCCTACGGAAAGATTTGTTGAATTGAGGCTGAAACTTCATGTTCAGCCTTATACTCTCACTTGAGGAAGAAGAAGTTCCCTCCTTATTCCCAAAATTTTTGTATTCATGAACTTACATGTAGGTAATTGAAGGAGATGAGTGCATCCCCTGAGGGGGGGCATTGGTAGTTGAAGATGTGCAGGTTCCAGAAGCTCTATACTCTGAGTATGGCTTTTATTCATCCCTTTGCATTTGTTGGCCAATAAGGGGGAGAAATCATCAGGCACACGACATTCTCTTAGTGTGATTCAGAGTATTGACAACCAAATACAAAGGGGGAGATTGTTGTGCCCAAGTGAAGTAATTGCATTTGTTGTCAATAACTTGTCATAGTGTGCCATCTGATGAAGTACATCTTGAAGATTGATGATTACAGAAGAATTAAATCAGACGATTGCTAAGATGATCATAAGTTCCAAGCACGTGTATCAGGGAGATACATTGTCACAACATGATTAGAAGACCATGAACTATCTCTTAGTGCATGAGGATTTAAATTTGATCTGACCTCTATGATTAGATCAATGAAGTTCTTTGAAGAATATGTTTGATTTAGGAGCTCGGTTGAAGATGAAGAACCTTCCTAAGTAATGAATACATGTTGAGGAGGATTGAAGAATTCAAGTGAAGAAGAAATGTAGAAGAAGGATGTCTTAGAGAAGTGGCATGTGGCATGTGGCATATTTTACATAGGCACTTTGTTTTTAACAATGTCCTCATTCATGTCTTTGCCAAAAAATTGGCCAGCCAAGGACACCTTGAGGGTTCAACCCCAAGGAACATGTGGGCCTAAGGCGCCACGCCCAAGGGGGAACCCGTGGGGCAAGCCCAGGGCGGCAGGGCCACGCAGGGGTGTCACGCCCGCGCGGCAGGGGCGCATGAGCGCACCCGCGAGTGTCAAGCAGTGCATAGTGGGCGCCAGTGGCGCGCCCGAAGGGAGCAGGAGTGGGCGCAGAGCGCGCCCGCAGAGAGAACCCGGTGCGGGGCGGCACCGGGAGGGGAGAAGTGCAACTGAAGGGAAGCCGGCAGTGCTTGGGTGATAAACCACGGAAAAACAGCGCGTCGTTTCGATGTGGGACGCGCAATTTTTCCGCGGAGCAAATCGTGGCCATCCATCTGATCTCGCGGACGATCCGAGCCGCACATCTAATCCGCCGCAGCCCATCCTGATCGCGGCCGTCCAAATCTTTGATCTGACGGCTCTCCGCGCGTCTTCTTCCCCGCGCCATACGAAGCCACCCGCGAGCCTCCGACGAACCAGGCGCCATCCGAGGGATGATTTCGAGATTCCGGCCACCTCCGACGAAGATGAAGACACCATTGAGTTCGTCTGGCCCAACTGAACCTAACCATGCATAAAAATGGGCATGCATGCAACATATGGAAGAATTAGAGGCTGGCCGAAGCAACCGGAGGTGCGAGGCCATGATGGGTTATGTTTTGTATAGATTATCCTAAACAAAAGTCCGTGCATGCGTTCTAAGTCGCATGCACGTGAAGGAAACCGAAGAAGAAGGAAACTCGCGTTGGACAGAGAATAACAAACGAGATATGCGGATGATTTTTAACGCGTTGAAGTTTTCAAAATGCCGATGATTTCGGGCATTCGAGTTTTGGATCCCGCGGACTCTATTCACACTTCTCGCCTATAAAATGAGAAGTCCAGCGCCCTTGGAAGCTTTTTCTGATCCTTTGAGAACTCGAGAGTCCCGCGAAGCCATCCGAGCTACGCGAAGTACCTCTGCGCAGCCTCTTGCGCGACTGAGAATCCCGGAGCCACTCGAGGCCCCGAAGAAGTCCCCTGCGCGTCTCCCTTGCGCGACAGGAAGAAGCTCTCTCTGCCCGTATACTTGCGCGGTAGGAGTAGCTTGCACGCCTCGCGGTGTTTCACCTTGCACACCTGAGTGCTTGCGCGGCAGTAGCACCTGCGCGCCCGCGGCCAGTGCATCTTGCGTGGAATTTGAAGATAGTAGAGGCCGCACTCTTGCAACCTTGCATGGAGAAGAAGTGGAGGAGAACCCGAGGGCATACCTTTGTGTGAGCCAAGTGAAGAGAATAACTCTCTACTGGCAGTAGGTGTTCAAAGTGGAAGGCCAAGGCTTAGCCCTTGTGTGTGCACAAGTGAAGAAGACCAACCTTGAGAAGAAGAGTACACACTTAAGTGTGTGAATGCAAAAGAACTGATCATTCTAAGTGATTGGGTTTTTGGTGAGCAAGACCAACGAGATCTTTTGAAGACTGTTGAAGCTACTTGAAGTTTTGAACAACACCTTTGAAGAAGTGAAGTGGAGCCATGATGAAGATGATGCTGTGGAGTTGGGGGGTTTAACCAACTTGTAATTGGGGGGTATAACCAATTACTGTGTAATCATCTTTTGGCATAGTGAAGAATCCGTGTTGGGGGGTGTAACCAACACGGCAAGGAGTAGGTCTTTGTACCGAACCTTGTAAATCTCTGTGTTCTGTGCTCTCATTATTAATGCACCACTAAAAGAGTTGATCTAGGCTTTAACCAGCTGCAGAGGTTGAATTGATAATCCAAAGGGAACAATTCATAAAAAGAAAAAGTTATCACTGTTTCACCCCTCCCCTCTCAGTGATCACAACCGATACAGGCATTTCAATTAGGAATAAAATATGACCATTTAGGCCCACTTAGATTAGATTAGGACATTTATTATTAATTTAATTAAAGAGGGTTAAAATAGTTAAAATCAAAGTTTAATAACTAAATCATTTTTAATATAGGGTTATACAGAAGCTAAATTCAACTATAAATATTTATTAAAAATCTAAAAATAATTCCTACATAATGGTATTTTATTTGTAATTTTTAGACACTAAATAATTTAATTTATGTATGACACAATGATGATGCAGTAATTATCTTATTAATGAAATATTGACATAATTGATGTTATAAATACCCAAATAAATGTAATTTGAGACTTTTTATTAATTACACTAATTTTCTATGTTAATATGACATTTTAGTATTGATTTAATTAACTTTTTTCGAAATAATCATTCTGTTATGATTTTCACAAAAATCAAGTATCAAATAGTGTCAAAATTGACATAAAATAGTTTTTAAAACAAATATTATATTATTAATTGTTATTTTATTCCTAAAAATCTATGGTTCATCAAAATGACTTAGATAAGGTTATAAATGTTAATAATAAACAACTTGGGGTTCGTTTGTCTTGTTATAGTAAGTTTATTAACCTTATAGTGTAAGAAAACAAGAAGACATGGTAAAAGATAAATTATTTAACTTAATGATAAATCTAAATGATAAGGTTAAAATAGAAACCTAAACATGTCTAAATTCTATTTCATGAGAGGCTTTAGACCCATCCCCACCTTAGCTTCGAAATAAATCAATTTGGAGCTATTAAAAACCGAATATGACATTATAATAAATTAATATTTTTAGTTTTTCCAAAGGTGCCCCTCTCCTCCCTTATAAAAGGGAACCTCCTACCTCTCTTCCTCACACCACTTTGAGCCTTAAATCTCGGAAAAACCCTACCAAATTCTCTTCTCCACTTCCCTAGAAATATCCTAGAGGTCCTGGTCTTCTTAAAATATCAATTTTAGTGCCCTAAGTGGAGGTCTCAAAGAGGCGCTTCAAAGAAGAGGTAGTGTCTGTTACCGATTCTTTCAACTTTATTTCTTCTTCCACTTCTTCTTCTTTAGTTGTTTCATTATTAAGTAATAACATAAGTATCATTAATATAATTATATGTTATTATAATTATGAAACAACCATATTTCACCATCTATCCATCCTATGGAAAACGAAATCACCGCGCGTGCGTACGTACGGAATACCGTCTCCACACTGTGGTGTAATCTATTTTCCACCACCGCCATACATGGATGGGTATAATGGTGAAAGTAATGAATATATATGATTATTTTAAAGTGATTTTGATTCTGTAATATTATACATACACTTTAATACAATTCCACGATCATGGTAATGATATCACCGCTCGTGCGTACGTACGGAATACTGTCTCTACGACGCGATGAGATTCACTCTCCATGATATCCATTCAAGAATGATTATAAAGTATATATAATAAGTAATCAAGAAATATATGACATAATAATGCTACTGGATTTAGGTATATATATATTTATGTCATCTACTTAATTCCATTCAATTCAATAAGGAAACGAAAATAGCGTTCATGCATACATACGGCCTACCGTCTCCATGAACGGTGTATTTCTTTCCATTTATCAATCCATTATATATATGTATATTCTGAATATATATTATATATAAATCATGTATTAAATTCTGGATGTATGTAATAATGATCTAAGTAATCATATGAATAATTACAAGTTAAAACACAAACGAAAAATGAAACGATTTTACCCAAAACGCTACTTTAACATGAATTTACAAAAGAACGGGTAATATAAAGTCATAAGTGAACCATATATGATATAATAACAATGAATATTATTCTGTAATAAGTCAATGACATTATTTAAATCATTATACAGGAGGTTAGGATACGTACGAAGCATATCGGACCTAAGGTAAGGGATAATTATTCCAATCTCATTCTTATTCGAGATTGTTTATTCGTAAGTATTTACTGGGGTTATATTTATCATCCATGTCCCTGATTTATAAGAATGGTTTCATGTATGTTTAAATTCCTTTTTACCCATTTTGACTTTTACTACATGTTATGTAAGGAATCTTTCTTTTGTTTACGTTACGAGGTACTTTTTTGACTTTTCCGGAAAAAGTATGAGAAGAATTTTTTTTAACTTATACAGCATCAAAAGATTTTTACGATTTTATAAAGACTTATTTTCATGAAGCTTCCTCCAAAAGATTACATGAATATTTTCAACAAAATCTCTTTCTTTTAAATTGCATGACGTTTTGTGAAAGGAAATTGATTTTGAAGAAGAAAGGATATTTTTCTCAAGAATTCATTTCAAGTGTTTTATCAAAACCATTTTTTTCATCTAAGATGACATTATTTAATATGTTTATGTTTCAAGTATAATGTCTCTATGATTTACATGTTTTCACTTCTATTATGATGAAATTATATCAATTTTTTTATATGGTTTATGTTATGATGGAATGATGTTTATGAAACCCATTTTATTCTTTGGGTTATGATGAATATTTTAACTTTATTTTGTGGCACAAGAAAGAATGATTTCATTATGAGATGGGTGGGACCTATATCTCCCTCCAATGCATTGGGTAAAGATTTATATCTCATGATATAGACATGGCTGGAATGGTAACTTAACCTGGTTCAGTATTACAGGACTGGAACGAGGAGTGAACTAGATTCAGAAAAGGACTTTGTCCACTAAGATGGTCTTGGCAGCAATGCCTTGGCTACTATGGAAATCATTACATGTGCTTAATGGATGACAAAATTACATGTTTTATTCCCATGCTATTTTATCATGATTTATGTTCCATTATGATCTATGCCTTATGTACTTCCATGTTTTATTTTGTTGCTCAATATTTTTATGTTTAAACATTATGTTCATGTTTTTAAGTTCAAATGTATATGGTATGTTTTATTTTATCCATGCTTACCCTTACTGAGCATTTGAGCTCACCCTTTTTATGTTTTATTTTCCCCCAGGATTAAAATAAAGGTTTTAGGTAAGGAATCAAAAGGTTAAAGATCATTATGGGAGATGTTGAAGATCTTTAACCATGATTAGAATATTACGTTCCAAGTTTCCAAAGACACTAATCTATTATGGTCCTAGTGTGTATGTTTTTGTTATGTATTAAGTATTCCTCAAAAGTAATGTAATATCTATGTACGTCAAGCTTCGGGTCTCTACAATTGGTATCAGAGGAAAGTTTTAGTCAACCTTTGGAAACTAGGTTGTGAAAACATTAGTGAGATCCCTAGAAATATTTATAAGGTATGTCTAGGGATGTCACTAAAGATAAGTATACATATAGGATATAGTCCTAGAACTACAGTAAAGATCTTAGAATTTTACCTAAGATGTTAGATATTGAGGGTACTCCCCCTTTACTATGTTCTCTTCCCTATCAAGATTTTTTTTTCTCACACTATTCTTTTTGGGTTTTAGAAAATGGCTGGAGACAAGATGATTCACGATAATGGAGGATAAGATGGAAAATAGAATGATATTATTCATGAGAAACCAAATGAAATGGTATTTGGAAGTCCAAACATCATTATTATGTCGAATCATAAATCTCATAATATGATCAATAAGCTCAAATTTGGTAAGTTTCCTGACTCGGCTAATAAGAGAAAGATAGAGTTTCATGATGATTATAGAGGAAATAAAGTTCAATTTCCCCTATGTAAATCATGTGGGAAGAGGCATGAAGGAGAATGTTTCAAAGGAACTGGAAGATGCTTTGTGTGTGCAAAAGAAGGACACAAATCCAGTAAGTGCAAAGGAAAAGGTTCAGTTAACATCATGGATGAGGATAATGGTATTGCTACGACATAAACAATGGTTAAGTGTTTTAAATGTGGAATGTACGGGCATTATGCAAACCAATTCCCTAAGAGAAAATCTCATAAAGAGAATCAGCATGGTCATATGGGTAGTATTTATGTGGATGATGATGAAGAGACTACAAATGATATGTGAAGTGAAAGAATTGTTGATGCTCGGTCAATGGTTTAAGAATTTAGTGGAATGATTACATGTTTATCAAGTGTAATTTTGTATAAGTAATCTCACGGTACTATGGAATAAAGAGACATCTAAGGATTGTTACACTATTTTCTTTCCTTAAGTTTTGAAAGTATGTGATGAATGGTACCAGTGACCATGAAAGGTTATTCATATATTTTTGGAAAGTAGATGAAATGTGCATAATGAATGGATAAGGAGAAAATTAAATGTTTGATAGTATTCATGAGCTCATGACTGATATAAGGAGAAGGTCATATCATGGTTTGAGTATATAGAATTTTTGAATTTTGGTATGTGGAAAGAGTTAACTTTTGACAACATTCATGTTTTCACTAAGGTTTAATGGGTATTAATTCTTCAAGTGAATACATGATTAAGGTATTCACATGATTGTAATTTTACCAACAAGATATATCTTATGATATATTGGGGATAAATGATGGCATTCATGTGATTGTTATGTGACATTTCAAATAATCATTTTCATTATACTATGAGCTTGGACCGATGTATTTTAGATAAGCCTAAAGATTGGAATGGATTATGTTGGACATAAGTTAGTATTGTTTAAGGATATAACTTTTTTCGATATTATTGATGGGATATTATAGTAATGTAGTTTTAGAAAAAGGACAACCTGCAGGACGGGCGACATCCCATCACATTGGACAAGGCTATGGGAATCGAACCCACAATCGAAATGTGATTGGCCTTTATCGCATACCACTGGCCTACAGGAAGTCCCTGGTTATTAGAAACTACTTTTATTTCATTAAGTGGTATGTTATATGAAGTATAAGTTCATTTTTGGAATCGTATACGATTAACCTCACCATAGATGGACTTATGTATATTTGATAACTTTTGATAACCTTTTGTTTGAAACAGATAGAATGACCCATAATTCTATCGCATGATCTGTTAACACTTCACAAATAACAAATTCAACTTCATTTCTTTAAGAGATGAATTGGAAATTTTTCAAAGCACGAAAAACAGTGAGATTGTACAAAAATCAAGCAAGTATATCTTCTAATTCAAAATTCTCAACTTTAGGGAAATGATATTGAAAACCAAAAATATTGTCCTAGTTCTCTTATATATGATGAATCAGATGGTACCTTAGATCATCACAAATTTATGGCTTTGTGATGGATAGATTTTTCATATCCATGTTCACTACCACTCTCCATCATAACTTGATGGTTAGATTTTTCTTCCATATCCATATTTTCACCTATGTTTTCCTATATGGAAACCCAGTGATGAGTTAATTTGGGTAATCGTTACATTTCATACTTTAGTTTTTAAAATTAAGTTTTAGTATTCCATTTTACAATGTGGGTTTCTATGAATAGTAAACGACTTATAACCCCGACAAATTTTGAGGACGAAATTCATTTTAAGGGGGGTAGAATCTAACACCCCGAGATTTTATAAGATATATTATTTTTAATTTCTTTGATATTATATTATAAACTACACCAAGATTATCTTGTACTATACGAAACACCACATTATCTTGCAGTATACGCAACATTATTCTTGGCTTTCATTACACGCAATCGTGACCTACATCGATAGCGTGTGTAGTACGCAATACCGGGTTTCACTAAACAGCGATATATGGTTATAATATTATTATGGACTAGCCGTTATGAATAGTATCAACTACATTTTTAATTTTATAACATTTTTATTCACCTTAAATATTTTCTAGAACATGGTATGAGAACAAAATAAATTTTTCGGGTAGAATAAGTATTTTTCAAAAAATGCAGTTTTGCCACCTTTTGATGGCGCACCCACATTAAACCTAGTTTTTGACATGTATATAAGTTCAATTTTTCAAAATAAAATTCTTCTTTGGAATCAAGATATAAAAATTTACTTTGGATAAATTTTTCATATTATTCTAATAACTTTCATATTTTAATGAATAGTAAAAACACGCAATATTTTAATTAAAAACAAATTTTTTCATCGCAATAATTTATATGGTTAGATTATATTTTTAATTGGGTTTAAATTGTAATTAGAATATATTTTTACCATTTAATCCAATGTTAGTCATTGGAATTAATTTCACTTTGAAATTGCATATAAACAAGTATCAATCTTTTGATAGTTATTGTTTATTAAAAAACACGCTATTTGTTTTGATAACGGGAATTAATTTTAAAATTAATTTTTTCCACTTCTATTTTTCGAATTTGGAGAAATAGACATCAGTTTTTAATTTGGAATATCAAATAATGCTTCAGCTGAATTTTTGGTATTTTTCTAAAAAACTACAATTTCCGATGAATAGTGAAACCACTTAGTGGTAGTTAAAAAACTGACTTTTTCATTTAAATGAAATTTCATCACTTCTGTGAATTGAATTTAGAAAATCTGAGAGACATGGTTAATATTAAGTAATAAAATGTGGTTTAATAAGATTAAAATATTTTTTTGGTGAATAGTAACTTTTTACTTTTTTTACCACGGTTAAAAGTAAATAGGGAAATTAAGGGTAAAAATGATATTATTATTACCCTAGCACATGTCCTAATTCTATTGAATAAGTGTAACTCAACCAAAAACAACCTTATGAATAAAATATGACCATTTAGGCCCTCTTCGATTAGATTAGGACATTTATTATTAATTTATTTAAAGAGTGTTAAAATAGTTAAAATCAATGTTTAATAAATAAATCATTTTTAATATAGGGTTATACAGAAGATAAATTTGACTATAAATATTCATTAAAAATATAAAACGATTTCCTACATAATGGTATTTTATTTTTAATTTTTAGACATTAAATAAATTAATTTATGTATGATACAATGATGATGCATTAATTATCCTATTAATGAAATATTGACATAATTGATGTTATAAATACCCAAATAATTATAATTTGAGACTTTTTATGAATTAACATAATTTTATAGGTTAATATGACATTTTAGTATTGATTTAATTAACTTTTTTCGAACTAATAATTCTGTTATGATTTTCAAAAAAATCAAGTATCAAATAGTGTCAAAACTGACATAAAATAGTTTTTAAGACAAATATTATATTATTAATTTTTATTTTACTCCTAAAAATCTAAGGTTCGGCCAAATGACATATATAAGGTAATATATGTTAATAATAAACAACTTGGGGTTCTTTTGTCTTGTTATAGTAATTTTATTAACATTATAGTGTAAGAAAACAAGAAGACACGGTAAAAGTTAAATTATTTAACTTAAAGTTAAATCTAAATGATAAGGTTAAAATAGAAACCTAATGTAACATCCCAAGGTTTTCCAAAAAAAAAATTGAAAATGCTTGAAATTTTGTTTAAGGTATATATTTCTAAGTATCCTTTAAACATAATTTTATTTCTTCTATGATTTGAATTTCAAGAAATTGTCATCTACAATTGGGTTCAGTATGTTATTTAGAGTCTGATGAAACAAACTTGTTTTTTTGGTGAATAGTAACATGCCCTTATGAATAGTAATATGAATAGTAATATGAATAGTAATATGACCTCATGAATAGTAAATAATATTATTATTTTATTTTCCCATGGCAATAGGATAATGGGATCATAATTAATTTTCCAAAGTCACATAAAACTAATTGCACTTCAATATTGTTATTTTTCGAATTAACTGTGACCTTTTTTAAAAATTAAATTAATAATATTTAGAAAATTATTTTTGAAAAATGGAGTTCATTTTTGAATTCTACACATCGAAAAATGGTTGGGGTAAATTTTTGGTATTTTTCTGAAACTCTTGAATTTTCGGTGAATAGTGAAATACAATAAAATACCGTATAATCAATTTATCGGTAAATATGCACTATTTATGACATAATAAGTGATGAAAGGCCACTTGCCTCGAACTCACTTGATATTTTCACTAATTAAGGCCACTTGTTTTGAGATTATTGATAGTCTTGATAAAAATATTATAATAATAATTAAAATAATCTAAAATACCTCCCCTCCTCCACTATAAATACCACCCTCACTCCCCTCTTCCTCCCACACCTCTCAAGCCTTGAGCATTGTCTAATTTCTGCCAAATTCCCTCCCCAATCTTCTTCCCCACGTCCTAGAGCTGCTGGTCTCACCAAAAGACCAAAATCAAAGCCCTTAAGAAGGATCTCAAGGAGAAGAGATCAAGAGGTAAACATCCTCTTTCATTTTCATTCTTTCCTTCCATTTTATGTTATTCTCTTCCTTTCCCTTTGTATTTTTTTGGGATATTTCATTAAATATTTCCCCTTACTGTCCAAATTTTGTATGAATTATGAGATATTCCATTCCTCTCATCAATCTTGTTTTTATGAAATTTTAGGAGACGTCGTTAGGCTGCCGGATTTCCGTAAGAAATTTCTCATGTTTCATGATTCCTTTTCTTCTTCCTTCACCCCCTCTTATCCAAGAGGCATGAAATCTCCAGAATCATGTATATTCTGGTTGTTGTCATGTTTATGGAAAATTACAAATCATTATTCCTCTCCTCTCTCACTTATTTAAGGAATAAGAACATTGTATGTGATGTGTCGAATTACCGACATCGTGGACGATGTAATTTCACTTCCATTAATTCTTTCAAGTCTGGTCATGAAACCATTTATATGGTTGAACCAGGTTATAATATATGTTTTATAACTCATATATGGTTCTTCAATTCTTTTGTACCCATGGTTCAAATTTATAAGACTAAATGAGGTTGTAATTATCAAAGAACCACTTAAATGATCTAAACGAATATAATTAATGTTTTCATCATATAAAGCATCAAAGTGATAAATGGTATAAATTATGATATTGGAAATATGTAAATACTACTCCTTTCCAATTCTGGAGTTTCACTTCCAATCAACAAGAAGCATTCATCATGAACTGATTGTGAAAATCACAAAAGAACTCACCCAAAATAATGCAAGGAACAAAATACTAACAAATAAGGGGTGAAATGAGGTTATGAAATGACCATATAAGATGTTATAAACATGAAACTGTTTCTGTAAAATACTAATAACACTCTTTTAACCATTATACAGGAGGTTTAAACAATTTTGAAGTAAGACAAGCCAAAGGTAAGGGAATTCTTAACCCGATTTCCATTCTTTGGGTTAACCTTCTACTTTATAATTTATGTGCTATTTAAATTGTTTGTGTGATGGGTTCTGTTTATATTATGTTTAATTATGTGTATTTACAGAGTATATACATATTCCATCCACTAAATTAAGTCTCACTTCAAGTATATGATGTTTATAAGGGACTTTTCTTCTAAAATCCTCTTTTAAAATTCTGTTTTATAAGATTCAAAGGCAATGTTTTTATGCTATTGTTTATGTTGTATGATTATGTTTTTGTTATTGGGCATTGTTTATGATGAAGGGTGGGACCTATATTTCCCTCCAATGCATTGGGTATGAGTAAGTTGGAGGTCGGTCGTATGGTTACTCCAAGTGTAACTGTGATGGTTACACAAAGTAAGGTAGCCGTGAGGGTTACAAATTTTAAGGTAGCCAAGATGGTTACAAGATTATGTAAGTAATGCCCCAATATACCTCTATGATTATAATTATGTTAGTGTGGATCTTGTGTAAATATCATGTTATGCTAAGTAAGATTTTATGGGTGGAAATCATGTCTTTTGAAAATGTTTTCATACGTCATGCGTATTCATGGACTAATGTGATTTTTCCTTCTTTTTCATACCTTACGGAGCTTTTGTGCTCATCCCAAGTTTTTAAATGATTTTTCACAGGTTAATGATGAGTAATAAAATGAAGGAAGACATTTTAAATGTTGAAGAATTGTCAAGGAGTCTTGTTTTGTGTTTTAATGTTTTATATTCTGAGGAAAATGGAAACTGATTTTATGGTATCCACTATGTAACAATGTGTAATGTTATGAATGTTTTGTCTTAATTCTATAAAGCTATAAACTTGAAAAGATCCTCAATGTATAATGAAGTGTTTTCTTAAATAAATTCAAGATTATGTATGAAATTAGTGGGGGTCCTTATAGTTGGTATCAGAGGTCGGTTTAGACAACTTTAGGGATTAGGAGTTCTTGTGAAACACGTGATTAGTCCCTATATCTATTATTTCAGTTAAATCCTTGTTTTATAACATTTTTTTCAGGTCAAGTAAAGTCGGTTACGAATGGAAGGAGTAGGATCTCAAACGACATTCCTATCTCTTCCTGATGACATGCTTGCAATAATTATTGCAAAGTCATCTTCGGATAATTGTGAAACTTTTTCTAGCATACAACTCACTTGCAAGCAGTTTTTTGAGATATCAAACACCTCCTCTATACCTCGTTATCATCATAGATCATGGGTTGTTTTTAGACAAATACTATTTTCACAATATTCACGTAATTTCAAGAAAGGTAAATATTATCAAGGTATTTTCAAATATTTTACCCTATCACAAGAATTTGAAGCATATTATGATTTTAAAAATGGTGCTGAGGAAGGAGACCCTTGTGCAACCTATTTATATTTGCTTTTAAACTATAGTATCACATCACATACTTATGGTATTTTAAAAGGACCAATAATAGAAAGTTTCAACTCAATTTCCGTCCGACTATTTTATAGAAATCATGTTTTATCAGATGTTTTGGAATTATATGTCATACATGATTATTTTCCAAAACTATTTTTCTGTGAACACCCATATGACCCATGTTGTACGAGGTGTATTTGGATGGAGGAAGCAAATTATTTTGAAGGATCTATAAATAATTATTGTAATGCATGGTACTTCTACCTACGTGAAGATGATGATGATGAAACCGAGTGGACACCTTGATCAAGGTACCCTCACTTGTTTAATAAGTAAATAAAATTGAGAGGATGCAATTTCAAGAAGGTGGGGATAATGTAACATCCCAAGGTTTTCTAAAAATAAATTGACAAAGCTTGAAATTTTGTTTAAGGTATATATTTATAAGTATCCTTTAAACATAATTTTATTTCTTCTATGATTTGAATTTCAAGAAACTGTCATCTACAATTGGGTTCAGTATGTTATTTAGAGTCTGATGAAACAAACTTGTTTTTTGGTGAATAGTAACATGCCCTTATGAATAGTAATATGAATAGTAATATGACCTCATGAATAGTAAATAATAATATTATTTTATTTTCCCATGGAAATAGGATAATGGGATCATAATTAATTTTCCAAAGTCACATAAAACTAATTGCACTTCAATATTGTTATTTTTCGAATGAACTGTGACCTTTTTTAAAAATTAAATTAATAATATTTACAAAATTATTTTTGAAAAATGGAGTTCATTTATGAATTCTACACATCAAAAAATGGATGGGGTAAATTTCTGGTATTTTTCTGAAACTCTTGAATTTTCGGTGAATAGTGAAATACGATAAAATACCGTATAATCAATTTATCGGTAAATATGCACTATTTATGACATCATAAGTGATGAAAGGCCACTTGACTCGAACTCACTTGATATTTTCACTAATTAAGCCCACTTTTTTTGAGATTATTCATAGTATTGAAAAAAATATTATAATAATAATTAAAATAATCTAAAATATCTCCCCTCCTCCACTATAAATACCACCCTCACTCCCCTCTTCCTCCCACATCTCTCAAGCCTTGAGCATTGTCTAATTTCTGCCAAATTCCCTCCCCAATCTTCTTCCCCACGTCCTAGAGCTTCTGGTCTCACCAAAAGACCAAAATCAAAGCCCTTAAGAAGGATCTCAAGGAGAAGATCTCAAGAGGTAAACATCCTCTTTCATTTTCATTCATTCCTTCCATTTTATGTTATTCTCTTCCTTTACCTTTGTATTTTGTTGGGATATTTCATTAAATATTTCCCCTTACTGTCAAAATTTTGTATGAATGATGAGATATTCCATTCCTCACATCAATCTTGTTTTTATGAAATTTTAAGAGACGTTGTTAGGCTGCCGGATTTCCGTAAGAAATTTCTCATGTTTCATGATTCCTTTTCTTCTTACTTCTCCCCCTCTTATCCAAGAGGAATGAAATCTCAAGAATCATGTATATTCTGGATGTTGTCATGTTTATGGAAAATTACAAATCATTATTCCTCTCCTCTCTCACTTATTTAAGGAATAAGAACATTGTCTGTGATGTGTCGAATTACCGACATCGTGGACGATGTAATTTCACTTTCCATTAATTCTTTCAAGTCTGGTCATGAAACCATTTATATGGTTGAACCAGGTTATAATATATGTTTTATAACTCATATATGGTTCTGTAATTCTTTTGTACCCATGGTTCAAATTTATAAGACTAAATGAGGTTGTAATTATCAAAGAACCACTTAAATGATCTAAACGAATATAATTAATGTTTTCATCATATAAAGCATCAAAGTGATAAATGGTATAAATTATGATATTGGAAATATGTAAATACTACTCCTTTCCAATTCTGGAGTTTCACTTCCAATCAATAAGAACGATTCATCATGAACCGATTGTGAAAATCACAAAAGAACTCACCCAAAATAATGCAAGGAACAAAATACTAACAAATAAGGGGTGAAATGAGGTTATGAAATGACCATATAAGATGTTATAAACATGAAAATGTTTCTGTAAAATACTAATAACACTCTTTTAACCATTATACAGGAGGTTTAAACAATATTTAAGTAAGACAAGCCCAAGGTAAGGGAATTCTTAACCCGATTTCCATTCTTTGGGTTAACCTTCTACTTTATAATTTATGTGCTATTTAAATTGTTTGTGTGATGGGTTCTGTTTATATTATGTTTAATTATGTGTATTTACAGATTATATACATATTCCATCCACTAAATTAAGTCTCACTTCAAGTATATGATGTTTATAAGGGACTTTTCTTCTAAAATCCTCTTTTAAAATTCTGTTTTATAACATTCAAAGGCAATGTTTTTATGCTATTGTTTATGTTGTATGATTATGTTTTTGTTATTGGGAATTTTTTATGATGAAGGGTGGGACCTATATTTCCCTCCAATGCATTGGGTATGAATAAGTTGGAGGTCGGCCGTATGGTTACTCCAAGTGTAACTGTGATGGTTACACAAAGTAAGGTAGCCGTGAGGGTTACAAATTTTAAGGTAGCCAAGATGGTTACGAGATTATGTAAGTAATTCCCCAATATACCTCTATGATTATAATTATGTTTGTGTGGATCTTGTGTAAATCTCATGTTACGCTAAGTAAGATTTTATGGGTGGAAAGCATGTCTTTTGAAAATGTTTTCATACGTCATGCGTATTCATGGACTAATGTGATTTTTCCTTCTTTTTCATACCTTACGGAGCTTTTGTGCTCATCCCAAGTTTTTAAATGATTTTTCACAGGTTAATGATGAGTAATAAAAGGAAGGAAGACATGTTAAATGTTGAAAAATTGTCAAGGAGTCTTGTTTTGTGTTTTAATGTTTTATATTTGGAGGAAAATGGAAACTGATTTTATGGTATCCACTATGTAACAATGTGTAATGTTATGAATGTTTTGTCTTAATTCTCTAAAGCTCTAAACTTGAAAAGATCCTCAATGTATAATGAAGTGTTTTCTTAAATAAATTCAAGATTATGTATGAAATAAGTGCGGGTCCTTATACCTAAACTTGTCTAAATTCTATTTTATGAGAGTATTTCGACCCATCCCCACCTTAGCTTCAAAATAAATCAATTTAGAGCTATTAAAAACCGAATATGACTTTATAATAAATTAATATTTTTAGTTTTTTCAAAGGTGACCCTCTCCTCCCTTATAAAAGGGCACCTCCTCCCTCTCTTCCTCACACCACTTTGAGCCTTAAATCTCGTCCAAACCCTGAAAAATTCTATTCTCCACTTCCATAGAAACATCATAGAGGTCTTGATCTTTTTCAAAGGCCAATTTTAGTTCCCTAAGTGGAGGTCTCAAAGAATCGCTTCAAAGAAGAGGTAATGTCCATTACCGATTCTTTCAACATTAATACTTCTTCCACTTATTCTTCTTTAGTTATTTCATTATGAAGTAATAACATCAGTATCACTCATATACTGATATGTTATTATAAGTATGAAACAACCATATTTCACCATCTATCCATCCTACGGAAAACAAAATCACTGCACGTGCGTACGTACGGAATACCGTCTCCACACCGTCGTGTAATCTATTTTCCACCACCACCTTACTTGGATGGGTATAATGGTGAAAGTAATGAATATATATGATTATTGTAAAGTGATTTTGATTCTGTAATATTGTACATACACTTTAATACAATTCTGCAATCATGGGAATGATATCATCGCTCGTGCGTATGTACGGAATACCGTCTCCACGACGCGATGAGATTCACTCTCCATGATAACCATTCAAGAATGATTATAAAGTATATATAATAAGTAATCATGAAATATATGACACAATAATTCTACTGGATTTATGTATATATATATATTTATGTCATCTACTTAATTCCATTCAATTCAATCAGGAAACGAAAACAGCGTTCATGCGTACGTACGGCTTACCGTCTCCATGAACGGTGTATTTCTTTCCATTTATCGATCCATTATATAAATGTATATTCTGAATATATATTATATATAAATCATGTTTTACATTCTGGATTTAAGTAATCATGATCTAAGTAATCATATGATTAATTACAAGTTAAAACACAAATGACAAATGAAACGATTTTACCCAAAACACTACTTTAACATGAATTTACAAAAGAACAAGTAATATAAAGTCATAAGTGAACCATATATGATATAATAAATGTGAATATGATTCTGTAATAAGTAAATGACATTATTTAAATCATTATACAATAGGTTTGGATATGTACGAAGCATATCGGACCTAAGGTAAGGGATAATTATTCCAATCTCATTCTTATCTGAGATAGTTTATTTGTAAGTATTTACTGGGGTTATATTTATCATCCATGTCCCTAATTTATAAGAATGGTTTCATGTATCTTTAAATTCCTTTTTACCCATTTTGACTTTTACTACATGGTATGTAAGGAATCTTTCTTTTGTTTACGTTACGAGGTACTTTTTTGACTTTTCTGAAAAACGTAAGAGAAGAATGTTTTTAACTCAAACGGCATGAAAGGATTTTTACGGTTTTATAAAGACTTATTTTCATGAAGCTTCCTCCAAAATATTTCATGAATATTTTCAACAAAACCTCTTTCTTTTAAATTGCATGACGTTTTGTGAAAAGAAATTTATTTTGAAGAAGAAAGGATATTTTCCTCATGAATTCATTTCAAGTGTTTTATAAAAACCATTTTTTCATCTAATATGACATTATTTCATATGTGTATGTTTCAAGTATAATGTCTCTATGATTTACATGGTTTCACTTCACATATGATGAAATTATATCCATTTGTTTTATATGAATTATGTTATGATGGGATGATGTTTATGAAACCCATTTTATTCTTTGGGTTATGATGAATGTTTTAAGATTATTTTGTGGCACAAGAAAGAATGATTTCATTATGAGATGAGTGGGACCTATATATCCCTCCAATGCATTGGGTAATGATTTCTATCTCATGAGATAGACATGGCTGGAACAGTAAGTTAATCTAGTTCAGTATTACAGGACTGGAACGAGGAGTGAACTCGATTCAGAAAGGGACTTTTTCCCCTAAGATGGTCTTGGCAGAAATTCCTTGGCTACTATAGAAATCATTACATGTGCTTAATGGATTCCACATTTACATGTTTTATTCCCATGCTATTTTATCATGATTTATGTTCCATTATGATATATGCCTTATGTACTTCCATGTTTTATTTCGTTGCTCAAGATTTTGATGTTTAAACTTTATGTTCATGTTTTTAAGTTAAAATGTATATGGTATGTTTTATTTTATCCATGATTACCCTTATTGAGCATTTGACCTCACCCTTTTTATGTTTTATTTTCCCCCAGGACTAAAATAAAGGTTCTAGGTAAGGAAGAAAAAGGTGGAAGATATTTATGGGAGTTGTTGAAGATATTTCACCACGATTAGAATATTACGTTCCAAGTTTCCAAAGACACTAAACTATTATGGTCCTTGTGTGTCTGTTTTTGTTATGTATTAAGTATTCCGCGAAAGTAATATAATATCTATGTACGTCAAGCTTCGAGTCTATACATGATCAACTTCTGATGCCCATAAATTTTGATCTGTAACTCCGTTTGAGATCCATAACCTATCAAATCGAATCTTCTGAAATACACCACATGTTTTTAAACCTTTATCACGTTGGTTATAAAATAACCAACATAAAAAATCAATTTTTATCTCTTTTTAATGTTGGTTATTAAATAACAGATGTGAAAAATAAATTTTCATGTCTTTTTCACATCGGTTATTTAATAACGGATGTGAAAAGGTATTTTTCATGTAGGTTATTAAATAACTCATGTGAAAAATAAAGTAGAATGGATTTTCATGTCAGTTATATAACAATAGATGTGATAAATCGATTTTCAGATATTTTCACATCTGTTCTAAAAAACCAACGTGAAAAATGGTGATATTAAAAATATTTTTTGTGGTAGTGAACCCTGATCTGATACCAACTATAGAGACCCAAGACAAAAATTACAAAAATATTATAATAATATCATTAGTTAGATAAAAGATCACATAAATAGTTTCATAGTCTTGGTATTAAAAGGGTTAGTGTCTCTAAGATTAGCTAAATAATAATATTAATATATAATCATTTCTCTATAACTATTCTTCTCTAGACCCTATAATAAATATCTCATGTGATATAATCATCTTTATAGCCTATGGAATGGTAACATAGAAATGGGTGATATCAAACACATAGTAATGGAAAACATATCATCAAGGGTTAGATCATAATCAAATAAGAAGTCATGGACATTGGAGAAATTTATTAATAAGATGAACGTGGAATAATAAAACTTTTTCATAAGTCATGATAAAAGGATATGTAATATCAAATGAACAAACATATACCATATATAAAGTGAGTGGAATTTTGAGATAATTAACAATCGTCAAGGAGAATAATCATAGGCATACAGAAATATGTCATGTCAAATAGAAACGTATTATAGAACAAACATAAGCATAAAAATCATGGGAACAAATATTTCTACATCACATTCAAAAAAACTTTTGAATACTGCTTACCTCATCTCATTCACAAAAAAACTTATGAAAAAATACTCTAGCATCTCATTCATACAACAAACTTTTTAAAAAATCTTAATGCATCCCATTCACACACAAAAACATGTAAACAAAGGTTCCCACATATCAGTCTCTCAACATAATTTTAAATAAATCTTCCTGCATAAGATTAACATATGAAAAATTGTGAACAAAGCTTCCTATATCTCATTCACACAACATTTCAGTTTCTCATAGAATATAAAATCTTAAACAATGCTTTTAAGTGTGATATAATACCCCACCCATCAAAATTTATACATATGAGTTCCATAATACATAAATCAATCATAGTATCATTAAATTACATGGGAAATAAAATCAGTTTCATACATCACATTATAAAGAACCCATGGAATGAAAAATGTGTCACCAAAACTTCAATATGGAAACACTAAAATTGACCTAAATCATGTATATGGTGGATAAAAAAACACAATAAACTAAAAAAAATATTTCGTTAGAATATTTATAGGATGTTTTATGAAAAAATAATTTCAAAGGAGGTTAATAATTTCATTATAAGAAGGAAAATGGTAGTGAAATCATAAAAAAATTATAAATCTCTTTTATCTTTGATTTAAAAGAAGAATTTATAGTCCCCTTGAGATGTCATTTTTTAAAAGGAAAAGTGAAATTTTTTTGATAAAATTTACTCTTAAAAAGGAATATCCATTAAAAAACATTGAAAATATATAGTGTTTATCAGAAAGGAACTTTTAGTGGAAGATAAAACATTTAATTTTGAAAGGATGGAAACCCTTTTAATCATTTTGAAATAACTTGGTCGAAACCCCACATTGCTTAAGAGATTTTATAACATCCAATTTAAAATGTGTTAAAGAGAAATTACAGTTTACAAAAGTTATACCAAGTACGAAAAATAGAATAGGATTCAAAATAAATAAGTGTAAATATTCCCCAGATCGATTATCACATTTTAGAGATCTCAATTTTTATAAATGATATTGAAACTAAATCCTTACTGCTTGAGTAACATTTAAATAAAACCTATTTCGAGATAAATAATAAGCAATTAAAAATAAAATACCATGAATAAATAATTAATTCATGACATAAGATATATAATATAAGTATTATATGCACCACTTAAGTAAAAATATGTTCATAATAAAAACAATGTCTTAGTGAATGGAAATTGAGATGAAAATTCCTTACCTTGAATTTTATCTTTGTTGATTGCACTATAACCTCCTATATAACAAAAATAACTATATTAATCACCTATTTCAGTGAAAATTTCATATACATAACCTTGTATAAACATAATTTATATATTTACCATTGAATTATATTATATTTTAGTATTCACAACATGAATATAGAAATTCAATGAATGATTTTAGTTTCATCATTGGAATACAACAGATTTATAGAATGGGTTTAATGAGTGATAAGGGAGGTATATCATCAATAGGGAATCATTTAGATAGTAAATTATTGATTATGAATACAAGGAATCATAATAACATGTAAATTAAAATGATTATGACATGAAAATATAAAATGGAAAATCAAGAAGTGATTTCAGCAGCATGACAACTATACAAAAGGATTCTAGAGATGGATTAATGAGATAGAAAGATGGTCTCTCATAAAAATGTAATAATTAGGATATTAAAGTGTTGATTATGAACATTTTTACTCATAATCACATGGAAATAAAAATTCTTTTGATAAATTAAGTTATTGAATTGAAAAGAGTGGGAGAGTCAAGTAGTGATTCTAATAGAATGATGGTTATACAAAAGGAATTATGAAATGGGTTAATGAGAGAGAATGGTAATTTACCATCATTAGTTAATCATTTGGATATCAAATGATTTATTATGAATACATGTAATTATAATAATAATGAAAACTAAAGGGATTGTCAAAAATAGGTTCTTGAATAAAAAATAGGAGGAGATGCCTTACATTTCAAAGTAGATTCTTAGAGATTGGGAGGAATCTATATAAACATGAGACCTACTTGGGATGAATTTAGAGAGGGATATGGAAGGGAGATTCATGATCAATTCATTTTGGGTGGATTTGGGTGATATAATGGGTTCGAGTGAGATCCTTTTGTAGGTGGAAAGGAGGGTCTTTTCAATGAAACTAATGTTGGTTCAGGGGTAAGAAAGGAATCACATGGGTGTTTGAAGGGTTTGGCTGGTTAGGTGAGTTTGGTGAGTTATATAAAAAAATATTAGGTTGTAAAAGTGGTTCTGACATTCATACATAAAAAGGTTTTATATAAGGTGTAAGTGACCTTTCAATTATTAAAAATTTGAGATACTTCAATTACCAATTTTAACCTTATTAATCTTGATTAGAAATTAAAAATGGAAATTATTTTATTTCTAAAAATAAAATATGTCCTTTCTTACAAAATTTGAACACGATGAATCTGAATTTGGACTCAATTTAACACAATTCAATTTCTAAATATGATAAAAAAATATATATTTAAAATTAAAACATATAATGTATTGACAAATTCGTTTTATTAAAAATGATGGTTTAATTGTTAGGTGTTATTAATCTTAATTAACAATGATTACCAATTAAAGGAGTATTAAGTTATTTTTATATATGTTTTTAAACATAATATTCATGTCTTAATTTAAAATAGATTAATTTAATTTAAAATTACTTTATGTTTAAAAACGTATTATTTTTTGAAAAATGATATTTTATCTACGGTAACTAATATTTACCTTGGATGCTTGATTTTATGCCAAAAATTAAATTGAATACATTAATTAATTTGATAAATATTATAAAAATATTCAAATAACTTTATCTAATTCTATTTCTAAAAGTTTTTAAAAATTAATATTATTAAAGAAAATATAAACAATTTGAAATAAATTTTGAAAAGAATAATACTTAAATTTTTTAAAAAAAATATAGGCCTGTAATAAAAATAATTTCAATTAAAAATAAATTTTATTCAAATTAAAATATTTAATAAAGTTTTATTTCACAATTATATACTAATATTGGGATAAAAATCATAGTATTAAACAACAGTTATATTTTACTATTCACCTAAAAATATAATGTTTCATAAAAATCCAAAAAATTCATCTTAAGGTAATTTTGAAATTCATAATTAAAATATTTTGTTCATTTTATCGAATTCAAATTTCAAAATTTATATATTTATATTTAGAATAAAAGTACACAATAAAAGGATGAACTTCTTATATTGAAAATGGTGTTTTTAAACATAGTTTGATTTTATTATTATTTTGTGTTTATTTCTAATTTATATGTTATTAATATATTAATTAATATATAATAATAATTTAAAAAAATTTCAATTTAATATATTAGGATTATATATACAATACATAGAAAATCGTTATTTAAAAAAATATTACTTTTATATTAAATATTCTTTAACAAATAACATTAAAATTAATTACTTATATTATAAAATTTAATTTTACAACTCCACTAACATTAAAATATTTATTTTAAATTTATATATACATTATATAATATATTAATAATAGTATTATTATTTATACATAACACAAATATATATATATATAATATATATTTTTTATTTCCTTATGAGTTATATTATTTTAAATTTACTACATAACAATGACTGAACCTAGTATACCTCTCAGATATTTTACCAATTACCAAATTTGTAATTAATACATTTACAACAACCATATTTTTAATGTCCATGTTTTCAATGACTATATTTCATTATTATATATATATATTATTATAATAAAAATTATAATAATAATAATTTATCCATTCCACTCACTATGAAAGTCGTAGTTCCTATTTAATATTATAGATTTTTTATAATGATTTCTCCTTTCATGGTGATCTTCCTTATTATAGGTTTAGTTTTGCTATTGGTGATCCTTAATGTTTATAATTATCCAGGTTATTTCCTATTCATGAATATTTCATTTTGTTTTATCTAATGTTCCCTATTTTTTTGTGCACTTTTAATAAATTTATTTTGTCCATGGTGTACAATACTTAGTTTTATATAATTTTGTTGTAACATTTCACTTATTAATGAATATTGTGTTGTTATTTTTAATTTATATATTGCATTAATTTTTTCCTAATCATTTTCATTGACTTTAAATGAATAGAAAAATAGTATATAATTATAAACATATGGTTCATAAAAAGTAATATGATTCCTAAAAATGTAGGGTGTTACATTATCTGTCCCTTAAATAAATTGTATCCTCATAATTTTAATTATCATTTACTGAAGGAATAATCTAATGGGTCCATAAGAAACACAAGATATATCATATATAGATATATCCACCACATTATCCTCGGTAATACAAAGAAATTATTTATACACAGTATTCTTATTAATATTTTTTAGGTTCATTCCTCTTATAGCTTCAATTTTTTGATCTCATTTTCTACTAAATACTACAACCAAAAAGGTTATGATAATGTCTAATAAATCCATATTAAATGATCATATGATTATGAAACCTCATTCCTAAGATTTATTCCCCAATGAAACCTTTATTTCAACCTATGATACATTTTTCTAATTATTTCACACTTGGTTCATCCTATAACCCTCTTAGTTAAACCTAGGTTACTTTAAATTGTGTTATATCATACTTATCAAACTAATTTATCAAAGTAACTAGGAAATAAATCATTCATATTTGTTCATAAAGTTTATGAGATCAACTAAATCATATATCCAGGAGTGTCAATCTAGGTCTGTAGTTATGCCTCTATCATGGACTAGGTCATGGCTGATTTAATACCCAACACGCCCTCTTCGAGGTTATTACCCCATGGTGTAACTATGTTAGATCCTATATTAACATTTCATTATCTATAAAAGGATTTATTTTTTAGGAAAACTACCTACTTAATAATTCGTCGAAATTTCAAGATACCATATTATACTTAAACACATATCAAGGTTTTTTATTAAGGTTAGATAACCTTAATCCCATAAGTAAATAAAATAATATCCCTAAAATAACTACACCCAACTCTAACACCAACTATAAATACCCACATAAATAATATATAAATCTTATGATTTAGATAAAACATCACATAAATAGTCACACAACCCATGGAAATAAAGTTATAATTTCTCAAAGATTATATACATAGGTATCTTAATAGACAATCATTTCTCTATAATCGTGATCCTTGATACAGTATTCTAGACATATCATATGACGTAATCTCATTCATAAGCTAGGGAAAATAAAAAAAATGGGTGAGATTTAATGCTCATTAAGGGAAAACATGTGAACATTTCATTAAGGGTTAGATCATTATCATGTGGTAAAACATAGGAAAGGGAAATATTTCTGACTAAATAGATCATTGTACAATATGATTTTTTTTTAAGTTTTGATAGAAAGACACGTAATCTCAAATAAACAAACATATACCATGGAAATAATTGAGTGGAATATTGAGAGAATAAAAAATAATTAAGGAGTAGAATCATAAGAAAATATAAATATGGATTTCCATATAGAAAATAATTATTAGATAAATATAAGAAAATAAAATATTATGAAAAAAGCTTTATGAATCCTGTTTACACAACATCTTGTGAACAAATCTTCCCACATATCATTCACACACAAAAAATTGTGAAAAAAGTTTCCCACATCTCTTTCACATAAAAAATTGTGAACAATTATTACTAAATATCATTCACATAAAAGAGTTGTGATAAAAGAATCCCATATCTCATTCACACAAATAAATTGTGAAAGAATATTAATATGTCTCATTTACACAATAATCTTGTGAAAAAACATTATTTCATATAATTCATGAAACTTTTCATCATCTCATTATATATGAAACCTTAACCAATACATTAGATGTACATATAATACCTCACCCATTATCATCCATATATATTAGTTGCATAAGTCAAAAATAATTAAATATATCATGAAAACTCATGGGAAACAAAAAAAAATCATTTGTAATTTCAGAAAGAACCCTAGGAATGAAAAATGCATTTCAAAACACATTAATATGGTGTCACTATAAATGACCTCGAACATGTAAACATTTGGTACCAAAAACTCCATGACATCAAAAAGAGATTTTATAGGAATATTTAAATGGTTTTTCATGAGAAATAACTTCCATGTAAGTTTATACTTTAGACAAAAAAATTAACATGGTGGTAAAATCATAAGAGTATTTATAAATAACTATTATCATTAGTGTAAAAGAAGTTATGATCACATTGAAAAGTAATATTCTAAAAGGTGAAGTGAAACCATTTCAAAAAAATTACTTTCAAAAATAAACATTCATTAATAGATCTTTTATAATATATAAAGGATATAAAATAGTAAGGTGTGGTGTAAGATAAAACATTTTATTTTGAAATAATAGAAAACCATTTAAACATTTTCAAATACCTTTGTTGAAAACCCACATTTCATAAATAAATCTTGAAAGGTTGAGTAATATTTAAATCAACAATATTGAAGGATAAAAATCTTGAAATTGAAATACCATGAATTAAGAATTAATTTATGATATAATATATATCATATATAAAGTATAGACACCACATAAATAAAAATAGGTGCATAATATAAATAATGTCTTAATAAAGGGTAATTTAGATGAAAATCCCTTACCATTAATTATCACTTAGTTTATTTCACACTAACCTCCTATATAGAAAAAAATAACTATATTAGTATCCTTTTCAGAAAAAATTTTATATCCATAACCTTTTATAAACTTCATTTATATGGATTCAATTGAATGATATTATAGTTGTGTATTCGCAACCTAGAGATATAAAATCAATGAATGCCTTTAGTATCAATATGGGTATATAAATGGATTATGGAATGGGTTTAATGAGTGATAAGGGAATTATATCATAAATAGTGAATAATTTTAATAGTAAAAGATTTATTATGAACACATGTAATCATAATCACATGGAAATCAAAAAGGCTCAAGACAGAAAATTATAACATGGGAAATCAAGGAGTTATTTGGGTAGCATGATGACTATAAAAATAGATTATGGAAATTGATTGATGAGATATAAATATACTATATCATAAATAGGGATTAATTATGATATTATAGTATTGATTATAAACATTTTAAATAATAATCATGTGGAAATAAAAGGGATTATTATAAAGGAAGTACTTGAATTGAAAAGATCATTTGAGAATCAAGGACCAATTTTTGTAGGATAATGTTAATAGAAAAGGGACTATGAAATAGGTTAATGAGACATAAGGGTAATATATCATAATTAGGGAATCATTTTTATATTAAAATATTTATTATTAAAAATATTAATCATAATAATATTGAAATATTTTTTTTTCAAAAATAGGTACTTGAATAAAAAAAAGAGGAGGAGAACCCTTACCTTTCTAAGTGGATTCTTAAATAATGGGGGACTCATTAAAACCTTGGGAGATACATGGGGGGTTATATAGGGATGTGGAATATAGAATCATGATCAATGAATTTGGTTTACAGTTTTATGAGAGTATGGGTGCGAGTGACCTCCTTTTAAAGTTGAAAATGAGGGGATTCTTCATGGAAACTAAAGTTAGGTGAAGGGTAAGAAAAGAATCACATCGTTGTTAAGTGGTTTTAGTGAGTTAATATAGTTAGGTGGATAAATTTTGTGTGAGGAATGTGGTTATGACTTTCATACCTAAAAATTATTTCTATAATGTTTAAGTGGCATTTTAATTATTAAGAATTTATGATACTTCATTTCCCATTTTAACTTTATTAACATTGATTAGAAATTAACCATGGAAATTATTTTATTACTAAAAATATAATATGGACCTTATTACCAAATTTTAATGTGATGAATCTGAATTTTTAATCCACTTAACCTAATGAAATTTCTAAATATTAGATAATAATCTTTTAAATTTAAAAATATAAAATGTTTAAAAAAAACTATATTTACTGAAAATGATGTTTTAATCACTAGGTTTTTTGTGATTTCCCATACTCGGATGCCACCTAACCCATGCCCCAGGTCTAGTTAGACACATGACCATAGGTGTTCCTCCCCGTACACTAGATGTTGTTGACTAGAATCAATTCTTTTAAGGTGGTATGGTGGGGAGACTAAACCCTCATGTCAGAGTAGTAAAATGGATACAAGAAAAGATATATGGTAGAAGAATCGTAATATAAATATACAGATATAATAAATTCTGGAAAGATAAATAGAAATAAAATAGTACTGAATAACTAAATATTATAACCAGAAGCCTCAAATAATGTTTCTAATACTTTTATGGATGCATGGAATGTAAATAATACAGAGATGAAAAGTTTGATACTAGCATTCTTTACAATAATACAAAAGACCAAATGTATGGAGAATCTCCATGAGAATCTCGAGCCTAAACCTAATCCTTTAATCCCTAGATCCATCTAATTAGAAAAATTCAACAACCTATAGAAGGTCTTATACCCTTACAAGTACCTACAACAACATGATCTTCTCATGTTCCAAGGGTAGCCTGAGTAGGGTGTGAGATAAAATCTCACTAGGCCACCACCAATGGTGTCTATGTGTAATCAAAAAAGGTTCTCATAAATAAACAGTGTGTATGAAAGATATAAAAACTAAATAAACACATAATAAAAGGACAACCACCCACTCAGGTTCCCAAATTAGATCTGACTGAACAATTCACTCGGTATATGTATATGTGGGGGGTATGATATATATATAGTTCATATATATATATGTTTTTCTGGAGTGTGCTAGGATGTAACATGTAGTCATATATATTCGTCTACAAGCTGATAAGATCTACTCATGGGGTAGTAAGCCCAACATCCCAATAGAGTGGGGGATTTTCAAGCTAGGTACTTGGGATAGTGAGTTTTCATGCAATGTAAACACTCTAGATGAAATGTGGCACCCAAAATCCTATTTCCCATTTCAAATCAGTGGTGAGGGTCACCATGTCCAACACCGATGTAATGGGGACCGTAGATCATTATGCTTTGCATGACCCCTAAGCATCAATATCAGCCTATATAAAGGTATATAATATGTTTAACTCACATGGGGAATTACCTTACATCCAAAACCATTTATATAATTAAATTACATTTATGTAATCTTGTTTACATTTAATAAGATGATCACAAGCCATTACCTCTTATGTCAAGTCATCAGGCCTTTCAAATAACCAAGGCAGGATCAAGTATATGACAAGACACATGGGTAAAAACCTATCATGTGTTCCTTTAACCATGTTCAATTACATTTAAATCATTCCTTAAGGAATAATAATGGTAATGGTCAAAAATCCCAAGGGTTTATTCAATTTGTAAATCATTTGATCCATTTCATTAAAAACATTCCATTAAGAGTAAGTCACCCTACACAAGGTCTTCTCACTAAAACATGGAAAATTGATACAATATTATAAATGTTTCATAGAAGGTATAATGTTCAATACATTTTAATAAATCTAAAATCTTCAACTATCCATTTAACCAAGTCCATATACCATAATAAAAGCATCCATTCTAAAAGACAAGGCAAAATCTTATCCCATGGTTCAAGTGTCAAATAGGATGACATGGGAAAAAACTCACTTTCCCATTTGAACAATGTAAAGACCCAAAAATTCAATGTATTTGTTTTTAATTATATGGGAATTTTATGAGTCTGTGAAAATTGAAGGCACGTGATTCAGAGGCCTGGTGTGCCCGGAATGAATTTCTAAACTATTTTTAAGTACGTTCAGTAAGCGTGTGAGTGGGTTTTTGTAACTTTTGAACCGGTGCTCAGAATTGAAATATGAGAACACTATTGAACTCGTAGCACTATTATTCTCTTAAAGAGACCATCTCCTCGACCATAGTATTTCTAGGGTGAAAGTTAGTTTCCGTGTTTTTCGTAAAAATAAAAATAAAATAAAGAATAACTTTTATTTTATTTTTATAACCTCTATGTTTAATTTATAGAGGTGGGGACCACCCGAGCTAGAAAATACCCAATTTAAATTCTTGGTGGTGGGGTCCACCAGAACCCCTCTTAATGGGGGAAAACCTCTCAACTCTCCAATTAATAAATTGATCCAACTACAATTAATTAAAGGTTTCAACTTTAATTAATTGTTAGACTTATTTTTAATAAGTTGTATCTTCGTTTTTTTGTTGGGTTAGAGGATTTTTTTGGAAAAGGAGCTAGGAATAATTGTGGAGAAACGTTCTCTCCAACGAAGAACTTTTCCTCCCAAATGAAGAATGAGGAACCGACCTCAAGCCCGGATGGGAAGCACTTTGCGGGAGCAACAACCACCAACATTCATTAATGACTTCATCTTCTACCTATCGACTCCTCCAATGAACGACAAGGTAGGTATTGTTCTTTAATTATCCCTTTCCCCATTCTTGACATTCATATTAATTTAAGAATATTTATATTCTTCTTGATTCAATAACAAATAAGTTGCTTGCTACCATTCCAACGTGGAGGGTGCGGGCCAAACAAACATGACCTGAACTATCTGCAACCTTTATGGGATTTTTGATGGTCTTGAATTGATGGTGACATCCCGCGGCGAGTGCAGTAGTCTATGGAATGAATAACGGGCCACCGGGGCGCACCCGGTGACCTGAGGAACGTCACTGGAAGGGATCGGAAGAGGCGCCCATCACCTCGGCTGGTCGTGAAGACGGCAGCGGCGCAACCGTGCCGCCGGAGAACGGTCGTGGCCCTTCGGCCATGGAGGAGCTAAGGAGGTGGCCGACGCACGGCCATCATCATGACGGTGATGGAGGCAATGTCCATGCCGCCCGGCGTGCAGGTTTCGTCGCGCAAGGCCGCGGCAGTGGTGGATGGGTGGTGTGCTCGCTTCCAGCCGATGGCGGTGGTGTAGAGCACGACCACTCCGTGGAAGAGGGCTGGCAATCCGGCCAGCCATGGGTTACCCAGCATGGGCCACCTATTGTGTCGTGCACCGTAGGCTTCTCTGTAACAGCACGAGATTTTATGAAAAATATTATTTTTAATTTTATTAATGTCTTGTGTTGTACGCTACACCAAAAGGAGCTTGCACAACACGAATCCTTGACTTGCCTTTCATTACACGCAATCGCAACCTTCCTCGATAGCTTGTGTAGTACACAATACTGAGTTTCACGAAACAACGATATGCTATTAAAATATTATTAAAACTAGCCGTTATGAATAGTAATAACCACTTTTTAAATTTTAGAAATTTTATCTCTAAAAATGGACTTCATTTTTGGATTCGGAGTATCGAATTTAGCCTAAGGTGAAATTTTGGTACTTTTCGGATAACTTTCATATTCTGATGAGTAGTGAAAATTACTAAATTATAATTAAAAACAACTTTTTTAATCAAAATAATTAATAGTGATAAATTATTAATTTGAGTGGTTTTAAAGTATATTTAGAATATATTTTTACAATTTAATACAATGTTGGTCATTGGATGTAATTTCACATTTAAACCAGACATAAACAAGTGTCAATCTTTTGACATATATTGTTTCTTAAAAACACGCTATTTGTTTTAACAGCGGGATTTAATTATAAAATTAATTAATGCAACTTCTATGTTATGAATTTGGTAAAATAGACTTCATTTTTGAATTTGGAATATGAAATATAGCTTAGGATGAAATTTTGGCATTGTTCTGAAAAACATCAATTTTTGATGAATAGTGAAACTACTAAGTGGTAGTTAAAAAAACTGAATTTTTCATAAAACTTAATTTTACCGCTTCTGTGAATGGAATTTCAAAAATCCGAGAGACACGGTTGATTTCAGTAAGTAAAATGTGGTTCAATGAGATAAAAATAATTTTTGGTGAATAGTAACTTTTTACTTTTATTTACCACGATTAAAAGTAAATAGGGTAATTAAGGGTAACAATGATATTAATATTACCCTAACACATGTCCTAATCCTATTGGACAAGTGTATCTCGACCAGAAACAACCTTAAGTGTAAAATATTATCATTTAGGCCCACTTGGATTAGATTAGGACATTTATTATTATTTAATTCAAAGAAGAGTTAAAAGAGTTAAAATCAATGTTTATTTACTAAAACATTTTTAATATAGGGTTATACATAAGATAAATTCTATTATAAATATTCATTAGAAAGATAAAAATATTTCCTACATAATGTTATTTTATTTATAATTTTTAGACATTAAATAATGTAATTTATGTATGACACAATGATGATGAAGTAATTATCTTATTAATGAAATATTGACATAATTGATGTTATAAACACCAAAATAAATGTAATTTTAGACTTTTTATGAATTTCACTAATTTTTTAGGTTACTATGATATATTAGTGTTGATTTAATCAACTTGTTTCGAACATATAATTCTGTTATGACTTTCACAAAAATCATATATCAAATAGTGTCAAAATTGACAAAAAATAGTTTTTAAATCAAATATTATATTATTAATTGTTATTTTATTCCTAAAAATATAAGGTTCGGCCAAATGGCTTAGATAAGGATATATATAATAATAATAAACAATTTGGGGTTCGTTTGGCATGTTATAGTAAGTGTATTAACCATATAGTGTAAGAAAACAAAAAGACACGGTAAAAGTTAAATTATTTAACTTAAAGTTAAATCTAATTGATAAGGTTAAAATAATAACCTAAACTTGTATAAATACTATTGGCTGATAGGATTTCGACCCATACCCACTTTATCTTCGAAATAATACCCTTTGGAACCATTATAAACCGATTTTGACTTTAATATAAAATAATATTTTGAGATATTCCTAAGGTGCCCCTCTCCTCCCTTATAAAAGGGCACCTCCTCCCTCTCTTCCTCACACAACTTTGAGCCTTCAAGCTCGGCCAACCCCTGCCAAAATCTCTTATCCACTTCCCTAGTATCATCCTAGAGGTCTTGGTCTTCTTCAAAGACCATCCTTAGTACTTTAAGTGGAGGATAAGTGAAGGCGCGTCAAAAAGAGGCAATATCCATTACCGATCTTTTTCAATTTCTTTCTTCTTCAACTTATTCTTCTTTAGTTGTTTCATGATAAAGTAATAACATCAGTATTTCTTATATACTGATAGTTTATTATAAATATGAAACAACTCTAATTAACCTTCTATCCATCCTACGGAAAAAGGACATCACTGCGCGTGCGTACGTACGGAATACCGTCTCCACGCCGTGGTGTAATCTATTTTTCGTCACCACATTAATTGGATGGGTATAATGGTGTAATGAGTAACTATATATTATTATTATAAATTTATATTGATACTGAAATAGTATACATACACTTCAACACAATTCCACAACCATGGGAACGATATCATCGCTCGTGCGTACGTACGGACTACCGTCTCCACGACGCGATGAAATTCATTCTCAATGATTAACCATTCATGAATGATTATAAAGTATATATAATAAGTACTAATGAAATATATGACATAATAATGATACTGTATTTATGTATATTTATATGTATGTCATCTACTTAATTCTATTCAATTCAATAAGGAAACGAAAACAGCGTTCATGCGTACGTACGGACTACCGTCTCCATGAATGGTGTATTTCATTCCATTTATCAATATATTATATATATGTATATTCTGAATATATATGATATATAAATCATGTTTTACATTCTGGATATAAGTAATAATGATCCAAGTAATCATATTAATAATTACAAGTTAAAAACACGAACGACAAATTAGACGATTTTACCCAAAACGCTACTTTAACATGAATTTACAAAAGAACGGGTAATATAAAGTCATAAGTGGACAATATATGATATAATAACAATGAATATGATTCTGGAATAAGTCAATAACATGATTTAAATCATTATACATGAGGTCCGGAAACGTACAAAGCAATTCGGACCTAAGGTAAGGGAAATATCACAATCTCATTTTTATCCGAGATTGTTTATACTTTGGCATTTACTGGGGTGTATTTTATCATCCACATCCATGTTTCCTCAATATGTAATATTTATATCATTATAAAATAGTTTATATTCAATTTTACCCTTCGGTAAATTTTTAGTAAAGGATATGAAAGGAATCTTTTGTCGTTTTTCGTACGAGGTACTTTTTTAACTTTTCCGACAAAAGTACGAGAAGAATGTTTTTTTAACTTATACGGCATGAATGGATTTTTAAAAAATTATTTCCAAGAAGCTTCCTTTACAACTTTTCAAGTTTATTTTTAATCATCTTCTTTTATTTTAAAGTCGTATGACATGTTATGAAAGGAAAAATGTTTTTGAAGTAGAAAGGATATTTTCCTCAAGAATGGAGTTCAAGTATTTTATCAAAATTATTTTCCATCTAAGATAATAAAAGGGTTATGTTTTTTATCCCTATTATTACATTGATTTGATTATGTTGTGATGGAAATATTTTTATGAATTCCTTTATCTTATATGAATTGTTTTATGATGTCATGTTGTTTAAGAATTCCATTTTTATTACATGGGTTACGCTATGATGTATGGTTTATGATTATGTGGAACACATAAGAAAGGATTCATTAAGAGATGGGTGGGACCTATATCTCCCTCCAATGCATTGGTTAAAGATTTTATATCTCATGAGATAGACATGGCTGGAATGGTAGGTTATACCGGTTCAGTGAAACAGGACTGAAATGAGGGTGACTCGGTTCAGAAAGGGACTTTGTCCACTAAGATAGTCTTGGCAATGAGTCTTGACTAACAAGAAATGATTCTCTATGATTATGTGTGTATGCCACAAAGTTTCATGTTTCAAGTTATGCTTATTGGGATTTCATTTCACCACTATGATTAATCCCATGATATGAAATTATGCTCTCTTTTGCAGATTAAGATTTCCAAAAGTTATGTTCTTATGAATATGATGTGATTGATTTTTCTTTTGCTTACCCTTACTGAGTATTTGAGCTCACCCTTTTATGTTTTCTTTTCCCCAGGATATAAAGAAAGGTTTTAGGTAAAAAAAAGGGGAAGATCTTTATGGGAGATATTGAAGATCTTTCACCACGATTAGAAGATTACGTTCCGAGTTTCCAAAGACACTAAACTATTACGATCTTTGTGTGTGTGTTTTTGTTATGTACTAAGTATTCTACAAAAGTAATGTAATGTCCATGTACGATAAGCTTCGGGTCTTTACAGTTGGTATCAGAGGAAAGGTTTAGTCAACCTTTGGAAACTAGGATGCGAAAACGTTAGTGAGATCCCTAGAAATATTTCTAAGGTATGTCTAGGGATGTCCCTAAGGTTAAGTATACGTATAGGTTATAGTACTAGAATTACGCTAACGATCATAGAATTAAACCTAAGATGTTAGATATTGAAGGTACTCCCCCTTTATTATGTTGTTTTCCCTAGCATGATTTTTGCCTCTCACACTATTCTTTTTGGGTTTTAGACGATGGCTGGAACCCGAAGGAACCGTGTTGATCAATGCAATGGACAATGCAATGATTGTCCTCCTGAACAAACAAATGTTATGGGAGATGGAGTGCAAAATATTATTGCTATCCTTACACAAGCTATGAATCATTATGGACTTCCAAATGAGCAAAGAAAGGAACAGTATTCTATTGATTCCTTCATGAGGTAACGTCCACCTTCTTTCAGTGGGACTTCCGATCCACTTGTTGCTGAACAATGGATCAGTACCACTGAAAAGATATTTTCAGTTCTTCAATGTTCTGAACATGATAAAGTCATCTTAGCAGTATATCGTTTGGAAGGTGAAGCTGATCAATGGTGGAATCTTATCAAGAATACGAGGCCAAGAGATGAAATTGAGTCCATGGAATGGGACGAGTTCAAGAACTTGTTTTTCAGTAAGTACTTCCCTCGTATTCTTCGAACAAATATGGAGAAGGAGTTTCTTGAACTAAAGAAAAAGGATGATGAATCTGTTGGTATATACGAAGCGAATTTTACAAGACTTGCAAGGTATGCATCTGGCATTATCATCCAACCTGAAAGTAAAGTTGATCGATTTTTCAGTGGCTTAAAACCAAGTCTTCGAAGGGAATTAGCTATAAGAGACTACAGTAGCTATGAAGAAATTGTGCGTTGTGCTATTAAGGTAGAAATGGAAGTTGGTTCTACATATCCATCTCATGGTTTTGACAAGAAACGAAAGATGGAGTTCAAGGAGAAATCTCAAAATAATGGTGAAAAGAAGATGAATGTTTCCTTATGCACAAAGTGTGGAAAGAAGCATGGTGGAGATTGTCTTAAAGGGACTAGAAAATGTTTTAAGTGTGAAAAAGAAGGTCATCGAGCAGCTGAGTGTCGAAGTAATGGAAAAAGGGATTCTAATGATGTGAATAAAGCAAACACTGCAGAGAACGCACCACCAACACTTCAATTCTTCAAGTGAAAGGAAATGGGGCATTATGCTAATAAATGCCCTAATCCAAGGGTTAGTGATGATCGACATGAGCAACCGCTTAAGGCAAAGGACAAAGGGAAGTCACATGCGATCACCATTGGAGATGTTGAATATGATAACAATGTGGAGGAATGATTAAGTGTTTACATAATGGGATTCCAAAATAATGTGGTATCATAAAGTATTGGAATATTTATGTGTTAATATGGTATTCAAAGTGATTGAGATATTTTTTGGAAATAAGATGATATGCACATAATGAAGGGAAAACGAGAAAATGAAATGTTTAACAGTATTCATGAGCTCATGATTGATATAAGGACTAAGTGATATCATGGTTTGAGTATATAGAATTTTGAGGATTTTGGTATGTGGAAAGTGTTAACTTTTAACTGCATTCATATTTTCACTAAGGTATTCAAGAGAATACATGATTAAGGACTTTGAATTTTTGGAATGTGACCAATAAAACATATCTTATGATATATGGGGATCGACGATGGTGTTAAATCTCTGGTAATCGTTTTCACTATCTTATGAGAGTAGACTAAAGATTGGAATGGATTATGTTGGACATAAGTTAGTATTATTTAAGGATAGAAGTTTTCTCGATATTATTGATGGGATGTTATAGTAATATAGTTTTAGAAAAAGGAAAACCTGCAGGATGGGTGACAGCCCATCGCGTCGGACAAGGCTGTGGAAATCGAACCCACAACCGAAGTGTGACTGGCCTTTATCGCCTACCACTGGCCTACAGGAAGTCCCTGTTTAGTAGAAACTAGTTTTATTATATTAAGTTGTATGACATATGATGTATAAGTCCATTTTAGGAACCATATATGATTAATCTCACTATAGATCGACTTATGTATATAATTTTTTTTTGCTAACCTTTTGTTTGAGACAGATGGAATGACCTGTCATTCTATCACATGATCTGCTAACACTTCATGAATAACAAATTCAACTTCATTTATTTAAGAGATGAAGTGAAAATTTTTAAAGGCACAAACAACAGTGAGATTGTACCAAAATAAAGTAAGTATTTATTCTAATTCAAATTCTTTAACTTTAGGGAAACGATCTTGAAAACCAAAAATGTTGTCCTAGTGATCTTATATCTGATGAATCAGATGGTACCTCAGATCGTCACAAATTTATGGCTTTGTGATTGCTGGCTTTTCCATAGCCATGTTCTCTACCACTCTCCATCAGAACATGATGGTTAGATTTCTCTTCCATATCCATATTTTCACCTATGTGAAAACCCAGTGATTAGTTTATTTGGGTAACTGTTACGTTTCATACTTTTGTTTTTAAAGATTGGTTTTGATATTCCTTTTTACGATGTGGGTTTCTATTAAAGAAACTTTCGAATAGTAAACCATTTATAACCCCGACGAATTTCAAGGGAGAAATTCATTTTATGGGGGGTAGAATGTAACAGCCCAAGATTTTATGAAAAATATTCTTTTTAATTTTATTAATGTCTTGTGTTGTACGCTACCCCAAAAGGAGCTTTCACAACACGCATCCTTGAATTGACTTTCATTACACGCAATCGCAACCTTCCTCGATAGCGTGTGTAGTACGCAATACTGAGTTTCACGAAACAACGATATGCTATTAAAATATTATTAAAACTAGCCGTTATGAATATTAATAACCACTTTTTAAATTTTAGAAATTTTATCTCTCAAAATGGACTTCATTTTTGGATTCGGAGTATCGAATTTAGCCTAAGGTGAAATTTTGGTACTTTTCGGATAACTTTCATATTCTGATGAATAGTGAAAATTGCTAAATTATAATTAAAAACAACTTTTTTAATCGAAATAATTAATAGTGATAAATTATTAATTTGAGTGGTTCTAAATTATATTTAGAATATATTTTTACAATTTAATACAATGTTGGTCATTGGATGTAATTTCACATTTAAACCAGACATAAACAAGTGTCAATCTTTGGATATATATTGTTTCTTAAAAACACGCTATTTGTTTTAACAGCGGGATTTAATTATAAAATTAATTAATGCAACTTTTATGTTATGAATTTGGTAAAATAGACTTCATTTTTGAATTTGGAATATGAAATATAGCTTAGGATGAAATTTTGGCATTGTTCTGAAAAACATCAATTTTTGATGAATAGTGAAACTACTAAGTGGTAGTTAAAAAAACTGAATTTTTCATAAAACTTAATTTTACCGCTTCTGTGAATGGAATTTCAAAAATCCGAGAGACACGGTTGATGTCAGTAAGTAAAATGTGGTTCAATGAGATGAAAATAATTTTTGGTGAATAGTAACTTTTTTCTTTTATTTACCACGGTTAAAAGTAAATAGGGTAATTAAGGCTAACAATGATATTAATATTACCCTAACACATGTCCTAATCCTATTGGACAAGTGTATCTCGACCAAAAACAACCTTAAGTGTAAAATATTATCATTTAGGCCCACTTGGATTAGATTAGGACATTTATTATTATTTAATTCAAAGAAGAGTTAAAAGAGTTAAAATCAATGTTTATTTACTAAAACATTTTTAATATAGGGTTATACATAAGATAAATTCTATTATAAATATTCATTAGAAAGATAAAAATATTTCCTACATAATGGTATTTTATTTATAATTTTTAGACATTAAATAATGTAATTTATTTATGACACAATGATGATGCAGTAATTATCTTATTAATGAAATGTTGACATAATTGATGTTATAAACACCAAAATAAATGTAATTTGAGACTTTTTATGAATTTAATTAATTTTCTAGGTTACTATGATATATTAGTGTTGATTTAATCAACTTTTTTCGAACATATAATTCTGTTATGACTTTCACAAAAATCATATATCAAATAGTGTCAAAATTGACACAAAATAGTTTTTAAATCAAATATTATATTATTAATTGTTATTTTATTCATAAAAATATAAGGTTCGGCCAAATGACTTAGCTAAGGATATATATATTAATAATAAACAATTTGGGGTTCGTTTGGCATGTCATAGTAAGTGTATTAACCATATAGTGTAAGAAAACAAAAAGACACGGTAAAAGTTCAATTATTTAACTTAAAGTTAAATCTAATTGATAAGGTTAAAATAATAACCTAAACTTGTCTAAATACTATTGGTTGATAGGATTTCTACCCATACCCACTTTAGCTTCAAAATAAGACCCTTTGGAACCATTATAAACCGATTTTGACTTTAGTATAAAATAATATTTTGAGATATTCCTAAGGTGCCCCTCTCCCCCCTTATAAAAGGGCACCTCCTCCCTCTCTTCCTCACACAACTTTGAGCCTTCAAGCTCGGCCAACCCCTGCCAAAATCTCTTCTACACTTCCCTATTATCATCCTAGAGGTCCTGGTATTCTTCAAATACCATCCTTAGTTCTTTAAGTGGAGGATAAGTGAAGGCGCGACAAAAAGAGGTAATATCCATTACCGATCTTTTTCAATTTCTTTCTTCTTCAACTTCTTCTTCTTTAGTTGTTTCATGATAAAGTAATAACATCAGTATTTCTTATATACTGATATGTTATTATAAATATGAAACAACTCTAATTAACCTTCTATCCATCCTATGGAAAAAGGAAACCACCGCGCGTGCGTATGTACGGAATACCGTCTCCTCGCCGTGGTGTAATCTATTTTCTGTCACCACATTTATTGGATGGGTATAATGGTGTAATGAGTAACTATATATTATTATTATAAAGTGATATTGATACTGAAATAGTATACATACACTTCAACACAATTCCACAACCATGGGAACGATATCATCGCTCGTGCGTACGTACGGACTACCATCTCCACGACGCGATGAAATTCATTCTCAATGATTAACCATTCATGAATGATTATAAAGTATATATAATAAGTACTAATGAAATATATGACATAATAATGATACTGTATTTATGTATATTTATATTTATGTCATCTACTTAATTCTATTCAATTCAATAAGGAAACGAAAACAACGTTCATGCGTACGTACGGACTACCGTCTCCATGAATGGTGTATTTCATTCCATTTATCAATATATTATATATATGTATATTCTGAATATATATGATATATAAATCATGTTTTACATTCTGGATATAAGTAATCATGATCCAAGTAATCATATTAATAATTACAAGTTAAAAACACGAACGACAAATGAGACGATTTTACCCAAAACGCTACTTTAACATGAATTTACAAAAGAACAGGTAATATAAAGTCATAAGTGGGCCATATATGATATAATAAAAATGAATATGATTCTGGAATAAGTCAGTAACATGATTTAAATCATTATATAGGAGGTTCGGACACGTACAAAGCAAGTCGGACCTAAGGTAAGGGAAATATCACAATCTCATTTTTATCCGAGATTGTTTATACTTTGGCTTTTACTGGGGTGTATTTTATCATCCACATAAATGTTTCCTCAATATGTAATATTTATATCCTTATACAATAGTTTATATTCAATTTTACCCTTCGGTAAATTTTTAGTAAAGGATATGAAAGGAATCTTTTGTCGTTTTTCGTACGAGGTACTTTTTTTACTTTTCCGACAAAAGTACGAGAAGAATGTTTTTTTAACTTATACGGAATGAATGGATTTTTAAAACATTATTTCCAAGAAGTTTACTTTACAAGTTTTCAAGTTTATTTTTAATCATCTTCTTTTATTTTAAACTCGTATGACATGTTATGAAAGGAAAAATGTTTTTGAAGTAGAAAGGATATTTTCCTCAAGAATGGAGTTCAAGTATTTTATCAAAATTATTTTCCATATAAGATAATAAAAGGGTTATGTTTTTTATCCCTATTATTACATTGATTTGATTATGTTGTGATGGAAATATTTTTATGAATTCCTTTATCTTATATGAATTGTTTTATGATGTCATGTTGTTTAAGAATTCCATTTTTATTACATGGGTTACGCTATGATGTATGGTTTATGATTATGTGGCACACATAAGAAAGGATTCATTAAGATATGGGTGGGACCTATATCTCCCTCCAATGCATTGGGTAAAGATTTTATATCTCATGAGATAGACATGGCTGGAATGGTAGGTTATACTGGTTCAGTGAAACAGGACTGAAACGAGGGTGACTCGGTTCAGAAAGGGACTTTGTCCACTAAGATAGTATTGGCAATGAGTCTTGACTAACAAGAAATGATTCTCTATGATTATGTGTGTATGACACAAAGTTTCATGTGTTAAATAATGCTTATTGGGATTTCATTTCACTACTATGATTAATCCCATGATATGAAATTATGCTCTCTTTTGCACGTTAAGATTTCCAAAAGTTATGTTCTTATGAATATGATGTGATTGATTTTTCTTTTGCTTACCCTTACTGAGCATTTGAGCTCACCCTTTTATGTTTTCTTTTCCCCAGGATATAAAGAAAGGTTTTAGGTAAAAAAAAGGGTATGATCTTTATGGGAGATATTGAAGATCTTTCACCACGATTAGAAGATTACGTTCCGAGTTTCCAAAGACACTAAACTATTACGATCCTTGTGTGTGTGTTTTTGTTATGTACTAATTATTCCTCAAAAGTAATGTAATGTCCATGTATGATAAGCTTCGGTTCTTTACATGATCAGTGGGTCACCCAGCACAGGACGCACAACGGGCCACCAATCACGGGCCGCCCACTGTGGGCCGCCCACCGCGGTCCCCCCTTCGCAGGCCGCCTAGCGACCCGTGCCACGCTGACAGGCCGGGCTGGACCCATCCAGTTGGTTCGAACCCAGGGCCGGACCCAGGACGGGCTGAGTCGACCCAAACCGGGTCGGGTCGGCCAGGTCGTGTCGGACCGTGTCCGACCGGACCTAGACCTGCTTCGACCCTTTCCCACTTTTTTAGCCATATCTTGAGCTTCAGGAATCTGTTTGAGGAATCGTCTATGGCGCCAGAAACCTTGGATCGAAACGGTCCTTTTACTATACCCCACTTGAGTTTTGGATAAATTTGGGGTACTGCCGAGTTGGATCAAACACTAATCCAACTAGGCCCTTAGGACTAAAAGTTCGATAACTTATTGTGTTTGATGCAGATGATGGACAGCGCTGACTGAGGACGAGGATACCAGGACTAAAGGTAGCTCAGAGGTGGACCTTAGACGAGGCGTACCATTGAGATGACCATTCGAGAGTTATACCCACCCTTCAGGTAGTGTCCTTGGTGGGAGTACATAGGATCTGTTTTAGTTTACTTGTACTTTTCATTTTTCTTGTACTTTCTAGTTGGGCTTGTATTCTGGCCCCTTTTTCTTATTGTACACACTCTTTTTAATATACAATTTACTTGTGTTCGTATCTTTCTGTGTGCTTGGTTGCGTGTTTTTACAGGTTGTAAAGGCAATGTATTCCCAGTTTTTATGGAATATGCCTTTCGCTGCTAGTCGCCAGACCATGGTCTATGGAAGGCGGGCTTGGGGTAGTCACGTCACGAGCCCCGAGTAACAGGTCATGACAAATTGGTATCAGAGGGAGGTTCTACCATATAAAATTGGATTCTGATCTTTTAAATAGCAATTTTGTTAAGTGTAGTCAGTGTGGTTATCAGTTTATGGAATCCAGTGTTGGTGCAGCGGCCAACATATCCATACACCAAGACCCTGACTTCTTATTTTTGACTTAGTGAATGAATACACTGATTGCGTGTGTGTTTTGAAAATTTTTCTTTGTGAACTCTTTGAGTCAGCTCACTAGGTATAACTTATTGACCGTGGTGCACCTGTCTCTTTCCAGGATGCCTCCATGCAGACCGCCATCTGGGGTTCTGGGTATTGTACGTGAGGACAGTCCACCAAGATTTGAGGCCCTGGTGCAGGGTACTTTATCAGTAGAGGCACCAATGGAGGCACCAACGGTACCATTACCCATTGGGAAACTGATTCCACCAGCCCCAGTATCAGAGGATGCACACCGCTTGAGTGCGTTGCACAAGTTCCAGTGCCAGAGGCCACCTAGGTTTAGGGGTGAGGTGGACCCACAGGCGGCTGAGGATTGGTTGAAGTCTGTGGTGAGAGTCTTTTGACTGGTAGGGACACCAGCTGATCTCATGGTGATCCTTCCCACCAGTATTCTACAGTCATCATTAGGCAGATGGAGGAGCTTGATGCTCCAGGTTCACGAAGTGATGACACTTCTCTGAGCAGACTTTGAGAGCCTGTTTCGGGAAGAGTTTTTCCCAGTGACCCTTCGCGTAGTGTGCATTCAGGAGCTTCTTCATCTGTAGCAGGGAAGCATGATTGTGGCTCAGTACTCAGCGAGGTTCATCGACCTCTCGCGATACTCCACTGATATGGTGCAGGACCTATTCTTCAGGGCTCAGACCTTCGAGCAGGGACTCAAGTGGGAGATCATGGATTCGATGATTTCTCTCATCATCCTGACACAAGAGGGCGTGTTAGAGCTATCCCTCTTAGTGGATAGTTTTCTTAATGAACAGTCGCCAGTAGCAAGACCCGCCACCTGGTGTCACATAGTGGAGTCTTCTGTAGCTGGAAGTAGAAAAATGTCAGAGATGTCCAAAAGAACCCGACCTATAGGTGGACGACCACAGTATTCTAGGTCGGTTGTGTGGGGCACTGGAGACAGATCCTGTCATGCTAGGAGAAGACAGTGTTATATAAGCGGCGGGCTGGGTCACATGGCTCGTTACTAACTGACCCACCACACGTATGATCATCATACGGTTGAAGGACCGCCTAGACATAGACAGAGGTTCGACCGAGGAGGTCCGTAGGGAGCAAGCAGACGTGGCAGAGGATCTGGCCATGCAGTTGGCGGTGGGAGACAATTCGAGATGTTACTGCCACCACCACCAGGTGGTCCACCCCGACCACAAGGAACTTCTAGACTGGGGTGAGCTCAGCTCCAGGCAGCTGAGGCCTATGACCATGGAATTCCGGAGATAATATGAGGTACGATCTTTGTCTACTCCACCATAGTTTTAGTACTTATAGACAAAGGTTCCAGTCATTATTTTATTTCCACTACCCTCGTTCGGAGCTCAGAGATTCTGGTGGAGTCTTTGGCTCGAACTTTACAACTATAGACTCCTAGAATAGAGAATTCGATGATTAAACATTGGCGTTGGCAGTGTGACCTTACTCTATGAGGCTATTGCTTTGGCTAGGATCTCTGTGTAGCGGCGTCGAGGCCTTACGTCGTCATCTTGGGTATGGACTAGTTATCTACAGTACAAGCTCAGATTGACTGTACTAGGCACAAAGTACACTTTGTCCGCACTGATGGGACTAGTTTTACCTTCACCTGTGAGAAGGGAGCCTTTACAGCATAGGACGGACTTACCCAGAGGCGAGTACAGCCGATCACTCATCAGTTGGATAGCCTTACCCTCAGAGCGGTAGATGTGGAGAGTCTGAGCTATCCTGTAGTGGTGGACCAGTACGTAGATGTCTTACCTGATGATATTCTAGGTCTACATCCTTACAGAGAGGTGTAATTTTAAAATGACTTGTACCTCGGGATGGAACAGATATCTACACCAGTGTATCATATGGCTCCCGCGGAACTTCATGAGTTGTGGGTATAGCTAGAGGACTTGCAGGGGAAGGGATTCATCCGGCCTAGTGTATCTACATGGGTAGCCTGGATTTTGTTCTCCAAGAAGGCGGATGGGAGATTGAGAATTTGTGTTGAATATCAAATCCTTAACTGGGTGACCGTGAAGAACAATTACCCACTTCTGATTATTGACAACCTCTTTGATCAGCTAAAGGGAGAACGGTGGTTCTTGATGATAGTCCTCAGATCAGGCTATCACCGGCTCAGAGTATGATATGAGGATGTACAGAAGACAAATTTAAAATGTTCGTACGACCATTATGAGTTCTTGGTTGTGCCATTTGGCATGACCAATGCTCCAACAGTGTTCATGGGACTTATGAACAGGATCTTTCAGCCAAACCTTGATCGCTTTGTAGTAGTCTTCATCGATGGGATTCTGATCTACACGGCTACTGAAGAGGAGCATGCTTATAATTTTCAGATAGTTCTAGACACACTCTGAGAGCACCATATTTATGGTAAGCTCTCGAATTTCTAGTTCTGGATCCGAGAGGTTAACATTTAGGGACATGTCATCCCAAAGGCTGGAGTTGCGGTGGATCTAGTGAAGGTTGAGGCGGTATTTTCTTGGGAGCCACCTAGGAGTGTGATAGAGGTACAGAGTATCCTGGGTTTGGAAGGATACTATCAGAGATTTGTGCCAGATTTCTCCAGTGTTATAGCATCTTTATCATTGTTGACGAAGAAGTGGCAACCCTTCATGTGGTCGTAGAGATGCCAATGGAGTTTTCAGAAGCCGAGGCAGAGACTGACTAGTTCCCCCATCTTGAGGCTTCTGGAGTAGGGCATTGGGTACGTAGTCTACTGCGATGCCTCAGGGACTGGGATTGAATGTGTCTTAATGCAGGAGTGAGTGGTTATCGTGTATGGCTCTCGACAGCTGAGACATCATGAGCAGAACTATGCTACCCATGACCTGAAGTTAGCTGCAGTGGTCTTCACCTTGAAGATGTGGTGATACTCTTTGATGAGCGAGCATTTTATGGTATAATCTGATCACTAGAGTCTTAGTTATATCTTCTCGCCGAAGGACCTAAACCTGAGATAGTGACATTGGCTTGACTTCCTCCAAGACTATGACTTCAAGATAGTCTATACTCTTGGTAAGTGGAACGTTGTAGAATATGCACTCAGCAGGAGATCTGGTATACTGCTGCTAAGTGGGGTGACGGATCAGTTGGCCGCTTTGTAGATATCCTTTGTGGATCGATATAGAGCAGCCTTTCTTTAGTCTCTTACAGAAACGTCCCTGCTTCTTCAGCGATTTTGGGAGGTGCAGCGTGGGGACAGTGACTGTGAGGCTCGACGTGATCTGATATCCACAGAACATGCACCTGATGGATTTTCTAAAGGTAGGAAGCACATTATCCTCTTCATAGGATGTACCATGGTACCAATGCTGCTTCAGGAGGAAGTGTTGTGGGAGTTCCACACATCCCCTCTAGCGGTATATGCAACAGTGAAAAATATGTATTGGGATCTACGATTAAAGCAATGATGGCCAAGAATGAAGAAAGCAATAGCAAAGTTTGTCTCTCAGTGCCCCACTTGTCCGCAAGTGAAGGCAGAGCATCAGGTACCAAGAGGCTTAGTGCATCTTTTAGAGGTTCCAAAGTGGAAGTGGGATGAAATATCCATGGATTTCATGACCGAACTTCCATGTACATACAAATTTCATGATTCTATTTGGGTGATCGTTGACAAACTCACCAATTCGGTCCACTTCCTACCGATCAGAGAGCAGGGTTTATTAGAGAGCTTGGGATGCATCTATTTGCAGGAGATTGTGTGACTGCATAGAGTACCTTCGATGATTGTCTTCGATTGTGATGCATGTTTCACTTCCTGGCTATGGAAGGGGTTATAGGAGGCTTTCGGGACGCAGCTTCATTTGAGCACCACCTTCCATACTTAGAAGGATGTCCAGACTAACCAGACCATTCAGAACCTCGAGGACATGCTGTGTACTTTCATCCACAACCTCTGTCGTAGCTGTGAGGATCACTTTCCCATGGTAGATTTTTCTTACAACAACAGTTATTACTCCACCATTGGTATGGCACCTTTCGAGGCTTTGTACATCCAACCTTGCATATCACCTTTGTGTTGGACTAACCCAAGGGAATCAGCACTCGTGGGACCAGAGATGGTACAAGAAACCATAGAGAAGGTGCAGATCATCTTGGAGTGGATGAAGACTGCAAAGAGTAGGAAGAAGTCTTATACCGAAAGGAGACAGATACCTCTAGAGTTTGAGGATAATGATTACGTCTTTCTACAAGTCTCACCTCGATGAGGCTTGCAGAGATTTGGCAGGGGGAAAGTTATCTCTGAGGTTCATCAGACCATTTCACGTCCTCAGCAGAGTTGGTGAAGTGTCTTACCACTTAGCTCTTCCACCTCAGTTGCACCAGGTGCACGATGTTTTTCATTTATCACAGCTGAGGAGATACGTTCACAACCCTTCACAAATCATTGACTAAGGCGATCTAGACATCGACGATGGGGCGACGTTTACAAGGGTTCCAGTGGAGATTGAGGATCAATAGGAGAGAGTCCTTCATGGGAGATCGATACCTTTGGTGTGTGTACGTTGGAAGCACAGGAACCTCTAGGAGAGAACATGGGAGCGGGAGGCTCAGATACATGCACAGTACCCCCACTTGTTCCCTTAGTTTGAGTTGTGTCTTACGGGGATGAAAAGCCCTGAGGTGGGGAGAATGTAAAGACCTGGAAAATCCATGTAATTTTTTTTAATTATATGGGAATTTTACGAGTCTGCGAAAATTAATGATGCGTGATTCTGATCCCGGTGTTCCCTGAATGAATTTCTGAACTTTTTTTAAGTACGTTTAGTAAGCATGTGAGCGGGTTTTTATAACTTTTGAACCGGTGCATAGAATTGAAATCTGAGAACACCGTTGAACTCGCAGCACCGTTATTTGCATAAAGAGACCTTCACCTCGACCGTAGTAGGTCGTGTGTCTTTGTGGAAATAAAAATAAAATACAGAACAACTTTTATTTTATTTTTATAACCTATATTTGTAATTTATGGATGTGGGGACCACCCGAGCTAGAAAACCCCCAATTTAAATTCTTGGTGCTGGTGACCACCCAAACCCCTATTAATGGGGGAAAACCTCTCAACTCTCTAATTAATAAAATGATCCAACTACAATTAATTAAATGTGTCAAATTTAATTAATTGTTAGAATTATTTTAAATAAGTTGGCTCTTAATTTTTTTGTTGGGTTAGAGGATTTTGTTCGTAAAGGAGCCAGGGAGAACTGTGGAGAAACGTTCTCTCTAACGAAGAACTTTTCCTCCCCGATGAAGAACGAGGAACTGACAGCAAGACCGGATCGGAAGCGCTTTATGGGAGAAACTACTGCCGACATTCATCAACAACTTCATCTTCTACCTCTCAACTCCTCCAATGAATGACAAGGTAGGGATTGTTGTTTGATTATCCTTTTCCCCATTATTTACGTTCATCTTAATTTCAGAATATTTATATTCTTCTTGATTTAAGAACAAATAAGTTTCTTGCTACCATTCTAACATGGAGGGTGTTGGCCGAACAAACATGGACAGAACTCTCCGCAACCATTGTGGGATTTTTGATGGTCTTGAATCGACGATGACATCCCGCGGTGAGTGCAGGAGTCTACGGAATAAAGAACGGGCCTCAAGGGTGTGCCTGGTGACTCGAGGAACGTCGTCAGAAGGGCTCAAGACCAGCGGTCGGCACCCCATATGGCCGCAAAGATGGTGGTGGAGCAACTGTGCTGCCAGAGAGTGGTCGCATCCCATAGGATGTAGAGGAGCGAGGGCAGCGGTCGGCGCATGGCCGGTGGCGTGACGGTGATGGCGACGCGCCTCCATACCGCCCGGCATGTAGGTGCCATGGTGCAAGGTCGTGGCGACAGTGAAGGGGCGGCCAGCTTTTTGTTGTCCACCAGTGGTGGTGCAGCACGCAACCACACCGTGGAAGAGGGCTGGCTGTCTGGTCAACTGCAGGCCACCCAGTAGGCCACGCACCGTGGGCCACCCAGCGCAGGCCGCACCATGGGCCACCCATCCCGGGCCACACCGCGGGCCAGCCAGCAGATTGGGGAATGCCAGAGGGCTGGGTCGGACCCAGGGATAGACCTAGGTCAGGCCGGGTCGACCCAAACTGGGTCGGGTCGGCTAGGCCAGGTCGGTCCGACCGGGTCAAACCGGGCCCGGACCACCTTCCACCCTTTTCCACTCTTTCAGCCAAATCGTGAGCTTCGGGCATCTGTTTGAAGAACCGTCTATGGTGCTGAAAACCTTGGATTGAGATTTTATTATTGTTATACCCCACTTTACTTTTCAATAAATTTGGGGTATGTCCGAATTGGATTGAACACGAATCCAACCAGGCCCTCGGGACAAAAAGACCGATAACTTACAAACCGGGCATCCGATTGACACACTATCTATTGCGTTGAGACCCCTATTACGAGGCAGTACTTTGGGATACTTCTACGTGGGACTTCATGTAATTTTTAGTATCAACATATGTCTTGAGGAGCGGACCCTCCCGGAATCATGCGAGCATAGTGTGGGAACCCTGTAGCTGGCTGTAACATGAAAAAGGGATCCTATGTGGGTCTGTGTTTTGGGATCCTACAAGGGTCTATGTTCTATTATCCCTCTTGGATACACTCTTGGAATCCACATGTTACTACTCTATGAAACTACATTGTTCTTCTGCACTAGGATCTTATTTGGGTCTGATGATCTAGGATCCTACGTGGGTTTGATGATTTAGGATCCTATGTGGGTCTGCCTCTTAAGAGAGTAAGATGATTTAGTAGTTACATCTAATCATCTTTACTACTTTAAATATGTTATACCTGGTGTGAGATGAGTCTTTACATTTGTGGTAATCTTTTTTGTGGTATACCTTTGTGGTACTTACCTTTCTGGTGATACCTTTGTGTTATTCTTCTGTGTGGAGTTACCTATGTGGTACTTACCTTTGTGGTATTACCTTCATTGTACTTACCTTCGTGGTGATACCTTTGTGGTATTCTTTTGTGTAGTGTTACCTTTTTGGTACTTACCATTGCGGTGCTACGTTCGTGGTATTATTTCCTTCGTGGAACGGTTTAAATTTGGCAAAGGATTTGGGCCTTCTGTTTCCTCATAAATGAGATGGGTATACTTGGTAACATAGGTATATGTATGGGCATATACCTAAGTAGGTTTTTCAATTGTTTTCATGCTTTTTGGTTTATCCTTTGTGGATTTTTTGAGACCTTTTAGGGTCTCGAGGTCCCTACTAAGTATCGTTATACTCACCCCTGCACAGGCTATGCCTTCACCTTATTGTGTTTGGTGCAGATGATAGACACCGCTAACTGAGGATGAGGATACTAGAACTAGAGGTATCTTGGAGGTGGACCTTAGATGAGGCATACTATAGAGACGACGGTTCGAGATCTATACCCACCCTTCAGGTAGGGTCCTTGGTGGGAGTTCACAGGTGCTATTTTAGTTTACTTGTACTTTTCATTTTTCTTGTACTTTTCAGTTGGGCTTGTATTCTGGCCCCTTTTTCTTACTGTACACACTCTTTTTACTATACAGTTTACTTGTGTTCATATCTTGTTCTGTGATTTATTGCATGTGTTTATAGGTTATAAAGGCAATACCTTCCCAGTTCTTAGGGAATACGCCTTTCGGTGCTAGTCCCCAGCCCATAGCCTATGGAAGACAGGCTTGGGGCAGTCACAACACGAGCCCCAGGGGACGGGTCGTGACAAAAAATTCCAAGACTAATAATTCCAAACACCCATGGGGTGTCTTGGGTTCAATTAAAAACAAATGAGATAAAGGAAAATGTATTTTAGAATAAATACAAAATCTAAATTAGGTTTCAATCATTTTGATCCATTTGGCCAAAATGACCAATTTCAAGATAACACACCAATGGGTATCTATAAAGGTTATGTGTGATTTATAAACCCCTAAACAAGAATCAATTAACCTATATCAAGGTAATAGGTTTAATTATACATTATGGAACCAACACAATATAGATTCTTGGAAAAGGCTGGAATATGGAACAATGGAATAAATATGAAACAAACAAAACTAAAATGGAAAACTACATTACCACCTACCTTAAGGCCATGGAAAATTCCTTACTTGATTTCGACCATAGATTTGAAACTGGTTGGAAGAGATCATAGTTTTAGTCCAATTCCCTTAAAATAAAGTGAACGATCGTACATCTAAATAGCACAATGGATGGAAATACTAATCGAATAAATAGAGGTATGTGAGGTTAGTATCACCTTATATTATCAAATATAACTAATGAAATTGAAAATGGAAACCAAATGTCGATGTTGTAGGATATCTAGTGTTATAAAGATTTTTACCTCAAATAGGTGGACATCCCATTGCATAGCCTCTGGTGGTAGGAGGAAATAAATAATTAGGCTTAAATAAGTTAAGAGGGTAAATTAGCCTTTTCACCCAAAATAATTGAGGTCGCACGGTTTAGGTGCATAGTTTAAAAACTATGTGGAAACTGAGTGGAAAGGTTTTTTCACAATTCTGTAGCAGGCTACACGGCTATGTGCCTAGTCCTACATGGTTTCAGACAAACCAAGTGGACTTGTAGGTTCCCATGACTATAGTCGCATGGTTTAGTCAAATTGTGCGGCCTGGGGTTCATGGTTTCCACTAACCATACAGCCCATCCAGTAGCCTAATTTTCAAAACTATGGGCTCCAAAAAAGACCCAGGAGCTCCATGGACCTTCCTTGGGACTTATTATACCTTATCCATGATTAAATTAAATATTAAAAATGAAAAAAATAATTATTCTTTCCTTTGATAAAAAATCGGGTCATTACAACCTCCCGTCCTTATAGCAACTCATCCCTAAGTTGGGCCTTCTGAGTGTAAAGAGGTACAGTCAGCAATGTGTTCTAACCATTGATATCATATATTACCTTCCTGCTCCCATGTCTCATCTTGTACCTGATCTTTCATCCATAGCATCCAAACAAGATGAATGAACCTGCATATGAGAGTCTTTATGCTCTGATCAACAATATTCACTGGATACAACTTGAAGGAATCACACATATCCAGCTCTACCTCATCATCCTGAATAATGTGTGTCAGGTATGGAAAGTATCGATGAATCTAGGATACATGAAATACATCATTCATATACCATTACCTCTAAGGAAGTACTAATTGGTAAGCTACTAGAATAATCCATTTCATAACTTCAAAGGGTCCAACGAACCTCAGTGGGAGCATACCCTGCTTCCTGATATGTTGATGCCCCATCCTAGGTGATACTTTTAAGAAAAACTAGTCTCCAACATCAAAATAAAGAGGTTGTGGTTTTTACTACAATAAAACTGATGTTTGTACTGAGCTTTCAACATACACTTTTTGATCAACTGGACCTACTATGTAGTCTCCTGAATGAGTTGAGGCCCAAAGAAAGCTACTTCTCCTCCCAATATCTAGAATATAGGTAAGCGATAGGGACTACCATATAAGGATTTATAGGAATAAATCTCAATGTTATCATAAAATCTATTATTATAGGAAAACTCGATGAGAGGTATTTGTTTCTCCTTTTAACCTACTAAGTCGAGAATTCACACATAGAGCATGTCCTCTAGCGCCTAAATTTTCCACTCTATCTTTCCATCAATATTTCGGTGATAGGTTATGCCTAGAAGTACATTCATACATAAGTCCATTTGAATATCCTTCTAGAATCATGATGTGAAATGAGTGTCTCAATTAGAAATGATATAATGAGGATCTCCATGAAGATATACTACATATTTGAAATTCATCATTCATATCTCATCTATCGCAAAGTTCTCTCACACAAGTAAGAAGTGTGTGACCTTCATCATATGATCAACAATAACCCACACTACATCGATTCCTCAAGGTGATCTATGTATACCATTCATGAAGTCCATCAAAACATCATCCCATTTATACTTAGGAATAAAAAATGGATGAAAAATCCCCACTGGACGTTGATTATCCACCTTCTCCTTCTGATAAGTGGAACCTCGATTGATAAAATCGTATATTTCTTGTTTCAAGTTTGGTCACCAGTATTAGTGTCATAGGTATCGATACACTTCGGTGACCCCAAGGTGAAGTTCCCATGCCGAGGCATGAAAATACCACGTTATCTTCTCTTTGATTTCTTCTAGGACCCATACATGCCCATGGAACAATATAGAATCATCCCCATAAATTTTCTAACATGAATATATATCATCATATAACACACTTTCCCATATGACAAGGACTTCAAGATCAGATTTTTGTCTTGATGTAACCCATTTTAGAAGAGTATATGTCATTGCTAATGCTGAGAGAATATTTTGACCATAGTCCTCTAGAACCTCAACATACATCTCCAAGAATTAACCTATAAGCTTTCATTCATCACTGGTTTCATTAAATGTGTCTTTATGAGAATTTCAGATTAGAGAATCGACTACCGAATTCCATTTCCCTGGAGTGTAGGCAAGTTCGAAATCAAACTATTACAGGTACTTGACCCACCTATAATGTCTGAGATTCAAATCCTACAGAGTGAATATATACTTAAGTATTTTTTAGTCTCTTAATACCAAAAAAATGTTCTCCCATGAGATAGTGTCTCTGACAGTATAAGGAATTCACAACTATAGTGATCTCAAGGTCACGCATCAGGTAAATCCTCTCATGAGGCCTTAATTTACGAGAATCATATGAAAAGACATTCTCATCATGAATTATAACAGATACAATCTCGATCCATGATGTGTCACGGTAGACTGTATAAGGTCTTACAGTCTCTGGAATAATTGGTATCAGTGTTGAATTTAGTCTTCCCTTAAACTACCGAAAACCTACTTCACAAGCTTCTTACCATTCAAATTTCACACCTTTATTTGTCAAGCCCATCTGAGGCACTAAAAGGTGTGTGAAATCCTTAATGAATCATCTACAATATCTAGAAATCCCTAAGAAACTCTTGATGTGAAAGAAATTCTTGGGATGCTCCCAAGAAACCATATCTCTTACTTTCTATGGGTCAATAGAAACCCATGACTCTGAGATGATATGATGTATTACGTTAACTTTATTGATTGTGAAGTGGAATTTAATGAGGTTCGCATGGAGATGGAGGTCTCTCAACATATTCAACATGATCCTAATATGGGTTTCATGGTTGTCTCTAGAGCATGAATACACCAATATATCATCAACAAAAACTACCAAAAAATTAATCAAGATATGGGAGGAAGACCCGATTCATAATAGCCATGAAAATAGCATGTGAATTCGTGAGTCTGAATGGCATAACCAGGTACTCATAGAGACCATACCTTCTCTTGAAAGTTGTCTAAGGTATGTCTGAAGTACTGACACACAACTTATGGTAGCCCAAACTCAAATATATCTTTGAAAAGACCCTTACTCCTCAGATATGATCAAATAGGTCCTCTATTCTATGTTGTGGATATCAGTTATTGATAGTTATCAGATTTAACTGATGGTAACCCACACAAAGCCTAAGGGTATCATCAAAATTCTTGTAAAAGAGGACTAGTGAACCCCAAGGAGAATTTCAAGGGCATATAAATACTTTCACCTTCAGATCCTCCAACTAATTATTGAACTCCAAAATCTCCTTAGGTTCCATTATTTATGGAGGAATGGTCATAGGTACTGCTCTTGGCATAATATCAATAGTACACTATACCTCTCACACTGAGGTATACTAGAGAATTATTCTATAAAGATTATGTTTTAACACTCCCCTACTAGATGAAAAATAGTGGGTTTTATCCCTTATTCATCAAGTTAAATACTAGAGACCTATGCAGTAACACTAACCAACCTCTGCTTCTTGGGTTGTGTTCATGTCTCACTACCTGAATAGCCTGAAGGCCATCTTTTTTTATTGGTTTTTGATAACCCCCCATTCAAGGGATGAGGGGGAACCCTTATAAGTCTTGTAGGCTTATATGTTCATGTCGCACTGACAACACATTTTCTCTTATGAATGTGTGCAACTCCCCCTACTGATGTAAACATCACCAACAAACTATATCAGTAAATACAGGCTATGTAGGGTACTATCTAGTCCATACCAATGATTACATAAAATCCTATCATGTTGAGGATGTAGATATTTCATATTAATAGGTAACTTTCTATCTCAGGGGGACAATTATGAAAATTGAAAATTCCATATGAACGGAAACATAAAGACATATCTGGCATCATAATAACAGGATAGTACTTGGGGTAGAGGATTAAACTCTTGGTGATCGCCTTAGATATAAAATATTGAGATGAACCTGTATCAAAAAAAGTAGACACTAAAGTATATGTAACTAGAATGGTAGCTAATATAGTAGATGGGAAGGTTCTCTTCTCTTATGGGATAGGATGGACTATTTATAACTAGCTCGTTGCATGACCCTAGGTCACATCCTAGCTACCCTGAGTAGGTCCACTCTGCTAGCACTAAGAATCATAAGTTTGGTTGCCTCTTCCTCGACTACAACCTCGACCTGATTGGCTGGTGGTATTCAAGCTACCTAACTATCATGATTGTGCTAACTTATATCCTGAAAAAGGAGTAGGTGTAGATCCCCTATTTCTAGGCACTATAGGGAAATTTATGTAGAAATGATGTAGATGACCCATCCTACAAGAAAATATACACTCAACCGGATCCCACAGACACTACTTTCTGACATGCCTTGGTGTTTCTCACTAGTGACAGACAAGAGAGATAATTGCGATAGGAGATTAACATCTTCTTCCTCCATGAGAAACCTCAAAACACCATTTTCTCCTTGATTAATAACCACTATAATACATAGGTTCCAAACCACCTTGGCTCATACCATCAACCTCTCTTAGATTATTCTTTGTGATAATCACCTAATTAATAATCTCAAAAATTGCTATCTTCCTGAACACAATGACCAATGATCGGACGCAATAACACACCCCATCCTCAAATTTCTTAGAAGTCATAAGACCATCAATAGGTAGAGAAGTTGTGAAATGTTTCAACTCTGTGAAACGGGAAGAGTATTCCATAACAAACATGGTCCCTATAGAAGTTTCATAAATTATTTATCTCTATGATCCCTTAGAGAATGGGGAAATAAGTAGTCATATTAGATGATCTAAAAATTATCCCAAACCATATATATATTCTTTTCTAATTGGGTTATGACTTACCACCACATCTTAGTTGAGTCTCGAAGCATATAAGTATCTATATTAACCCTCCACTCTAGAGACTTCTCTAAGTGCTTAAAAATAGACAAGATAGCCTCAATCCAAGACATAGTAGGATGTGGACTTCCATCCCTTAAGAATGTGAGAGGATGCTTCTATTGAAACTCACAAGTCAACTCTACCACACTCGAGGCAGGTCACACTCCACCTTTTATCAACTTCACTATAAAAAATAATCCCTCATGGAACTGGGCATCAGTTCCCATGTCAGGAAAAAGAAGAGGAGACACATGTGGCACTATATAGGGAGAAACTGGTGGCTCATGGCCTAGCACATTAGGAACACGATCATCACTTCCTTCTAGGCATGAAGCTTGAGGACATCATGGTGGTATAGTGTTACAATTCCAAATAAACATTTCATAATGGATTCAAGAGATATAGAATATTTCCTTTAAGAAACTAGGAATGCTACTAAATCCTTCCTATAAACAAACCACATCTCTCTTCCTTCTTCAAAATCCAGGCCTACATGGTAGATAAAGAACCTAAAAAAGCTAAAATAACTCCAGAATACACCCCGCTACCCACAACTAAGGTTGGGTTTGGGTATGAGTCTATGGTTTTGGCATATGAAAGATGGTTTTTTTAGTTCAAAAGTCATTTTCCCATTTGAAAAAGTTCTCTTTTAGGAATTTAAATATTCAAACAGGATGAATCCAGTGATATTTTATTTTTCAATCTATAATGTCCCATACACCTTTTGAACCAAAAATGGCATTCACATGGATGTCATTATCATTTCAATTTTTCTTTTTCAGGTATTTAAACTTCATTAAAAAGAATGAGCTAGATAATATTCTGTTTTTTATCCATAAGTTCCCATAAACCCTGTGAATCACAAAGTGGCACCCACTAAACTCACACCATATCACATTCTTAATCCTAAAAAATATTTCAGCATAATTTAATATATATCAAGGATCATTAAACATGCAGTATGAAATGGTCTCTAAAATTTACTTATGGAATTACAAGATATATGGCCTATAATTCATTTTGGGCCTAAAATGATGCCTGAATCTAATGAATAACCCTCATTTCATTGGGTCAAGTAATGAAATCATAATTCCAATAACATTAATATCAATATAACCACAAATAATGTGAAGAACAAATTACTAAAATGATATCAACAGTAAATAGCATAATCAGTAACAATCTCATTTAAGAAAACATGGCCTTTACCCCGTACATGTGTTCTCAATGCCTAATAATGTCTTGTGACTAAGTCCCAAGTGTTCCCAATTTCCATTCTATCATCACCAAATAGTAAGTCAAGAAAGGAACTGCTCTGATACCACTTTGTGATGTTGTGGACCCAGAGGCATCCCATGCCTCGGGCCCAGTTGATAACATGACCTTAGGCAAACCTCATTGTACACCAGTGGTTGTGGACTAGCAGTGAAGGTGAGAAGGTTGTATGTCTAGGAGATTGAACTATCATGTCTGAGTAGTATAGTGGAAACAAGAAAATATATTCAATATAGGAATCATAATATAAATAGACAGATATATCAAATTGTGAAAACATAAACAGAAAATAGTAGAAGACTGAATAACTGAATATAATAACCCGAAGCCTCAAAGGAAGTGTCTGATACATATATGGATGCAAGTAATTTTAATAATAAATAGATGAACATGTATATAGAAGCATGTTTTATGGTAATACAAAAGAACAAAAGGATGTAGTATCTCCACAAGCATCTCTAGCCTAAGCTCAGTCATCTTCCCCCTAGCTCCATCTATATAGAACAAGTCAACAACCTATAGAAGGGCCTTTACCCTTACCAGAACCAGCAACAACATAATATTCTCAGGTTCCAAGGGTGGCCCAAGTAGGGCATGAGATAATATCTTAGTAGGACACTTCCAATGGTGTCTACATGTAATCTGAGTAGGTTCTTATAAGTAAACTATGTTCAGGAAGGATCTAAAAAGTAAATAAATTTAGAATAAATACACAACCTCCCGCTCAGGTTCTTAATGAAAACTTGGTGGGTCTACCTGCTTTAGCTCATGGATGGTATATCTGAACAAGTCATTGTATACATATAAACTTATATTTTTTTGGAGTGGACCGAAATGTAAGACACAAGAATCCATCTCCTTTATACAAACTAATAAGCTCTACTCATGGGATAGTAAGCCTGAAATCTAGATAGAGTGGTGGTTCATCAAGACTGGAACTTAGGATGGTGAGTTTTTATTCCATAGAAACACTCTAGATGGACAGTGTCCCTCAAAATCTCATCATCCATATCAAATTAGTGGTGATGTTATCCATGAGAAACACTGATGTAAGGGGCAGCATAGGTCTCAATTCCCCACATGGCCCCTTACCATCAATCTCAGCCTCTATAAAGGCATATAATTTTTTTAACTAGCATGGGGAATTAACTCCCATTAATAACCATTTATATAATTATATTACATTTATATAATCAGGATTACATTTAATAATATGATCACAAGGAATTACCTCTTATTTCATGTCATTGGTCCTTTCAAATAACCAAGGTAGGATCAAGTATATAATATGACATAAGAGTAAAAACCCCTCATATGTTTCTTTAACCGTGTTCAATTCCATTTAAATCATTGCATTCAAAGAATCATTTCATAAGGCATAATAAGATGAGTAGTCTTACCATCCCAAGGGTTTATTTCATTTGTAAACCATTTAATCTATTTCCTCAAAAACATTCTATTAAGAGTAATCCACCCAACACAATGTCTTCTCACTCAATTTTCCTAAACATGGAAAATTGATACAATAGTGTACATGTGCCAAGAAAGGGATCATGATCAACACATTTGAACAATGCTACCATCATGAACTAGCCATTTAACCAACTCTATATACCATAGGCAAATAATCCAACCAAAAAGACAAGAAAAATCCCATCCAATGGTTCAAGTGTCAAAGAGGATGACATGGGAAACATCTCAAATTCCCAGTTGAAAAATTAGATTCCTAATAATTCCAAACACCCATGGGATTTCTTGGGATCACTGAAATACACATGAGACAAAGGAAATTGTATTTTAAAGTAATGTTGGGAGCTAAATTAGGTTCCAAACATTTTGATCCATTTTTCCAAAATGATCAATTCCAAGATGGAACACAAATGGGTGTCCATAAAGGTTATGGGTGATTTATAAACCCCAAAATAAGAACCAATTCAACTATATCAAGAATATAGGGTCATTTAGACATGAAGGAACCAACACAATATATTTTCTTGTCAAAGGTTGGCATATGGAATAATAGAATAAATATGAGATGACTAATGATAAAATGGAAAACTATGCGACCACCTACCATAAGGATATGGATGAAACCTTTCTCAATGTTGACCTCATATACAAATAAGGATAAAAGTGATATGAGTTCTAGTCCAATGACCAGAAAATTGGAAGAATTTTCCTACAAATAAATAGCAAAATATATGGAAATAACAACCAAAGAAATAGAGGTGCATGGGGTTAGCCTTACCATGTACTATCCAATGCTTCTGAAGGAAATCACAATTGAAATCTTACATGGATGTTGTAGTAGATCCAGGGTTAGTAGTATTTTGAGATCAAAGATGAGGAGATCCCACTACACATCCACTAGAGGTAGTAAGAGATAAATAGTTACGGTTAAAAGATTTAAGAGGGTAAATAGCCTTTTCACCCAAAATAATTTTGTTTGAATGGTTTAGGAACATGGTTTTCAAACCATGCACAAATCTTGTGGTAAGTCTCAGTACCAATTTTGTTGCAGGTCATATGGTCATGTGCCTGGTACCGTACATCCTATCCTGTAGCCCACTATTCTAGAACTCCATTCTCCAAACAAGCCTCAAATTCTCCTCAGACCTTCCCTTGGTCATATTATACCTTCACAATGATTGATGGAAATATTAAAAAAGAAAAACTAATGATCTATACCTTTATTAAAATGGTGGGTCATTACATGTCCTTAATCATATTTAACATTGATTAAAAGTTAAATGAGTGTTATGTGGGATTGAATGAGTGTATGTTTTACTATAGGATGGGGTGAATTATAGTTTAATAAAAATAAAACAAACAATTTTACCAAACCTCTTTAAGGATGTTTTATTGGATTAGGATTCGTTTTGAAAAACTTATAATCATTGTTTAGAAAAGTATATAACAGAACATTATAAAACTTTTCTTAATTGAATGAACAGTGGAATAAAATCTTATAAAAAGGTAATAAAAAAAACTTATTCAAGGTAACTAATAAAAAAATAACATTATATTTTATAAGAAGATCCACACTTTACCCTTATATATTAAGGAAGTATTTAAATGATACTTAATGTATCCATGGTATAAATCCTTACCATAAAGGTCTGTCTTTATTATACCAAGAATTGTCTCAATTGAAATATCAGAATAACCATTGATTCCCTATACCCAAGAACCATTTATTAGAATTTCATAATAACCATTATCTTCCTTCACAATGTAATCTCTTGATCACACTATAACAAATATATAAAATCAGAAAATATAATTTATTAATTCATTTATAGAAGTAAACCTCATAATATATTCCTTAAGAATTAAACTTTATAAAAATTACAATTGAATTGATCTCATGTAAAAATACATTAAAAAATATTCACAGTAAATTTAAATCATAAGATTTGTAAAACGATTCATCCTCCTTGAATGCAGCTTTATTTATATTTTCCTCTCATGTGGTAATATTATGCATATCTTGTAGGTTGTTGGATCGACATCAGCAGCACTTCTTATTCACTTGAAAATCTTCAAACAACTTCTTTTTTTTATGTTCATCATGATACTCACCAAAACAGGGTATTTAGGTTCTATTTGGTGGAATAGAAATTCTTCATCTGATGGAATGTATGAAATTTTTCATCTAGTGGCTCTCCATCTAGTAATGTAGATTACGTAGACATTGTATAACTTCATCTAGTGGGACTTCATTCTACTTTGTATAATAAAATTCATAAAACTCCATCCAGTGAACATTATGTCCATACATCTAATATAAAATGTACATTTTTTTCCAATAATGAAGTTCATTCAAATTTCCCCTATCCAAAATACTTCAATAAAGTTTCATCAATTGGAAAAAAACTTCTTTATTCGGTAAAATATATTTTCAAAAAAAATTCTAAGAAACATCAAAAGTATAAAATCTAGAAAAGTATACACTTATAAAGAAGTGGTTTTTGATTTTCTGAAGTATGGTTAGAAAGTGTTCAAGGTAACTTTTCAACTCAACATGTATATATATATATATATATATATATATTAAACAACATATTATATTCTTAATTTAAATTAAACCTACTTAATTTAAAATTATTCAATTTTTATAAAAGTATTATTCTTTGAAAAATAATTATTTTACTATAGAAACTAATATTTACCTTGGAAACATAATTTTATGCCTAAACAGAATTTACCACATTACATAATTTTATCATGATGATTAAAAATAATAAAATCATTTTATCTAATACAATTCGTAAAAAATTTTAAAAATTAATTTTAATAGAAAAAATATATAATATAATAAAATAATTTTTGAGAAATATTTTACTTGAGTTTTAAAATATAAAATATAGGTCTATAATAAAAAAAATTAGCTATAAAATATAAAATATTTTCAATAAAAAGGTTTCATATATTTCTATGTCACACTTATATACTAATAATAACATAAAATTTTTAGTATTAGTAAAAACTCTATATTGCACTATTAACCTAAAAATAAAAAATATTTCAGAAAAATGTCAACATATAATACTAAGATAATTTTGAAATTACAAATCCAAAAATGAATATCATTTTATAAAAATTGAATTGTAAAATTTATATATTTATCTTAATATTTAAAATAAAAAATATAAGGATAAATTGATTTTACAGAAATTGGTGTTTTTGAACATTATACGTTATTATTAATATTTCATATCAATTCCCAATTTAAATGATTTTAATGTATTAGTTCATATATTATAATATTTTTAAAGTGTTTTATTTAATATATTAAGATAAAATATAAAATAATTAACAAAATAGTTCTTTGAAAAAAATTACATTTATACTAAATTCCCTTTAACAAATAAGAATAAAATTAATTATTTATATTCTAATATTTAATTTTACTACTTCATTGATATTAAAATATTTATTTTAATTTTATATATAAATCAAATCATATTTTAATAATATTATTAATATTTATACATAACACACACACACACACACACACACACATATATATATATATATATTTAATATCTTATTTTTAGTTCCTTATAATTTATATTATTTTATATTTACTACTTGAAAATACACGGCTTCAGTATACCTATCAGGTGTATCACCAATGACTACATTTTCAATGACCATATTTTCAGTGGCCATATTTATTATGGCCTTGTTTATAATAAACTTACAAAACCATTGGTTTATTCCACTCTCAGGGCGCAAGGCATAGTTCTTATTTCATATTATATATTTTTTAATATTCATTCATCTTTCATTGTAGTATTCCTCATTATAGGTTTTGTTATTCTATTGGTGATCCTTAAGTTTGAATATGATCTATAGTATTTCTTAGTTGTAAATATTTTATTATTTTTTACAAATTTTCCTCTATTGATTTATGTTTTTTAATCAATGTATTATATCCATTGTGAGTAATAATTCATAGTGTGTATTAATTAGTTTTATCTATTTTGGTGAAAAGTTACACTTATGAATGAATAAAGTGTTATTAGTTTTAATTCATATTTTGTATGAATAATTTCCTAACCATTTTAAATTACTTTAAAAAATAGAAAAAGGGTTTATAATTATAAACATACATTTCATAAAATGAATATGCTTTCTAAAAACCCAATGTGTTACATTAACCCACCCCCCATAAATTATGTCCTCACAATTATAATTATCATTTACAATAGTAATAAGCTAAGGGATCCATGATAAATGAAAAAAATATATTCTAATAATATATCTACCTCATTATCATTCGTAATAATATGAAACAGTTTATCCCAAATATGTTTTTTATGATTTATTGGGGACATACCTTTTACAAAATCATTTTCAAGCTCTCCTTTCTAACTAAATAATAAAACTGAAAGGGTTATGCTAAATTATAATAAAGTTAGAGTAAATGATCATATGAATATGAAAGATCATTCATAATATGTATTCTCTAATCAAACATTCATTTTATCCAATGATACTTTCTTTTTAAATTATTCCAAACTTGGTTCATCCATTATCTCTCTTGGTTTAATCTTGGATATTTTACGTTTGGTTATCTTATACTTCTCAACTTAATTCCTCAAACTAACATGGAAATCAATCCTTCATAGAGGTTCATAATTAGTGTGATATCATCATATACATAGAATCATCTTCAAGTATTATACTAAGATTCTCTAAGCTTAATCTTTAAATTAAAAAAACTAATCTCCAAAAAATAACTAAAACCTTATTTGATACCAACTATAGTGACCCAAGATAAACATGAAATAAATAGTATAAAAATAAAATGATTTATATAACACATCCCATAAATAGAAATGTGACCTGAGGACTAAAAAACTTAATGTCTTAGAGATTAACTAAATAAGAATCTTAATGTACAATCATTTACCCATAAACATGCTCCTCTAGACACTCTTCTAAAACACTCATATGATATTATCATCTTCATAACCTGGAAATAGAAGCATAAGAAAGGTGTGAGATAAAATTTTATTAAACATAAACATATCAACATGTCATCAAATGATTGATCATAATAAAATGATAATACATGTGCATAGGAGAAATTTATTATTCAGAAATCATGGAACAATATGAGTTTTCCAAAAGTCATGATAAAAGAACATGTAATCAAAAATGAAAAAACATATACCATTTAAAAATTCAGTAGAATCTCGAGGAAATAAACTTTATTCAATGAGAATATTCATAGTTATATAGAAATATTTTATGTCATATAATAAAGAATTATGGAAAAATCATAAGAATATAAAATTTTGGGATTAAATATTTTTGCATTACCTTCACATAATATCTTTTAAACATTTTACTACATATCATTTACACAATAAACTAGTGAAAATAGAATCTTTAATCTTATTAACACAAAAAACTTGTTAAAAAATCTTCATGTATCTCATTTAAATAATAAATTTGTGAACAAATATTCCCAAATCTCATTCACACAAAAAAATTGTAAACAATACTTACCAAGTCTCATTCACACAACAGGATTTTGAGAAAAGCTTCTGGTATCTCATTCACATAACAAACTTTTGAATAAACCTTCATGCGTCTCATCAACATAGAAAACTTGTGAAAAAATATCCACATATTTCATTTATGAAACATTTAATCATATCATGTGATATGAAACATTAACAAATGCATTGGGGGAGATATAGGATCCCACACATTATCATCCATTCATATGAGTTCTATAAGACATAAGACATTAAAAATAGCATGAAAAACTATGGGAAAGAAAAAAAATTCATTCAAGGCATCATAAATATCCCATTTAATGAAAAATGGGTTTATCAACATTTAAGAATGTTATCACCAAAGTTGACCTAAATCATGTAAACAATTGATACAAAAAAATAAATCATCTCAAAAAGTGATTTCATAAGAATATTTAGAGTTTGTTTCATGAAAAATAACTTCCAAGTAAGTTAATCATTTGGTGATAAAAATTTAAATTCTATTGAAATCATAAAAAAAGTTTTTAAAAATCACTTTTTTGTGTGGGGTAAAATAAATAGTTACAGTTACCTTGAATATAATTTCTGAAATAGGGAAGTGAAATTATTTTTTTGAAAACATTTACTTTTAAAAAGGAATAATTATTGAGTGAGATTTGAAAATAAATAATGGTTATAAAATGGTACTTTTGAGTCGAATATAAATCATTTTATTTTGAAAGGTTGGAAAACCTTGTAAACATTTTGAAATACCATTTTCAAAAACCCACATCAATTAAAAGATTTTAAAAATTCCAATTTAAAATGTCGTCAGATAAATTAAATTTCAGAAAATGTATCCATAGTATAATAAAATGATAGATGATTTAGAATAAATTATCATAAAAGTTCCCCATATGGATTATCAAATTTGAGAGATCTCTAAATTTAGAAATAAACTGAAAATAAATCTTTACGGATTGAGTAACATTTAAATCAAAATAATTAAAGGATAAATAACATGAAATTTGACGAAAAATACAATTATTAAAGAATTATTTCATGATTTAATATATATAATATAGGAAAAATACACCCCACTTAAATAAAAATAGGCACATGATACAAATAATGTCTCAATAAAGGGAAATTGAGGTGAAAATCCCTTACCATGAATTATTGTTTAGTTGATTGCACTCTATATTCCTGTAAAAAAAATTATCTTAGTAACCTATGTCAAAAAAAAAATTCATCCATAAATTTTTATAAACTACATTTATATGGATACCCTTGAATGTTATTAGATCTGAGTATTCACAACATAAAGATGGAAAATCAACAAATATTTTTAGGAGTATGATATTTATATAAAAGGATAATTTATGGGTTTAATGAGTGATAAGATAAGTATATAATCAATATAGAATAATTTTTACAGTAAAATATTTATTTTTAACACATTTAAGTGTAATCACAAGGAAATAAAAAGTTTTATGATATAAACATATGACATGGAAAATCGTGGAGTGATTTTAGCAGCATAACAGCTATACAAATGGATTATGGAAATGGATTATGGAAATGGATTAATGAGGGAGAATGATAATCTCTAATAAATATAAAAAAAATAATGAGAGTAAAGGATTTATTATGAACATGTGGAATCATATACAATGGAAATAAAATTTCTTAGTACAAATTAAGTGCTTAAATAAAAAGAGGAGGGAGAATATCAAGAAGTTATTTTGGTAGCATAAAGGCTATACAAAATGGATTATGAAATGGGTTTATTGAGAGATAAGGGTAATATATCATCATTAGGGAATAATTTTTATATTAAATTATTTATTATGATCACATTGAATCATTATCATATTGAAATCAAAAGGTCTTATCAACAAGATGTGTATGAAAAAAATGACCATTAGAACCCTTACCATGCTCAGTAAATTCTTAAAGATTGGGAGGAATCGTTTGTACCTTGTTAAACACTTTGAAGGTATTTATATAGGGATAATATATTGATATTTCTGATAAACTCATTTTTTTGATGAATTGGGATGAGATAATGGGTGGGACTGATCACTTTTTGTACGTGAAAAAGAATGGATTTTTCTTGGAAACTAGATTCAGGTGAGGGGTAAGAAAGGAATCACATCAGTGTTAGTTGGATTAAGTTAATTTGGTGACTTATATAGTGAAATTGTAGGTTATACTTTTGGGTATTAATTTCATACCTAATAAGGATTTTTCAAAGGTGTAAGTTAACTTTTAATTACTACGAATTCAAGATACTTCATTTTCTCATTTTATCCACATTAAAAGTTTCAACGTTATTAATATTAATTTTGACTCTAGTTAACCTAATAAAAATTATAAATATGAGAAAATTATATTTTAAATTAAAACATATATTTTGTTGAAAAAGTATTGCTTAAAATGAAATTTTAATTAGTAGGTGTTCTTAATCTCATCTAACAATGACTACCAAATAAATGAGTGGTAATTAGTTTTTACATATATTTAAAAAAAATATTTTATTATTAATTTATAATATTTCAATTTAATTTAAAAGTTCAAAAAAAATTAAAAGTTTTTTTATTTGAAAAATAATTGTTTTACCACGATAAAAAATATTTACCTTTTGAATTTAATTTTATTCCACTAAATGAATTTAAAATTTTTATTTAATTTGATCATGATGATTAAAAAATTAAAATAATTTTATCCAATTCAATTTCTAAATTTTTTAAAAAAAATAATTTTAAAATAAAAAAATTATAATATATTAAAATAATTTTTGAGATAAATTTTACTTGAGTATTAAAATATCAAATATAGGCCTATAATCAAAATAATTTAAATTATAAAATTCATATTTTTTCAGTAAAATGGTATAATATGTTTATAATTCATACTTATATACTAATTATGGAAGAAAAGTTGTAATATTAACAAAAACATTATATTGCATTATTCACCTAAAAATAATTTTTTTCATAAAAATCCCAAAATTTAAACCTAAACTAATTTTGAAATTCTTAATTAAAAAATGATTTTCATTTTAAATAATTTAAATTATGAAAATTATAGATATAGGTTTGGAATGAAAATACAAAATATAATGATAAATAGCTTTTATTGGAAAAATTTATTTTTAAACATTATGTGTCATTATTATTTCATTTCAATTTCAAATTTAAATATTGTTAATATATTAGTTCATATATAATAACAATACAAATTTATTAAGTTTAATATATTAGGATAAAATATACAACTCTTAACAAAATAGTTCTTGGGAAAAATATTACTTTTATACTAAATATGCTTTAATAAATACCACTAAAATTATTTATTTATACTCTAAACTTAATTTTACTACTCCATTGATATTAAAATATTTATTTGAATTTTATATATACATCATATAATATTTTAATAGTAATATTTATGTTTATACATAACACAAATGGAAATATTTATATATTTAATATCATGTTTTTATTTCATTGTGAGTTATATTATTTTAAATTTACTAACTAACAATATGTGACTTTAATATACCTATTGGACATTTGACCAATGACTATATTGGAAATGGCCATATCTGTAATGACCATGTTTGTAATGAAAATATTTGATTCTTATATAAACATAGATTTTAAAAATCATTTATTCATTCCACTCTCACTATGTAAGGAATGATTATAATTTCATATGAGAGATTTTACCAAATGATTACTCCTTTCATATTGATCTTTGGAATTATTTGTTTTTTTATTTTAGTGATCCTTAAGGATGAAGATGATATAGGGGATTCCCTAGTCGTGATGATTTCATTTTATTTTATCCATTTTCCCAATAGATTTTTACACTTTTAATGAAAAACATTTTATCCATGGTGAAATACATAATTTTATATGATTTTTTTGTGTCACTTCACTTATAAATGATTAAATGGTTGTAATTTTTAATTCATATCTTGTATGAATTATTTATTAATCAATTTATATTCCTTTTAAAAAATATTAAAAAAATAGTTTATAATTATAAACAAATGTTTTATTAAAGGAATACACTTCCTAAAAATAGTGAAATGTAAAAAATCATTTTATGTCTTGGTTTATCAATAAAAAAATCTTTGTTGGAATCAAAATGATATTTCCTTAATAAAAAAATGATGTAGCTGATAAAAACCATATCATACTTTTAAAAGTATAAATTATGAAGGCTCTCCCTAAAATTTATTATCTTTGTGAAATTGGATTTTGTTTTTCAGAAGAAAGTATTGATCCTACTCATAAACCACATCATGGTTTACAGAAAAAGTATCCATGGTTTTTTATTTTTAAAAAATATATTTTTCTGTAAATTCTAAAAAACCAGCACTAGTTAGGGACTAAATGGCCCATACCAAATCAATTGGTGGATTTAGGCCATACTAAAAATGTTTTAATTAATGTTATCTTAATTTAATGTTGGGTTTAAATTCAATATTTATATAGAGTTTATAAATTAAAAAAATAAAGGAAAAATATAGATTTGTTTATATTAATATATAAAATATTCATAATTGATAATATGACAAGTTTTTAATAAAATCTATATCTTTGAAAATTATTTTATAAATACCAAAACGTGTTTTGATGGATTTGATAATAGTTTAAATAAATATAAATAAATTATATTTAAATTCTATAAAAAGTGTACATAATATATGAATTGTTAATAGGATTATAAACATTTTCATAAATATCTTCAATTTTGAATATGAATGAGGCCATCTCAAATGATATATAAATTGATAGTATGAAAGATTTCATATTGAAATTAATTTTAAATATCTATTTTTAATTATTATTTTTAATTTACATAAAACATTTCTATATTACAAAATGTTTATAATTTTTTATTCATGAAATTTTTATAAATTTTTTATCTCAGACATACATTTATGAAATGTTAATTTGTTTAATGTATTTAATTATATATTATACATTAATATAATTGGTAAATTTATAATAAATTTATGATTTATTTTAAACTATTAAACTATTTTTTTTAAATTCCATACCATAATATAAGAAGTTACATGCTAGGTACAATAAAAATATTTAGTTGCATTCAACCATGGCTATGATTTGTTTGTGGGTTATGAGTTTAAAAGTAAATGTTGGTTATGATTTTTATATATAAATTTTAAGTATTTTGTGGTAATTTATGTCTCAATTCCATTGTTATCCATAGATAGTGGTACTTTGTGTCAAAATTTTCACATGTCTGGGGGATTAAGTTAAATATAGAAATTTCAGGGTTGGCTACCTATTGTTGCATGTTTTCCTTGTCGTATCTTGGATTTGAATGTTTTTAATCCTCTATATGAAATAATTTTATGTAAATTATATATTATATTTGTTTAGATATGTTTGAAAATAATTGTATTTTATTTTTTGGTCAGTAACATAAATCATGAGGTGTATAAAGTGTTATATATTAGTATGTTTTGAATATATTAATTTTGTTGAAGGTAAATGGAACAAATATAAATTTTTAGAATAATGAATTCATAATGTGAATAAATGAGATAAGGTGATGAAATTTTAAATTCCCCTATAAAATTAAAGTTTCTAATTCCTTCCAATGAATATGCTTGTTAAGATCTTGACCATCCAAATAGGGTGGCCATTCTAAAGTTGGGTGACCCCGGATTATCTTGTGTAAGTAAATTAGGATATAGATGGCCCTAATAGTTAAGTGATTATTCTATGAATGAGTATAGGTTAAGCATATCTAGGAAAACCTAATGTTTATTATGTTATAGGAATATAATTTTTATAATGCATATAATATATTCGTATTGGTATTATCCACTAATTTATCCAAGAGTCAAATCTGATATGATTGATATTATTGTCTACTAGATATAATTATGAATTTTGTTAAAAGATTAAATGGTATATGTTATGATGAAATTTGGATCTTGTATCACTAATGGATATGATTTAAATTTAAAATGGATCATCAGTTTAATAAGTACATATTTAATAAAAGAACTTATTAAATTGAAATCATGATGCTAATATGATAAAATCTTCGGTTGTAGATAAATTGAAATCATTAACACCAAAAATTACATTTGGATTTATTCTTTGGAAATAAAATATTAATTAAATAAAGTTTCTAGACATGTATAGGAACTTCGAAATGTTTTTTGAGTAAGATTTAAAATTTTATGTGTTAAAATAACCCATTTTTTAGCAACTGAATATTGAAGTTGTTCAAAAAAATACATATGGTTAAAAAAAGTATAATAAAAATTATATTGATTATTTAAAAATAATTATTTATATAAAAATTTACTGAGGGAATTTTATTCTTTTCTCATATACTCTATAAGATTGAGTATTACAATGACTTAGGGAGGATGAAATCAATTGTATAACTTGATCTGTTCATAAAATTCATTCTACAAACATTATGTGAAAGGTTTTGATAATCTTAATGAGTTAAAAAATCCTAATCTCTTCAATATGATGATGACATATGAGATATTCATGAGATTTTCAAGCTCTTTTATTTTATTAATTATATAAAAAGGTAAACGTTTAAGCTATAAGAAGAATATTGGAAGGTCTAATATTTGGTAATGGTTATTAAATCGAAGTTGGTTTTATGAATGATTGAAATATTTCATCAAGATAACCAAAAACATTATAAATGTAATCTCATATTGTACCTAAGGGGTTGTAAGAAACTCTTTGATGGTTTCATGCCTGTCTTATGGTATTTTATTTTTTATCTCTTTTAATCATTTATATAAAACAGTTTATATACCTAATGTATGAGATGTGGTTTGGTATGTGTGATATAATTGGATTTTATTTTTGGGAAAGTAACACAAATCATGATGTGTATAAAGAGTTATATATTAATATGTTATGAATATATTAATTCCAATGAAGGTAATATGTTTAAATATAAATCATTAAAAGAATGAATACATAAATAAAATATATGATATATAATGATTAGATTTAAATATACTTAAAATACTATGTTTCATATTCCTTCTAATGTATACACTTTTCAAGACCCAAATCATCCAAGTAGATAGGTAATTCAAAATTTGGGTCACCATGGATTATCCTAAACAAGGAAAGATGGATATATGTGACCCTAATGGTTAAGAGATTATTCTGGGCATGATCCTGGGTTATACATAGCTAGGAAATCCTTATGTTTAGGATACCATTAAATTTGATAAGTTGTCATGAAATAAGGATCTTTTCCTAATAATGGATAATATTTAAATTTAAAATGTTTAACATTTTAGTGAGAGAAATTTTAATAAAAGAACATATTAATTAATTATAAAAAATGGTTCTAATTTGATTAAAGCCTCTATTGTAGATAAAATGACATCATCATCATCAAACATAACTTTGAGATTAATTCTTAAGAAATTAAATATTAATTAAAAAAAATCTAGATAGGTATAAGATCATAGAAATTGTTTTTATTTAATATTTAAAAATATATGTGTTATAATAACCCCTTTTTTAATAGATGAATATTGAAGTTACTCCAAAAAAATTATATATGATTATGAAAAGTATAATAAAAATTCGATTTATTATTTCAAAATAATTTTTCATATGAAAATTTATAGAACTAGTTTTAGTTTTCACTTATATATTCTATATTATTGGGTATTATAATGACTTTAAAAGGCAAGAATATCTTTTGTAACTTGATCTAGTCATGGACATTATTTTAAAATAATTATATAAAGCATTTTAAAATTTTGAATGAGTTAAATAAATTTTCACCTAATACATTCAATATGAGTATGATATATGATAAATTCATGGGATGTCTAAGCGCTGCTATTATATTAATAGTAGAAAAATGTAAAGGTTTAAGTTGTAAGAAGAGTATGGGAAGGTAAAGAATTAGGATTGGTCATTTAATCAAATTAGGTTTTAGGAATGAGGTAAAATGTTTCATTATATAAAACATAAATATTTTAAATATAATTTCCTAGAATACCTAATGGTGGGTGAGAAACTCTATAGAGATTCTATGTCGAATACTGGTGTTTTAGAATTAGTTTATTTTATTTTGGAGGGTATATGATACCAACTATGTATCAAATATTTATAATAAATGTATAATAGTTAAATATTAATGAATATTTTATGAATAGGGATTGAATTATGTATTTATGTAATAAATTAAATGGTTTCTACATCAATAATATGTATGTAATAAATTACTTCAAATACTGAATGAATATTTAATTTAGGATGTGTATTTTTATCTTTTTTCTCTAATGTGATAATATTATTTATTAATAAGAAAGGATTTGGTGTGAATAATATGAGATTATGAATTTGATAGACATTAACTATGATTCATCGTATTATATATCATGTTTTAAAAGATAATTTGGGGAAAGGGGGTTTTATCCCATAGAAAATTGTTTTATCCAAGTTAATTATTAAAATATGAGGAATAAGATCAAACTCCTTCAATTTCATATTTTAAAGAATAAATTAATATTTTTAAAATATTTATCTAAATACATATAACAATATATAAGATATAGGTGTTAGATTTTTATTTATTAAATATTTCTATAAATGGAAATAAGTTTTATTTCCTAAGATATATAAGTCTATGTATAAGAAATATATTTTAGAGAAAATATAGTTTCTGATACTAAAAAATCATATATATCCACGGACCTATAGTCATGATTAGGGAGGTTTATGGATATAGGTAACCAATATCTATGATAAATAAATTCATGTAGCTATATATAAACCCATTAAAACATAGGGAAACATTTTATTTATGGGAATGTCATGGTAAAGTACATATAACCATGAGTCGGTTGGCTCGTGGCTATAAAGTGTTGGGGCGGGAGCTATAGACATGAGAAAACAATCTTGTGGATACTAGGTGTCGAGTCAGGGGCTATATCCATGGGAATACAAGCTCATGCCTATAGGGTGTCGGGTAGGGGTTATAGCCATAGGAAAACTAGCTCATGTAAATAGGGTGACTTAGAGACATGGGAAAACTAGATCATGGATATAGGTAATACTATAACCACAGGTGGTCTAGACTATGGAAATAGTGTACGGGTAGATTTCTATTTCTACACACAAGCTATATTATGGCTATAAGGTGTGGGGTGGAAGATATAGCCATGGTCATAGACCAAACATGGCTATAGGTCCCTTCCCCTACACAACATTTTAACTAAATTGATAATAATAATAAAATATCTATAAATTTTTTCATATATATATATATAATTTGTGTGTTAGTAAAGTAGTATTTTCTATCTTTTGGTACTCATGATATATAGGTTCAAGTCACATGGGTGTATTATTTTTTCCAACATTGAGCCATGGGAAAACATTATGTGGAATTGGGTGTTGAGGTAGAGGCTATATCCATGGGAAGTTTGCATGTGGTTATATGTTGTTAGGGTGGGAACTATATTCATGGGAACGTAGCCCATGGGTATAGTATTAGGGATATTTTTGCATCAATATTATTATATCCATGGTCTATAACCACACATATAGCATCCACAGACATTGTTCTCATGAAAATAGCTTAATTTCCCTTTTTTGAAAGAGGAAACATGGACTGTGTTTAGACTTAGAGAAAAAAAGTGTAATAAATAAAATATTAGTCTAGTTTGATTCAAAGTGAAATTCACATTACATCCTAAAATATTTTATGGTATGTTGGTAAAGAATGAACCTAATTGATAGAGTTATATTTAAATTTGTTACCAACTTATCTTAAATAAAATTGTGAAGATAATGGTTCCAAGATGATGATGAGGAACTTAGACTGATTTATAAGTGTTTAATACAATAAAATTTATTAATATTATAACATTTGAAGTTTGAATTGAATATGTTTAAATATTATGTTTAAAGACTTGAACATGAGGATTATGAATCCTAATATCACTATTATTCAAACAATCTTTCTAAAATGATATTACCCATCAAAGTAGTTTAGTGGGAGGGTTTTTCATATATTCATAAAAATATGATCCAAAAATTATAGTCATATAATTAGTTTAAAACCCTTAGAGATATAGAAAAAAATCCTGCTCTAAATGTATATCTTATGGGATATGATTAGATTGTCACTTGCTTATTTTTTCATAGTATTCATTAAATAGTTTAAAAATATAAATATATCATGTTATACAAAATTCAATATCGACTTTATCATTATTTAATATTGGGTATATATATTACATGAAGTAAAATGATAAATAACCTCTCCGAGTAAGATTTTAATTTATCTCTAATTGATTCTCATCATTTTGTATTATATGTTATGATGAAATGTGAATATTACAATGGTTTGGGTTTTGTATAGAGACAACCAATTCACTTATGAGGCATGGAATTCACTTACGAGTAATAAAGGGAGTTTTTTACATTGGGTGTCCCACTATATATACTACATAGAGTGTCATATATTATTCATTTGTCTTACCATGTGTGAACAATCTATATTTAATCCCTATTACCTAAAGTTAACAAGATACCTATTATATCAACCTTAATGCTTTGATACCTTTCTTACACTAGCCTTGAGGATTAGATAATCAGTTTTTGGTTCAGTATGTTGCTAATAATTTATCATATTAGGTTTTCAAAATATGGGATTTATCTAATAGTATGATGAGTATGACACTAGATCCCTTGATTCGGATAAACTGATTAAGTATATTCCCCTACCTAAATAAGAGATATGTGATATTATTATCTATTTGGGTGGGAGAAATTGATGAGAATGTCTGTTTGGGTGAAATAGATGGGATGTTTCTATCTAACTGCTCATATTATACTTGAATAATCGACACATTATGGATAGGATATATGAAATTGACATACTCAATTTCTTGAAATCACTACATGTTTTGAGAAGATGGGTTATATGATTAATCATACCTGTATATGATATAATTGGTCAATATAGGTATAAAGATAATTTGTATTGATGGAGATAATTTTAGATTTATTTATATCTTCAGTAGAACTGATGGTTATCCAAGGCCCAATATTTTCTTATATATATATTATAAAATTTATAATTGTAATTAATTATATAAATGCCCATGGGTTTACACATTTTTTTTCTGAAGTACGATTATATTCTATTACAGATTCATTTAAAAATTCTAAGAGTCCCCAAAAAAGTGTTTTAAAGGATGTCTGAAATAATATTTTTGGACATTCCCAAGTCATTACATATGATATAACAAGTGGTGAAAATTAATGATCATTTTTCCAAAATTGAGTTTTGGAAGATATCCATGTTGAGTTTCGGATATAAATTTAAAACTATTTAAATATAATGTGACATAAAGATAAAGTTTACTAAGCCTATAAGACCATAGTGAAAGTGAGATATTGATGAAAATACAAATTAATACATAAAACTATGACACTGTGGTATAAACAACATCATTGTTCTCATTAGTGCACAACATGATTTAGTAATGGTCACTACGCAATGGTGTTTTTCCTAATAGAGTATAAATTATATGGTAATGAATTTTTTTTTAATTAATATTCTACATAATCTATCATGATTAATTTAGAATATAATTTTATTCTATTTAAAAGAGTCATAAAAAACAAAAAAATGTAAAAAATTTACTAGAAGGAATTGGGAAAATAGTTAGAAAGAATTATAATGTTTTAAATGTTTATAAATCATTTTATCTATAGGAAAAACATTTGAAAAACATTTTTGACCATTGGATGAATATATAAATAGATTAAATCCTTATATAATGTGTTCTATTCATATATATTATACATGTAATAGAATTCCTTAAATCCAAATATATTTTTATCCCAACCACCCTTTATCTTTAAAAAAATGGTTATACTAGACCATGAAGATAGGAGTTTCATTCCTAAGTGGTTTAAAATTACTACATTACATTGATACCTTGGGTTTATAGAGTTTTTTGGATACTTATCTATAATCCCTATCAATATCTTGTAGAATTTATTATATTTATAGGTTTCAAAAAAGAAAATGCGCATGTTCATTATTTATAATTATTTATTTCTAACATGTGAATTGAACCTATAGAAGACTAAGACATGGATGATTCATTCCATTGACTTTGGAAAAGTGTTGTTACCTATAAAACCATTTATATTTGTCTCTCCAATTATTTTCATATTCAAAAATACAATACATACCATTTAAAAGTAGGGAAAGAAATTTGTTCAACCACATGTCTAAATTCACCCTAATGTGAGGTGAATTAGGGTGTGTAGTTGTTCTTAACTTCCTTAGAATCATGTTATTTTAATATTAGGGAAAAAAACTTTAATTCTCAAGTATGCATAGAATTTATGTATAAGAGATATAAATGAAGTGACATATGGATTTTACATGTCACCACTATGGGTTACTCCGAGGATCATAAACCAACATTATGTCAACATACTAGATGATATCACTGCTCACTATAAATGATTACAAGGTTTAGGAGGGACACACAGTTTATCCTAGTTTCACTCCCCATTTCTACATATCTAATAATTATTTAAAAGGGTATTATACATGTAATCTTAGCACAATGATCAATCCTAAATTATTTTCTATGCATGATAAACTATAATCCGATTTCATTGTTTTTATTGTTCTTCCTTTTACTTCTTATATTTTATATATTTAAATAAGTTCATCTTGTTATCCTCTCTTCTCGTTAATATATATATTTTTCAATTTTCACTTCAAAGTTTCTTTTTATTTCGTTGAAGAAATACCTAGTGTCATGTATTCAAATATCCAAAGATTTTTTCAAAGAATTTTCAACATGTCCTGCATTTATTGGGTTTTAAAATGACCATTAATCACCAATTAATTTGACAAAGTGAACCATAATCACATAAAATATGATATGGATTTGAACTTATGAAATTTCCCAGATTTACCTTGTCCATAGTTTGAATTACTTCATCAATAATTGATACATATTAAAAATTCCAAATTGTACCATGATTTCCTTTATTATTTCGTGATCTTAGTCTGTTACAAGATCCAAAAAATCAAGATAACATATGCTTTAAAACACTTTGAATATCACACTTTGATCTTCAATATTTCTGAAAATCTAAAAACTAGTTGTAAAGTGATATCCTTTTACATGGTCCACATCCTTATATCCTCAAACAATCATGAATTTTTTTATTCAACCAAAACACATCCTCTGCGATGTAATCACCCTATCACAACATGATCCTTCTCATATTGTTTTATACTATGGTGTGAACACGTATATGGTGATATGATCCCTTAAAATTATACAAAACTATACTTTTCCTTGTTTCCAAAGATAAGATTTTTGGTACATTCATATCCCTAAAAAAATAATAACATAAAATATTCATTCTTGTGAAGCATCCATACTATTGTTATACTCACATTCAGGATAAGGAATATCAGCTATCTCTCAAGAATTATTTTTACATATTCAAATTATTTCACAGTATATTCTTACATATCAAAAATTTTGGAATGGACTAATGCTTAGTGATATAAAACTCTACCAACCTTAAATTATTCTAATCACCCGGACCTACTTTTACAATTTAACATGTCTTCAAATGGTGTGATTAAATCTTTAATGTTTTTATATTACCCTTACATAGCCTCTTGAATCCATAGTTAATATTATAAATCCCTTTTGGGATTTTTCTAACTAATCTGATGTAGATACCTTTGCAGTTTGATCACCATAATTTCACTATGATCTTATCACTTATGGAAGAGATAACTCAAAACAACCTCTAATATTTTCTAGGTTCCTCTAAGCATCTACAACTCTCATTCTATTCTAAATATAATCAATTTGAACACCAAACAACTAATAAAAAAATCTTGTCATTAACATATTAATCATTTATCTAACAAACACAATCTAATGATAACCTCAGTTCTAACATTCTCCCCTTCAGGTTTATATTAAATACAAGATAAAATCCATGAAACTCTAAACCAATTAATTCCAATTGTTTCTTATAGAATTGAATTTCCTTTTACATCACTCTAAGATAATGCGATCAAATCTTATTGTAAAAAATATATATTAAGAGAGAATCCCATATCATATCACTTTAACTCACACAAATTATTGATAAAAACTCACATATGTAGAAAACATCCTCATGGATTTTATCTCTCTATTCCCTCTATACCATATACTCCCCCTTAAAGGTAAACTCACACTTGAGAGTGTATTTCCACAAAAAAATATAACTAGAATATTTTTTATCCCCCTTTTTCAATAAAAATAGTGGTCAATGTATTGTAAAAAAACAAGGATCTAAATTAGTCATTAGATGCATATGGGGAGAGTGGGGATCTAAACCACCTCAATATGAAGGTGGCTATAGAACACCAAGGTTAAACTAGTGGTTCTAAAATGTCATTATGGACAAAGGATTTGTGAAAATATATTTCACTTGTTTTTTTATGCCAATATTATCTACCTTGATAATTCCATGCTCGGAATTTTCCTTAATAAAATGTTAATGAATTTCAATATGGTTTTTCTATAAATGTTTTACTAGATTATTCGTCAAATCAATCCCACTTTTTCATAATGCAATTCCATGGGATACAGTACTATTTATCCTAAATCATCTAGTCTTTTATTATCCACATCAGTTTTGTGTATTCTTTCACTGCAAAAATATACATCTCTTTGGTTGAACTGTTCTATTTTTTCTTTCAAATCTATCCAATTAATTTTATTTCAATAAATAATTATCTTATACTCATGGATTTTTTATCCAAAACCTCTCAAACACAATAAATATCTAAATATACATATAGGCCTCGATCATTCCCAACATAATACAATAAACCATATTCAAGTGTTCCTTGAATTTTCCTCATGATCTATTTCACTTCTTATAAGTGTTCTTCCATTGGATTACTCTAGAATTGAGTAGCCAATCATGTTTCATAAATGATATTTGGTTTTACATTATGAATTAAAATAAACTTCAAATAATTATTTGATAGATTGTGGTATCAATATATCTTCCTTCATTATGTTTCCCATATTGGTTTTAAATATAATCACTGTCAGAACCATTTTTTCATACATTATAAATTTCTTCAAAAAATCTCTCTAATATTTTATTTGAGAAACAAATTTGCATCCCATAGTTTTAATTTCATGTGGCCCAAAAAATATATGAGATCGTCAATCATTATTATTAACTCTAAGTTCATAATCTATGAAAATTATTCAATAGATTTGAACTTTATACCTTCTAAAATGATTTATTCAATATAAATGAGCCCCATTAATTGGTATTCCTTGATCAACTTAATATATAGGTGTTTTTAAACTCCTATTATTATAAAATTTTAATTATTTAAGAATATTTCTCCCTAATAATACCAATATTGAGGAGTTTCATTCAATATATATAGTGTCATCTTCAATATTTTCACCTTTGGTTAATTATAGCCAATTAGAAAACCCACAGGTTTTTTGATGTAGAATACCTATTAAATAAATCAATTTAAAAAACTATATTAATATCCATTTATTATGTTATAAACTTTCTATGAATATATATAACTATAAAGAGTCCAATCAACTCAATTTATTCCACTGGTGTAAATGTTTCTTCCACATAAACTCCTTTAACATGTGCATATCCTTTACAAGTAAATAATGATCTTTTTTTAATCCCTTTTCCATGATTATTATATATATGTTTGAACACCCACTTTTTTCTATAATATTTTCATCTGTTGGTCTCCTCAAAAGATCTCGGGTATCTATTTAGTTTAAATCATCATTGGTTTCCTTGAATCATGATTCATCATTCTCTGTTTCCCCAAATGAGGATGGATCCACATGAGATAATAGAGAATTGTCTTATACATTTATCATCCTATGTGTCTATGTTGGAGAAAATTTGTCACCAATTATATTAAAATCAATTAACTCACCCCTCATATTCCTTCATTGAGTTGATGATTGACTCTCTTTAGTAACTTATTTATCCACTAATTATTCCTCAAAGTCTTTTATGCATGATTAATTGTCTATGCCATTAGAATTAGTTTCTACTTATTCTTTCCATCATAATAATCACTCAGATATATAATTATATATATATATATAATATTTTATTCAAAAACCTTTATATCATTCCTTTCTATAGTCTGATTTAGCATTTTCATTAGTTATTTATAGAATTTAAACTTAAATGAGTTTCATAAGAATATAACTTCATCCATTGTATCTAAATATTTTCCTAGATTTCCTTCCTTATACTAGATGTAACACTAACCTATAAACACTTTAAAAAGATTCAACATTGGTTTCCTTCTATTCCATATCTCATATAGAGTTTTTTCTCTTCAAAAATCAACAAATATTGATTTTAAATATACACTACCACCAGCACAACTTCCTTCTAATATCAATGAGATATGTAATTATTGATGAAAACTATATTTTACATGTTTTTTAACCTTTTTTTTACCTTTTTATGAAATTTCTTGGTTTTTGTGTTCTCACTTATCAAACTTCATGATTAATATTGTGTTTCTCCAAGTATCTTTCCACCTCATGAGATGTGTACTCTCTGTAGTTGTTGGGACAAAGGATCTTAATCATTATTTCAGTTTTATTTTCATATCTCATCTAAAATTGCATGATATAGTCAATCACATTCATTTTTTACTATATAAATATTTCCCCATGAACTCCTCACCTATGAATTTTATGTCAACGAGAACCTTATTTATAGAGGAAATATTTCATCAGGTTGCAGTATTGTCACTTTGGATTACATGTTTTTAAAATGTAAATGAGATCAGATCATTACTTAAGGGGTCTTATTTCTGAGTTTAGGAATCTCTTATATATTTATGAAGAGTTCAAAAAATACACCTTAGTAACAATAATGGTTACTTTGGTTGTGACAGTGATTAATTTATACCATACATCAATATGAAAATATGTATGTATCAAAGGTTCTTCATCCATATTCTAAAAGTTGGTTTCACAATGGTTTAAAGACACATAGTTGGGTACTATGGAATATATCACCATAAAGGGAGGTGGGTAGGTGTGGTGAAGTCAGTATTGGTCCCACTATAGGGGTTTCACAAATATACCTATTAAGGGAATATAAACAATTATATTTTGGTTCTACTTAACAGGGAACATCAGACCCTTTAAAGTCATGTGACAAAGACCATTATAGTGCCTCTTAAGGCTATATATCCATGACTAAATAAAGTGTATTTTAATTTTGTGTATTTAGGGATATTGATGTGAATTTTAATGCTACATAACAAGGTCCATGATACCCTGTAGTTTAAGGTCATAAAATTAGGACTTATTCTTTGAAGTTTAACATCATTCATAATAAAATATATGTTATGCAGTTTAAAGTTTTCCAACTATTACTACTAGGTGTATGGAGCATATAAATTATAAGTGTGTACCTTATACAAGAGTAGACATTTATAGTTCATTATGTATATCTATAACTATGTAGAAGAGGTTATTTTTATGGAATACACCTGATAGGAGTCCCATTATATATATATATATCATTGATTAGGGCATGGGAATTAGATCATAAATGAGAACATGGTTGTGCATTACACTTTATAGGAGGCCCATTTTTGCACATCCACCTACTATAATTTAGTAAATATAAAAGTAAGGAAGACCAAACTCATGGGTGGTATGGATCGATGTGGAAGAGTTGGGGCTTAAATTAGATCGTAGGCACATGTACATCTCTAGATCTCTGGATCGTTTATTGGATGTAATAAAGTTCAGTAAATTCTTGTAAGATAATAGGATGCTTTAAACATATCGGAACTAGTTTGGGTCTGATAGGATGAGTATCCTGAGGTAGGGGTGGTTTCACTGATATCCTAAGGGATCCTCATTTTCACGGGAATAAATGATTGTAAAAAACATGAGGGTCCTTTTGATTAAGGATAAAAACTCAGGGGAGTTTTCTCAATATATATCTAGTCCTGGTTATCAGTGGAATACAATATCGAAGCATATCTCTTTTTCATGTATAACCTAGTAAGGTATTTTAGGAGACCGTTGAGGATTCCTGAGTATATGGGAACCCAAGTAGGTGGGTTGTTTTGGGATAATGAGTGTTTGGCAATTACTTTAGGAAATTATTTTTTCCCAATTAAAGGAAATGAGTGAACAGGGTTAACAGGTGGGATTTATGCTATCTATGTGTTTGTAAATGGAAAAATGGAACCCTGGTAAAAGGTTTAGGTTAAATAGATCCCTAGTAGAGTACCAAGGGAAAGTGTCACCATATAATGAGGACAAGGGTTATGTGGAACCCTAGTGTGGTAGTCTTGGGTGAAGTAGCATGCTAGTATGGGACTAGGGTGGAGTAATTCCCTATTATGGGAGGCCTGGGAAAAGTGTCACCCCAGTACAAGATTAGGGAAAAGTGTCTCCCTTATATAGTCATACAAGTATGGCACTAGTGGATGTATTACCCTAATATAGGAGTCCTAGGAAATGTGGAACACTATTATGGGACCAAGGAAAAGTGGCACCCTAGTATAGGACTAAGAAAATGGTGCCTTGGTATGGCTCTCATGGATAGTTTCTTTCTCCTTAGACCTAGAGTATCATAAGGAAATTGTTCTATCATGAATATTTTGTGTTATAATATTTATATTACATAATTACCTCAAATTTTGATTAATTTTCTTAGATCGTGAGTTTGGGAGGCTTGGGTGAGAGTGGGAGTGGTCTAGGTTGTCTAAATCTATCTTTATTTTTCATCCTCCCCCAAATGAGAGGGATGAGGTCCTTCTATATGAAAATGAGTGTAATACATAAATCCAATGGGATAACCACCTCTCATAACCTAATAAGGAGAGCATCACAAGGGGACATGGGTGTGGGAGTCAGTTAAGTAAGGGATTCGCATTTTAGTGTAGAAGTAAGTCATTTAGATGGAGCCTAGGAGAATGTAGTCTAGATACCTTAAAAGGGACTGGGCATGAAGAATATAGGCATGTGAAAGGGTTTGAGGTTCAGGAGAAAGGCACATGTAACTAACCATGTCATGATGGATATTTTAGTTATTCATTGGAGTCTTTAATTTTAAAAAAAAAATTGAGTTCCAATATATTCCCTACTAGAATTGCATATGATTTTCATGAGAAGGGTCAAATTATAAAGAAAATATAATTATTCTAAAATAACATGTTCCCTGGTTAGATATAAGGGATTGGGAGGCAGTCCTTTTAAGTGCATACTGAGCACTAGTAGCATGGTGCATGATGCAGCTTCACATTTTATAATTAAAGGGGATAATTTCTCTTCCTAAATCACTCAACATGGGATAATCCTATATATTTATCCCTCTATTTTCACCCAATTTTTAGAATATACTCTTGGTGATATTGAGAATTGTCCCTTCCTTCACTCTATCCTTCTTGTGATACAGTGCGGATGTGTTTATTTTGGTACACCCAGCTTCGTGTAGAAAATCATAGTGTGGAACCCCATATGGTTGGTGTTACATGTGCTAAGGGAATGATCTAAGTGACCAGGGTGAAGTGAGATAATAAAATTTACCTAATAGAATTACTTTTTCCAAATTATTTCTTAGTGGTCTTCATGATTATCTCATCTTCACTCTTAAGGTACTTCTACATTTACCCTTTATTTATTCAATTGAAATATTTTGAATTATATTTTATAGAATATGGACCATATTTAAAACACCATTCTGGATATTTTATCATCTACTCATATAAACTAATTTGTACAAGACATTGAACATGTTCAATCCTGCTAATATAGGCTGCATTTTTTGACTCTCGCACAAGTCATGTAGGTGCACCATTAATGTTTTTCAATATTATATTTTATCCTACTATATAAACATATACTTCTAGCTAATGTTAAAATATAGAGGATATATGTAAATATTCCAAACTTTTGGTTCATGAAGTATGAAAATATTTTCAAAGACATTGTATCGTCGATAGGCTCATGTATAATGAGGTGGAGACTAGCCTTTGTTATATACTACACAATTCTATGTCAACCCTATAAAATCATGAGTACACATTAGGGTCCCAAATAAATTTTTATTCTTACATATTCCAATGATAAACTATTAACAAACTTGAAGACTATAATTTGGGTTGGGACGTATGCCCTAGAGGTGGTTTAAAACCATAATAGATGTCGGTATATTGGGTTTGACACACATGCACTGAGTTTACAAATTAGCTAAAGGTAGTAGTGATCTATGAGGTTATCTGGATATCAAAAACATATGTATATATTGGATTTGATCTCATTATATAATTTTTGATCATCTAGATTCCATATATGAACACATTCCACTTGATATATAGATTAGTGAGAATCAACATGTGGTAAATATATAAGGACTTTGGGGATCTGATCCTTAAGGCCATTTATGATGAGTTTCTTCCACTGAAGGAAAATTGGGGAGATGTTTGGACAACACCCCGATCGGATCAGTCACTACTGAGGTAATCCAAAGAGGTTGTTGGAGTTGGTGGCCTAGAACCAACTAGTTTGTACTTTATTCGTTAATAAAAGCCTTATTACATCTTGATTGTTCTTCTGCGTGACAATGCATGTGATAATGTCCTAAGGATAGCTGCTTCATTAAAGGGTCATAGCGGATCCCTACTATGATGAGAACCTGGAAGTGCCATAACACTATTCTTGAAATTATGTTCTATGGTCGGAAGATATTATTTGAGGGGCACAAATAATAACGGTCATTAGGGGTAAGGATTTATAAAACATTGAGGCACCTTCTCATGGTGTTCCCCCTTGGTAGTATCGAGGAGGATATTTTGAGAACGAGACCCGCCAGTAGGAAATCCACATTTTATAGTGTCATTGGATGTTCCTGTCTGTGGACGTGTGTATTGGTCCTTAGACTTTAAGAATATTATTAATGGGTATTACAACTCGCGCACTTAGATTTATTGACGAGAAATGTGACGACACACTGTTCGTAGTGAGGTAGGATACGTTGGGTGCGTTACGAGTAATACTGCATTAATAGATAATGCGAGAAATGATTTTTCCCTTCTATTCCATAACAGAAGTAGATATCTCAGGCCCTTTGATGGAATTGATATAGCCTACATAAATCCATGGCTATGGTAAGGTATGGGAGAGTTCAATTCCTAGAAGTCAAAGAAAGAATAATCGATCACATGGGTTGATGGCACTAGCATGCAACCCGCTTGATTAGAGATATCGAGACAAAGGGATTATATTACATGGTAAGCATTTGTAGGAGGTGACATGTCATTCCAGCTTTAACTTCTTTCTCTATGGGTGAATTGGAGTGTTTCTAGACTCTAACCTTGGACTTTTGGCAGGCTCCACCTAATGCCATTGAGAAAGCATCCTAGAGGGTCACACACTAAGTGTGTCCATGTATCTCAGTTAAATATTAATTTAACAAGTCGAATAAAGATTATTCCCGATTGTGGTTTAATAATTATTCAAGGATGTCTGATCGCATTTATTTCAACACTATTTATTCAAGAGAATATATTGTGGGCAAAATAATATGTATTTATTAGGGAGTAATGCAATTACATTTATTTATGAAATAAATAGCCATTACTCAAGGTCTAAAAAATGAGGTGGAGAAAATTAAATAAAACTGAAAAATAAAAGTGCACGCCGTGTATATTTATATATACACGCCGTGTAGTTTTTTTTGGGATTCGTGAGAAAATATTGTTTATTTAATTAAATGATATTAAATGTAATATGTTGGATGCATGTCAAGTAATAATGATGGTCAACTGTCATTATTAAGACATAGGGTATTACTAAGAATTAAATGAAATAATTAAATGCTTTTGGGCAATTAATTCATCTTATTATTCTATGTATTATAAATCCCAATTATATTATTCTCAATAGGGTTAGTCATTTTTGGTTGTGCACAACGGATTGGAAATACTCTCAAGCTAAGAGAGAATTCTCTTTACACCAAGAATGCTTTCAAGTTACGAAAGCAAGATCCTCTAACAGATCAAGGCGATCGAAGACGGACATCGAAAGTGAAGGATCTTCCGCGCTAGCACCCGGAGTTCCCTTCGGCGAAGTCCGGAGATACGTGGAGCACGTGTGGATCACCGCTAGAGGAATCCTACACTTGGATTCTACGACGCAATGACAGATCACAGGATCAAGACTGGAGGCATCAATAAAGAAATAATTCCATCGAGGTAATTCTTATGAATTAATTAAATTAATTATAATCAACATATGATGATCCTCATCAAGGGTTCCAGGACTCTTCTTTTCTTTTCGTTCTTTATTCTATTCTGAAGATTTGGCGTTTTATATCATGACGAATCTCGGATTGAACGTTGTTTAACATTAAAATTAAAGTTGGGAAATCCCACCAACATGCTTCCGCTGCACCCGGAACCTACAATTGGTATCAGAGGGGTCATATCGTTTATTATAATTATTTAGTTTTTCCTTGGTGATTTACGCATTTAATAATTTAGTTGTTTCAATTCAAGTTTAATCGTTCTGGAAATCTGAATATTGAGATCTGTTCCTCCTCCCTCGTTTCTCGTCCACCTCACAGAAATGAATTTTAATTTTAATTTTGATTAAAATAAAATAGAGGAACTCATCCGGAGGAGCCAAACGTTTCTGTCTGTACAAAACCAGAATACACGGCGTGTATTCGGAAGTACACACTGTGTAGTCTAGGTTCAATGCATTGACCGATCTGCCAAATCAGGTCGTGTATTGAGGTCATTTATGACACCGTGTGTTGACCGGAAACAGGTGGCACACGGTTTCCAGATTACACGTCGTGTGGTCCAACTGAACACGGCGTGTAGTCCCTTCGGGTTCGGGTTGGGCCGTTTACCCCGTACACTGCTTGCCTGGCTGGAAACCATGTAACGTGGAAACTACATGGCGTGTGTCCACTAAACAGCCCATTAACTCCAAAAATTTCCAAAGTACATTAACACGCCATGTCCCCGGGTGTGTACTTCAGATGGACGGTGAAGAAAAGTACATGCCGTGTAGTCGGAACCACACGCCGTGTACTCACCCAAATTATGCAGATTTATTAAAATTTAGTTATTATATTTTACAATCCCTGGAGATGTGTACCATAGTGCAGGCGTAAAGCTGAGGCACAACACATGATAGGTGTTTTATATATGTGTGTTTAAAATAACATCTGCGTAATGAAAGGGAATTAACCGGGTTGCCTCCATGGTACAAGTTACATACAAGGATAACTTTAAATGAATTTATTTGTTTAAAATTATGATGGATGAGAATCTCAAGGAAGTTCAGAAAAGGGTTTAAGATAAAAGGATTGATTAATTAAAGATAATTAATTAATTCGAGCGTGATTTATCTTAAACAAGAATGATTAAAGAATTGAATGCTAGTTTTATTTATGTGTAAATATCATTGCATGTGTGGATGATCCTGAGCTAGACCGAGACCTTTGTATGTTAATGGTTTCTTTTAACTTATTTATTTAAATTAAATTTGTTGGCCTGCGAGCCATCTCCTCATTAATATGTAGGGCCTGCGTGCCCAAGGATTCTTTTATGTAAAAACCCCTTTTTACCCCTCACATGCGTGTGAGATAAATGCATATTTAATGGATGGAGCTCCAAATCTAGTGGAGCGACTCAAGTCAGGAGCCGAGGTGAAACCAATCTATGGAGATACAAAGGTGGACATGTGGAAAGCTATAAACATGAACCAACAGGTTTCAAGGTGTTTCTCCCCTAGGTCTTGAGTTAGTTTATCAACCGCTAGATAAACTAACCAATTGAACAAGCTCATGATCATACCATTTATTTTATTTCTATCAGTTGCATGGTTTATTTATTGTGGGTGTGTTGTCACGATCACACAATTAATGAATATCATAATCATGCAAGATGGAACTAAAATAAAAACCGGTTTATACGTAAATATTATCTTAGACATGGTTAATCACTTAAGTATATCTCACTTAATATTAAAAATCATGTAATCAAAGATAATAAAATGGAAATTTACGTATAAGGATAAAATCCCTCAAAATAAATATTAAGTTTGTATAGCCTTCCATAATCTTGGATAAAATCGAACCATAGTTCAAAGTGCTTGACCAACCCTAGTTGGGGTGATTTCAATTATCAGGGAATTCTAATTCAAGTTTTTGGGTTGAATTGACTTGGTTCGCATAAAGAGTTGACTGCCATAGCAGGACATGGGGTGACCAAGAGGCAAAGGTTGAGGAAATCCAAAATAAAAGGATTTCAGGATTTGGGAGTCCACTCAGCGGATCAAGGAGTTGCGAGTTAATGTAGTTGGAATTTGGAATGCCTACATAAAACCCTTCAAGTTTCTTGACCAACCCTAGTTGGGGTAATGTGAAGGGCAATATGGATCCTTGCCACTAGAATATTCAGGAAACATAATATTCCTAAGTCAATGGTGAGGGCTATTGGATTTCGATAAAATAGTGGGAGACTAATAAGTATTAATTTATTTATTTGTCTCAATATTTATAATAAAGTACTAAACCATTTCTCATCATAATTTGTAGAAACGAAAAGAAAATGACGTCAAACATATCATTGTGCACCATACTCGAGAAGGAAAACCTTCTCACTGACACCAATTTCCAAGAGTGGCAGAGGCGCTTACGCGTCATCCTTCGCCACGAAAGGAAATTGTATGTGCTGGAAGATCCTATTCCAGTTGTGCCTGGGAAAGAGGCCAGTGATGAGGAATTGTCTCTCTATATGAAACACATGGATGATGCCACATATGTCTAGTGTTTCATGCTATCGGCCATGTCTAATGAGCTTTTGAAGCAACATGAAAACATGGATGCATATAGCATGATGTCTCACCTTAAGGATCTCTACCAAGAGAAGGCGAGACAGGAGAGGTATGAGATCTCCAATTCTTTGTTCACCAAAAATCTTGGAGAGTCTATGCCTGCTGGGCTTCATGTAGTCAAGATTATTGGCTACATTGAACGCCTGGACATCTTAGGGATTAAATTCCCGGATGAGTTGCTTACAGATCTCATCCTATCATCACTTCCCAATACCTTATCTAGCTTCATTGTCAACTATAATATGAGTGGAAATGAGAAGAGTATATCAGAGCTTCTGACCTTGATTCGCCAGGTACATAAGGACATGGGGCGTGACAAACCCCTGGTCCTTATGGTGAACAAGAAAAGGAAGGACTAGGAAAAAGGGCCAAAGACTTATAAACGGTCTAAAGCCCCCGAGCATCGTCCCTCCAAGAAGGGGAAGATCCAGAGGCAGGGCAAGGAATGGGAGGTAGTGTGTTTTTCATGTGGCAAGCAGGGCCACTTGAAGAGGAACTGCACCCAGAAGCGTGGGGACGCTAAATGTGCGTTTTTTATCAAGTGCAATCTTTCTATTTCTATGCATTGGGAATTATATACAGATTGTGGGGCTCACATTTGTATTAAAATGCAGGAACCAAGTATATTTAGAAAGATTGCCAGAGAAGATGTTGATCTTCGAGCTACCAATGGTGCAAGGCTGGCTGCGTTGGCTATTGGAGACTACCACCTCTCATTGCCGACTGGGATGATTTTGGTTTTACATAACTGTTATTTTGTGCCTAGTGTTACCAAGAACATAATTTATGTATCTTGTTTGGATATGGATGGATTTGTTTTCAAATTAGAAAATAAGGGTTGTCTCTTTTATAATAACAACGTATGTTATGGTATGGCACATTTGAAAAATGGTTTGTATGTATTAAATTACGAAAACCAAGTGTTGGAAATCGATAACGAAACAAACTCACATGACTCGTACATCACCCAGTTGTGGCATCACCACCTTGGTCATGTAAACGAGAAGCGCTTGACAAAGCTCTGCCAAGATGGCTATTTAGACTCTACTGAGCTAAAACCACTTGATAGATGTCATGCTTGTTTACAAGGTAAAATGACCAAGCCACCTTTTAGTGGACAGGGTGAAAGGTCCATAGAGCTCCTAGGATTGGTACACACGGATGTATGTGGACCATTTCCAGTAGAAGCTAGAGGTAGATATTCTTACTTCATTACTTTTAATGATGATTTTAGTAGATACAGATTTTTCTACTTAATGAGGTATAATCTACAAGCCTTAGAGAAATTTAAGGAATTCATGAATGAAGTAGAGAATCATCTTGGCAAGAAGATAAAGAAGCTTCGATTGGATCGAGGTGGAGAATATCTGAACCAGGAGTTCATCGATCTTCTACGGGAGTCTAGGATTCTATCTCAGCTCACTCCTCCTTATACACCACAGTGTAATGGTGTTAGTGAAAGGAGGAAATGCACCTTGTTATAGATGGTGAGGTCGATGATGAGTCATGCAGATCTTCCATTATCCTTTTGGAGATATGCATTACAAACTGCAGCATACACATTAAACCGAGTACCAACTAAGGCGGAAAATGGGATTCCCTCCGAGTTATGGAATGTAAAGAAACCCATTTTGTCGCATACACGTTTATGGTGATGAGAGGAATTTGTTAAGGCCTTATCAAGCAACAAACTAGCTCCCCAGGTCACGAAGTGTATCTTTATAGGATATCCTAAGGAAACGAAAGGATATTACCTATATAACCCTCAAGACAAGAAAGTGACTATCACCAGACAAGCCGTCTTTCTTGAGAGGGAGCACATCTTCAAGAAGGATAGTGGGAGAAAGATTGACTTAGACGAAGTTGATGCTCAAGATACACATGAGTTGGTACAGGAACAAGTTCCACAGGTCCCTGTGGAAGAGGTTCTAGAAACACAAGTATTGCGTAGGAGCTCAAGAGAGGTAAGGGAACCAGAGAGATTTGGTTTCCTAGTCACCGAGGATGGTGAATCATTATTGTTGGACAATGATGAACCTCTATCCTACATGGAAGCAGTATAAAGCTCAGAAGCTGCATGATGGCTAGAAGCTATGAATTCTGAGATGGATTCCATGTATCAGAAACAAGTTAGGGTTCTGGTCGATGAGCCAGTTGATGTAAATACTGTTGGATGAAAATGAGTATTCAAGAGAAAGTTGGACATGGAAGGTCAAGTTAGCACCTGTAAAGAAAGTCTAGTGGCTAAAGGATTCAGACAGCGTCAAGTAATTGACTATGATGAAACCTTCTCCTAGTTGCCATGTTTAAATCCATAAGAATCATACTTTCCATAGCAGCTTACCATGACTATGAGATTTGGCAGATGGATGTCAAAACAGCATTCCTTAACGGGAACCTTCAGGAAGATGTCTATATGACACAACCGGAAGGGTTTGTGACACCAGGTGAATCCAAACGGGTTTGCAAGTTGAAGAAATCCATTTATGGATTAAAAAAAGCATCCAGGTTATGGAACATTCGATTTGATGAAGCCATAAAGGAATTTGGTTTCATTAAGAATGAATGTGAGCCATGTTTTTATAAGCGGTTTAATTGGAATGCGGTCGATATCCTAGTAGTATATGTTGATGACATATTTCTTATTGGAAACGACGTACCATCCTTACAGTCAGTTAAGGACTGGTTGAACAAATGCTTCTCCATGAAAGATTTAGGTGAAGCAACCTACATTCTAGGGATCAAGATCATTCGTGATAGATCCAAGAGGCTTCTTGGACTAAGTCAGGGTACATAAATTGACCAGATACTAAATATATTTAGTATGGAACAATCCAAGAGAGGATTGGTTCTAGGGTAACATGGCTTACATCTTTCTATGAAAATGTGTCCTCAGACACAACAAGAGAAAGATAGGATGAGAAAGATCCCATACGCCTCAGCTATAAGATCCATCATGTATGTCATGTTATGTATGAGGCATGATTTTGCCTATGCACTGAGCATGGTAGGCAGATATCAAGTAGATCCAGGGGAACAGCATTAGACTGGTGTTAAGACTATCCTTAAGTATCTGAGAAGAACTAAGGATATGTTCCTGGTGTATAGAGGAGACGAGGAGCTTGTCATCAGAGGGTATGCTGATGCTGGTTTTCAGACAGATCAGAATGATCTGAAGTCGCAATCTGGATATGTTTTCTGTCTCAATGGAGGAGCTGTGAGCTGTAAGAGTTCAAAGCAGCCAGTTTTCTCCGATTCTATAGTGGAGTCCGAGTATATAGCGGCCTCTGATGCAGCCAAGTAAGCTGTCTGGATTCGGAACTTTTTCCAAGATCTAGATGTGGTGCCTAGCAAAAAAGATCCCATTACATTGTATTTTGATAATACTGCAGCGGTGGATCTTGCAAAAGAACCAAGGTCACATCAACGGACAAAGCACATACTCCAGAAGTATCACCTCTTGACGGATTTCTATTAGAGGGGTGAAGTTGCAGTGAGCAGAGTGTCCACGAAAGAGAACGTGCTGGACCCCATGACTAAAGGCCTATCTCAGCAGAAGCATGAATATCATGTGAGAGCTAGTGGGTTAAAGGTTGTTAGTAGTTGGCTCTAGTCCAGGTGGGAGTTTGTTGGAGTTGGTGGCCTAGAACCAACTAGTTTGTACTTTATTCATTAATAAAAGCCTAATCGCATCTTGATTGTTCTTCTGCATGACAATTCATGTGATAATGTCCTAAGGATAGGCGTTGCATAAAAGGGTCATAGAAGATCCCTGCTATAATGAGAACCCGGAAGTGCCATAACACTATTCTTGAAAGTATGTTCTATGGCCGGATGATATTATTAGAGGGGCACAAATAATACAGGTCATTAGGGGTGAGGACTCATAAAACTTTGAGGCACATTCCCATGGTGTGCTCCCTTGGTAATATCTAGGAGGATATTATGAGAACGAGACCCGCCAGTAGGAAATCCACATTTCATAGAATCATTGGATGTTCCTATATGCGATCGTGTGTATTGGTCCTTAGACTTTATGATTATTATTAATTAGTATTACAACTCGCGCACTTAGATGTATTGACGAAAACTGTGATGACACACTGTTCGTAGCGAGGTAGGATACGTTGGGTGCGTCACGAGTAATAATGCATTAATAGATAATGTGAGAAATGATTTTTCCCTTCTGTTCCATAACGGAAGTAGATATCTCAGGCCCTTTGATGGAATTGATATAGCCTACATAAATCCATGGCCATGGTAAGGTATGGACGAGTTCAATTCTGGGAAGTCAAAGAAAGAATAATAGAGCACATGGGTTGATGGCACTAGCATAAAACCCGCTTGATTAGAGATATCGAGACAAAGGGATTATATTACACGGTAAGAGTTCGTAGGAGGTGACACATCATTTCGGCGTTAACTTCTTTCTCTATGGGTGCCTTGGCGTGTTACTAGACGCTAACCTTGGACTTTAGGCAGGCTCTGATTAATGCCACTAAGAAAGAGGCCTAGAGGGTCACACACTAAGTGTGTCCATGTATCTCAGTTAAATATTAATTTAACAAGTTGAATAAAGATTATTCCCGATGGTGGTTTAATAATTATTCAAGGATGTCTGATCGCATTTATTTCAACAATAGTTATTCGAGATAATATATTGTGTGTGAAATAATATGTATTTATTAGTGAGTAATGTAGTTACATTTATTTAAGAAATAAATAGCCATTACTCAAGGTCTAATAAATGAGGTGGAGAAAATTAAATAAAACTGAAAAATAAAAGTACACGCCATGTATATTTATATATACACGCCGTGTAGTTTTTTTTGGGATTTAGGAGAAAATATTGTTTATTTAATTAAATGATATTAAATGTAATATGTTGGATTCATGTTAAGTAATAATGATGGTCAACTGTCTTTATTAAGACATGGGGTATTACTTAGAATTAAACGAAATAACTAAATGATTTTGGGCAATTAATTCATTTTATTATTCTAAGTATTATATATCCCAATTACATTATTCTCAATAGGGTTAGCCATTTTTGGTTGTGCACAATGGATTGGAAATACTCTCAAGCCAAGAGATAATTCCCTTTCCACCAAGAACGCTTTCAAGTTACGAAAGCAGGATCCTCCACCGGATCAAGGCGATCGAAGACGGACATCGCAAGCAAATGATCTTCCGCGCTAGCACCCGGAGTTCCCTTCGACGACGTCCGGAGACACATGGAGCACGTGTGGATCACCGCTAGAGGAATCCTGCACTTGGATTCTACGACGCAACGATGGATCACAGGATCGTGACCGAAGGCATCAACGAAGAAATAATTCCATCGAGGTAATTCTTATGAATTAATAAAATTAATTATAATCAACATATGATGATCCTCCTCAAGGGTTTCAGGACTCTTCTTTTCTTTTCATTCTTCATTCTATTCTGAAGATTCGGCATTTTATATCATGACGAATCTTGGATTGAACATTGTTTAACATTAGAATTAAAGTTGGGCAATCCCACCAACGTGCTTCCGCTGCGCCCAGAACCAACAGAGGATATGGGGAAGGATCCCCACCTGTGGATATATGTATGTTTTCACTGGTGGAAGAATAACTTATTCGTTCTTCATATAGATGGAATATCCTAAAAATGCCCAATGGGGTATCCCTATAAACAGAATAGGGGGTCCCAGGCACATATTATACTGATATGGAGAGATTCCACTATGAGGAGTGGGGATATGATATCAATATAAATATCACCACTCAATTTCCACATTATATTTCTCACCATGTAGATCAGTGAATATATGTTTCTAGTCCATGATTCATGCATGGTATTAAGGCCTATTTTTGTATGATTGAAACTATGCAAGAAGAGGGGAGGCCATTGGGATTTGTAATACTAGTTTAAGCTATGATCTACCGGTTATTACTACATATATACAATTGGAATTCCCCATTATATATCTGTGGACCATTTCAAGTGTTGTAGGGATGAATCATAGCACACTTCAATTCATATGATCTACATAGAGAAGTATAAATCTTATGATATAGATTATACCATTCATCCAAGAAATTTTTAGTATAATGCCATTTTCATTGAAGGGTGGCAAGATGTTGAAGCTCCCTACCATATAAGTAGAGATTAATTTACTTACATATGGTGATCCCCTCACTATAATAATTATAGAAGATGATCATGGTTATTATGAAGTGCATTCTTATATAATTTCCATAATAGACTACATGTTTTTAGTTTGAATTGAATTCAATTTTTTCTAAAAGGTCTACACACAATATATATTTTCATAATAGTTTTGGTTTATAGAACCTAAAGTAAGGGAACTGCTAATTTATTTAAAAATAGATCATCATACAATGGTTTCATGTCAGCTTTGGGTGAGGATAACTCAAGAGTCTACTCAGGAAAATATTAGATTTTCTTTTTTAAACACATTTTATTAGTCTGAAACATACATACACTCATTCATGGATGTCATCATATTCTCTTAGGATTTTTAAAATAGTATCCCCATGGTTAATGAATCTTTATAACTGAATATAGTGAAGTATGATACCATGAATTATGATAATAAGGTCATGAATATTGATGAAATTGGGAATCTAGATCAACACCACCTGAAATACTCTCAGAAAATATAAATAAAATTGTTGTCACATCAAGATTCAAAGTTGATACAGTCCAATTAGAAACCATGTAGTAATGTATAAGATAAATATGAGAGGTTGGGAAAGTGGTTAAAAATTAAGGGGTTTGAGACCCCTTCAAATCCATAATGGGATCCTGTTAATACCTCCTTGGATTATTTGTATCCTGAGGGATGTCTTTTTTTGTGGGGTGACCATTGGTTGAAGACATTGTGGGTTTGTAGACCACCATTCGAGGTGGGATCTATATTCACCAACATAAAAACTTGAGGGAACCCTGGGAATTTGAAATTGATACTAATCCCCGCAAGGATGGAAAGTACCTTAGGAAGTTAGAGATACTAGTACATACAACCAAAAATATGATTCATGTTATGAGATGGGTTCAGGATATGGTAGATCAAGGTTCCACTAAGGGGTGATCAATCAATCCATTCTTGAGGAGTGGGATTGTATCATCGACCCAAAAGATATATGGAAATGATTTTCTAAATATGTCATATTCATTTTTTAATTCATTTCTATTATACAACTATTTTTCTATTTATAGAGGGTAAAGGTGTAACAGGTACCTATAAGTTCCCCATAGTACACTATGGGTGAAACCCCAATGGAAAGTGTAGTGGTATTATCCACTCTGGAGGAAGGGGAGCTATCTTTAAACTGTAAGATGTTGTGGAGGTATATGGGAAAGACTCACTCTATACCTTCATGGCTCTGGGACCAAATCACTTGAAGTTGGATCTAGAGATCCCATTGTCATAGATCAGGTGTCGAATGAGTGCTAAAATATTGATGAATGGAATTCTTACCAGCAAAAGAAGTTGGTTTTCTATCCTCTACATTATCTTATCATATGAATGTGAATATTTTACTACTTTAATTATTGAATCTAAATGTTTTATAAGGATCCCTATGAGTCCATATTAGAATATGGAAAAGGTTAATTTTAAGATAAATTTTCTCCTTCTACTAAGGAAAGAATCATACTTCTAATGCAGGGGACATTAGAAATAGTCATCTCAACTGTTTCTTCAAGTGAAGAAGAAATTGGATTAGGTATAACCATTGAGTTAACTTACCACATTTTTTAACACCCTTACTATTTTTGATCTCATCATAGGGATTATAATGCTTTTTTAAGCCACAGCCCTGATGGAGGATATCCTATCAATGATAGAGATCCACTCTTATTTCTCTGAGTTCAATGAATTTAATAAGGAGCTATATTGGTGTAATTATTCCTCACTTATGATCATCCAATTATATTTATACATTGTATGATTATTTAGAATCCAATATTATATAACACTATCTATATAAAATATCACCAAATTTTTTCATAAATGAGAGACTATAACCATCACACCTCTTCTGGTATAAAAATCAGCGACCTAGGAGTTAGAAAGAGTGGATATGTTCATACTAACTAAAATGAATCAAAAAAGAATCATGGATGGTTCACCTCATTCTGATATCCCTATCCCAAAAATAAATAATATGGCTATCATGGGAGGGGGTTAGGATCCACCAGTCAATCAAGACATGAAAGGAGGTGAGTGCATTTCTATACAATCAAATAATGTGATGGTGATGATAAATTGAGTCCCTAGAATAGTAAATGAAGAGGCATCCCTTAGAGAATATATATACGTTTCACCACTCAAGGAGGTGGTGATATTTTAAGAATCTAACACTCTTGTGAAATTAGGTGAGTATCTATAATTATTTTGGTAGTCTTTGATTCTCCATGGTTGATACATGTACTCTCTATGGAACTTATAGTAATTTCATCACAAGTAGAGAAACAACATAAGTAGGATACCATCTTAACACTTTAACTACCAAATAATGAGTATATTGATGTTATACTAGTGTCAGTGACCTCAAGGGGTGATGAAAATATAATCCATTTAAGTGAACTAGTCCCCAAATATATTTCATTCATAGAGAATGGCTCTGATTTGGGATAAGAGTCCATTAATTTTTGATGCACTTCATGGTAGCATGTGTAGAATTATATCTAGAAGATTATTTTTTTAAATACCATGGTGCATCCATTTAAGAAATTATATACCCTTAAACACATGTTCATGACCCTAGGATGTGGGGATTAAACTACCAGATCATTCATACTACTAGGAAAGAAATCATCTACAAACATGAACCCGAGAAAACTATTGGGAATCAATCTCACCCTATGATTCCTAGATTATATCCACTAGATGATACACACAGTAAAAATAGACCATCCAAAAGACTCCCTGAATAAGGTATTCTAGAATATAGAAAAGAAATTCAACCAATTCATCACACCAAGTCATCATCGTGCACACTAAAGAAAACTCTTAACTCGCACAACCTTCAAGATAAGAATAAAAAAATAAAATTCCGGAAAGAAACACTTTGGTCTTACATGTTTCAAATATTATGTCTTGTGACCATAGAAGAAACACTATTGTAATTAATTTCCTGCATAAGATAAATTAAATACAAAAAAAATCTAAGATATAAAATTAGATCACTAATTATAAGTAATTTTCAATCACATCAAACCTTGTGTACTAGTGTCCCCACTTACATATTCAAGTACTAGTCATTCATTTAGTTTCACCTCCATTTGAAATTCATGGATAACCCACATGGTGACTACAGATTTCTTGTAGTGATCTGCACTTGACCATTGTAATTAGTGAGAATTGAAAGTTTATAGGCCCTTTTATAATTAAATGTGAGGAGTGGATTCTTTTGAACTTTATCTAATACATTTACCAATGTGCACACCACTATAAAATGATATCATTATATGATTATTCAACCATTGTTATAGATATTATCCTGCCATTGCCTACACCCCACGGCTGAGATATCATTTTTCTCACTCAGTTCGGTTGACTTACTCAGAATATAAAAAGACATTATATCCAGAAAACCTCCCATTTAAAGGCTTCTTTAGGAAACCTCTCTAAACTCTCCAAAACTTAATCACAATTTTGATCCTCTTCTATAGTAATTAGTTTGTTTTATCTTCCTCCCATTCACCCAAGTCCCACTAAGGCATTGTGTTACATTAAAATCTCTAAAACTAACACCTTAGTGAATATATTTATTTGATTCTTTTTTCTAGATATCTTTCATAAATACAATTCCTTTTCCTCTAAAATATTATAAAATAAATGATATCTTAGGTCTATATGTTTTATCCTTGCATGAAACATGATATTCTAAGATAAGTGAATCACACTCTGATTTTCACCAAATAATATTCTAGCCTTCTGAATCCTTTCAGACTCATTCAATAAGTGTATCAACTATACCAGTTTTTTCTCATATTTTATTCTAGATACATACATAGCTTTTTATGTGGATAAAGTTACAATAAATTATAGTGGTGATATCCAACTAACATTCATTCCTCCATTTGTGGATTCAAATCCTATAGTAATCTATCAAGTGTTAGAATTCCCAATAAAGTCTGTATCAAGATAACCTCAAAGTGGATAATCTATATAAAAGAATATTGTATTATATTTTTGTCCCTTAAAGTACCAAATGATCCATTTCATGGCCTCCGGCTATTAATCTCCCAGATTTTACATGAATCGCCTCACAACTCCCACTATAAATGAAATGTTTGTTCAAGTACATATCACGGTGTACATAAAACTTCCAAACATTGATGTAAACATAAATTTCACAATATAATAGACTCCATATTATATTGTATGTGCCTTTTAGTTGGATAGTTTAAACTATTTGGGAAATTTATTTTTGAATGTCTGACACTCAATCATCTCAAACCTTTTGATGAACTTCTAGATATAGTCTCTTTGAGATAACATTAAATTCATAACTTCCTTATCACTATTAATCTCCATTTTCAAGATCATATTGGTTGATTTAAGATCATTCATCTTTAATATTCTGGATAAATCATGCTTCATATTTTGTATCCTTTTAATATCTAGTTTATCTAATATCATATCATCCACATATTGAGGAAATATGATGAAGCTTCCATCATACAATTCCTTACAGTAGAAACAGTGATGCGTGCTTCTCTACATGCAATATTATTTGTCCATAAAATCATTGAAATTCTAATTCTCCATCCATGGTAGCTGCTTCAACCAATAGAGTATCATTTTTATCTTACAACCAAAGTGAAAATTATATTGATCCATGAAACCTACAGGTTTCTTCATATAAATCTCTTTCTCTAAAACACCCTAAAGGAAGTCCATATTTTAATCAATTTTCTCAAGGTGTAGATCATATATATAAACCATGATCAATATTTTCTATATGGTATAAAAAAGAAGAAATAAATCCTATTTCCATTATTCAAAATCATGGGAATAAGCCTAAAAACCACGTTTGTAGTTTAAGGCCATGGTTTACATGGATCTTGGACCCTATTATCATTAAAATAGGGTCCATGCCACAGTTGTGGTTTCAAAATATGGACTTAGGTTTCCTATAAATAGTGTTAAAATGGATAATGGTCATTGGATACACACTATATTCCAACGATACCTATTTCCAAAGAAAAATAAACTATGGTTGTAACCTTTGAAAAAATAAATAAAACCATCAACTTTTGATCTTGTGGATTCTTCTATAATATTTCTATGACATTACCACTATGATACACTCTAAAAAAAGTATTTATACATATATATATACATATATATATACATCTATATTTATATGTATAATTAAATGTAATTATAATTTTTAATCTATAAAAAAATAAATATTTATATTTGGATAGAAGCCTATCTCCACAGATTTTTAAAATTGTGGTCATAAGTGATTCGAGGGGGGAATATTACCATGGTTTATTAAAACTCTTTTTTTTGTGATTTAAGGGCGTCCTATTTCCTTAATTTTTTATATCATGGCCATAGGGAATTTGAGGGAGGCCTATTTATATAGTTTTTGAAAACTATGGATATAAGTGATTTAAGGAAGCCTAATTTTCATAGTTTTCTAAAAGTATGGTTGCAATAGTCTGTTTTAATATCTATCACTATTTTGTTTGAAAACTATGGACATAGGCCTTTCTTGATAATTTATAATGAAATTTTAAAGGTTCATGTGTAATTTTTTTGGTTCCATTGTCCACTTATGGACATAGTTTAACATAAATGTGGCTATAGGTGGTCCTAAATACATTGTTTGTGTAGAATATGGTAATAGGATGACCTAGAGGGCGCTACAACCATATTTTAACACTAACTATGGCAATAGGGTGACTTATGGCCATATAACCATTTTTTACTTGTATAGTGTGATTAAATAATGATAAGAAAAAAATTATAAATCAATCCCCTCCTTCTGTTGTAACCCTTACACCACCATCCACACTTTATACCACTTCCTTTCATCAGATTCTTCCTCCAAATGTAATAAAAACTAATTATCATGTTCCCTCTTTCAATATGGAAACTTATTCAAATCCCACATTCATTTGGAAACCAATGAAGTCATTTAATCATTCATAGTTAAATCCCACTTTTTAGAGTCACTAATAATGGAAACATTTTATTTGATTTTAGGTTCTCCATCATCTATTAGAGGTAAGAAATTCATGTCATCCCCAACCCTCTATACTATCCACCTAACTCCAGAAGATATTTTTAATTGAACTTGATTCTCTACTCTATTTGGTACTGAATATTCAGGTGATCTATCCTCTAGTGCCCTATTTTCTAATGATCTAACTTCTAGATATTTTCCTTGGACATCATCAATCCTAGATAATTCTATCATATCTTCCCCTGGTCTCACTACCAGATGACCGATGCTCCAATATGAACTCATCTTAACTTATTCCCTTATGATTTATATATTAAAATCAACATAGAATTGATCAGTTGATTCCTTGCTCTCAACTTTTAGATTAACCGTGTTTTTCTCCTTATATATAACCTTCTCATTGAAAATTAAAACATCTTGAATCTCGAATAATTTTCACTTTTCATTATCCTATAGTCAAAATAAAAAATATTCATTTATATATCCTATAAAGAAACATGTTCTATAAGTTACCATGAGTTTATCAATGTCCACAAAATCAATATGAACATAGGAAGGGTTGTTGAAGATTTTGAGGTGACTAACTTTAGATTGTTTTTAAAATCATAGTTGTTCTATAAATTCCTATTTCATGGGAGATAATGGACTTTTATTAACTAAGTATGTTTTTTTGTTCACTAATTCCACCCCATACCCATGGGCATACCTAATTGTACTCACATACATAGTAAATTTTCAATTAATTTCCAATTTATATGATATGCCCCAAGATTATATTATGGTGTACTAGGTATAGTTCACTCTAACCTGATACCCTTATTCCAATAGATGTTTTGAAAGTTTCATCTGTTATACTCACCACTATTTTTGGATATTTGGAATTTTAACTTCCAACTAGTTTCCCTCTCTACCATATACTTACATTGAATGAATGCTACAAAAAAATTAGACTTATAATTCAATAAGTAAACCAATACTTTTCTATTTTCATTATCAATGAATGTGACAAATTAAAGTGACCCACCATGATATTTGACTAAGGTAGGCCCCTAAAAGTTTGTTTGAACTAGTTCTAAATTATGAAATCCAGGCTTCCATCCATACAAGTTTAAGGACGCCCTTTTCTGACTTTCCAAACACAAAACTATCACAACTTCTAAATGAAGTGTGATCAAGATTCAGCATGCCATTTATTATTGGAACATGCATATTCTCCTCATTGAGATGTTCAATAAAAAAATTCCATAACTCTATTCTATTGAACATTTTTTCACCAGTATGTATTGTTCCATTTTATCTTCCAATTATATATAGGGTATCATACTTCACTCCTTGTGAAACCACTTTGGATCCTTAAGTCACCTTCCAAACTCCATTTGAAAAAATATTTCTATAGTCATTTTCATCAAATTGTACTATGGAAATTAGGTTATTTTGTATCCCTAGGATATGTTTGGATTCTTTAAATAGTAGAAATATCCCATTCATTATCAGAGCATTGACATATCCTTTCCCCATGAGTCCTAGAGCTCCATAATCTATTATATTTACCTTTTTAAACATCCTAAACACATAATTGACCATACATACCTACTATGTCATTAAGTGGAATGATGTTCCCAGTTCAATCACCCATGACACCATTGGAATATTAATACTAAGAAATAATCAGTTTCCTCCCTTAGTTGTACTTATGGAATATGAGCTTTTGGAATATGATTCCCTTTCAAATTACCCTTGTGATTTGTATAATTCTTCCAAAGATTTTGTCTTTTCCCATAATTCAAATATGTAGGGCCTAAACTAATTTATTTTTCTCATATCATCTCTTGATACCTATCTTTTTATTATTTATACCAACTATTTATCTAGGGTTTCCATACTCATCTATCTGTGTCAAGTGCACCACCAAATTATTATTTTACTTCCCTTCATCTATTTTTTCATCTAGGATCAAATTCCTAACATCCTCAAACACCAAGTCAATTTTTTCATAGTAATTACTCACTACCATTACCATCATATCCTATGGATCTAACAATGAAGACAGTTATACAAGAGACCACATATTATTTGAAAACTTTACCTTTTCTGATTTGAGATTCCATTTAATCATGTTGAATTTATTCACATGATCTTCCACTCATCTACCATTTTAGTCCTAATGTAGAATAACCTTATCATCATAAATAATTTTTTAAGTTTCATTGGAATCATGTAAATGTCTTCAAAAGCCTTTATAAGATCAATCATGGTCATTAAATCCTGGATTTTAATGGTAACATTCCATGCCAACGACATCTTGATCAGAATCAGTGATTTCATATCCAGACATTTCCATTATACCTTTTCTATCTTCTCTAGAAAAATTCTTGTTAGAAAAATATATATGTCATTTTGAATAAATTGATCCTCCATATACATTCTTCAAATTCAAAAATATGTTCTATTGAACTTATCAACCTAGAATTTACCTTCATCTAATTTTGAACCTTTTGATGACAATAAGACTCCCACTAAAATCGAAGATAAATTCAATGTAAGAGTTAGTGTTTCCTGAGATACCATAGTGTGTGTTGGTGAGAAATAATCATCCCAATCTACAATACCACTTTTTGGGAATCTATCTCACTATACAATTCCTAGAAAATATCTATTTGGTGATACATTCAGTAGAATCAAAATTTTCATAATACTCCCTTAGAAATGTGTCTTGAAATATATGATGGAAATCCACCCTACTCACCACAATAATCCATCCTTTCATGCACTCAAGAAAACACTTAACTCACACAATATTAAAAATAATCAGAAAAAAATAAATCAATGAAATAAACACTTAGTTTATAAGTGGTTTTTACATTATATCCAACATCCATAGAATTAACGTAAATGAATTCCATTTCCATATAAAGATATAAAAATTAAAACCATTTTTTTTATAAAGTAAATTAGATCACTAAATACAAGTAATACTCAATCACATCACACCATGGTTACTAGTGGTCCCATTCACTTATAATAAGTACTAGCTGATCATCCAATTTTTCCACTATCCAAAAAAATTGAATGACCCACCATTTATCTATGGTGATTGAAAAATATCTATAGTGATAAACACCTTACCCCTATAGTTTTTAAACAGTGAAATATACCTATTTCTTTTCCAAGGAACAATAAGGACTATCTATAACAAAGAATCATCCAACCCACTAACCGATGCACAAGACCCAATCAGAAAATACCATCATCCAATTAGTCTTCCACCACTGGATGGATTATATTGACATTATTAACACCCCATGATTGAGATATTTTCTGGTTCGCTCCATCTTGTTGACTTACTCAAAACATAAAAAAATCTTTACATCCCAACATAATCATCACAATTTTTACTATCCTGGGAATAATCAATGGAATATTCTGTGAGTCTTAATGCTACAAATCTTTATGAAAGATCTCATTATGTGGTCATAATGTTGGAGAAACAATGTTTAACTAGTGAATAGGAAACTCTAATAAGTTAACTCCCTCAAAAACTAAGTGTAGTGGAAGGGATATTTGAGGAACACAAAGTGCTTATTATGGATGAAAAGAGTGGATAAGTGGACTCTACTTCCAAAGCTTAGAGAATAATCCTTACTATGGAAACTGAATTTTCAAATATGAGTAAACGTTAATGAAAAATTGATAAAATCATGTAATCTATTGATCAATTCCAATCCTCTTTAGATCATAATCTCTAAAATTCCATCTATTTTATCACTTACAATTTTTTGGAATCTAAAGAGAGACTCTGATTTTTGGATTTTTCCTCTTCTTAAATTTTATGAATGGAACCCAATTTTAAACCTTTTTTAAATTACAATGATTCTGTGAGACATTTATTATCAGTATGTGATAATATTTGAAACTAAAAAATAGTAAAATAAAAATAAATTAATCCACTTGAACATTGTATGGGAATGGATCAATTAAATCATAACATCCAAACACTTAAGTCAATGATGATATGAATGAATAAATCCATTGTCTTAAACATGTGACCTTTGGAGGATATTGGTGGGATTGATATGCAGAATATATAATAGCATTGTAAGATAATGTTAGTCCATTATATTCACTTAATCCTAAAAATTTACTCTCATATGGATATAGGTGGGTTGAATATGTGTCACATTTACCATCATCATAAGACAAGTTTAGTCTATTTGGATATGACAAATTTTAATGTATCATCATAATTAAAAAAATAAAGGGGGTTTTGAAATATAATTTCAATGGTTAAAAGGGATTATGTACGCTAAAATTATGCATTCATGCATTTTACATGGATCATATGAACCAATATATATGAGTAATAGAGGGGTGCTCTAATTGTTTTCCTAGGTTGATAGACCTAGATAGTATATATTGAATTTTTATATAGATGAATGGTAGTCCCCATGAGTTATATGTCTATTTATTTTAGGCCTAACTTTTTACTAAGATACAAATGGGAAGAGGATTAATGTGTAGGAACTTACACTTTAATCAAACCTTCATTTGTGGGTTTTTAATGTGAATTGTTTTATAGATTTTGTATTTCAAAATATCAAAAAAAATCCTAGTCTATGTGATGTGTAGGAATACTGAGCAGACACTTAGATTTTGACCACTATTTCCCTTTATGGATTTTCAACTTAGAGAGTTTCATGTCTCTTTACCTTAAAGTTTAAGGTCTTTTAAGTTGAACCAATATGGTTGATTTTTAAGGTTGAATATATTTGACCCAAAAAGTTGCTAAAGCTTAAAGTTATACAACCAAGACCAAAGGATGAGGTGTTGTTATATAGAAATAAGTTTATAGTAAACCAAACTTGAATTAAGATCCCAATGTTAATAAAGAAAACCTTGGGGAAAAATTCATGCATTTTATGTTCATGGGGATCAAACCAATGAACTGATGTTTAAAGTCAAATATCTTTGACCAAAAGATGATATAGTGTATATAACAATGTCAAAGTAAACCCGACATGAATGGATATCCCAATTCTATTATATACAATCTCATAGAAATGTGAATGTAATTTAATATCATAGTTCTTGAACCAATGAAAATGTGAGATAGTGTATTTACTGATAAGGTTATGGTGATAACTCAATGTAAATTAAGTTGGGGGGCCATATTGATATAGAAGGAATCAAATAGATATTTATGTTGTTTAACTTCATAATTCATAGACCAATAAAGATAATGCTTAATTTTATATATATTTGACTATAAATGTGGTTTCACATCTTGTGGTAAGGGTAGAATTGTCATGATGTGAATGAGGTATCAATGCCAATGTGAGAAACCTTGGGTAGAAAATGGTGAATATAGTTTAAGTTCATAATACAATAACCATAACGTGAGTTCCTAAAAATATATAAAAAATAAATGAATATGAAGTAAATCATAACATTAGATATTTGAGTTATGTAGTGGTGAAATAGAAAAATCATACTAGGGATGATTACTAAACAAGTTTTATTGATCGGTTCTATAGAAAGAGTTTTAAAAGAACATGGTATTAGAGGAACTTCAACTAAGGATGAAACTTGCCTCTAGTTATCAAGTTAGATATATATCATAGATATCATTACCCAGAATAGGTTTCCTTTTAGAATAGGATACACTCATTTCTAATAGCTATGAAATGTTTATGAGGATTTAAACACTTAATGTATGAACAATAGTATTTGGGAAGAGGGTATTCAAAAGTGTTTATAAAACTCTAGATCAAAACTAACTAGTGTTGGGTTATTATAGAATGTTGAAATGGAGTGGAAGTTTATGATGATCTATGAGTAGGTTTGAGATATATGGTTTCGACATCACTATGTATCATGTGATAATAGGAATCAATCCACAAATATTTATTATAATGCACATGTAATTCCATCAGAGTGTATAATATATAAAGATATGACATGAATGAGGAGAATATATGCTGAGAGGGGTTTGAAATTGATGAACTATATGACTCGGTCCAATATAAGTATTCTGTAAATCAATATGTATTATAAAATAAAAGTAATAAATCCACATGTAGTTCTTATATGGTTTCTCTACACAAATGTGACTTACACACAAGAGAAAATAAAGCAATTTTTTCTTAATGTGGAGTCATTTTGGAAGAACTAGGGTGAATTGAGGAGAACCCATAGAAGATGATAATTGGAACCAAGTCATATATAGTTATGATATTGTTCTTTGCATAGATCTATCTCATGTACAGGAGGGGATGAGATAAGTATGGGTTCCCTGGTTAGAGAATGTAAAGTGAAACCCAATGTGAATAGGTAAATGAATCAACACTGGGGATTATGTATTATGGATGGGTCTAATATATATGGTTAAAACATCACTATGTATCATGAAGTAACATGAATCAAGCCACATGTTATTATTGATAGGGTAATTTTCTTTTTGGTGTAATGTTAAGACCAAAAGGGATCTTTATGCACGTACCCAATAAAGGAGATCCGGGTTTCATCATATTGTGTATCGATTCATGGATGAAGTATATAACTAGATTTAAATTATTGAAGGACCACATGTTGAGGATATAATTATTGGAAGAAAAGATCATTTTATTCTAGCATGGGTTTATAGAAAAGGGAAAATATACCAAGGAATATTACACATATCTAAATATCATGTAAGGAAATTGGCTCATATCAAATAGAACACTACCAATAGATTAAGGGAAATGTGTGGTAGACCATATATTGTGAATTTTAACATTATGCGATCAAGAATCGGATTCCATACGGTTTAATGTAATATTATGAGGACCTTCATATTGAGGATTTAAAACCGATCTAACTCATAGACAAAATGAAATTCCTTCATCATAGTGAAGATTTATTAGATAAAACCTCGAATGAATTAGGGGAGTCCTCGATTCCAAGAAGAAGTGAGAGTTTAAGAAGAGTGAAGCTTATGGTTCAGTACAAGATATGTAATCTATACATCATTATGTTTCTTGTGATAATAGGAATCAAGACACATATATTTTTATAAAGGTAATATCTGCACAGATCTAGCTCATATTCAAGGGGAAAATGAGAGGACTTAATTTTTGTTCTAGAATATAGTGGTATACCCAAAGTGATCAAATAAGATCCTAAGCACTATAATTAAAGCCAAACGGATTTATGTATGGGCCTAAAATAAGGAGTCTGGGAATAACTAAATATCCTAAAATAACTAAAATCAAGATAGGTAGTGCTTATTAAGTAATCTCTAAACTGATCAGGCTCATGTACAGGGAAAATTAAAATTGGATTGTCCCGGTGTAGTTTTGTTCAAAATTACCCCATGTAAACTAGTAAAACCATACACTAGGAACCATTATGTAGATATGGCTCATATGTGAGGTAATTAGTTCATATAGGATAGACCAGTCTAAGTAGTTTAAGGACTTATAGGATGTACTGTATGTTATCTAGTTTGGCATCATGTGATAATGATTGTCTTGTATTGTAGCTTAAATTAATACGATGGGGACCATCAGGTCTTTTTGTTAAGGTAGTATGATGAGGAACACCTCTAAGTATTTTAGGGTCATGAGAAATGTTCTATATACAATGTAGTTTAAATTCATGTATTTGGGACTACAAAAACACATTGTAGGGTTATGTAAAGTGTTTCTTAATAAACCTTTCCTTATTAGAAGGCATTATATGATCTATATACATAGTAATCAAGGATTCATATTAATTGGAGTAGAATTTATATATGGTGTGGGGTCCTTACCACTTTATCTATATATTTATAGTTTATTTCTTTTGTATCATAGGATTTCATAGATTAAACACTAATTCATTTTGGATGAACCGGTAGAGGAAAACTTTCTTAATGAGTTCCTATATGACTTGATGTTGGTGAATCTCACGGTTCTGAATTGTGTATACAATTTTCTAATCATGTCACCTCAATTCATCCAGTAAGATATGTGACTTCTCATATTCCAACAATTGGTCCTAGATGGTGATGTGAATTAAGGGAAATTAGACAATAATGGTAAAAAATACCTATATCCCATAGACAACTTTTCATGAACTGATCTTATTTATCCATGTACTAAATGCCAAATCTAGTCAGTGGTAAGGCCTAAAGGGTGTTCTTGATTCCCATGGGCTAGTGATATGTTCTTGTACATTAAGAACTACCATTGAGAATGATTTTTCCCATAATAAACAAAGAAAAAAATGGTTTCACTATACATAAAAAGCACAACATTTTAAAAAAAATTAATGTAGTATAATTCAAATAAAAAAAGTAAAATACAAGCACCAAAGTAAAAAAAATTAAAGAAAATTAGTCAAGACCAACAAACATTATTCTCTATTTGATATGAGACCCAATATCCTTCCAGGTCACTATCAAACTCCACACACTACTAACATGGATACCCATCACCACAAATGGGTTCCTTGCCTTTACCAATATCTATCAAAAAAAGATCAATATACACTCAAAGGTGTGTGAAGGGTTTTCTAAAACAAGCCTAGTAGGATCCCAAAAATTGTTTAACAAGTAATATTTATTAAATAAAAAAATTATGATCATCTAATAAAATATAGATCATAGATAATATCATTACATGGTTTTCAATAAAACATAAAAATAAACTCTTTTAGTATAATTTAAAAAGGATACATAAATAATCCATTTTTAAAACATTTTCTAATAAACCATTTCTCAAATCATTTCTAAATTTCCAAAACAAATGGTGCATTATAGAAAATAGTTCTAGGTTAGGTTATGTTCAAGTTATTTAGGATCATAACACCTCATTGATAAAATGACTATGTGTACACATATCCTTAGAAAATTAGCCTAGGGATGAGAGAACACCTGAACAAGTGAACCCCCTATCATAACAAAGTTTACTTATAATTGTTTTATATATCTATTCTAGGTTGTGAAAAACCATCCTAAAATCCATCCCCCTTATAAGTATCCTAAGTTACCATGTTCCATATACCACAAATAGAGTATTTTAATTTCAAAAATAGTACACACTTAGTGTTTTTCTTCTTCCAAAGAAAATTTCACACATAAATAATAAAAACACCCAAATCTATAATAAAACATGATTTGAAATCTATTTTAATAAATAAATCCAAAGGATAAATCCATTTTACAAATTTAATAAAAACCATCACATTTAAATATTCATAATCCATTCCATAAAAAATTATAAACCAAATGTATAAAGATAAAGAGATTATGATTCATTATATAATGGATTTTCATGAAACCACCCACCTTAACACTTTGTATTTCAAATGATAAATTGGGATCCATAATCCAAAAACGAAGAGAGATATTAGATAGAAATAAGAGATCATAAAACATGAAACTCATATAATAAAATCTTAAATCAACAAAAAATATATCAATAGAGGTGAGAGAAACAACTTATGAAGAAATTATATAAAGATTCACCCAAGGATTAATGAATATCTAAACTCTTTATTTATTCCACAAATATAAAATAATTACCATTATATCAAGATAAAAACCTTAAATTTGGGAATAACAACCATGATCTATGTTCCCATTCTATAAATAGTAAGGAAAACTAGAGATAAGATAAAGAATGATATAGAATGGATCTATACATTTCATTTCCAATATCCAACACCACATGATACATCATTATAAATATTTTGAAGGTTTGGTATCTCAAAAATATCCAATAGTAATCCATAGGTTCAAGATCCAAGGTTGTATAAGGAAGAATAAAGTCAAAAGGGGATGTATTTAATCCTAAAATTAATTTTTGGATTAATTATTTTTCATCAAATGGTTTGGATGTGTGGTTTGGAAAACCATGTTCCAACCATGTATATTTTTTGGGTGTTTTAAGAGGGCACGTGGTTTTCGTAGCCATATTCAAACTATATGAAATAAATTTTTCCTGTGTTTCATTGTTTTAGGAGAAGTCCACATGGTTTTCCCAAATCATACACCAATTGTACACCCTCCTCTATGACTCCAAAACACGTTTCATGGTTTCTTAAGGTGACCTGTATGGTTTTAAAAACCATTATCCAACCATATACATTCCTTGAGAACTCCAAAAACTCCTAATATAAGGCCCCAGCCTTAAACCTTACTTATTATTGAATTAAATGAATAATTCCCATTGAGGATCTTTTCAGGTTTAGAGTTTTAGAGAATTAGGTCATAATTATTACATCTCAAAAGATTACAAAGTATACACTTCTACTAAGTTTCCATAAAATAAATACTCTTTAAAAGAAACATGTCTAGTTCCATGTTTTAGATAGCATGACTTTCCCTTGATCCCATCCTCGACCCTATTCCACATTAAGTCCTATGAAAAACATTTCAAAAAAACTTGGGGTGAGCATAAAAAGATCAGCAAGGGATACAAAAAGAATGAAAACTGTTAGTTTTTCAAAGCAACAAGTAAACCATGTATACTTTATCAAAGTAATACCTTTCACCTTTAGTAAGTAGTAAAAACTCTTCACTGAATAAAATATCATTACTTACCCTTTTGTAACCAAAAGATTACCATAAAACCCATATAAAAAACACATAACATATAAAGGTAACTTTGGACATAAACATACTTAAATGGAATAACCATACGGACAACTTCCACACGTACTTAATGGAATATTCATACGGCCGACATCCATACCCAATGCATTGGAGGTTATAACGTAACCACTCGTCCTGGTATTCACGGCACCACCCGTCATATGGTTTATCACGTAACCACCCGTAAAATGTCCATGTACCATCATTACACATAAAATATTGAAAATATAAACATTTCAATAAAAACATTTCATTTTCAATCAAAATAAGTAATTCCATGATATTGAATTAATCAATCCATTTTCAAATATCATTTAAAAGAGATTTTTGAATCAAAGTGTCCCATACCACTTTGAATCTTTTATTGGAATTAAAATTTTAAAACATTAATGTCCATATAAATAAATACTGAAAACCATTTTGAAAACATGGACATTAAAGATGAAGATTTAGAATAATAAATCTTTAAAACATTTAAAACGATATTTTTGTTAAAGAGTTTTTAACAAAATGAGAGACTCTTGAATACAAATAATTGCAGAATAACATTTAATCCGAACATTATAATATCATGAGAAAAAAGGGATTCATGATATAATATGTCAAAGGACAGTATACACACCATATAAGAGTGAATTGGTGCATAACAACAATGAAGTCTCAAAAGAAATGTAAAATGAGATGAAATCCATTATGAAGAAGGTATCCTTAAATTAAGGATAAATCAATCTCATAATTATGTGTGACAGATATAAATACACCCAATATAAGTGGATATTAAGTGTAAAACAATAAAAGGTCATTCACACATATTCAATTGATGACATTTTCAATAACTACATGTTGAACGCAAAGAAATCAAAATTGGGTTAAGAAGTTCCCTTGGTAAAATTCTACAGCCTAATGGCGTCACATAAAATTTTACAAAAAAGGGTTGATGAGAGAGATAAAGGGTATCTCATCACTTGGACATAAAATTTACAAAAAAAAGGATATAGAAGAATAGATCCCATCATAATAGTTTGTGAATTAAAAGACATAACAAAAGTAGTCTTTTAAAAAGAGGAGGGTGAAAGGTCCCCTTACCGAGTTGGGTAACTTTCAAAAAGTACAACCCATGGAAGAAGGGCATACAATGAAGATGTAAATACACATAAATGAAATTATACTACACAAAGTGTATAATAATGGGCATTACATGCACCACTCAAAGAAAATAGTGTAAAATGTAGCATAAATGTCACGGGAATAAAAGTGAGAGGAAAAATCCCTTATGAAAACTCGGCAGCCTAATGGCGCCACTTAAAGCTTCCAAAAATGGATTTATGAGATAAAATAGGTTCTCTCATAATATGAACATAAAAATTAAAGTATGAGGAATATAAAATAACATCTCCCATCATAACAAAGTGGATCTTAAAATAAGTTACATAAAGGAGAGTACTTAAAAAGAAAGAGAGAGGTTAGATCTCTTACGAAAATTCGGCAGCCTAACGACGCCACTCAAAACCTCCAAAATGGATTGGTGAGAAAAAATAGGGTCTCTCATCATATGAACATAAAAATTACAGTAGTATTAATATAAAATAAAATCCCAATCATAAGAAATATGATCTTAAAAGGAATTACATAAAAGAGTGTACTTAAAAAGAAAGAGAGAGGTTGGATCCCTTACCTCGGGTCCGACGTGACTCGATCATTCTTTAACGTCCTTAAAATCGGGTAACTCTCTTAGATTTGATCTCAAAGCCTTCCTTGGGAAGACTTCTGCCCAATGTGAGGCTTCAAGGAGTAATAGAGGGATGTGGAGAAACAAAATGGGCAGGGGTTGGCCGAGCCAAAGGCTTTGGAAGTGTGGGTAAGGTGGTAGATGTGGGGGCCTTTTATAAGAGGAGAGGAGGGGCACTCTTGGAAAGTAAGGAAATGTTACATTATTTTAGAATGAGTTTCGGATTTTAATGGTCCCACATTGATGTGTTTCGAGGATAAGGTGATAAGGGTTTGAAATCCACCCATCCAATAGGTTTTGGACATGTGTAGGTCATAGATTTTACATTATCGTTTCATTTTATTTAAATCATTTATTAATGAGGTAATCGCTACATCATTATGATGTCATAAATAATTTAATTTATTTAATGTATAAATATTATAAAAAAATATCATGATGTAGGAAATATTTTTATCTTTCTAATGAATACTTATATTCAAAAATCTGACTTGTATAACCCCATGTAAAAATTGTTTTAGTAAAACAACTCATGTTTGTGTCATTTTTATTTTAACTTTAAATAAAAAGATATTAATGTCATTTTCCAACCAAAGTGGCTTCATGGGGTCCCCAAGTTGACCCATGGATTGTCTTGGTCGGCCATTACACATCCAATGAGGTTAGGACATGTGTCAAGTTCATTTCATATAATTACAACATTATTTTTACCTTAAATTACACTAATTACCTCTAATCGCGATTAAAAACTTAATAAGTTACTATTCACCAAAAAATTATTTTAATCCCATTGAACCGCATTTCACTTCTTAATGACAACCATGTATGTCGGATTTTTGAAATTCAAAACACAGAGGTGGTAAAATTTCATTTAAACGAAAAATCAGTTTTTTAAGTACCACTTAGTGGTTTCACTATTCATCAAAAATTGAAGTTTTCCAGAAAAATACCAAAAATTCACCCTAAGCTATATTTGATATTACTAATTCAAAAATGAAGTCTATTTTACAAAATTAAAAACATATAAGTTTCATTAATTAATTTAGTAATTAATTCCCGCTGTCAAAACAAATAGCGTGTTTTTAAGAAACAATAAGTTTCAAAAGATTGACTCTAGTTTAAGTCCAATTTCAAGATGAAATTAATTCCAATGACCACTATTGGATTAAATGGTAAAAATATATTCTAATTGAACTTCAAAACCAATTCAAAAGATAATCTAATCATATAAATAAATTATATTAAAAGAGGTTTTGAATTAAAATACAACATTTTTCACTATTCATTAAAAATGAACTTTATCAGAAAAATACCAAAAATTTACACAATGTAAATTTTGATGTCCCGATTCTAAAGAAGAATTTTATTTTGTCAAATATAACACATAAAATTGTAAAAAAGTGCATTTAAGAGAGGTTCTCCATCAAAAGGCGGTTAATCGACCTTTTAAAGAATCGTAGAATGTTTATGCATAAAAATTGGATTCATTCGCATTTTCAATCCTATAACATTTATTGTAAAGAGTAAAAATATTTAACAAACATACAAAATCATTTTTTAGTTAGTTCCGTTCTTTCCCGCCATTACAATGTCTAGGCGTTAACTACCATTTAAAATAATATTATTTTATTATTAGAGTGCAATGTAAGATTTCAAAGGAACTCGTTGTCACGTATTGGGTACCCCATCGAGCATAGCGTTCCCTTTAACGTAATATTAATATTTTTTTCACAAATAGGGATAAATATAAAAATGTCATATTGTTTATTTACCTGGGGTGTTACATCCTTCTCCCCTTTTGGGAATTGCATCCTCGCAATTTCAAAATTGGGCTTGAAAAATCCATTGTAAGTCCCACATCGGAAAAGGAGTAAATTAAACTATCACATTAAAAGAAAGAAAGGGAAGTACAAATTTCACCCGAGTTAACCCATACTAGGATTCCATGTATGAAAATATGGACAAGGAGGAAAAAAACAAAGGGTCATGTTCTGATGGAGAGTGATAGTAAACATGACTAGGAGAAAGTTAACCATAAGAAAATTGCAAACTTGTGATGGGTTAAACGGTATTGGATTCCCCAGTAAGAAAAGTTAATGTAAAAAAAAAATTAGTTACTTTTCATTGAGGAATTTATTTTTGAGCTTAACTAAAACATCAGGAAACATACTTACATGTCATGTTGACTATCAAATTTTACTAGATTTCTTACACGAACTCATATTTTTTCCAAAAGATGAGTATTTAGGATGACTTGTTTACATTAAGAGAGCTATAATAAACTTCTAGAGAATAACCTAACCCAAAAAAGAGAACTATATACTTCCCATGTCTTTAGACTTTAACCAAAACCAAAACCAAAAAGGTTAGTACAAGATCAGATAATCCAGAAAAGGATAACCCTTTATAAAATGAAAATCTATTCTTAATCTCCAAAATTTGTCCAACAAAACCCAAGGTTCAACGAGGACCATTCGATAAACAATTTTTCCATAAAATTATTTAAAGTAAACCAAACTAAGATTGAAACCTAAATATTTGAAGGATTTAATGACATAGTCTTCCAAGGTACAAATTAACTTTTATCTCCAAATAACATCAGTTGCTCTTAAATTCTCATATTGAAAAGTAATTAACCTAATCACATATCCTTGATGATAGGTTAATCATTTCTATAGATAACCCAAAATAAACATACTCTTGATTCCTAAAATCATCTAAATAAAAAGAATTAGTTAAACTAACCAGGGACTTCACGTAGTCCAGTGGTAGGTGATAAATACTAGTCGCACTTTGGTTGTGGGTTCGATTCCCACATTTTTGTCCCACGCGACAGGTTGTCACATGGTCTACGTGTTGTCCTTTTTCCAAAACTATATAATTCTTAAAACATTCACCAAAACTAGATAAAATCTTCAAAAATAATCATAACATATTTTAACCTCAATTTTATCTCATGCCTTTCACTTTCCATCATAACATATAGTGACCCATAATTACCTCAAAAGTAAGGATCATATAAACCCAAATGGTTCTTTATAACTATGTCCACAAAAGAACAGATAACTATTACTTGAATAAAATTTTCATATATCAAACATCAGTGTTACACATACTATAAAAATTCTTCTAATGTAACCCCATTATCAAAAGAGACTTAATACTCTTAATAATCTCACCATAACTCTTGAAGCCTTTATATGTTGACTTATTACTCATTCAACATTCTTCATGATCCATTAACAATTCCTTTCCAACTTATTCTGAAATACTTATTTCCTACAAAAAAATTATGAATCATATACTAAGATTCCAAAATAGGAAAACAAAAGTTATGAAATAATCCATAGCTTCGATTGGTCATTGTCAGTTACTTCATCCTTAATCGGAATGGCATTAGGTATTGGTAAATGAATATTTGTACGATCTTGGTGATCCCATTCACGAAACTTCTTCATAGGACATGTGATTTCATAATGACCATGCACACCACATTTAAAACATTCAATTGATCCCTCAGAAATAACTTCTTTCCCTTTCCTCGAGTCAACTAGATGCTTCCTTTTTCCATGGAAGGTTCTTGCTTTATGACCTTCATTTACACATATATAGCATATTTCTATCCCCTTGAAACATTTTCCTAGGTGTTTCTTTCCACATCTTTGACACATAGGTTTTTGAACACACTTACCTTTATGATTATTACCTGTAGTTCCATAGGGATTTGTTTCTCTCATATATGATGCCTTATAGAAATCACCAAGGTTTAGGTGGTCAATCATGACTCCAGATAGTTGGTTGAGGATAAACACAATAGTTCTCATTTCAACTCCCATATCATTTAGTTTCTCGCTCAGAAAACTATCACAGTTTCCATCACATCCACTGTAACTTTGGTGCCTGCTAGATCCAGCCATTTACTAAAACCAAAAAGGTCAGTGTGAGTATATCAACAAAACCATAATGTATTAATGAGGAAGATAAACACTAAGATATACATACTCATTCACATTATCTAAAACTAGGACTCTTTCTGAAATCCTAACCATTATGGTAATGTCACTTATGCTTAGAGGATACCCTAACCTCTAAAGTTATCTAAACCGACCTTTGATTCCAACTATAAGGCCCTAGCCTTAAACCTTACTTATTATTGAATTAAATGAATAATTCACATTGAGGATCTTTTCAGGTTTAGAGTTTTAGAGAATTAGGTCATAACTATTATATCTCAAAAGATTACAAAGTAGACACTTCTACTAAGTTTCCATAAAATAAATACTCTTTAAAGGAGACATGACTAGTTCCATGTTTTAGATAGCATGACTTTCCCTTGATCCCATCCTTGACCCTATTCCACATTAAGTCCTGTGAAAAACATTTCAAAAAAAACTTGGGGTGAGCATAAAACGATCAGCAAGGGATACACAAAGAATGAAAACTGTTAGTTTTTTAAATCAACAAGTAAACCATGTATACTTTATCAAAGTAATACCTTTCACCTTTAGGAAGTAGTAAAAACTCTTCACTGAATAAAATATCATTACTTACCCTTTTGTAACCAAAAGATTACCATAAAACCCATATAAAGAACACATAACATATAAAGGTAACTTGGTACATAAACATACTTAAATGGAATAACCATACGATCGACTTCCACACATACTTAATGGAATATCCATACAGCCGACTTCCATACCCAATGCATTGGAGGTTATAAGGTAACCACCCATCCTGGTATTCAGGGCACCACCCGTCATATGGTTTATCACGTAACCACCCGTAAAATGTCCAATTACCATCATTACACATAAAATATTGAAAATATAAACATTTCAATAAAAAAATTTCATTTTCAATTAAAATAAGTAATTCCATGATATTGAATTAATCAATCCATTTTCAAAAATAATTTAAAAGAGATTTTTGAATCAAAGTGTCCCATACCACTTTGAAGCTTTTATTAGAATTAAAATTTTAAAAAATTAATGTCCATATAAATAAATACTGAAAACCATTTTGAAAACATGGACATTAAAGATGAAGATTTAGAATAATAAATCCTTAAAACATTTAAAACGATATTTTGGTTAAAGAGTTTTTAACAAAATGAGAGACTCTTGAATACAAATAATTGCGGAATAACATTTAATCTGAACATTATAATATCATGAGAATAAAGGGATTCATGATATAATATGTCAAAGGACAGTATAAACACCATATAAGAGTGAATTGGTGAATAACAACAATGAAGTCTCAAAAGAAATGTAAAATGAGATGAAATCCATTATAAAGAAGGTATCCTTAAATTAAGGATAAATCAATCTCATAATTATGTGTGAAAAATATAAATACACCCAATATAAGTGGATATTAAGTGTAAAACAATCAAAGGTCATTCACACATATTCAATAGATGACATTTTCAATAACTACATGTTGAACCCAAAGAAATCGAAATTGGGTTAAGAAGTTCCCTTGGTAAAATTCGACAGCCTAACAGCGTCACATAAAATTTTACAAAAAAGGGTTGATGAGAGAGATAAAGGGTATCTCATCACTTGGACATAAAATTTACATAAATAAGGCTATAGAAGAACATATCCCAATATAATAGTATGTGAATTAAAAGACATAACAAAATAAGTCTTTTAAAAAGAGGAGGGTGAAAGGTCCCCTTACCGAGTTGGGTAACTTTCGAAAAGTACAACCCATGGAAGAAGGGCATACAATGAAGATGTAAATACCCATAAATGAAATTATACTACACAAATTGTATAATAATGGGAAGTAAATACACCACTCAAAGGAAATAGTGGAAAATGTAACATAAATTTCACGGGAATAAAAGTGAGAGGAAAAATCCCTTACGAAAACTCGGCAGCCTAACGGCGCCACTTGAAGCTTCCAAAATTGGATTTATGATATCAAATAGGGTCTCTCATAATATGAACATAAAAATTAAAGTATGAGGAATATAAAATAACATCCCCCGTCATAATAAAGAGGAGATTAAAAGAAGTTACATAAAGGAGAGTACTTAAAAAGAAAGAGAGAGGTTAGATCTCTTACGAAAATTCAGCAGCCTAACGGCGCCACTCAAAACTTCCAAAATGGATTGGTGAGAAAAAATAGGTTCTCTCATCATATGAACATAAAAATTACAGTAGGAGTAATATAAAAGAACATCCCAATCATAATAAAGATGAGCTTAAAAGGAATGACATAAAAGAGTGTACTTAAAAAGAAAGAGAGAGGTTGGATCCCTTACCTCGGGTCCGACTTGACTCGATCATTCTTTAACGTCCTTAAAATCGAGTAACTCACTTAGATTGGAGCTCAAAGGATTCCTTGGGAAGACTTCTTCCCAATGTGAGTCTTCGAGGAGTAAGAGAGGGATGTGGAGAGACAAAATGGGCAGGGGTTGGCCGAGCCAAAGGCTTTGGAAGTGTGGGTAAGGTGGTAGAGGTGGGGGCCTTTTATAAGAGGAGAGGAGGGGCACTCTTGGAAAGTAAGGAAATGTTACTTTATTTTAGAATGAGTTTCGGATTTCAATGGTCCCACATTGATGTCTTTCGAGGATAAGGTTATAAGGGTTCTAAATCCACCCATCCAATAGGTTTTGGACATGTGTAGGTCATAGATTTTACATTATCATTTCATTTTATTTAAATCCTTAATTAATAAGGTAATCACTGCATCATCATGATGTCATAAATAATTTAATTTATTTAATGTCTAAATATTATAAAAAATATATCATGATGTTGGAAATCTTTTTATCTTTATAATGAATACTTATAGTCAAAAATATGACTTGTATAACCCCATTTAAAAATTATTTTAGTAAAAAAACTCATGTTTGTGTCATTTTTATTTTAACTTTAAATAAAAAGATATTAATGTCATTTTCCATCCAAAGTGGCTTCATGGGGTCCCCAAGTTGACCCATGGATTGTCTTGGTCGGCCATGACACACCCAATGAGGTTAGGACATGTTTCAAGTTCATTTCATATTATTACAACAATATTTTTACCTTAAATTACACTAATTACCTCTAATCGCGATTAAAAACTTAATAAGTTACTATTCACCAAAAAAATTATTTTAATCCAATTGAACCACATTTTACTTCTTAATGAATACCATGTATGTCGGATTTTTGAAATTCAAAACACAGAGGTGGTAAATTTTCATTTAAACGAAAAATCAGTTTTTTAAGTACCACTTAGTGGTTTCACTATTCATCAAAAATTAACGTTTTCCAGAAAAATACCAAAAATTCACCCTAAGCTATATTTGATATTAAAAATTCAAAAATTAAGACTATTTTAAAAAATTCAAAACATATAAGTTGCATTAATTAATTTAATAATTAATTCCCGCTGTCAAAACAAATAGCGTGCTTTTAAGAAACAATAAGTTTCAAAAGATTGACTCTAGTTTAAGTCCAATTTCAAGATGAAATTAATTCCAACGACCACTATTGGATTAAATGGTAAAAATATATTATAATTGAACTTTAAAACCAATTCAAAAGATGATCTAATCATATAATTAAATTAGATTAAAAGAGGTTTTGAATTAAAATACAACATTTTTCACTATTCATTAAAAAATGAACTTTATCGGAAAAATACCAAAAATTTATACAATGTAAATTTTGATGTCCCGATTCTAAAGAAGAATTTTATTTTGTCAAATATAACACATAAAATTGTCAAAAAGTGGATTTAAAATAGGTTCTCCATCAAAAGGCGGTTAATCGACCTTTTAAAGAATATTAGAATGTTTATGCTTAAAAATTGGATTCATTCGCATTTTCAATCCTCTAACATTTATTGTAAAGAGTAAAAATATTTGAAAAACATACATAATCATTTTTTAGTTAGTTCCGTTCTTTCCCGCCATTACAATGTCTAGGCGTTAACTACCATTTAAAATAATATTATTTTATTATTAGAGTGCAACGTAAGATTTCAAAGGAACTCGTTGTCGGGTATTGGGTACGCCATCGAGCATAGCGTTCCCTTTAAAGTAATATTAATATTTTTTCACAAATAGGGATAAATATAAAAATTTCATATTGTTTATTTACCTGGGGTGTTACACCTAAAAACACCCCAAATGACCCAAGGGGAAACTGAAGTAAAATTTGTTCAAAATTAATATGTACAAGTACCTAAAAGTGACATTGGTATGTGACAATTCTCTCCACTATATAACTTTTTTTCCTCAAAATTTCAAGAAATAATTATAATCATAGAATATTTGAGGCCACTTATTCCATATCATTGGCTCTTATTACCACATCTTATGAGAATATTTTGTGTATTCCCACAATACATGGACCAATGGAATAGATATTCCTTGCATAATTGTTTCCTAAAATTTTGATATCAGAATAGGTCATTCAATTATTTCCATATCTGGATTAAATTCATTCTCTTCCCAATTTATAATATGATAGGGGTCAGGATAATACTTCTTAAGCTAAGAAACATGGAATATTTTATGGATAGAAATAAGATTAGATGGTAAATATAATTGATAGGACACCTTCCCAATGTTATTATTGATATAAAAAGTTCCCATGTATCTTGGAAACAACTTATCTTATTTTCTAAGCTAATAGTAACCCAGCTGTGGTGGAACATTCAAGAACACTCAGTCATCTGTTGAAATTTTTAGAGGGAGGCATTGATGATCTTCATAATATATTTGATGAATCTGAGCCATTACAGTTCCTGATGATTAATTTTAATCATCACTAACATCTCTTAATCAATTCTTGGTACCATAATTTAAATTTCACCTACCTTAGTCCAACAAAGAGGTGAATTTCATGGTTATCCATATAAATCTTCAAAGCGATCCATTCTGAGAGAGGACTGGTAACAATTGTTATAAGATAAATCAACCAGTCCCAAATTACTATCCAAATATCCTTCAAATTCCATATTCAATCATGAATCATGTCTTCTAGAATATGAATGGTTCACTCCATATGTTTGCTTTTTTAAGGATGATATGTCATACTCAACATAACCTGAGAAAACATCACTACCTTGAGTACTTTACAAAAAATAAGTGGTGAACAAGAATACATATATGAAACAATAGCATATGGAAACCCATATAGCCTCAAAATTTCTTAAGCATACATCTTTCCCAAATCCTCAAACTTAATGGTATCTCGAATCAAAATAAAATGAAATAAATTTGTTATTTTATCAATATAAAATATATGGAATTCGTCCAACAAGGATTATATGGTATCCCAATAATGAAATCCATAAACACATTATATAATATCATGATAGGCACTAGGAGAATCCAAATTAATCCATGATGCTTTTGGTATTTGGCATTAATTTGTTGACAAGAATAACAATGAGACACAAAATCAATTATATCATGTTTCAATAATGGACACCAAAGTAAATGATTCATGTCATTGTACATCTTCATTTTAATATTTTGAACAAGCAACTTAGAAAAATGGAAATTTTCAATCACATCCTTCTCTCAGTCAAATGAAAGAATAACTGGTTTCTAAAACAACAAAATCTTTCTAGTGAGAGAGGTCACTCGGTATTGGTATCCTCAACATAAAAATAGTTATAGATTCTGATGAAATATTAATCTATATGTTTTTCCTTAATAATAAAATCAAATGGAGATTATTTCAACATAAAACTATCAAAAAATCCAGTCTCTTCCTCTATCACAACAAAGTGTATTTGAGAAAAGAGCCCCATGAGATTCCACTCATCCTTCAATTCCATCACTGGTTGGGAAGGAAACTTCATACTAAAAGAATTTGAAAAAATTTTCCACTTTCCTGGGTTATAGGAAATGTTGAAGTCGAAATTCTAAATACACTCTACCAATCACCTCTTTCTAAGGTTTAGTTCCTTATGAGAAAATATGTAATTAAACTCTTATGATCAAAATAAAATGTGAACCTCTCCCCAAATAGGTAATTTCACAAACTATTTAGAGAATTCATAACTAATAAAATCTCTAAATAATGAGTGAAATAAATCTTCTCAAGTGGATAGATATTAAGATAACCATATTCCACCATATAATCTTCCTACATAAGAACATAGCCTAAACCAACACCTAAAGTATCAAAAAAACACCATAGAGACCTTTCCTACTTCCGGTATAATATAAATATTTTCCAAAGTTAAATGGTTCTTTAATTAATTAAAGGAAGTTTTAAACTTAGAATCCCAAGTAAATTTTACCCCCTTTCAAGTAAGAACAGTCAATCAAGATGCAATATTAATGAAGTCATTCACAAACCAATGATAATATCATGCCAAACCCAATAATATTTTATTCTCAAAGGAATTCCATTTATCCTACAATGATTATAAAACTTTCACATTATAGAGACCAACTAAGGTATTATATTCCGAGATCACATGTCCTAAGAACTTAAAATCTTGAATCTTGAAATGAAATTTCAATATCTTTGCATAAAGGTGGTAATCCATTTAGATTCCCAAAAAATATTCTTGGTAAATCTCATAATCTTATTAATATTTAAAATAAACTATAATGTCATTCATGAATATCATGAAAAAATGAATCAAGGTGCTAATGGAAATTTTAATTCATCAAGGCCATGAAAATAGATGGAGCATCAGTCTGACCAAATAGAATCCCAATATTGTAAAAGTGGTCATACCTTCTCTTGAAGGTGGTATTTGGAATATCTAAATCCTTAACTCTAAGTTGATGATATCCAAACCAAAGATCAATATTTAAGAATCAATATTCCCCCCTTTAATTGTTAAAATAGTTCATCGAAATGGGGAAAATGATACTTATTCTTAATCATCTTCCATTTAATATTTTGATAATTTACACACAAATGGAGTGTCCCATCATCCTTTTTATTTAAAATAATAAGAGATATAGAAGGTGATACACTAGGATAAATATTGCCTTTGGCTTTCAAATAGCCCAATTGAAGCTTCAATTCCTTCAATATTACTAAATACATATAGTACAAAGGAATGGATATCAGCTAAGTTGCTAGAACCAAATCAATAGATAAATAAACTTGCCTATTCAGAGAAAGACCACAAAAATCATCTAGAAACACTATGGAAAATTCCTTAAATAACAAAGGAAGATCACATCCCATTTAATATCCCAAAAGATTTAATTTAAAAGAGGAAATAAACTTGTTTAATTCTAATTAAGGAGGTCCTGGTCGACTAGATCTTAGATCCCACTCTCTAAAACACTCAGGAGTTCCCATAATAGGTAGTAATGAACACATGCCAAGGATAGTAATCAATGTCTTCTTTATGGAAAAAACTATTTCATCCTAAGGATAAAATTAAATATATCCAAGTCAAGAACTAGAAAATCCTACAACTATCTTGACTACTGATATAAAAAATAACATGAGAGATAATGAAAACTCTATTCCTTCTTTTTTCTAGGAGGCACCATCAACTCCACAATAAAGGGAATGAGTATTTTTGGACGTTTTAAAATATTCATCAAACATATCAATATAAATCAATGAGAGGATTGTGTATCAATTAAATTTGTATCTATGTATGAAGAAATAAAGATAGTTTCCCTCAAATTTGTAAGTATCAAATCAAATTTCACCAAAGACTCTTTTATTGTGTGTAATTGTTTCATTCTATAAACCTATGGCGGGAACCATGTGGTATTTTAAAAATGTAACTACCCCACATACCCTTTAGGTGTCTAAAATAAAATATTATAACTTGGAGTATAAATATCTAGATAAAACATTTATAATTGAATTTTGCTTCAATACAAGTTATATATTTTAGGAGGTGTAGGGAAAGTATATCTCATGTGACCTATCTTTCCACAATGGTAGAAATTAAAAATTATACCACTAGTTTATACCAAAGTGGTGGTATAAGTCTTACAGTGGTATCCACTTCCACTACCTTTATGAGCCTCATTATACTTTCTATAATTTCTAGAGTAGTTTTTGAAACCATAACTAGGTAGGAGAGTAACCCCAACAAGCCTCAACTTTCTAACCATGTCAATATCTACCATCAGAGCTCAATCAACCATCTCAACATAGGAGGTAAGATTCATCATATAAACCAAATATTAAATATCCAATATTAGGCCCATCTAAAATCTATGAGCCTTTAATTTTTCACTAAACATTATCTTGGTAGAGAATAGAACAAGTTTAGTAATGTGATTGTCATATTTCATCATAGTTTGATCTCTTTTATTAAGGGTGAGGAACTCCATGGATTTATTCATTATCAATGATTTAGGGAAAAACTACTGGAGAAAGATAGTCTTGAAGTCTTTACACTCTAAACCTTAATGTTTCCTTACCTAAACCATTGTGTCCCACTATATCCTACTAGTACCTTAAAGAATAAAGGTGTCATGCTTTACTTTAACATAATATAGATTTTCTAATAATTCTAATAATTTTATCGATCTTATACTATCTGTACTACACTTCCTAAGGGTTATTCATTACCTATAAGTATGATTTTTTTTATAATATAAAATCTTGAGATCTATCTTTATCTCCTCCATCCCCTGGTTACACTTCCCTATATTATGTTGTGGTGGTTACAATACCCTAATCCATATCATGGACCACTCTCACTACTGGTTCAATAAAATTCAATTGACTAAAGGGTTTCCTCATAGAACATCATATGTGGACCCTCCTTGGGAAATCTATGAAGCCTTTTTATTGGGCATGGTATTGTATCAAAGAATAATAAAAGACTATCAGATATGGGAAAAAAATTAAACCAAGACAACATAAGAAAAGTACATAGATTTTATCAAAAATTAACATGAGAGACACACCTCCCAATGTCAAATGGTAACTAAAGGATTATTAAGAGAATATCTTATGATGTCTTGGCCTAAATCACTTGGAAATAGTAGTTGAACTAGTGGACACATGGCCCCAAGCACATATTCCCATATTATATAGGTTTCTGACTAGTAGTGTGGGTATGTATTGAGATTCATGGACTTAAAAGAAGAGTTACCACTATACAATACCCTAACCTCCCCATTAAAGGGGTATTTAAAGAATTAGTAATATGATAAAAAACTATTATGTGTATATAAATCCATAGCTTTCCTAATAAGACATTGATTATTGTGTATTGGTGGACCACCATGAAATCGGAGTTAGAAACAAGATCTATAATTTGGGTTCTCGGTTTGACTCTTCTGAGGGGCCTCTATTTTCTCTAATTATGCTCCTAAATTTTCAGGTTGTAGGGAGAAAATTCAACTTTATAATAGCTAAGAAATTAAAGGGTTTGAATAGAAATGAGGTTGATCCCCAAACCATTATTGACTAAGTATTTAAATATGTTAATATCATTGAGTTATCTATATATTTTCAATGTCCTGATGTACCCTTATATGGAATAATCCCAGTATTATTCCATGAATGAAATGATCATATGGAATTTATAGAATCTATTTTCTATAAAAATATGATTTAAATATATTAAATTCATTACTGAACTCTTAATGGTATGAAAGATATTTAATAAGGTAATCCTTGAGTTTTGTTGAAAGATAAAAGGCATCAAAGATTGAAATCTCAGTTGGTAAAATATAAAGATTCTTCAAAATGAAATATTTCGGAATAGGAGCCTATGATTTTTTCCATGAGGCTTATCCCTTACTTCAGTATTTTAGGAAAATTATAAATTTACCAGTGACTAATTTTCATAATCGAAACTAGAGAATATGATCATTGTCTAGGGAATGTGTTCAACCTGATTTTCTAGATTTTGATTTTGATTGGACAGTTTTTTCTACTAGTAGATAATCTATTATAATATGGTTTCAACAAGACTTGTAGGATTTTTGATTAAATATATGTTCTTGTTGATCTCATTGGAGATCCTATTTAAAGTCTTTGTATATACATATATATTTATTAGAAAACACACCTAGCCCTTAGGGTCCACCATGGTTTCATCCTCCCCAACCTCTACGGCCTCTTCCCCAATTATAGATGGGGAGATTAGAATTATATAATTCAACCTCATTATTAAATAGTTATGTCAAGTGAATGACATTGATGGAGTACTATTGTGACTCCTCGTCAGATGAAGGTTCTATTTGGTAGGGTGGTGTACGTCCTCCCAGTGATGGGGATCATAAATTCAATAGAGTTTGGTCCAACATGAGTATCAAAATGGTATTTTTTCTATCCCTTGTTCAACTAGCAATTATTAAAACAAATATTAGAAGGATACAATGATTAATAGACCATAACTTATATCGTAGAGGTAATTGGGTTCATTACTAGTTGACATAGTCATACCCTATGTATTGCATGTTTCTAGCTAACTAATTTCTTGGTCATCTAGTCATCAAATTTCTACTTCCAACTACTCATAACTTATTTCTCCTCTTATTATCCTTTAAATATTTTATAAAATAAATATTTCACTTTCACTAGGGGTTGAACCAAATCTACATTCTTGGATTCAATCATATTTCAGAGTATATCATGTTTTCTTTCTAACTTAAATAATATTTTAGTGATCACAAGCACTTTTTAAGTGTTATAACAATTTCATTAAGTGTATTTTGGTAATTAAAGTTGAATATTAAGTTAAGATGTCTCTAGATCAAAATGTTTATTCAAACATAGTGAGGATACATTTTTCATCATCCCATACAAAAGGGAAGCATCATATACCTAGTGGAATAGTACTGATTACTCAAGATTATGGATAGTATTCCTATACCTGCAAGAGGACCACTAGCTACCCAATGGAAGGTAACAATACACCTGGTAGTAAAAGAAAAAACCATCAACACTGCGAAAAGGTTACCAACCATTTTAGGGATAGCATTAGTTAGTTGATGGAGAATTTCCAAATTCAATAAAGCCTGGGAAGCACACTGGTAACCTAATGGTATCCAGTGGATACACAGAGGCATCTTGGTAGGTAGTCCAGGGGAGAATTTATTATGGTAAAAAAAGAATTGAATTATTCTTTTACATCATAATTAACCCAAGATAAATTCTATAGTATTCCCATAAACCATAGATCCTATAAATAGATCCCTTATATGAATTTATACATCCTTTAGATACAATTATCATTGGAAAAAATTTATGACCATCAAAATTCTACCAATTATGCTTGCACTCTCAATCCAAATAAGAAATGTGCATTAATTTTAAATTATTCTCACTTATTCTATATTATTCTCTATATTTCATAGTGTTATTTCTTATTCTTTGATATATTTAGACATATATTCAACAATATTGTGCCTAAATAATTCTCTATCTTCTTATTTCATTCTATTTCATTGCTAACAACCATTAAAAGTTGGGGTTTTGGGATTCTTTCCAAAACAACTAAAAGTAAATGGATTTATTTCTCTTTGATTTTTCTATATATAATCGTTAAAATTATAGATTCTATTGTAATTATGTTTTCTTGAAAAAAAAATAATATAAATTGAGTTTTGGTATCTTTTCTATAATTAAATCCAAATACTATTATAATGAACCACTAAGAAATTGGGGTACGACATGTAGGGTGTCATTAAAAATATTTAGTCAAACTTCTTATCAAACAGTGTTCTATATTTATGTTATGATTTACATTCTCATTTTTTAAAGTTCCACTATGCTTGATAATTTTTTATTTGATTTTATTTTTAGTGATGAAAAAATTATATTATTATCTCTCTTAATTTTTTAAATTTAATCAAACAAACTTAGTATTTTATTCAATATTTTAATTTTTATGGTTTTTTACTTTAAATATTATATTTCTATTTATTTAAGGAAATCTAACCCATCCCCTTATTTCCATTTTATCCTTCTCCAGATTAAATTTAGTGTTAGAGATCCATTCAATGAAAAATTTGTATTATTTATTAAATTTATCTTACTTTAAACTTATTCAAATCTTAATTTTTTTCAATATATTTTACCAGTTTTTCAAGAAATGATCCTTTTTAAATTTCATCTACTTATTATATCCATGGTTATCCTAAAGGAAAATATATGGGGTGTACACCTTATTTTGGTGGTTTCAACTATAGTTTTTGGATGACATGTATGTCAACCATTATTAGAATTATTGGGTATCTTGTATGGAAATTATTATGCATGGTTATACTACAACTAGCAAAAAAGAGAAAAAAAATGGACACCTGATGATATTTTTTCTTTTTAATTACATGGTAAAGTTATGAATTCCCTCTATTGTTTTTTATACCAAAATGAGTTTAATAATATATATATGTGTGTGTGTGTGTAAAATTTCTCAAGAAATTTAGAAACTCTTACAAGTCACTACTGAAGGAAAAAACAATTTTAAAGATACTTGATTAAATATGTATAGACGAGACTTTGAAAACATTAGTATTCATCCCAACAAGTCTATTATCGAGTTGTTTATATGATTTACTAATATTTTAAATGGTAGAAAATTTATTGGTGATTATATTTCAATATAAAATTTATTCAATAAAATATGTTGGGTTTTATGAAGATATTGGTAACCTAAGGTTTCGGAAATCCAAGAAAATAATGACATAAATAACATACTAAATAATGAGCCTATCGGATATATCATGACCTATAAGATAACTATGAAGAGACGTGCAGAGAAAGAGGCTAATGAACTAAAGGAGGTTCAAAATTAAATTTATTTCAAGGATATAAATAAAAAAACATCCATAATCAATAGAAATATCTCTCACCATTATAATAAGATAAAAAAAGACCATGAAAAAGAAAATATCCAAATACCGAACCTAAAAAAGAATCATGAATTGAAATTTACTTGCTTTAGTTTCAAAAATAAGGTTCATATCAAACTAAATTATACCCTAAACAAGAAATAACTAGATTATTATACTAAATATAATTCATCTCTAATTTAAAATTTCAAAAAAACATTTAATAAACATGGTTGGATTCCAAATTCATTATTAGAAAACTAAAGCGAACTCAAAATATGGGTATAAAAAGATTTAGTATCTTGATCATTTTTTGGAAAAGTATTTCAATAAAAAAAATATAATAAGTTTCCTAGTATGTGAAAATATGGTTTTCAAGGAACATGTGTGGTGTTCCTTTTGAATTAAATCATCTTGAAAAAATCAACAAAGGATTAGTCATGGTTGGAGATGATTAAAAATGTAAAATCACTGGTATTGGTACAATTGGTTTCTCTAACTATACTATAATTAAGGATATTTTATTTTTAAATATATTGAAGCATAATTTAGTAATTATTAGTCAATTATATGATAGTAGTTTTAGAATTACATTTGAAAATAATTTTATAAATGTTTTTTAATTATAAAGGAAAATTATTATTTACCATATCTCATTTTCAAAATATTTATATTATAGATTACTAATGTATTACAAGCCATAATTTTAAGAGTTTAAGTGATAAAGATGGTGAGTCTTGGTTTTTTCATAGATTTAATGATCATTATAGAACACACCCACTAATCAATATCAAATTTAACCATCTATTATGAGAGTTAGTAGATTTTTATTTCAAATATAACATTGTTTACAAACCTTTCCAACTTGGTAAGTAACAAAAATATTTCTTTATAGATCAAAAGTAATTTTCCTCTTCTAATTTATTAGATTTTGTACACCTTTAGCTTTTTAGACTAACTCGAGTTTCTAGTATAAGAGGTAAATCTAACACCTTTGTAATATATGATGATAATACTATATATATAGTGGTTTATCTCTTGGATAATAAAAATGAGTCTTTTAAAAACATTATAAATTTTTTCAAGAAATTAAAAAATAAAAAGGGATAAAAAGATATTATCCCTTATAGGTGACCATAGTGGAGAGTTCTATAATAAATAAATTTATGGACTTTTTTCTTCTTAAGTTTATTATTATTCATTCTCTACTCCAAAGATAACTCAATAAAATGGGGTTCTCTGCAGACAAAATATGACTCTTCAAGAGTTTTCTGGAATTCATTTAAATGAATTTAATCTCCCCCCAACACTTTTGTTCTAATGTAGTCAATTATTCATTTTATATCACTAACCATGTTCTCCTAATACCCATCCTTAGAAAAATCTCTTATCAACCTTTTTAAGTAAAAAATCCTAAAATATTCTATTTTAAATTTTTGGGCATGAATGTTTTATCATTAATTCTAAGGACTGTCGAGGAAATTTTGAACCCAAATCTAATGAAGGTATATTTATTAGGTTATCTAAATCAATTAATTCTTTTTGATTCTTCAATAAGAGTACCAAAATCATATAAGAGTCAATTCACAACAAGTTTAATGAGAATCGATCCAAATATTGTCATCAAAGTGGTGATGGTACTGACCAACATAGATTTAAATTACATAAACCTCAAAATTCTAAATAAATTGTTGGTGAAAAAGAACCCCCATATACTTGTTTACCCAAATAATTGGTTGAATAAAAAATATGTCCATTAGAAAATTTTAATTAGTGAATTATAATTTTGAACTTATACTAGAAGGTTGGTCTTAAATGAGGCTAGAAATCAAGCTTTTATCTCTCGCTTTGAACATCAAACCCATGATGATGCTATTAATAATTAAAATTGGATTCATTTCATGAAAGAGGAGATGAGCATATTTTAAATGAAAAAAAAAATTGGACTCTTTTGGAAAAACAAAATAATCACACCATTATTGGCACCAAATGGGTTTTTCAAAATAAGTTAGATGAGCAAGGTAATATCACTCATAAAAAGGATAAAACTATTTCTAATGGCTATAATCAAGAAGAATGTATAGAATATTGTGAAACCATTTCTCATATTTATTATCTATAATCTAATAGAATATTTTTGGCGTTAACCACTCAGTTTATTTTTAAACTTTTTCAAAAGGATATGAAAAGTGTTTTTCTAAATGATTTTATTTCTAAATTTTTTTTTGTGGAACAATCACCTAGTTTAGAAAAAATATGTTTTCAAAATCATATTTTCAATTTAACAAAAGATATATATGGTTTAAAATATTCCCATCAATCTTTGTATGATTTGTTAACAAAATTACTTCTTTAAAATGATTTTAAAATATGAAAATACAATTTCACACATTTTCTAAACACTTTTTCAAATAATTTATTAATTTTTTAAATTTAAAATGATGATGTTATTTTTAAATCAACTAAAGAATCATTTTGTAATTTATTTTTTTATTTAAGGACTAAAGAGTTTGAAAAGTGTTTTATGGGAGAACTAAAATTCTTCCTTAGTTTTAAAATTTCTCAAAATATTGATGGAAATTTTCTAAAACAAATTAAATAGACTAGTAATATTTTAAAACATTTTGTAATGGATCACACTAAAGAAATAATTACACTGATGAGTAATTAATTTAAACTATCATTTGTAAAGATGGTAAAATGGATGATAAAGAATTTTATAGAAGCATGATTAGGAATCTTATTTACATTATTGTGACCCATGTATAAATCGTGTTTAGTGTATGAATTTGTTCTAGTTTTAAATCAAATCTAAAGTAATCTCATTTGAATTCTTTCAAAAGAATTTTTAGATATTTGAAAAGAACTAAAAACCATGGATTATTTTATCAAAATAATAATTATTTTAATCTTAAATATTTCTATAATGAATACTTTTTAGGATTCCAAATATATAGTAAAAGTACTAATGAGAATTTTTACCCCTATATAAATCTCTCATCTCATGGAGTAGTAAGAAGAAAAACTAAGTTTCAATTTCTACAGCTGAAGTGAAATACATAGTCATCGGTAGTTTTTACACCAAAGTCATATAGATAAAATATAATCTATCAAAATATGGGATTACATATTATAACATCTCAATAAATTTTAAAAATACTATTGAAATTAGTATCTCTAGAAATCATTTCCAGCATTATTCCATAATGAAAATTTATTTGAGACGCCACATTCTTAGAGATCACCTTCCAAAAGATGATATCATTCTTGATTTTGTTTTCACCAAGCATAACTTAGCTTATATATTCACTATAACACTTGTGATTTATGACTTTGACTTTATCAAGGGTGATTTTGGTATTATTATCTTTTTATTACTTTCAAAAACTTTAGAAAATGTAAGTTTTTTTAAAAAATATATATAATGTTTTCTAAATTCTTTCAAAATAAATTATTTTTTAAAAATAACTTTAAAAGTTATTTGATACTTTTTATAATTTTGGTAATGTTATTTGAGTGTTAAACTCCAAGAAAAACTTATTTTCTAGATAGAAACAAGTGGATGTAGTTATAGTGAAAATTCACTTAGCGTTTATTACCAAAAAAAACTACTGGTTGGGTTTTAAATATCATTTTCACCCTAGGCACAAGAAGTGGGCCTTACTGCACACTTGTTCTGGCACTCTCGGGGAATTTTTCAAGTTTATTATCCTAATATTTTTTTAAACTTAATAGTTTTATGAAATTTATCTGTTAAAATTTTTCTTTAATTTTTAATTTTCAATTCTTTATTTTAAATGTTATTTTTTTGTTTTAAATATTATCTTATTTATATTTTATATGTTATTTTTATGTATTTTAATTTTTTTTATTTATTGATTATAACTATTAAATAGATCCTCATATTTATAATGCATTAATTTAGGGGGATTTAATCTTATTAATACTAAAATGTTCTTAGAAGAGACAATAAAATTAAAATCATAAGTTTATTTAAAAAAATTCAAAAGTTTTATTTCCAACTTGAGCTTTATATTCATTTAATTTTTAAATTGTTTGATAATTAGATATTTTTTTAAATCATAAACTATTTTGAAAATAGTTTTATGTATCAAAATATTTGGAGAACCAAAAATATTTAAAATTCAAAATCTATTTTATGTTTAAATTTTTCTCTATCCATAACATTAAAGGTAGAAAATAAAAAGGTTGCATATATATTTTTATTCTATTACCAAGATCCTTTTTATTTTTAAGAATTATTTTTCTAACACATTTAAAATTTACTTTCGATAACCACAATGGGGTAAAAAAAAATTATAAAGGTTTGGTAAGTGAGGAACACTTTTTACTTTGAGTATAATTTCTATGATAAAAATATTTTTTTAGAATAGGGGATAATTTTTTGGTAATCTAATGAAGTTATTGTCTTAGGGAATGATTTTTAAAATGGGATTAAATTTATGAAAATATCTTATGTGGTTTTATCATTTTAATTCTTGAGAAATTTTTTCAAAAGGTTATGTCTTGTAAATGATTTTGAATAATCTCTTTATTTTATTTGAAAATGAATTTGGTAAGTATTATTATAAATATATTATTTTAATATCATGTTATAGTTTTAATTTTTATATAAAAAATTTTTTATCATTAAAAAGGGATATATTATTTTGATTTTCACTTAATTAATATTTTAATAGTAACAGCCACTTTTTAAGTGTTCTAACAATTTCATTGAGTTTATTGTAGTTATTAAAGTTGAATATTAAATTAAGAATTATTTGGATCAAAATGAATATTCAAATGGAGTGAGGATTTGTTTTTCATCGTCCTATTTCATTATGAAGAACCGGATACCTAGCAGTGTAGCACTAGCTATATGGGGATGGTAGATAGTATTCACATACTTATAAGAAGACCATTGGCTACCTGGTTGAAGGGAATTATCCACCTTATGGTTATATATAGAACCTTTATCAATATCTAATAGTCTGTAGCCAACCAGTGGATTGTAGTGTCTAGTTGGTGGTTAATTTCGAGTATCACATCATATATTCTATGGTAGCCAGTGGCTACCTGGTTCCATTAAGATAGACTGTCCATAGGAGAATTTATTATAAAAAAATGCATTGAATTTTTCTTGTGCAACTTCATTAACCCCAGATAAATTATAGAAGATTCTCACTAGACTTGGATCCAATAAATAGACCCCTTGGAGGTAGGGCTACATACTTAAAATAAAATTCTCAATGATAAATCTCTATAGTCATAAATTTCCTCCCATTTATGCTTATTCCCTCAATTCAAATCAAAAGTGCTTTTCTTTGAAAATCATTCACACTTTTTTAAATTATTTGTTATCTATACAAATGTTATTTATTATTCTTTGAGATATTGAGACTGAAATTCATTGGTATTTTTCCTAAAAAAATCTCTCCCTTATTCCTTATTTCTATTTTGATGTCACAGCCATTAAAATTCAGGGTTTGGGGTTTTATTCCAAAACCACAAAAAGGCATGGGATTTCTTTCTCTTTGTAGTTTTTAGCTACTATCATTAGAGATAAAGGGTTGATCGTAATTTTGGTTTCTTTCTATAACCAATTAAAAATAAATTTATTTTTGGTATATTGGATACCATTAAATCTAAGGACTAATATAATAAACTCTCAAGCAATTGGGGTAGGATTCGGAGGATCTCAATAAAGATATTTAATTTAAATACTTTATTAAATCATGTTTCTTATATATTTTATGATTTACTGACTAATTTATTTAATTTATTCTATTCTTTTTAGAAATATGCTTGATTTCTATATCATTATCACTCTTACATTTTTATATTTAACAAAATGTGCTTACTTTTATTAAATATTTTAATTTTAAAAAAAGGTTTTCATTATTTAAATATTATTTTTCCCTTTTTAAAAAAAAAAATTAATTCACCCCACTATTTTCATTTATCTTAATCCAACCTATATATCCTTAGAGATCTAACATTCTTTAATATTATGACTTAGTATCTAGTTTAAGGTGTAGTTGTCTGGATAGTCATTCAAACTAACTATATTTGGTTTTCTATTTTTTTGTATTTTTACTAATTTATTTTCCAAGAAGTGATGAAAAATCCTAAAACATTATCATTTCCAAATTAATAGACTATATTCAACTTATATTTAAAGTTCATGTGACATTAACTTTTATTTCCATTTTAATGAGGGAATGGTTTTTGACATTATTATTTATGATGCAGAATCATGTGATATTGAGAGGGCATGGGGGTTCGAGCTCGAATAGGTGTCGGTTTTATCATGATAGATTCAATCTCCACTATACCATATTTATTTTCATTTACTAACAATATCATCTGAGACATGATTTTAGAACACTGAAATGAATTCTCCAGGTGTTGTTCTCAATTCTACTGAATAGAATCCCCTATGTGTTTTTCTATAGTAGTGTCTCAAACTTGCAATAGATATTTTCATGCATATATCAAATAGTTTCTCTAGAGTAATTTTATATTTTTTGAATAGGATAAAACATTCGACCAAGTTATGATGTTAGAAACTCTATTATTTTCTTGTTGATTGAAGTTTTAAAGGTTAGGGATCATTTTCTTCCTCAGTGTGGACCTGAACTGATAAATAGACTACCCTCAAAGATCAACCTAATTAATTGAAAACCCAGTTGTTAAGTTGTATTAAAGTGGTCATTTTCTACTTCACTTAACCTTTTTTATAATTAAAATAATACATCTTATTTATTTATGTTTTTATAAATTGAAAAAAAATTATTTTAATCCCACTGACATCAGTAAAGAGATGTGTTTCTAAGATTTAACTTCTTTTAAATGAAATATCATTATTGATATTATTTATTATTTTGTTCTTTATGTTTTTTATGTATATTATGAACTAATTTCCGAGAAAAGTACATATTTAGATTATTTGAGTTAAGACTCCTATACAAAAGTTTTATAATTAGATAATTATAATTTCTTATAGCTTTAGATTCTTATTTGTTTAAATCACCTTTATTGTTGTTGTTATTTGTTTATTTATTATATTTTTGTTACTATTTTGATTAATCTCTATCTATTTTGGATACTTTATTTATTTTATAGAAAATATATTTTATCAAAATATTGGATGACACATACACTGGGTATAATCTACACCAACGTAAAACAAAAATCACACTTATGTAGGAAGAATAACTTATAAACTAAATGAAAAATTACTCATATTCATATAATAAATATCACTAAGTATAGAATAAAACATATCCAAGTACATAATGAAACTTACATTTCATAGTATATGAAACTTACATAATATATGGAATGATACTTATGAAAAATAAAAATGAAACATTTGAACAAAGAGTTTGTTTTTTAAAATAATAAAATATGATCTATTTTTATTATACATCTTAATATTGATTTGATACAAGTTTATTATTGTTATTTTCATTTATTTATTTATTTCCCAATTATTTTGATTCTAGGTAAAATCATTTTATAATATTTCATGTAGATTTAAATCATCATCACAAAGTTTAAATACCTATACCATCATTTTAAAAAGTTGTAAGTTTCAAATTCCAAATGGTTGAAATATGAAGAGTCTTGCATGAGTTTTGGGATTATTCTAAGAAATTTTACATTGATTATTATAGAATATTTACTATAATATTAATTATTATAATGAGTTTTGATATAAATATTATTATAGTTTACACACTATTTAGGTGAACCCATATAAATATGTTTTTCATGTGAAATTAATAAAGAATACAAGTAAATCATTTTTTGGGAAATATATGTTGAATGGCTCAAAAGTAGTTCATTGAATTTGCGCATGTGTGATACTTTGAAAAAATAATAGATAAAATGATTTAAATTTTTTTTAATTTTTTTATATGAAGAAACTCTTTATATAGAGTTTGACAGATCAAGTTCAAGTAATGAAGGTTAAGGATACTTTCAAACTGTACAATGATGCCCATTTTTAATATCACTATTGAAACACTCTTTTCCAAAAAAAAATTCTAATCAATTACTATTGAAGTGAACATTGTTTCGTAGACACTTATAGTTCTCACCATTCAACTGATTTCATGGTGTTTTCCTATTTTTTCTTTTATTATTAATTTTTGGGTTATACTACCATTTAAAATGTAGGATTCTTTTGTTATACCACCCAAAACAAAATATATTATAGGTTCTTCCATAGCTGGTAAGAGGTAAGGGGTTTTAATTGTTCCTTGATCTAGATAAAGGTAGGATTTGTTTCTTCAACCACCTTAAAAGTAAGTTGTTAGGGTTGTTCCTCTATGGGTTATAAAGAAAATCTAGGTTTGTGCCTCCAGGGATTAAAAAGGCAGTGTAAAGGCTTGGGACACCCCATCAAAATTCAGATATTCCATTTAGTGGGTGTCATTTCTCTGTTAATTTGAGAGTAGTGAAGTGTACACATATGATTAATCTGATATGAACTACTATAAAAATATTATTCTCTGTATTTATTTTACACTCCATAATTAACTAACTCGGATAAGTATTTTAAATTTTAAAAAGGTCGATCCCCCCCTCTTGATCATGTAGACATCTCCTTCTAGGGCCTAAAAACTATTATCAAATCTTATTCCTTATAATCATAGTTAATTCAATTATTTATTTATTATTTTTACTAAATTTTATCATATACTTAACTATATAATCAAAGTATATATTTAAGATGGAAGGAAGAAGCTATAATGATAGAAGTTCTCTACAACTACCACCATTCTTTCATGGTGATATTGGCATATTTTAGTAGAATCACAACTAAAATATATAATTTTTATTCTTTGGATGTCCATGTTTTAACCATAAAAACTCCCTAAGGTTGATCCAAATACTCTAACCACTGTTGATTCTTTGAAATATGTTCTTAATTATAAAATCATTGACTTATTTTTCTTCTATATTAATTCAAATGTATTCAGTCACATTTCATCATGTAAAACTACACATGACGTGTGAAGATTATCATAAACTACTAGTTATGGCTATGATAATAAAATTATAACTAATGTTGTTATGTTAAGGGAGGAATATTAAGATTTTAAGATTGGTGAAATTGAATCTTTAAATCATTTGTTTCACATATTCACAAACATTATAAATGGGATGAATGAATTAAGATAATATTTGGATAATATTATTTTAATTGAAATATTTTTATAAGAATTACCTAATAAGTGGCATACTAATAAGGTTTAAATTGAGGAAACTAAAAAAATTAAGTAATATATTATTGATGGGAATATTGGATATTTGTTACAATATAGTTTAGAACATAAAAATATTTCTTAAGAATAGATTTCAAAATATAAATGATGTTTTTAAATCAAATGTAACTACATAATCTTTTGACTCTAAGCTATGGAATAGTGAAAGAGATTTTTTTTATCATCTATAAAATGGGGGATATAGAAATAATAAATGATACTCTTGAAGATTCAGAAAGGAACACCCTAAATAAGATCACAATGTGAAGATAAAACACAGTAATTTTTCTAATAATGATCCATATTTTAATTTTTATGAATGAAAAGAAATCCACATCAAGGCTAATTTTTTGAGTCTCAAGAATGAAAAGAATAAGAAAATTACTTAAAATAATGATAATAAATATTATCTTGATGGTAGTTATATAATGGGTTTTAATTCAAGTTTCAATGGCTTCATCAAGTAATGTAAGTGAATCAAATTATACTTCCTATTATGAATCTAATTCTAATTCGATAATTGAATAATTTTATAAATGTAATGATAGACTTAATCATAAAATTTACAAGATTACTACAATATAAAAACACTTAACGGTAAACATAGTGAAGTTATTGTCAAAAATGTAAAACTGAATAAATCTACTTTATATTGTAATTAAGATGATGTTAAATAATTAAAATATACTTTAGAATCTACTCATACAGATTTAAACTCTAATCTCATTGAACTAAAATTATAATAATGAAAATGAAAAAAAAAATGAAATAAACATTTATTTTATGACTCAGAACAATGTGGCTAAACAATGGAAGTTTAATAGTTTTCTCGAAGAGAATAAAAAATCAAAAGTAAAATTGAATGTTTGAAAATAGATATGTCCAGATTTATTAAAGGATGAGAAAATTATAATAAAATAGTAAGAATAAATTAAGTAAATAAAATTAATATTGTACATGGCTGTGATTATCTTTTATCAAAGATTTATAAGTATTTATTTATTATAAGTTCAAACATAAAAACACCAATTGCAGCATGTTTTAGATTATAAATAATTTTTTATTATGAAAATGATTGTTCCATGAGATTTCCATAGTCTATTGGACATACTAAACCCTTTATTTCTAAAGATGGGTATTCTAGATTACCTATAAACATTTCTTTTAATTTAGTTTCAGTTCCAAAAAATCATATATTAATCCTATAGGACCTAAATTTCTAAGTGTACCAAAACATTCATAAATATATTAATGTATTAAACATGTATTGGAACCATCAAAAGGATATACATATGGTATATTTATAGAGGCTTGTCATGATGTATGACTATCGATATCTCAAATTTTTTATCTTTCAATAAATGTGATGGTGGTAATGTTACATGTGGTGATAATTATAAAGGAAAATTAAAAGGTCTTGATGAATTTTAAATTTGAGGTCTTCCTTTATATTAATTCATATTTATTTAAGGTTTAAAGAATAATTTAATAATTATTTTTCAACTATGTGATTATGTAAAGTTTTTTAAATTTCAAAATGAAAAATGTGTCATTTATAGGGATGATTCTATCTAATTTTATGCCTAAATAAAGGAAATATGTAACACCCCAAGGTTTTAAGAAAATAAATTTAAATTCATGAAACTTTGTTTTATTTATATAGTTATAAATATCTCTCAATTTTAGTTTTACTGCTTTTATTATTCGAATTAAAAAAAATGGTCATCTATGGTTTTGATTTGTAAGTTATTTGGAGTCTGATAGAAATAACTCATTTTTTTTAATAGCAGCATACCCTTATGAATAGTAATATGACCCTAATGAATATTAAAATTTATTATTATTTTATTTTCTTATAGATTTAAGATAATGACATCTTGATTAATTTTTTAATGTGATATAAAAGCCATTATAGTTTTAAAATTGTTAATTTTTTAATAAAGTACGATTTTATTTAAAAATTAAATTAATCATATTTAAAAACTTATTTTAAAAAAATGGTATTCATTTTTAAATTCTACATGTCAAAAAACATTAGGGTGAATTTTTTGCATTTTTCTAAAATTCTTGAATTTTTTAAGAATAATGAAATACGGTAAAATATCGTACATTCAAATTATCAGTTAAATAAACTATTTTTGAAATCATGGCTGAGTTCACAAGAATCAATACTCTTCATAATCTTGAGAAAAAAAATAAACTAGTGATTAAAATAATGTAAAATCTCTTCTCTCCTCCCCTATAAATACCACCCTCATTCCCCTCTTCCTCACACACCTCTCAAGCCTTGGGAATTATCAAAGTTATTCCAAATATCCTCCCCAAGGCTCTTCCCCACATCCAAGACCTTCTGGTATCACTCAAAATCCAAAACTAAAGGCCTTAAAGAGGATCTCAAGGAGAAGAGATCGAGAGGTTATAATCCTCTTACTTTTTCAGGTGTTTTCTTTCTAATTCCTTTCTTTTCTTATACTCTATTTACCTAAACATATCCAGTAGGTATGAAATATAATGAATATTATATATTATGTATGTTATCATTTAAATGTAAAATATTAATCATCTTCCTTCCTATCCTATCCCACTTGTTCTAAAAATGAAAACATCGTTCACGATGTGCCAATTTACCAAAATCATGGACTATGTGTTTTCAATATAAATTACATCCTTAAATTTTGATCATAAAACACTATTAATGGTTGAAAAATAATGTAATTTTTTTTAACTTATTTTATGTTATGGACTTAACTTATATGTATGAAATTAAATTATATAATTAAACAAGTTCACGATTATCGAGGAACCGCCAAAAATGATCTAAACAAATATCTATAATGTTTTATCTAAAGATTCATCATCATATATGATTAAAAAATTATTTATGGTGTCATTATATGTTATGTAAACACATTGATACCATTTCATTCCACTTCTAGAATTTTATTTCCACAAAACAAGAAAATCAAATACAAATCATCTATGGAAATCATGTAAAGAATACACCCAAAACAATAGAAGGAACAAAATACAAACAATTTAAAGGGGAAATGATGTTATGAAATGATCATATAAGGTATAATAAACATGAATATGTTTTTATAAGATATTAATACCACTCTATTAACCATTATATTGGAGGTTTAAGTAATTTTAAATTAGGAGAAACCAAAGGTAAGGGAATTCTTAACCCGATTTCCATTCTTTGGGTTAACCTTCTACTTCATTATTTATGTTGTATTAAAATTGTTTGTGTGATTAATTTTTGTTTATATTATGTTTTATTTTTTTTTATTTATAGTGTATACACATATTACTTTCGTTCTATTGATTCTCATAGCAATTATATGTTATTTTTAAGTGACTTTTCTAATAAAATCCTCTAAACTTCTAGTTTTAAAAAACTCAAAGTGAATGTATTATTAAAGTATTCTTTTTTTATGATTATATTATGGTAATTGGAAATTTTTTATGATGAATTTTGGTACCTATATTTCCCCCCATTTAATTGGTTATGTCTAGTTTGGAGGTCAGTCATATGGTTACTCTAGGTGTAATTATGATGGTTACACAATAAGGTAGTCGTGAGGGTTACATTGTAAGGTAGTTGTGAGGGTTATATATTATAAGGTAGTAGAGAGGGTTACAAGATTATGTAAGTAATTACCCAAGATACTTTTATGGTTCTATTAATGTTATATATGTTTTTTGGAAATCTCAATTTTCACAAAGTAAGTTTATATGACTGACAATTATGTTTTTTTGAAAAAGATTTCATATGTTACAAGTATTCATGGGTTAATGTTTTATTTCCATCTTTTTATATCCCTTAATAAGATTTTTGTACTGATACCAAGTTTTTAAATTATTTTCATAGGTTATACGAATTTTAAATAAAAATAAGGAAGCCAAGTTAAAAGTTATGATGATTTTTCAAAGAAAACATGTATTATTTAAAAACTCTTATATTTTGGAAGAAAAGAATACTATTTTTATGTTATCCACTCTGTATTAATGTGGAATGTTATGAATTTTTTATTCCCAATTCTATAAATATCTAAACTAAAAAAGATCCTCAATGTGAAGGGAATTGATGTTTTGACTAAATTCAATATTATGTAATGTAATAAGGTCGGGTGCATATAGTTGGTATCAGAATATGGTTTTGATAAACTTAGGGGTTAAGATGATGTTAATAGAATACCATAAGTGATATTTATTTTATAGTTAATTTAAAATGATATCTTATTTAAATATTATCATGTTTCTTTGACTAAGATATGTTTGTTCAGAATGGTTTTCCACAGTACAAATAGGGAAGCTAAAGAGGAGAGGCATCTATAGAATGATATACTTCTAAATCTACAGCCCGGAATGGTAGGGATTGGAATTGAACAGTTTGTGATAATAATGGATCAGCTAACATGGGTAATAAATGGTGGTGTAATCCATTCAAGTGAACAACCATAGGTACCACAATGGAACATCACAATAGTGGATCATTTTATGAGACAAAACCCTCCTACTTTAAATGGATCTTTTGACCCTATAGCGGCTGAAGGATGGATTAAGTCCCTTGAAAAGATATTCGATGTTATGGGTTGTTCAGATAATCAAAGGGTAAATCTTTACATTTATCATTTTTAAGTTGAAGTTGATCAGTGGTGTTGAATGGTCAAAAATATAAAGGATATAGAAGAGATTGATTCCATAAAGTGGGATGAATTTAAAAGTCTTCTCCTAGAAAAATATTTTCCTAAGGTGGTGAGACTTAGGATGGAGAAGAAGTTTCTTTAATTGAAGTAAAATTAGCATGATTCAGTGGTTTTTTATGAATAAAACTTCACTCGACTATTGAGGTATGATCTAAATAGTATTCTGGATCTTGATATAAAAATCAACGACTTTTACTCAGGATAAAATCCAGGGTATCAAAAAGAATTGTCCTCTTGTGAATTCAAAATTTCTGAAAAACTTGTTAGATGTGCTAAGAGGGTAAATATGGAGTGTTTTAATGATCACATGTACTTTTAAAACAAGGAGAAGAAGAGGTCCAAATGTCAATCTATGGGTAAGAAACAACAAATAAATCTAATGGTAATAAATTCTAGTTTCCAGTTTGTGAAAAGTGTGGAAAAAAGAACCCTGGGGAATGACTTGACAAAACAGGGAAGTGTTTTTGATGTGGTAAGTTTGGACATATGGCCCGAGACTATAATAAAAATTATCCTAAGACTAATCCTGATGAGAAAATTGTTATGTGATTTAAATGTGGAGAGAGGAATCATTACTCAGATATCTGCCTAAAGAGTGATCTGAATGATACAAAGCTGCTTGACTATAAGGAGAAATGTGCAGTGAGATCCTTTGTGACTATGTTAGTAGATGTCAGGACATCCAAGGAAGTTGTATTAGGTTTCTTGTTTGTTTACATAGATTTTTCTAAGATTTTTTATGATATGGGGTCTACACATTCTATTATTTAAAAATAATTTTCTGGAAAATTGGAAATATCACCACAACAAATGTGATCGGAACTTATTGTTAAAACACCAGGGGAAAATATTATAGAAAAGAAGAATTATAAGAATATTTCTATTATGTTATATGTAAATACTTTACCTTCAAACCTTGTGGTTTTTCCCTTAGTAGAGTTTGATGTCATTCTGTGAATGTATTGGCTTCTTATTTATCATGGTAATATTGATTGTAGAGCTAAAGAAGTTGTTTTTTAGAAAGAGATTCAGTTTTTATACAAGAATGAACCCATAAAATTGATAACATATTAGGAAGATGATAAACTATTGAAATATGGAAATGAAATTTATCTTAATCATATTGTTGAATACAAGGGAAATGTTCAAATTAATGATGTGTCAGGGGTAAATTAATACCTTGATATTTTCTCTAATGAGCTACCCAGTGTCATACCTGATCGAGAAGTAAAATTCACAATTGACTTAGTCTATGATGTTATGCCAATTTCAAAACCCCTATATCAAATGGCTCAAATAGAACTTTTTGAATTGAAAAATAAGTTGTAGAAGTTTCTTGATAAAGGCTTCATTCATCCTAGCACTTCACCATGGGGTGCTCATGTTTTTTTCATTAAAAAGAAATATGGTTCCATGAGACTTTACATTTATTGTAGATCCTTGAATAACATCACTGTTAAAAAAAGTATTATTTACCTCATATCTAGGACTTGATTGTTCTACTCTAGGGAGCTTAGTACTTTTCCAATATTTACTTGAGATTTGGATACCATCAATTGAAGGTGAAGTAGGATGACATCCAAAAAATAGCTTTTCATACTAGATATGGGCATTATGAATTTGTTGGTATTCCATTTGGGTTAACTAATGCACCTGTTGTATTCATGAATCTTATGAACAGAATATTTCATGATTTCTTGGATAAATTTTTGGTTTTTTTATTGATGACATTCTGATATTTTCTAAGAGTAAAGAAGAGCATGACAAACATCTAAGGGTTGTTTTTCAAACCATAATGGAAAAGAAACTGTATGGAAAATTTAGAAAGTGTGATTTTTGGTTACAACAGATGTCTTTTATTAGGAACATAGTAAATAAGGATGGAATAATAGTTGATCTTTCCAGAACAAAAGTGGTTAATGAATGTCCAAGACCTACAAATGTTACAGAGATCTGTAGTTTTATTGGATTAGTGGGTTATTACAGATGGTTTGTTAAAAACTTTTCATGGTTTTCTAGCCCGATAATTAATTTAACAAGAAAATGGGTTAAATTTATTTGGATAGAAGAATATGATGTTTTTTTTCAAGAACTAAAGAACAGATTGGTTAATGATACAGTTTTGGCCTTACATTCCTAAAAGGGTGAGTTTTTCATCTATAGTTATGCATCATTGAAAGGACTTGGTTGTGTTATGATGCAGAATGATCATGTAATTTCTTATGCTTCAATACAAATAAAACCTCATGAGTTAAATTGTCCCACACATGATTTTGAATTGGCAGTTGTGGTTTTTTCTTTGAAAATTTGGAGGCATCATTTATACGAAGACAAATGTAAAATATATACTAACAATGGAAGTCTAGAGTATATATTTATTTAGAAGGAATTAAACATGAGGTAGAGAATATGTCTTGAACTAATAAATGATTATTACTGCATGATCAATTACCATTTAGTAAAATCAAACAAATTGGAGGATGCCTTGAGTCAAAAACACCATGCATCATTAACTATGTTATGTTTGTAACATGATCCCTTGATTGATGATTTGATGAATTTTGTCTTACAAGTTGTTGGTGTAGAAAATACCTCTATTTTGTTTTAGGATTTAGTGCAGTCATCATTATCAGACAGAATTAAGCAAGTGCAGAAGGAAGACCATGAGCTATATAAAAAGTTAGAATTGTTTAAAATGGGTAAGTTTCTAAAATTTAACCTTGATAAAGAATGTTTTGTATGATTTGGTAAAAGGTTGCGTGTGCCTTATGATTCCCATTTGAAGAAATATTTTTTGTGTGAATCTCATAGTTCTCCATTTTTAGTTCATCATGGAAGTACTAATATTTATAGAGACCTTCAGGTGTATTATGGGTGGGATGGAATGAAAAGAGATATTTCAAATTTTACTGTGAAAAGTTTTACATGTCAACAGGTTAAAGAAAATCGGCAGTTACCGAAGGGTATGCTTTAGAATATTCTTGTTCCAGAGTGGAAATGGGGGAATATATCCATGAAAATAGTGGTGGGACTACCTAAGACTTCTTGATTTAATAATGCGATTTGGGTTGTTGTTGATCAATTAATAAAATCTATACATTTTCTTTCTATTCGAGATAAAATACCTTTGGATCAGCTTTATCGACTATACCTCAAATATATTTTTAGGTTACATGGAGTTCCTCCTTCCATTGTATCTAACCATGATACTAGGTTCACTTATAACTTTTTGAAGGGAATTCAGAATTCGTTGGGCACAGAATTAAATTTCAGTACAACTTTTCATCCTCAATCAGATGGGTAATCAGAAAAAAAACGATTCAGAATTTAGAGGATATGATTCGAGCTTATTCAATGGACTACCAGGGATGTTGGGATCATCATCTTTCTTTAGTTGAGTTTTCTTATAATAATAGTATTCATTCCAGTATACATATGGAACCTTTCGAGGAATTGTATGGGAAGTGTTGTAGAAATCTATCTTTTTGGGATCTAGTCGGGGAAATGAAATTGATGGGACCAGAATTAGTAGAGGAAGTGGTTGAGAAACTAAAGATTATCTAGAAACACATGACGAAAGCTCGGAGTAGGCAGAAATTTTGTGTATACAATAGGAGGAAATAATTTTCTTTTGAGGTAGGTGATCCTATTTTTCATAGAATCTCAACATTGAAAAGTGTTATTCATTTTGGTAAGAAATGAAATCTAGTTCCATGGTTCATTGGACCTTGTGAAATCTTGAAGTTGGATCAGTCTCCTACTGGGTAGCTTTGACTGCAATTTTATCTCAGGTACACAATTTTTTTCTTGTTTTGATGTTGAGAAATTATGTTCCAGATTCATCTCATGTCTTGAGTCCAGAAGTAATTCAGCTGGAGGAGAACCTTTCTTATGAGGAGAAACCAGTTCAGATTCTTGATCGAAGGGAACAAGTATGGAAAAATAAGATAATCCACCAGTAAAGGTTCTGTGAATAAACAACATGGTTGAAGAAGCAACATGGGAATCTAAAAATTCTAAGAGGTAAAGTTACCATCACTTATTTAACAAGTAAATAAAATTGTGAGGGTACAATTTCTAGAAGGTGGGGATAATGTAGCACACCAAGGTTTTAAAAAAATAAATTAAAATTTATGAAAAAAAAATTTAGGTTGATAGTTATAACTATCCTTTAAACATAATTTTACTGCTTCTATGATTTGAATTTCATAAAATGGTTATCTACGGTTGTGATCAGTAAGATATTTGGAGTCTGATAGGACCAACTTGTTTTTTTGGTGAATAGTGACATACCCTTATGAATAGTAATATCAATAGTAATATGACCCTAAAAATTAAGTTAATCATAATTATAAAATTATTTTCAAAAAATGGAGTCCGTTTTTGAATTATACAAGTCAAAAAATGGTTAGGGATAATTTTTGGAATTTTTCTAAAAAATTAAATTTTGGATGAATAGTGAAATACGGTAAAATACCGTATATTTAAATTATCATTTAAATACTCTTTTTTGGACATCATGGCTGATTTAAAACCACTTGGTTTGAACTCACATGCACTTATTAATATTTGGGTTCATAAGAATCAAGACTATTCATAATCATGAGAAAAAAATATTAAACCAATGGTTAAAATAATGTAAAATCCCTCCCCTCCTCCACAATAAATTCCACCCTCATTCCTCTCTTCATCACACACCTCTCAATCCTTGATAATTGTCTAAGTTCTAAAAAATCCCCTCCCCAAGGATCTTCCACATGTCCAAGACCAAATTTTCTCACCCAAAGGCCAAAACCAAAGGCCTTAAGGATGATCTCAAGGATAAAAGATCAAGAGGTAAGAATCCTCTTCCTTTTTCATGTGTTTTCTTTCCAATTCCTTTATTTTCTTATACTCTATTTCCCTCCACTTATCAAGGAGTTATGTAATCTATATAATCTTATATATTATTTATGTTATCATTTTCATGTAAAATATTCATCATAATCCTTCCTCTCCTCTCCCTCTTCTTCAAAAAATAAAAACACCATTCACGGTGTGCCGATTTATCAAAATCGTGGACAATGTGTTTGAAATATCCATTATATCCTTAAAATATGATCATAAAACCTTCTTAATTATTGAAACAGAATTTAAATTATATTTTTTAACCTAATTTATGTTCTATAATGAACTTATAGTCATGACATTAAATTATATAATGAAAAAAGTTCATGATTGTCGAGAAACCGCCAAAAGTGATCTAAACAAATATCCATAATGATTTATCTAAATATTCATCATCATGTATGATAAAAATGATTTATGGTATAATTATATATTATGGAAACACATGAATACCATTTAATTTCATTTATAAAATTTCATTTCCATACAATAAGAAAATCAAATACAAACCGGCCATGGAAATCATGTAAAGAAGACACCCAAAACAATGGAAAAACAAAATACTAACAATTTAAGGGTGAAATGATGTTATGAAATGATCATTTAAGGTATTATAAACATGAATATGTTTCTTTAAGATATTAATAACACTCTTTAAACCATTATACATGAGTTTTAAACAAGTTTTAAGTAAGAAAAACCTGAGGTAAGGGAATTCTTAACCTGATTTCTATTATTTGGGTTTACCTTCTACTTCATTATTTATGTGGTATTAAAATTGTTCATGTGATTAATTTTTGTTTATATTATGTTGTATTAATATTATTTATAGTTTATACACAAATTAATTTCATTATTTTGATTCTCATATCAATTATATGTTATTTTTAAGTTACTTTTCTTATAAAATCCTCTTTTAAACTTCTAGTTTTACTAAATTAAAAGTGAATGTTTTATATAAGTATTATTGTTTGATGATTATATTATGGTTCTTGGTAATTTTTTATGATGAATTTTGGGACCTATATTTCCCTTTAATTCATTGGGTATGTGTAAGTTGTAGGTCTTCCATATGGTTACTCCAAGTGTAACTGTGATGGTTACACAATAAGGAACCCTTGAGGATTACATTGTAAGGTATCCGTAAGGGTTAGAAATTATAATCTGCCTGAGAGGGTTATAATATTATGTAATTAATGACCCAATATACATTTATTATTCTATTAATGTTCTATATGTTCTTTGGAAATCTCAATTTTCACAAAGTAATTTATATGGGTGACAAGTAGGTTTTTTTGAAAATGATTTCATACGTTACAAGTATTCATGGGCTAATGTTTTCTTTCCTTATTTTTATATCCTTTACTGAGCTTTTTGTGATCATCTCAAGTTTTTAAATTATTTTCATAGGTTATAATGATGTGTAAGACAAATAAGGAATAAAAGTTAAATGTTATGAATATTTTTCAAGGAAAACATGTTTTATTTAAAAAATATTATATTTTGGAAGAAAAGAATACTATTTTTATGGTATACACTCTGTATTATAGTGGAATTTTATGAATTTTTTATGTCCCGATTCTCTAAATCTCTAAACATAAAAATATACTAAATGTGAAAGGAAGTGAGTTCTTGACTAAATTAAAGATTATGTATTGTACTAAGATCGGTTCCTCATAAAATATATACTCAATTAATTTTGATGAATTTAATAATAAAAATGTTAAATTTTTGAATTATTAAAAATTTGATGAGATTTTATGGAATATAATATTATTACATTCAAATGAAAAGTTTTTTACACAGCTTTCCAAAAACCAATATCTTATATTGTTACCTAAACTTAAATAGGATGACACCTATGATTGTGACTCCTATTTTAAAGGTAAAAAAAATAAATTCTCTTTTAAATGTCCCAAATAATTAAAAAATTTAAGGATACTTCAAAATTTTCATTTACATGTTTTCATACCTATTAAACATGATAGTTATTGTAGATGGTTTTATAATATTTACATGAGTTTATTTCATATCTCATAAATCAAAAACGTTTTATAATTTTATTAATTATTATAAATTCTCTCAAAATGAAAAGGGCATCTTAATTATATCAATTAGAAGTGACATATGTAGAGAGTTTTTAAATATATAATTCACTCAGTTTTTTGAATAAAATGGTTATTATTATAATTTTTCAGCTTCTAGAACACCAAAGAAAATTTGTTATGGAGAATAAAAATAGAAAAGTTCAATAAATAACTTGAACAAGTTAAATGAAAATAATTTACCAATATTATTTTATTATGAAGTAATAAATTCTTCTTGTTATATCTCAAACAATATTATTTTAAGACCAATATTTAGAAATGCTTCTAATAAATTTTGAAAGGGAATAAAAACTAAAATGGTATATTTTAGATTCTTTGGATCTAAAGATTTCATTATTAATATTAATGATACATTGGATAAATTAGATAAGAATTTTGATGAAGGTTTATTTTTAGGATATTCAAATTTAACAAAGGCTTATAAGGTTTAAAATAAAATAAAATTGGTTATTGAAGGAAATTTTCAAATTAAGTTTGATGATTTTTTTTAAAGATAAGAATACTAATTTGAATCAAATCGTTGATTATTTTAGAGACCTTAATTTTAGATGATATGATAATAGTGGAACTATTAAACCTATTAAGGTGGATCATGAATACATGCCTTCTCAACATGGTGTTGGGAGATGGGAAACTCATAAATATCAACCTATATTAAATATCATTAGAAATATTGAATCAAATGTTCAAACTATGATATCTTATATAAACTTTTGTGATTATCATGATTTTATTTCTTATTTTTATCTAAGAAATTTTGACGAAGATTTAAATGATTATAATTGTATATTTTTCATGTAAGATGAGTTAAATAAATTTATTTGAAATAATGTGTGAACTCTTATTGTTCCACCTAATGATTTTCATATTACTGTAACTAAATAAATTTTTAGAAAAAATATTTATTGATATGGTCTAATAATTAAAAATAAATATATATAAGTATCTCATGGATATTCATAAGAGGATTGTATTTTTTTAAATGATATTTTGAACATATAGCTATATTACAAGCTGTTAGAATATTATTTCCTTGTGCAAGTTTTCATGGTATCAAATTATTTCATATGGATTTCAAAATTTATTTTCCAAGTGGTTATATTTTAATATGTTTATGTATGAAAAACAAAATTGAATAAAAATATTTCTAATAATATTTTAAAGTTATTGTAAGCTTTATATGGTTTTAAAAAAACTACTTGATCTTGGTATTATAGGTAATCAAATTTTATTTTGAAAAATACTTTTGAGAAAGGAAATATGGAACATAATTATTTTATTAAGAAGGTTTGTAATGATATTTTGATTCTAAAAATTTATGTTGATGATATCATTTTTGGATCTTCTTATGAAAATATTTTTAAAGAATTTTCATATTTGACAATAAGTGAATTTGGAATGAGTTTAATAGGAGAACATATATTCTTTATTGGTCTTCAAATATGTTAAATGGATGAGAGTATTTTTCTTCATTAATTGAATTATGCTAAGGAGTTTGATAAAATATTTGTATTAGATTCAAGTAAAATTGAAAAATAATCCTCAGAGTACATCATGTAAACTTGATAAGGACGGATAGAGAAATTCTGAGGATGTTAAAATTTTTATAGATATGACTGGTATTTTATTATATTTAAATACTTCCAGTACTGATTTGATGTTTTTAGTTTTCATGTGTGATATATTTCAAATTTATCTTAATGGATGTCATTTGAAGTATGTTTAAAGGATTAAAAAATATGTTAATGGATATTTAAATCTTGGTTATTTTTACCCTGTTAAAAATTTTTTAAATTTTATTTGTTATTTTAATTCTAATTTTGGTGGATACAAAATATATAGAAAAAGAACATTGGGTATGTCTCATTTACATTATATATGTTTAGTTTCGTAGATTTCAAAGAAATAGAATTCAATGTCATTATATACCATCAAAATTGAATATTTCACTATTTAATCTTTTTTCTCATGATATTTATGTATTAGGAAACTATTAAGTGATTTTAGATTTAATTTTTATAAGATTCACATACATTGTGATAATATATGTGTAATTTATATTTCTAAAAAACCTTTTCATCACTATAAAACTAAAAACATTTATGTTACATTTAATTTTCATAGAAATCATGTTTAAAAAGAAAATATTAATCTATAATATATTACTATTGAAAATCAACTTGTTGGTGTTTTAAAAAAAACCTTTGGATTTTGATAAATTTGATAAGATTAAATTAGGGCTTGGTATGATGGAAGTATAATTATTTATTACTTGGCATGAATTTATGGGGAATTTAATTTTAAAATCATGAATTCCTGAATCATGAATATTTTTATATGATATAAAATCTAATTTACAACTTAATATTTAAATAGTATATTTTTGTAGTGGATCCTTGACACATATTTTGAAAGTTGTTGTCTCAAGAAATTTTTTTATAGCATTTTTAATTCATGTTCCACAATTTATTTTTAATTATGAATTTAGAATATTTATTTTCTCTTTTAGTAATGATTATTTAATATAATGTGTTTTCTTAAAATCTTTTTGATAAATTACAAATGGGGGGAGAAGTTTTTTTAATTACAGTTGGTTTTGTAATTATTAAAATGGGGTAGATTGTTGAATTTCATCCTTTCTACATCAATTAATCTTGTTTTTATAATTTCAAAAATAATTATTATTTGTTTATGTTTTGACAAATTTAAAAACTTTTATTTATTCCCTTCAATATGAGTAAAGAAATGTGTTTCTAAACTAGAACAACTTATTTATTAAATATAATTATTGATATTATTTACAATTTTTTTATTTATATTTATTATGTTTTTATAAACTAATTTCTAGGAAAAATAATATTTGAATAATTTTGGTTAAGACTCGTATTTTAAAGTTTGATAATTGGATCATTATAATTTCTCATAGATTTAGATTCTTGTTTATTTAAGTCATCCTTATTATGGTTAATATTTATTTATTTATTATTTATTTATTACTATTTCAATTTATATATTTCTATTCTAGATACTGTTTTTATTTTATATATACTAAAGTCTATATAAATTTTGTATGATATAAACGCTGAGTATAACCCACACCTACACAAAACACAAATCACACTTACACAAGAATAATGACTCATATGTGGAATAAAAAATCACTCATACGTAGATCAAAAATCTCAATAAGTATATAATGACACTTAAACAAGTAAAAAATGACACTTACATTACATATAAGATGAAACTTACATTGAAAATTTAATGAAACATATTAAAAAACAAAATGACTCATATACACAAATAGTTTGTTTTTCAAAATCATAAAATATGATATGTTTTTAACATACTTTTGAATATTTTTTTACTTCAAGTTTATGATGGTTATATTCAATGATTTTATTATTCAATAATTATATCAAAATTATTTCAATTCTATGAAAAATCATTTGATATTGACTCATGAAGATTTAAATGATCATCAAGTTGTTTAAGTCTTTGTTCTATGATTTTAGAAAGGTTTGAGTTTCAAATTTGAAATAGTTAAAATATGAAGAGTCTATCTCTCATGATTAATGGGAGTATTCTAAGAACATTTATATTGATTATTATGGAATATTTACTATTTTATTAATTTTTATAATGAGTTTTTTCTGTATAGATTATTATAGATTATAGACTATCAAACTGAACCCATGTGAGTATGTTTTTTATGCACACTTAATAAAGAATACATGTGAAGCATTTTTATGGCGAATATACGTTAAAAACTCTTATGTGGTTCGTTGAAGTCACATTTGTGTGCTACTTTGGAAAAAATGAGATTAAATAGTTTAGAATTTTTAAATTTTTTGTATATGAGGAAACTATTTATATTGAGTTCAATAGATCTAGTTCAAGTGGTGGAGGTTGAGGATACATTCAAATTTTACTATTCTATACATTTTTAAGATCATTATTACAATAATTTCAACTAAAATACATTCTTTAATTCATCTACTACTAGAGAGAACACTGCTACCTTAACACTCAAGGCTCTCACTATTGAACTAGTTTTTTGGTTTCTTCCTATATATTTTTCTTTCTTTGTGCTTAATCATGTTTGAGTTATAACACCTTTTAAAAGGTAGGATTATCAGGTTATACCACCCCAAATAAAAATTATGTGTGGGTTCTTCCAAAACGAGTAAAAATAATGGTGTTTTAGTTACACCTTAGTTCAGATAAAGGCGGGACTAGTTTCTTCCACCACCTCAAGAGAAATCTATTTTGATTGTACCTCTAGGGGTTAAAAAGTAAGTCTTGGGTTGTGCCTCCAGAGATTAAAAATTCATTGTAAATGGTTTTAACTCCCCATAAAAAGTAAAATATTTCTTTTAGTGGGTATAATTTCTCTCTATGTTTGAGAGAAGTGAAGAGTAGATATAGAATAAAATATATTTTAACTAATATAATGATACTTATCTCCATATTTATTTTTCACTGTATAATTAACTTAACTCAGATACGTACTTAAAATTTTAAAAATTTCAATTCAACACCCTCTTAACCAAACATCCATCTCCCTTAAAGACCTATCCTGTGACACCCCAACCCTTATTTCTTTAGTTTATTCATTTATTTATTGGTATTTTTTTTGGGTTCATTTCTTTGTATTTTTTTATTGAACTTTAAACAAAAAATTTCTATCATATAGTAAGCTTATGATTAGAGCTAATCATGTGATGGTTTTTCAAATAGTTTATAAAATGGTGCAGAACCATTTTCATGGTTGGAACAAAGTTTTTCTAACCATGTCAGTGCCCTAGTATTCCCAAGGAAGGGAACACAATTAGTGCACTATTTGGTAAATAGTAAAAAATGTGCAATGTACCCATATTCCTACAAATGAAAAATTATAAAATTACCCATCTCCCTTTTAACAAAAAAACAAACACTCACCTCCTCATACCACTATCTCATGTGATACACAACCACGGAACCTAAGGTAATCCTCCATTCATCACTCCCTCAGATTTTTTGGAATTGTGCCTTATGATTTTAGGTGGATTCTATTTGGGTTTGGCCTTATCCTTCTCCTTATCCTTTTTCTTTTATTCTCTCTTTGATTTTCCCCTCTACCAATCATTTCTTTTTCCTTGGATAAACCCTAGGTGGGGTTTTAGGTTCTAAATATTTGTTATCAATGATTTTAGGGTGTGTGATGGGTTCTTCAGGTCTTCTTCTCTATATTCTTGAATAATTTTCACCATATGTACTTACCCTAGGTAAGTGTTTCCATGATTTTGGATTTTTTTTAAATTACATGGGTTCATGGGTGGTTTTTATTAGTTTTTATTTTAATTTATTAATTCTATTGAGTTTTATTTAATTATATATCAATATTTCTCAACTTTTTTAAGAGATTTTAGAGGGTTTAAAATTGGTTCTTATGGAATTTATATCAAATTCATGATTGTTCTTGAAGAATAACTATATTTCTTATCTATAAAAAATTCATGGTAGTTTGTATATTAAATATGAGTATTTTAGAACTATTTTAGAACTATTTATTAAATTTTGTGATTTAGAATTTGATTTCTAAGTGGTTGGTTGATTTAGATTCCTTTTTTGAGAAATTTTATTGAATTTCCTTATTCACTCATTATATTATTCACTTATGAATGATGTTATGAGTGAATCATGTTATATATGGTGCTTATATGCATATGTATGGTTGTATATATATTTACATATTTACATTATTATATGTGAATATGTGAATTAAGATATATATATATATATTTGTGTGTGTGTAATTGAATATGTGTATAATTTTCAAAGGGAAGTTATGTAATTTAAACTTAATGTTTTCATTTGGTTTTGAAATATGTTTTTAAATAGATTATTTTAAATGGTTTTGTTTTAATTTATAAAAATAATTAATATTTCCAAAGGGGTTTTTGAAAGTATGCATGATTATAATTTGTATAATTGATTTTGGGTTGTAATTATTAATATAAAGAATGATTTCTATGTGGTGTATTTTTTGGTTAGAATATGGCATACTATGAGTGGTTGGGTAATTCGATGGGTGTTTCCCTAGACAATGGTGTGATGCTATCTAGGGTTATTTCTGTTTAAATTGAGAGAACCAAGTTGTATTAATTATTTAGTTTCACAAATATAACTAGTGGTCCATGAGTGATTCCTAGTTACCTTCTAAACATATAGGTCAGAGCTCCCCCCCCCATGTGTCTTTGATTATATTTGTGGCCTTACACTTTATTTGGTTCCCACTCTCACTTTTATGGACATGTTATTAATTATTGTTTCTTTCCCATATTCATCATTATTATGTACCCATACTATACTTTATTCTTTTTTTCATCCTTGTTTTATTTATTACTAACTCTCTATGGTTCGTTCTATTTTTTATATCATCACTCTATTGTTGTGTTACTTTTTTGTATTGTTGTTATTATAACTTCATTTTATTTCCTTTGGTTTTATTTCTTGGTTACATTTTAAAAATAAAACTATAAAGAGGATTTCAAAGGAATGTCTTACATGGGATGTTTTTTATAAAGGGTTATTCCATGTATGTTCTAAAAGAATTTTGTTGAAGGAAACTTCTATTTTATTTAAAAAAGGGGGGTTTTATCTAAGAAGGGATTTATGAAATAGTAGTAAATATTCCCTTTAATATTTAAAAAATAAAAGTCTTATCTTTAAGTATTTCATTTAAAACAAGAAATTGTGGTATTTTTTTAAAGGAAACACATGGACTTTGTAGTGCTTACCTACTAAGGTTTTATATTCACGTGCTACAAACACCACTTTATATCTTTAGACCAAGTGGAATTTTATATGTTATAGATTTGACTCTTATAATGGGATTCAATTTCTAGATGGAATATTAACTTGGGTCACATGGGATAGTTTGATCAAGTTTAATAGTATTAATTTTTTTACACCTTAGTAGTTTTTTCCAAATAGGTTTTTTCTTTTCTTTAATTTGTGGTTTTTATGCATGTGAAATTTTGTATATTGATTAATAGGGGTTCTGTGTGAGGTAGTTAAAGGTGGGCTATGAGATTTATTTTTCTTTATATCTATCTTATCATACTTTTTTTAAGTTTTATTGGATTCAATTTATCTTATTTGGCATAGGTGTCCAATATATAGATACATTATGCCATACTTGTGTTATAATTTCACTACTAAATTAATTTAATTATTTGGTTGAAATCATTACCACTAAGTTAATATGATGCCTTGGTTCTTATCTTTATCCCATGGGGTTTGGGAACACCCCTAAGGCTTAGTGGTAGGACAGTTTAGGTGCCAGTTTAGGTGGAAGTATGAGATGGTCCATTATAAATAGTATTAAAGCATAGGTTCTTAAGAGGTCCTATGTTCTTGGTACACACTATTATTTGGTAGTGTCTGGTATATTAGAGTTACGGTCACTAGAGCTTGATAGGTAGAATCTGGAAGAGTGTTGTGAACTATTACTCATTTTGAGCCACAAGTTTCCATATGAAGTTCACTTTTTATTCTTGGTTCGTGGTTTTAGTATATTCTAATTAGGTTGATGGTATTCTCAATTACATTGATATTTTATAGGTTGTTTGATGGATTTATTATATTTTATAATGAAATAGGAGTTGATCTAGTGGTACATGGTGAGCGCACATGACTTGTTAACCCATATAGATCCCACATACATGAATCTATGTTACTCTTAGGGAATATTTTGAGATTTTAAAATGGTATTCCAAGCTAGGTAGCCAATTCATGCACAACCACTAGTCTCATTTGGTTTGGCCTCATTTTGTGTTATTTTGATCAACTGGGTTTTGTTTAATGTTTGATAAAGTTATTTTTTAAGGTTTAAAAAAAATTAAATAGATTTTAATGATTTTTAAAATTTAAATGATCATTTTCAAAGGTTTTTGAAAGGGTTTTAAAAATGAATGTTTGATTTAAAATAGTGAAAATCAATTTTGAATTTGTTGAAAAGGGTTTTATGATAGGTTAATGTTTTATGGGTGGGTCGTGTTATAATTTTATGATGGAAAAAACATGGTTCTGAATAAGGAAATCAATTTTTGAAGATATTATGATTTTCATCAAAATAAATTGAAAATGAAGTTAGATTTTGGATATCTAGAAACATTTTAAATGAAGAAAGTTTGGGGTTTAAAAAGGTTTTCCAAACTATGATTTAACATATCAAAATTTAAAGCTTTAGTTTTTGAAAAAGGTCAAAATGGGACTTTTGATTTATTTAATGTTTTTATTCTCTTCAGTGTTGTATTTTATTGATTCTTTTGAATATTTTAGTTTAAATTTAGATTTGATTTTGTGTGAGGTTGATTTTTATTTTTGGATATGATTGGACTGGGTCTTGTGTTTCTCCCTATTATTGAAATTATTCCTATTGGGAAGGTCATGGGAACTATTAATTTTTCATGATTATCTATTTTTGGGGATATTCGATCAAGTTTCTAAGGTAATCTTTTTTAGTGTAACTCTTTGGTTTCTTTCTTGGTTGTTTCCAATGAATGTAATTATTTTGGGGTTTTTTGTATCTCATTATAGTTTTTAGTTCAATTATGGTAGTTGAGGTTCAATTTTAGTTCCTTGAACATCATAGAAACCTTTTTTGTGTGATTCTGGTAACTAGGATAGGTGTTAGCCATTTGAGAATATTCATTGACTGGTATGTGTTTGATTTGATAGGATCAACATGATGGTAGGATTTCGTTTTTCCATCAAGGTATAGATCCTTTTTAATTCAATAAAACCTATTTTTTCTCAATGGAAATAACAAATGGAGTAGAGGAGGTTCTAAGAACTTTTGGATGGTTTCAAAACCCAGATTTAAGGTTTTTAGAGATGTAGGATGAGAAGCACGGTAAGTGCATGGTTCTCCTAACCATGAAACACAACTATATGGGATAGAAAGAGAGGATAACATTTTTATTAACAATGAAATGGGGCATGTAAAGCATACAAGGTGTGTAATTTATTATAGTTCTATATCGTAGGGTTTTTGCATGGTTTTTCTAACCAAGCACATAAACCATGTGATGTGTAGTTATCCTGGACAATAGGAACACGCGTTAGGAGCATGGTTTATCTAACTGTGCATCCAAATCATGCACCCCATTAAAAGTGTTGGAAATTACTATTTTTCCTTATTTACATTTAATATAATTCTCACATTTTTTTCCAAATTTGTGAATAATAGATTGTTGGGAGTTCTCTTTATCCCTCTATATATTTTTGGTGGATCTATTTCATCTGGTCTCTCATTCCTTCAATGTCATTCATGTTAGATACCATTTGCTAAGGATAACGCTCCACAATTTTCCTTTCTTGCTTTCCATTTGAATCCAAATCTCTTTTTACATGTCTAAATTTTATACCCATTTTAGGTATTTTGTCTGGTTTCTTGATTTCTCTCATTCCAGAGAAAATATGAAGCTGAATGGGGATTCTTCTACAGGGCTTAGGTAGGTGGTATATTACTTTTCCCTAAAATTATATATGTTTACAACTTGTGTCATTTTGACACATGCCATAAATCCTGTGTGTTTCTCCTAAAATGTTAAAATCATAAAATTAGATGGTTAAACGATGATTTGAAAATTTTCTAAGACCTATAAAATTTATTGAAGGTTGATGGACTCAACCCAAACAACCCCTTATGGGTTTTTTTGATTAAATTTCTATAAAAATTATACCTTACCTATGTAACCAAACCACCCCTTAGGGTGTGATCACTTTTCCCTTGCAATAAGAAGGTATTAAATGAAATAATTTTACTATTAAATGACATGTACACTCAGTCTTGTAATATTTTATCTTTATTCTTGTAAATTGTTATAAACCTTGATCACACTATAATATATGTGGCCTTCCTTGAGAAATTCTTGGATTCTTGGCCTCGAATGCAATGGGAAAACACATAGGATTAAACCTGATTCATTGATTTGAATTAAAATTATTACACCCAGAATTTTATATTTCTCAATGTCTTAGATTCTTTAATGCCTCAATCTGACATCGATGATTCACCTGCAGACTCTAGAAAATTTGAATTCCTGAGATGATCTCCCAAGATTCAGCTTGATATCCTTGGACATATAATGCCTCAAATTATCTTCTTGGATTTAAATAAAGTATATCTCAAGATTAACTTGTAATTTATCCTTCGTATCTTTTAGAAACTATTATTAGTGTAATTCTAATGGTTCATCCCTTGGATTACACTGAAACGCAATATCCCAACATCTCATTAGATGAATATGAGTGGGATCAACTCTCAAAATTCTTGGATTATATGGGAATTATAGGATCCCTAGTTATTATTATAAATTTATAAATTGCATATGTGGTTTGGGTCCCTAATTTTACTAAAAGCTCATATGCTCAAATACATCTGGCTTAAGTTGAAGCAAGTAAGGTCGGTCGGGTATCCCATGAGGAACCCGAGCCTAACATGGTTTCTATTTATTTTTACTACTTTATAGTTATTATATTAGTACATTTTTATATATTCACATATTATATTTACATTAGACACCACTGTTGTTTCCCTACTAAGTTCTACTAACACACTATTTGGGCCATCATTTGGTACCTAGGGAGAATTCATGGATGTAGGTAAGGATAAAGGGAAGCACCCAACTATGGAAGTTTGATTTCCTTTTATGGTGGGATCATGGGAGTATATGATTGAGAAAGTTCTTTGGATTCTTATAATGATAGCTATTTTTTTTACTAGTTTTATTCATGCTACCATGTATCGATTACTTCATATTTTGTAGCACAATGATATCATATTTATATATTATTGTTTACTTCTTATGTCTGTTGTTAATTATCTACATGGTTTATTTAAACAACCTTAATATTTATTTTATTGTACAATTATATCTTCATTTCAATCTAATAAAGAGGGTATAAACTCCCCACCAAACAACTACACACCCTCACTACTATTCAGCAAGCTCTGACATATGGGCATACATTCTTGAGGATTTATGGATAACTGGACCAGTCACTTATCTATGAAGCAAAATTGAGATATCATAAAGTGGTATCAAATATATTATTTCACTTTTTCTTACTATTTTAGTTTGTCATACAAGTGACTATTAAGTTTCAAAACATGGTAATAAGTCATGCCTAGGAGTAGTTAGCCTATGTATAGGGGAAACATTTATGTTTCTTGGTATGGGACTTTTTATTCAGGTTTTTCCCTATTATAGTTGTACTATTTTCACAGTTTGGTAATGCACATGCTTTTCAATGTTAATTCTAATGGATTTCCACCCTTGGGCTGATACAGAAAGGGAGCATTAGGTCATTCATCATCATAGGAACCTAACGACTTATATGCTTCTTATTTTCATGTTTCCTATTTTATGTTCATTAAATACTATTCTTGTAATTCCTAATGTTTCTTGAAGGGAAAAGAAGACCAAAAATTGGCTATATAAAGTATCTAAATCAACCTAGATGGTGCTTCCCGCATAGATTAATGATGTAACCTTATCTAACCAATATTAACTTAGTTAATTCTGTGAAAATTTGGTTATATAAGCTGAAAATTTTAGGTGGTTGTAGTTAAATGAATTTATAATTAAAACTTATATTATTTTCCTATATAAATTGGGAATGAAAATCTCTATAACTAAACCATTATATATAAACATGTTATATTCTAATACCTATTGTTAAACAGTTGGTTATCGTTAAATGAAGATTTCAATTGCAACCTAAATAAATTTTTCATCTATAACATGTAATTAAAACCCAATATAACTTATCCTTTAAAAATAAGACTTGTAACTTCACCTAATAACCTGGCCCTAAGGAAGGTTAGTTGGTTCATGGGTCTTGTTTAGTGTAACCCTGTACCTATATTGTCTTTCTATCCATAATATTTTTTATTTTTTATTTTATTCTGAATCATATGCTTGGAATTGTAGATATATGAATCCATGAAGAACTCGGGTCATTTGTTGGAAAGGTAGTAATGACCATGCTTCTGAGGTAGTGGGACCTGAACAACTTATACTACCACCTATGTAACCTCCCATAGAACCACCTATTTTTCCTAGACTGGGCATAAACTCTCAGGTTTGAGAGGGTTTCCTATACCTATTGTAGTCTATGGAGGGAGCTCCATATCCTATGTCCACTATTTCAGAGTTAACCAGTGAGTTCTAGTAGTATCACCCACCATCTTTCACAGAGGATGGTGGTCCTCAGGCTGTAGAGTATTGGATAGAGGTTATGCTTATGATCTTTGAGCATCTAGATACACCTCTATAAAGGAGGGTGAAGCTCATAGCATATATTCTTCATGGATCTTTCAAGAGATGGTGGTATGTTCTTACATAGGTAGATTAGTATTAATTCATGATCTACATGGATTTCTATACTACTTTTTGTGACTACTTTTTACCAGAGACAGTGAGAGATAATTGGGATTGGTAATTCTTGTATCTAAATCAAAGTACTAGGTTTGTCATGTACTATTCATATCATTTCATGGAGCTCCATAACATTTTTACCACTCTTGAAGGTGATGAGGTATCGAGGGTGAGACATTTTGAGGATGCGAATAGGTATACAATTCGATATCAGGTCAACATCTTCAAACAAACAATCATATATGAGATAGTGAACCAGACCCATATCTCTAAGCGTAACCGGATAGAAGATAAAGGTAAAGGGAATGGTGGATCTACACCTAGATAGAGAAGTGGTTCATCCAGTGGTAGGAAGCATCACCTTGAGTTTTATAATGAGGGTAGTGGTAATCAGAGTGTACGCCCTGGTGGTTATGTGGTATTCCATGAGTTTAGAAGGTAGGTTAACATAAATCTCTAGTGTAGAAAAGACCTATTAAAGTGTCGAGTATGTGGTAGAATGATCTATCTCCAGTGATTTTGTAGAACCTTTTCACCAGTGTCCAATGAGAGAGGATGTGTGCTGGTTTTGATTTCTATAGTGAGATAAATGGCTCCATGCTAGGTAAGAATCTAGATTACCACTATCTAGTTAAGCTGAGGAGGTGATCGAGGTCATGTAATCCATATATAATTTGTGTAGCACCAACAAATTGGACCTACTATAGGGGGTCAGTTCATATATTTAGACCATTGATCTATCCAATTATATGTAGTATAGCCTACGCATATAGAGCAGAGAACCAAGACATGTACAGTTCAAGGTATGATCTTAGTATTAATGAATTTAGTATCTTATTTGGTTGTCTCAAGAACTTCACACTCATTCATATATGTGGATGTAATGGGAAGTCTTGGTATTGATATTTATTACTTCTATGGAGTGATGTATTTTGACACTCTGTTTGGGAACCCAGTCAAAGATCATTTTTCAATACAAGGAGTTTCATATTGAAATAGGTGGATATCATTTATTCTAGAACATTTTTGTCTTCGAGATTATATTCTTTTGGAATAATTCTCAGGATAGAGTAGCTAGTTCCTTTTCAAACCCATATTGATTGTTATAATGAGAGGGTGTCTTTATCATCACCCGAGGGTGGTATCTATATTCATAACAGAGAATAAAATGTCCAAGTAACTCAAGCAGGTCCTAGGTATCATGGGTTGGGAGTTAACCATTGGTATTATTCTAGGAGTAGAACCAGTGTCTATCCATCTATATAGGATAGATCCTATAGATCTCTAGTAACTCAAGTGGTAGTTGGAGGACCTGGAAGCTAGAGGTCTTATATGACCTAGTACTTCTCCTTGGGGTTTTCATGTACTTCTTTCCAAGAAAGTGGATAGTACCTTAAGACTATATATGGATTTTTGGTGGTTTAATAAGAACATAGTTAATAAATGGTACTCACTTACTTGATTAGATTATTTCATTGAAAATCTATGAGGGTTCAAGATTTTCTCAAAAATTTATTTGAGATCAGTATATCATTAGGTGAGATTTAGACCCTCAGATATACCACATATAGCATTCTAAATCAGGTATGGCCTTTATGAATATCCAGTAATTTCATTCAGTCTATTGAACACACCTAATATCTCTATGTACATGATGAATCAGGTTTCCCACCAGTACTAAGATTCCTTTGTGGTTGTTTTTAAAGAAAATGTCTTGGTACACTCTTATAATAGAAATGATCATGCCAAACACCTGTACATCACACTCAGTACACTAAAAGATCGTAGGATCAATACCAAGATAACTATAAGAAATTTTTTGATCAACTTATTTCCCTTCTTGGGTCACATTATATCAAAATAAATTATATATGTGGATCTAGATAAGGTTAGATCCATTGTTTCTTGGGAGTTTACCAAGAATATCATTGATATATGAAGTTTATTAGGATTATACGGTTATTATTAGTCAATTATCCAAAACTATTTTGGCCTCATAGAACCTCTTACAACCTTGACCAAGAAATTTGTAAAGTTCACCCAGTCCAAATCTTTTTATAAATCCTTTTAGGAGTTGAAAGGAAGGATGACCTTAGTGTTAATCCTGATTTTTCTTGAGCCTGATAGAGGATACATAGTTTATTGTGACACATAAAATGTTGTGTTGGAATCTATTTTGATGCAAGGGGAATGAGTCATGGTTTTTGGGTCACATCATTTGAGACCTCACAAGAATAATGACATGACACATGGCCTCATGTTAGTAGATTTTTTTCTTTCCATCCATTTCTAGAGACATTACTTGATTGGGGGATGATTTTTGGTATACACAGACCATAAGATACTGAAATAAATATTCTCTCAGTGCAACATGAACCTCTAAAATTTGATATGGTTTGAATATATTCATTATTTTTACTTTTATGTTTCTTAAATTAAAATTAAAGGTAATATAGTTATTGATTCTCTAATCTAAAATACTTGAACTCAAGCTATTCAAGAAACTAATAGTGAGTGGAAGTTGATAAAACTTTTTTCTAAAATGAATATAGAAGTTATATAGAATAATGGGAAGCCTATCCTTATGGATTTATCAATTATTTCAACACTTCTGGATCAAGTGAAGAGGAGAAAAATTTCCCATCTTGAAATCTTGGTCCTAAGGGAAAGTGTTTTTTGAGAGGAATCACTTACTGGTTAGGATATTGATAAGGATTAGATCATATATTTAGATGGGTGTGTCTAGGTTTATATAGAAATATGAGAGGAACTATAGTGAGAATACCATGATTCTCAATGGTCTGTGCATCTTAGACTTGAAATATCTATCATGACTTACTCCTCTAGTAATGGTTTCCCAGGATGAAAAAGGAGATCATGGGTTTTGTTGCTTGGTGTTCCACTAGTCTGCAAGTGAAAGTGAAACATAGCAGTCTTCAATCCTCTTACATCCTCTTCCCATGTCTGAATAGAAATGGGATGACATCACCATGTATTTTTTGATAGGGTTACTGAATTCACATTTAGGCATTGATGTTTTATAGGTTATCATGGACAGGTTGACGAAGCTTTCCCACTTCTTGCCTATCCAGGAGACCTTCTCAATGGATGATATTGGGAGGATTTATGTCTAAGAGATCATACACATTCATAGGGTTACATGTACCATTGTATCATAAAGGTATTTTTGAGTCACTTATCATTTCTAGAAATTTTTCTAGATGGATCTTAGTTAATATGTACTTTTAAATATATCATACCACCCATAGACTAACGGTCACTCCAATCACACTATATAGGTACTTGAGGAAATTCTCCTTTCATATGACCTTGATTTTGGATACGATTGGGAAAAGAACTTATTTCTTGCTAATTTTTACTATTAGAATAGTTTTCAAGAGACTATCTAGATAGATCCATATGAAGCACGGTATGGAATTTCATGTCATTCGCCTCAATGTTAATTGAGGGAAGTATAGGCAGAGATACTAGGACCACGTCTCATTACGAAGACATCATAGTATATATAAATGATCTAAAAATGTATTTTTATATACTAGTCTAGGAATTATTCTAATATTGATCATCGTCATAAAACTCTTGATTCTAAGGTGGGGGATTAGATCTCCTTTCGTGTTTTGACTGGAGTAGGTCATTGATGGATTCTAAGGAAATGGAAGTCGGAACCTAGGTTCATGTGTCCTTTCTTGTTATCGAATAGATTCATCATGGTAGAATATCAAGAAGATCTAACTTAGTGGTACAAGGATATGAATGATATATTCTATGTTTCTCAACTTATCCATTATTAATATAACCCTTCTCAGTACATTTATCTTAAGTAAGTAGAATTGGAGGATTATTATTATTTTGAGGAGAATCCAATTTGTATCATCGATGATAACACAAAGACTCTATGAGGAAGGATGGTTTCTCTAGTTCAGGTACTATAGAAGTGAATCCATATATAGAAGGATACATGGGAATAGGAATCTAACATATGTTCTCAATTTCTGGAATGTTTCTCAAATACAGCTAAACAACCCTAGGAAGTGAAACTCATGGATGAGTTTTCTTAAGGTGTGAAGGTTTTAAGATCATGGTTTCCCATTGCGGTATAGATCCATTTTAATTTTGTTAAACATCTTTAATTTGTATTAATGGATGTACCATATATACTAGAGGAGGTTCCATAAGATTTCATAATGTTTCAGGGCCTAGAGTTAAGGTTTTTTGAGAAGCAGTATTGTAACGACCTGAAATTTTGAATAAATCTTGTTTCCTAATTTTGTGTGTTATTTTATACTCAACAAAACTGTTTCATTTGATAACATGAGTATAATTAAAATGAGACTGTTGGGTTTTGACTATTATATGACCATTAGTCAGTATGACCGTTGGAAACTAAATTTTGCGACTATTGTCTCTAAATACAAGTGATCTTGGTTAATTAATATAGAAAGAAGATTCGATGGCCTCATCCAGTAGTCTTCAAACAATCGAAGCCCATATAACAGAACTTGGGAAGGAGGTACCACCACTGGGCTTTGCTCTGGACCAAACCCAAGCCAAACTTCATCGTGTGAAGCTAGAACGGAATCACCTTCATGAGAAGTTCAAACTGATAGAAATTACTACTCATGCAATGTTGGTCGAGCCGCCCTCAGATTCTCTCACCTTAGAACACCTTACACTTAGGTCATATACTAGGGTTATAAGGGTCTATGTAAGGAGACCATAGCTATGTTGTGTAATCCTTTGTTATAAATAAAATTCTGTTCTCTTATTATGGTGAAGTTTGTGAATTTTCAAATGTCCGGATAAATATAGTATGCATATTTTTGATGAATTTTAGTAAAAGTATATTTTAAAAAAATTTATATAAACCTTAAATAATTAAAAATGTGTAATGATTTTTAAAAAATGGTCTTCTATAATTATGTTCAGTACGGAATTTAGAATCTAATAAGATCAACTTAATTTTTGATGAATAGTAAACTATGAATAGTGATTTTATGCTTATGATTAGTAATGTGACCAAATGGATTAGTAATCTCACTTAAAAATAGTATTAATATAATCTAGGAACCCTGATTAAGTAATGTGATTCAATAAAATAGGTAAATAACTGTTTCAGATATTATTAGTCAAGTATTAGTTTTTTCGGATGAATAGTGTTTTTTAATTAAAAATTAAATTAAAAATATTTAGAAAATTATTTTTATAAAATGGATTTCATTTTTGAACTAAGAGCATCGATATTATGTTAAGGTAATTTTTGGAGATTTTTCTGAAAAAGAAAATGAATATTCGATGAATAGTGTATATATTTAAAAATTAAATTAAAAATATTTCGAAAATTATTTTTATAAATGAAGTTCATTTTTGAAATCAGAGAATTGATATTTCGTTAAGGTGAAATTTTGGGATTTTTCTGAGAAAGTTGAATTTTTGATGAATAGTGAAAATACAGTTTTTAAGTTACGGGTGTTTGATGACATCATTAAATGATGTATTAAGTATGTAATCAATATGGTCGACTTATGAATAGTAATAAAAGGTATGAGGTGTCCCAAGTGGCCAATACCATGGGTAAATAGCATGGGCAAGCCCATGGTTTTTCCAATACCACCAATGAGGTGTCCCTTGACCATTAATGCCTTGTCCCCTCACTTTCCCTATAAATACCCACCCTTTACTCCTTTAGTTTTCACTCCCAAATCTCCCCCAATGAAGCTCTGGTCTCATTACCTCCCAAGGAGTCCTCCCAAGGTGCCCCCAAGCTCTCAAGGTCCCAACCCTTGAGTTTTAAGAGTTACGTTTTATGGTAAGGGATCCAACCTCTCTCTTTCTTTTCAAATACTCTCTTTTAAGTCATTTCTTTTATGCCCCATGTTCTTATGTTGGAGGATGTTCTTTTATATTCCTCTTATTTCCCTTTTTATGTTCATATTATGAGATATCCCCTCTTAATCTCATCATTTCGTTTTATTAATTTTTAAGTGGCGACATTAGAATGCCGAAAGTTTTGTAACAGATTCTTTCACCCTTCTCATTTTCAAGTTCTACTATCATGTCAAGTCTTTCAAGTTCCTTTTTATTATGTTGGGGTATGATCTGTATATCTATCAAACTGATATTTTATTTTCATATGATGAGAGACCCTATTTGATCTCTTCAATTCAGAATTTTGATGTTTTAAGTGGCGTCGTTAGGCTGCTGAATTTTTAAGGGATTCTTTCACCCTTCTCATTTTCAAGATATATTTTCATGTCAAGTCTTTCATGTTCCTTTTTATTATTTTGGGGTATTATATCTATATCTATCATACTTATCTTTTATTTTCATATGATTAGAGACCCTATTTTATCTCTTCAATTCAGTATTTTGATGTTTTAAGTGGCGTCGTTAGGCTGCCAAATTTTTAAGGGATTCTTTCACCCTTCTCGTTTTCAAGATCTACTTTCATGTGAAGTCTTTCGTGTTCCTTTTTATTATGTTGGGTTATGATATATATATCTATAATAATGATCTTTTATGTTCATATTATGAGATACCCTATTTTATCTCTTTAATTCAGTATTTTGAAGTTTTAAGTGGCACCGTTAGGCTGCCAAATGTTTAAGGGATTCTTTCACCCTTCTAGTTTTCAAGATCTATTATCATGTCAAGTATTTCATGTTCCTTTTTATTATGTTGGGGTATTATCTCTACATCTATCATACTGATATTCTATTTTCATATGATGAGAGACCCAATTTGACTTCATCAATTCATTTTTTTTTTTGAAGGTTTAAGTGACGTCGTTAGGCTGCCGAATTTTCATAAGAGAAATCCTATTTCTGTCTTCCTTCCATATTTTTCAATTCATATGGTATGTCTTTAAAATTTCATTGACATGTCCTTATATCCATTATATTCTGTCCCTGTACTGTGTTATGAATCATTTATGATTGGGTGACTCATGTCCCCTCTCTTTTCAATGTTTTCTAAAACCCTGTAACATAACCGTTATGCTGCAGAATTTTCGTTTCAAAATGTCTCTCTCTTTTTCTCAAATTCTTTAAATTTATTAATTGAATAATAAAATCTCTTTTTCTACAGGGGTATTCAAATATATTTCAAAATGTTCTATTTTAATTCTGGGATTTATATACACGAAACCCGCTTTCCTTTTTCGTGGGTTTAAAGTGACATAATGATCTTGTCCTTAAAGCAGTTTTTAAAACGTTGTGATTATGAAAGAAAAACCATTTCTTTTATGCTATATGGGTTGTTTATGAAATGTTTGATGATGATATATGTGGCTCACATGATAATAAATACAAATTTAAGGTTTCTCCCTGATAAATCTCCAATGCATTGGGTAAAGACATAATCTCTAGAGATGACCATTTTGACTGATACCTTGGTGAATTACCTTGGTAATTTTTAATGACACCTTGGGGATGGACCTTGGTGAAATGGAAATGATTGCCTATGTTAAATGTTGTATCCACATCTTCATGTTATGAAACACGTTATTTTCATTATGATATGCCTTATGATCTCTTTTTCATGCCTTAAAGTTATTTTTCATGACTTTTGATGTATCTCACATTCTCATGTAAAATATTTCCCTTGTTTCCCTTACTGGGCCTTTTGCTCACCCTTTCCTTTGATGTATGCTCTCAGGTTATGAGATTATGTAATGAACTTAGGATGAAAAATTGAAGAATCCTTTCAAGTGTTTAAGAAAAATGTTTTTTTTTCATGTAATATGTTCCTGGTTTCCAAGACACTAAACCTTAAAGATCCTTGGTTTTGTATAATGTAATGAAAGTTTATGTGATAAAAAGGCGGGATGTTATAGTTGGTATCAAAGTATGGTATAGTTATTTGTGTAAATTAGGATACAAAAACTCTAGGAAGAACCCTATAGAAAATTTTAAATATAGGAAATATTCCTGGTATTTTGGTGAGTATTGAGTAAGGGGTTTCCAAGCAAATACATCCCGATCTGGATACGAGCAGGTAGAGGTGGCACTGGCATAGATGTACATAGGGGTAAAACCCTAAAACACCTCTTTGAGCTAGACTCGAACGGAAACCGGTACACGACAACGGGTCTTGCTGCACTCTTGGTTACGACACTCCTGGTGGATATGATTTAGTAAATTCATAAGCTTAGTATGAACCATTATTAAAGGGACAAAGATAAAATAAAATAAAGATTCACATAAGAACTTATGATCATGGATAACCTATATTGGAACCTAGGGGATAACAAGTTAGGGTATACTTTTCTTCTATGAGTTTGTCCTTCTATGATTTAAGTTTCCTTTTCATGATTATTGGCTCAGTATTTAAGCCCCCTAATTATACTTTCTTTTCTTAGTTAATGGCGGTAAATGGAAGAACATGTCCCAAAAACCAATGTGATAGGAAATGTGATGATTTCCCTATTAATAAGACCGATATTATTAGGGGATTAAAAGATGATTATTATTTTGGAATACGTTCACTATTTTGGGAACCCTATTTGATTGAGGTAAATAGTTTACTACGGTATTTTCTTTGAGGAGTAAAGGTTCACTTATATTTCGAATAATTGATGAATTAAAGGTTGACTTATGGTAAATTAGGTTACTTATGGAAATGATTAACCTATCTTGGGGAAAATATGTTTAGGTTAGCTAATTTTGTTATAAGATGTTAAGATTTCTTGATGTTGTTTGGAGATGAATGATAAAGTTTATCTTGGAAGACTATGTTATCAAATCCTTCATGTATTTGGGTTTCAATCTTAGTTTGGTTTATTTTGAGGAATTTTAAGGATTGTTATTTATGGAATGGTCTATGATGAACTTTGGGTAGTACCGAGGAATTTTGAAGGTTTAAAGAAGTTTCCCTTCCTATGGGATTCTTTCTTTTTGAAGAGTTGTTTTATCTTACCCTTTCTGTTTTTGAGATAATGTTTAAAGATAGAAGAAATAGATAGTTAATCTTTTGTGGATTATGTTATTCTATAGAAGATGATTCTTGTGCTTTGATGAGACCAAGTAGTTTTTAATGCTCATCGTTTGGAGAAAAGATTAGTCTTGGTAGAAACTTATTAAAGGATGAAACTCTACTTGAAGGTAGGTATATTTCCATGTGTTTTATTCTATGTAGTAAATGAATTCCTTAAAACTATGAAAAGGAACGTAAAACAAAAACGTTGTCTGTTAACATTTCCTACTGGGAAATCAAATACCGTTTAACCCATCATAAGTTTGTGATTTTCTTGTTGTTATCTTTCTCCTAATCATGTTTTCTATCACTCTCCCTCAGAACGTGACCCTTTGTTTTCTCCTCCATGTCCATGTTTTCCTACATGGAATCCTAGTGTAGGTTAACTCGGGTGACATTTTTACTTCCTTTTATTTCTTTTAAAGTAATAGTGTTACTGACACTTTTTCTGATGTGGGCCATTCAATGAAATTTCCAATCCCAGTTTTAAAAATTGTGAGGACACAATTTCTTAAGGGGGGAATATTGTAACGACCTGAAATTTTGAATAAATCTTGTTTCCTAATTTTGTGTGTTATTTTATACTCAACAAAACTGTTTCATTTGATAACATGAGTATAATTAAAATGATACTGTTGGGTTTTGACTATTATATGACCGTTAGTCAGTATGACCGTTTGAAACTAAATGTTGCGACTATTGTCTCTAAATACAAGTGATCTTGGTTAATTAGTAAAGAAAAAAGATTCTATGGCCTTATCCAGTAGTCTTGGACCGATCGAAGCCCATCTAACAGAACTTGGGAAGGAGGTAGCACCATTGGGCTTTGCTTTGGACCAAACCCAAGCAGAACTTCATCATGTGAAGCTAAAACGGAATCGCCTTCGCGAGAAGTTCAAACTGATAGAAATTATTACACGTGCGATGTTGGCCAAGCCGCCCTCAGATTCTCTCACCTTATCACACCTTACACTTAGGTCATATGTTGGGGTTACAAGGGTCTATGTAAGGAGACCATAACTACGTTATGTAATCCTTTGTTATAAATAAAATTGTGTTCTCTTCTTATAGTGAAGTTTGTGAATTTTCAAATTTCCGGATAAATATATTATGCATATTTTTGATGAATTTTAGTAAAAGGATATCATAAAAATGTTTATCTAAACCTTAAATAATTAAAAATTTGTAATGATTTTCGAAAAATGGTCTTCTACAATTATGTTCAGTATGAAATTTAGAATCTAATAAGATCAACTTAATTTTTGATGAATAGTAAATTATGAATAGTGATTTTATGCTTAGGATTAGTAATGTGACCAAATGGATTAGTAATCTCACTTAAAAAAAGTATTAATATAATCTAGGCACCTTGATTAAGTAATGTGATTCAATAAAACGGGTAAATAACTGTTTCAGATATAATTAGTCAAGTATTATTTTTTTCGAATGAATAGTGTTTTTTAATTAAAAATTAAATTAAAATTATTTAGAAAATTATTTTTATAAAATGGATTTTATTTTTGAACTTAGAGCATCGATATTATGTTAAGGTAATTTTTGGGGATTTTTCTGAAAAAAATGAATATTTGATGAATAGTGCATTTATTTACAAATTAAATTAAAAATATTTAGAAAATTATTTTTATAAAATGGAGTTCATTTTTGAAATCATAGCATTGATATTTTGTTAAGGTGAAATTTTGGGATTTTTCTGAGAAAGTTGAATTTTCGATGAATAGTGAAAATACAGTTTTTAAGTTACGGGTGTTTAATGACATCATTAAATGATGTATTAAGTATGTAATAAATATGGCCGACTTATGAATAGTTATATAAGGTATGAGGTGTCCCTAGTGGCCAATACCATGGGTAAATACCATGGGAAATCCCCTGGTTTTGCCAATACCACCAATGAGGTGTCCCTTGGCCATTAATGCCTTGTCCCCTCACTTTCCCTATAAATACCCACCCTTTCCTCCTTTAGTTTTCACTCCCAAATCTCCCCCAACTAAGCTCTGGTCTCATTACCTCCCAAGGAGTCCTCCCAAGGTTCCCCCAAGCCCTCAAGGTCCCAACCTTTGAGTTTTAAGAGTTACGTTTTAAGGTAAGGGATTCAACCTCTCTCTTTCTTTTCAAATACTCTCTTTTAAGTCATTTCTTTTATGATCCATGTTCTTATGTTGGAGTATGTTCTTTTATATTCCTCTTATTGACCATTTCATGTTCATATGATGAGATATCCCCTCTTACTCTCATCATTTCCTTTTATGAATGTTTAAGTGGCGCCGTTAGGCTACCGAAGTTTTTGTAACAGATTCTTTCACCCATCTCATTTTCAAGTTCTATTGTCATGTCAAGTGTTTCAAGTTCCTTTTTATTATGTTGGGGTATTATCTATCTATCTATCATACTGATCTTTTATGTTCATATGATGAGAGACCCTATTTTATCTCTTCAATTCGGTATTTTGAAGTTTTAAGTGGCACCGTTAGGCTGCTGAATTTTTAAGGGATTCTTTCACCCTTCTCGTTTTCAAGATCTATTTTCATGTCATGTCTTTCATGTTCCTTTTTATTATGTTGGGGTATGATATATATATATATATCATACTGATCTTTTATGTTCATATTATGAGAGACCCTATTTTATCTCTTCAATTCGGTATTTTGAAGTTTTAAGTGGCGTCGTTAGGCTGCCGAATTTTTAAGGGATTCTTTCACCCTTCTCATTTTCAAGATCTATTTTCATGTCAAGTCTTTCATGTTCCTTTTTAGTATGTTGGGGTATGATCTCTATATCTATGATACTGATCTTTTATTTTCATATTATGAGATACCCTATTTTATCTCTTCAATTCAGTATTTTGATGTTTTAAGTGGCACCGTTAGGTTGCTGAATTTTTAAGAGATTCTTTCACCCTTCTTGTTTTCAAGATCTATTTTCCTATCAAGTCTTTCATGTTCCTTTTTATTATGTTGGGGTATGATATATTTATCTATCATACTTATCTTTTATGTTCATATGATGATAGACCCTATTTGACCACATCAATTCATTTTTTCTTAAGTTTTAAGTGACGTCGTTAGGCTACCGAATTTTCATAAGAGAAATCTTATTTTTGTCTTCCTTACATGTTTTTAAATTCATATGGTACGTCTTTCAAAATTTTATTACCATGTTCTTATATCCATTATATTTTGTCCCTCTACTGTATTATGAATCGTATATGATTGGGTGACTCATGTCCCCTCTCTTTTCAATGTTTTCTAAAACCCTGTAACATAGCCGTTATACTGCATAATTTTCGTTTCAAAATGTCTCTATTTTTATCAAATTCTTTTAATTTATTAAGTGAATACTCAAAGATATTTTTCTACAGGGTTATTCACATATATATCAAAATGTTCTATTTTAATTCTGGGATTTACATACATGAAACCCGCTTTCGTTTTTCATGGGTTTAAAGTGGCAGAAAGATCATGTCTTTAAAGTAGTTTTTAAAACGTTATGATTATGAAAGGAAACCCATTTCTTTTATGATATATTGGTTGTTTATGAAATTTTTGATGATGATATATGTGGATCACAAGGTAATAAAGAAAAATTTAAGGTTCCTCCCTGATAGCTCTCCAATGCATTGGGTAAAGACTTAATCTCTAGAGATGACCATTTTGACTGATACCTTGGTGAATAACCTTGGTAATTTTTAATGAAACCTTAGGGATGGACCTTGTTGAAATGGAAATGATTGTCTATGTTAAATGTTGTAGCCACATCTTCAAGTTATGAAACACGTTATTTTTATTATGATATGCCTCATGATCTCTTTCTCATGCCTTAAAGTTATTTTTCATGACTTTTGATGTATCTCAAGTTCTCATGTAAAATGTTTACCTTGTTTCCCTTACTAGGCCTTTTGCTCACCCTTTCCTTTGATGTATGCTCCCAGGTTATGAGATGTTGTAATGAACTTAGGATAAACAAATGAAGAATCCTTTCAAGTGTTTAAGAAGAATGTTTTTTTTTCAGGTTATAAGTTCCTGGTTTCCAAGACACTAAACCATAAAGATCATCGGTTTTGTATAATGTAATGAAAGTTTATGTGATAAAAAGGAGTGATGTTATAGTTGGTATCAAAGTATGGTTTAGTTATTTGTGGAAATAAGGATACAAAAACTCTAGGAAGAACCCTATAGAAAATTTTAAATATAGGAAATATTCCTGGTATTTTGGTGAGTATTGAGTAAGGGGTTGCCAAGCAAATACATCCCAGTCTGGATACGAGTAGGAAGAGGTGGCTCTGGCACAGATGTATATAGGGGTAAAACCCAAAAACACCGCTTTGAGCTAGACTCGAACGGGAACTGGTACACAACAACGGGCCTTGCTGCACTCTTGGTTACGACACTCTTGGTGGATATTCTTTGGTAAATTCATAAGCTTAGCATGAACCATTATTAGAGGGAGAAAGATTAAATAAAATAAAGATTCACATAATAATTCATGATGAGGGATAACCTATATTGGAAAATAGGGGATCACAAGTTAGGGTATACTTTTCTTCTACGAGTTTTCTCTTCTATGCTTTTAGTTTCCTTTTCAGGATTATTGGCTAAGCATTTAAGCCCCTTTATTATACTTTATTTTCTTAGTTAATGGCGGGAAATGGAAGAACATGTCCCAACAAAAAATGTGATAGGAAATGTGATGATTTCCCTATTAATAAGAAAGATATGATTAGGGTATTAAAAGATGATTATTATTTTGGAAGATGTTCACTATTTTGGGAACCCTATTTGATCGAGCTAAATAGATTACTACGGTATTTTCTTTGAGGAGTAAAGGTTCACTTATATTTTGAAGAATTGATGAATTTAAGGTGGACTTACGGTAATCTAGGTTTGTTATGGAAATTATTAACCTATCTTGGGGAAAATATGTTTAGTTTAGATACTTTTGTTATAAGATGTTAAGAGTGGTTGATGTTGTTTGGAGATGAACGATAAAGTTTATCTTGGAAGACTATGTTATCAAATCCTTCTTGTATTTGGGTTTCAATCTTAGTTTCGTTTATTTTGAGGAATTTTAAGGACAGTTATTTATGGAATGGTCTATGATGAACTTTGGGTAGTACCGAGGAATTTTGAAGATTTAAAGAAGTTTCCCTTCCTATGGGATTCTTTCTTCTTGAAGAGTTGTTTTATCTTACCCTTTCTCTTTTTGGGATAATTTTTAAAGATAGAAGAATATATAGTTAATATTTTTTGGATTATGTTATTCTATAGAAGATGATTCTTGTGCTTTGATGAGACCAAGTAGTTTTGAATGCTCATCGTTTGAAGAAAAGATTAGTCTTGGTAGAAACTTGTTAAAGGATGAAACTATACTTGAAGGTAGGTATATTTCCCTGTGTTTTATTCTATGTAGTAAATGAATTCCTTAAAACTATGAAAAGGAACATAAAACAAAAACGTTGTCTGTTAAAGTTTCCTACTCAGAAATCAAACACCGTTTAACCCATCATAAGTTTGTGATTTTCTTGTTTTTAACTTTCTCCTAATAATGTTTTCTATCACTCTCCCACAGAAGGTGACCCTTTGTTTTCTCCTCCATGTCCATATTTTCCTACATGGAATCCTAGTATGGGTTAACTCAGGTGACCTTTTTACTTCCTTTTCTTTCTTTTAAAGTAATAGTGTTACTGACACTATTACAGATGTGGGACTTTCAATGAAGTTTCCAATCCCGATTTTAAAAATTACGAGGACGCAATTTCTTAAGGGGGGGAGATTGTAACGACCTGAAATTTTGAATAAATCTTATTTCCTAATTTTGTGTGTTATTTTATACTCAACAAAACTGTTTCATTTGATAACATGAGTAACATTTAAATGAGACTGTTGGGTTTTGACTATTATATGACCGTTAGTCAGTATGACCGTTGGAAACTAAATGTTGTGACTATTGTCTCTAAATACAAGTGATATTGGTTAATTAATATAGAAAAAAGATTTGATGGCCTCATCCAGTAGTCTTGGGCCGATCGAAGCCCATCTAATAGTACTTGGGAAGGAGGTAGCACCACTGGGCTTTGCTCTGGACCAAACCCAAGCCGAAATTCATCGTGTGAAGCTAGAACGGAATCACCTTTGTGAGAAGTTCAAACTAATAGAAATTACTACTCGGGCGATGTTGGCCGAGCCGCCCTCAGATTCTCTCACCTTAGAACACCTTACACTTAGGTCCTATGATGGAGTTATAAGGGGCTATGTAATGAGACCATAGCTACATTGTGTAATCCTTTGTTATCAATAAAATTGTGTTCTCTTCTTATGGTGAAGTTTGTGAATTTTAAAATGCCCGGATAAATATAGTATGCATATTTTTTATGAATTTTAGAAAAAGGATATTTTAAAAATGTTTATCTAAAACTTAAAAAATTAAAAATGTGTAATGATTTTCAAAAAATGGTCTTCTACAATTATGTTCAGTACCAAATTTAGAATCTAATAAGATCAACTTAATTTTTGATGAATAGTAAATTATGAATAGTGATTTTATGCTTACGATTAGTAATGTGACCAAATGGATTAGTAATCTTACTTAAAAAAAGTATTAATATAATCTAGGCACGTTGATTAAGTAATGTGAGTCAATAAAATAGGTAAATAACTGTTTCAGAAATTATTAGTCAAGTATTAGTTTTTTCAGATGAATAGTGTTTTTTAATTAAAAATTAAATTAAAAATATTTAGAAAATTATTTTTATAAAATGGATTTCATTTTGGAACTCAGAGCATCGATATTATGTTAAGGTAATTTTTGGGGATTTTTCGAAAAAAAAATGAATTTTCGGTGAATAGTGTATTTATTTAAAAATTAAATTAAAAATATTTAGAAAATTATTTTTATAAAATGGAGTTCATATTTGAAATCAGATCATTGATATTTGGTTAAGGTGAAATTTTGGGATTTTTCTGAGAAAGTTGAATTTTCGATGAATAGTGAAAATGCAATTTTTAAGTTACGGGTGTTTAATGACATCATTAAATGATGTATTAAGTATGTAATCAATATTATAGACTTATGAATAGTAAGATAAGGTATGAGGTGTCCCAAGTGGCCAATACCATGGGTAAATACCATGGGCAAGCCCATGGTTTTGCCAATACCGCCAATGAGGTGTCCCTTGGCCATTAATGCCTTGTCCCCTCACTTTCCTTATAAATACTCACCATTTCCTCCTTTCTTTTTCACTCCCAAATCTCCCCCAATGAAGCTCTAGTCTCATTACCTCCCAAGGAGTCCTCCCAAGGTTCCCCCAATCCCTCAAGGTCCCAACCATTGAGTTTTAAGTGTTACGTTTTAAGGTAAGGGATCCAACCTCTCTCTTTCTTTTCAAATACTCTCTTTTAAGTCATTTCTTTTATGCTCCATGTTCTTATGTTGGAGGATGTTCTTTTATATTCCTCTTAATTCCCTTTTCATGTTCATATGATGAGATATCCCCTCTTACTATCATCATTTCGTTTTATGAATGTTTAAGTGGCGCTGTTAGGCTGCCGAAATTTTTGTAACGGATTCTTTTACCCTTCTCATTTTCAAGTTCTACTTTCATGTCAAGTCTTTCAAGTTCCTTTTTATTATGTTGGGGTATGATCTCTATATCTATCATACTGATATTTTATGTTTATATTATGAGAGAACCTATTTGATCTCTTCAATTCAGTATTTTGTTGTTTTAAGTGGCGTCGTTAGGCTGCTGAATTTTTAAGGGATTCTTTCACCCTTCTCGTTTTCAAGATCTATTTTCATGTCAAGTCTTTCATGTTCCTTTTCATTATGTTGAGGTATGATATATATATCTATCATACTGATATTTTATGTTCATATGATGATAGACCCTATTTGATCTCTTCAATTCAGTATTTTGAAGTTTTAAGTGGCGTCGTTAGGCTGCCGAAGTTTTAAGAGATTCTTTCACCCTTCTCGTTTTCGAGATCTATTTTCATGTCAAGTCTTTCATCTTCCTTTTTATTATGTTGGGGTATGATCTATATATCAATCATACTGATCTTTTTTGTTCATATTATGAGAGACCCTATTTGATCTCTTCAATTCATTATTTTGAAGTTTTAAGTGGCGTCATTAGGCTGCCGGATTTTTAAGGGACTCTTTCACCCTTCTCATTTTCAAGATCTATTTTCATGTCAAGTATTTCATGTTCCTTTTTATTATGTTGGGGTATTATCTCTACATCTATCATACTGATCTTTTATTTTCATATGATGAGATACCCTATTTGAGCACATCAATTCATTTTTTTTAAGTTTTAAGTGACATCGTTAGGCTGCCGAATTTTCAGAAGAGAAATCTTATTTTTGTCTTCCTTCCATGTTTTTCAATTCATATGGTATGTCTTTAAAATTTTATTACCATGTTGTTATATCCATTATATTCTGTCCCTATACTGTGTTATGAATCATTTATGATTGGGTGACTCATGTCCCCTCTCTTTTCAATGTTTTCTAAAACCCTGTAACATAACTGTTATTCTGCAGAATTTTCGTTTCAAAATGTCTCTCTCTTTTTCTCAAATTATTTTAATTTATTAAGTGAATACTCAAATCTCTTTTTATACAGGTTTATTCACATATATATCAAAATGTTCTATTTTAATTCTGGGATTTACATACATGAAACCTGCTTTCCTTTTTCGTGGGTTTAAAGTGACATAAAGATCATGTCTTTAAAGTAGTTTTTAAAAAATTCTGATTATGAAAGGAAACCCATTTCTTTTATGCTATATGGGTTTTTTATGAAATGTTTGATTATTTTATATGTGTCTCACATGATAATAAAGACAAATTTAAGGGTGTTCCCTGATAGCGCTCCAATGCATTGGGTAAAGACTTAATCTCTAGAGATGACCATTTTAACTAATACCTTGGTGAATAACCTTGGTAATTTTTAATGACACCTTGGGGATGGACCTTGGTGAAACGAAATTGATTGTCTATGCTAAATGTTGTAGCCACATATTCAGGTTATGAAACAAATTATTTTTATTATGATATGCCTCATGATCTCTTTCTCATTCCTTAAAGTTATTTTTCATAACTTTTGATGTATCTCAAGTTCTCATGTAAAATGTATCCCTTATTTCCCTTACTGGGCCTTTTTCTCACCCTTTCCTTTGATGTATGCTCCCAGGTTATGAGATGTTGTAATGAAATTAGGATGAACAAATGAACAAGCCTTTCAAGTGTTTAAAAAGAATGTTTTTTTCATGTAATAAATTTCTGGTTTCCAAGACACTAAACCATAAAGATCCTTGGTTTTGTGTAATGTAATGAAAGTTTATGTGATAAAAAGGCGGGATGTTATAAGTGTGAGGCACATGGTTAGCATAAGGTTTTCCTAACCATGCACCTCAAGCATGTGTCCCAAAAAGGGAGGATCATGGTTTGATTAACCATGAAAATGGGACTTGAAAACCATGGAATTTATGCAATTTATTTCAAGTCCATATTTTATGGTTTCATCATGGTTTTTCAAATCATTTTCCTAAACTATGTGAGATTTAGTTCTCCTAAATGGTAAGGATAGACATTTGGTGTGTGGTTTTTCGGACTATGTAACCAAACTGTGCACCATATTAAAAGTTATATAAATTACCATTTATCCCTATTTCCTTTAAATCAAATTCTCCCCATTTTTCTCCTCATTTTTTCACAAAAACGCATTAGGATCTCTCTTTCTCCCTCTTTATATTTTTTGTCAAACTCTCTCATCTAGTCTTTGATTCCTTTACTATCACACACGTTGAAACCCCCTCGGTAAAGCTAACACTTCACAAGATTCCTTTCTTGATTATAATTTCTATTAAAATATCTTATACCCTGTATAATTTTTATACCCTATTTACTTTTATTTTTTATAGTTTCTCTGTTTTTCTCATTTTATCCCAAATTCAAGGTTAATACTAGACGATGAGTCTTATAATGGGATTTAGTAGGTGGTCTATTACTTTTCCCTAAAAGTATTGATGTTTATAACTTGTTCCATTATGCCTCATGTCATACTTTCTATGTGTTACTAATAAAATTTATAAATACTTAAATTATATGTTTAAACCCTAATATGAACGTGCTATGAGACCTATAAACTCTATTTTAGGTTGAGGACCTCAACCCGAACCACCCCTTAGAGTATGTGTAATTAAATTCCTATGACAATTATACCTTTCCTATGTAACCAAAACACCCCTTAGTGTGTGTTGAATTAGATTCCTTTGGTGGAGGACTACTGAGATTTACTCACACCATGTTCCAACCTCAATTTGGTACCTAACAAGATTTTATGGATACAAGTAAGGATAAAGGGAAGTGCCCAAATATGGATATTTGATTTTCTTTTAGGATGGGAGATTGGGAGAAGATGATTGAGTCATTTATTAGGATGATTATAGAGATAGATATTTTTGGCATCTTGTTTCCATTTTTTTATATTGTATTAGTTTTATTTCAGCAACAATGTACCACATGCTTCATATTTTGTAGCATGCTGACATCATCTTTATATAGTGATGTTTACTATTTATGTCTATTGTTTATTATTGCGATGGTTTATTTTCATTTCCTTATTGTTTTCATTATATTACCATTACCATGGTGTTTCACTCTAATAAAGTGGGTATAGTCTTACCACTATACCACTATAAACCCTTACTACTAGTCTAAACACTCTAGAATATGGGGAGGTAATTCTTGAGGCCTTGTGGACAACTAGACCAGTCACATATCTATGAATTGGTCCCAGAACATTACAATGATTGGTGTTCTGTTTACGAGGTCCTAGATTACCATTTTCTTATACTTGACCCAAATTACAAACCCATGTTGTTTGAAGAGGCATGTTCATGGGTTATAACTTTTTTACCATTCTTCCTCACTAGATGATAATGGTGGGTGTATTAATAGTCCATGTTAGAGAATCATTTGGGTGTTCTTAAGGTTATGGACTCCCATAGGAATTATTTATTGGGGCTTCTAAGGTGTCTCTTTCTCCTTTACTTTTCATATCCATGATCAGTTGATTTTATTTGGGTTATTTAATATTATTCCTATACTACAATAAGTGGATAATCCTATGATGTTTGGTTTTGTATTTATAGGAGTGTTTAGGTTTATCTATTTGGATTAGGGTTTGAGTAATGGATCATAGAAATATTTTTGAAATTATTTAATTATTTGTGACCCCCCATGCTTGTTGAATTATTAAATGGTGGGTAGATATAGTATGGGAATTTGTTTCTTGATTTCCCCACTAGCGGTCAGGTGTGATTTATTCTTGGAGGATTTAAATATCCTTGGAATTTTTGAAATTCTTATAGTGTGTTGGGTTGAATTTTTTTTATTGTCTTAGAGATCATGTTGTAGTTTTTCCTTTTCTGATTTTAAATTATTCTTTGAGTCTTATCCTTTAATCCATTGGATTTCTAGGGGTATGAAGATTTAGTGTGGAGAGAATTATGACACCCCAGCCTCTATTTCTTTAATTTATTTATTTATTTATTGATGTTTATTTCTATCTTGAGTTTTTGATCCATTCCTTTGATTTTTTTATAAATATAAAAAAATGTTTATCTCAAGGATATCTCATAGTTAGTGTTAACTCTGTGACGGTCATATGAATGGGATTTGTAATGTTGTAGAACTATTTTCATGGTTTTACATGTTTTTTCCAACCATGTGATTTCCCTAGTGTTCCCAATAATGGGTGCATGGTTGGATTATAGTTTGGTGAAACATGTAGCAACTGTGTAATGTAATTTGATTCTTTAAAATGAAAAATTAAAAAAATATTCCTTCACGCTTATTTTCCCAGAAAATAATCCCTCACCTCCCCCTCTCTATATCTCACACAATTAATGACCAAGGATCCTAGATAACTCTTTACTCTGTTTCTCCATTTAATTTTCTAGCATTTTTCATTGTGATTTCAACTGGATTCCATCTAGGTTAGGCCTTATTCTTATTCTTCTCCTCCTTCCTCTCCTCAATTTTCAACTTTCCCTTCTCCCTCTCATTGTGTGTGCCTTAGAAAAACCCTATTTGGTATTTTAAGTTTTAAATCTTTGTTTATTGTGATCTAGGGTGTGTGATGGGTTCTTCAAGTCTTATTCTCTATGTTCTTGAATGTTTCACATCATTTGTGCTTTCCCTAGGTAGGAGGTTCCTTGATTTTGGATTTTTCTTGATATATCATGGGTGATTGGGTGTTATGATTTTTTTTTTTTTTGAATTATTACATGTTATTGAGTTTAAACAGATTAAAAATATATATTAATCATGTTTTTTTATAGATTTTAGTGGGTTTCAAATGGTATCTTATGTAATTTCACTCTAATTCATTATTATACTTGAAGAAGAATTGTCTTTCTAATTTATAAAATATTTAAGGATTTTTTTAAATAAAATATAAAAAATTTAGAACTATTTGTGATTTTTTATAAAAATATATGATTTGATGTATGAGTTTTAATGGGTTAATTGATTGAGATTTTTTTGTGGAATTTTATTGTGTTTCCTTGTCCCCTCATATTATTCAATTTTCTCTATTTTTAAGATTTTATGGTGTTATATTTCGTTCTTATACACATATGTATGAGTAAATATATATACAGAAATACATAGTCATAGGAAAATATGTGAATATGTTCATTGAGAGATGTTTATATTTTTGTGTGTAATTACATATGTGTGTATTGTTAAAAGGGATGTTTTGAAATTTAAACTTAAGGTTTGAATTTTTTTTAATTAAGTTTTTAATGATGTGTTTTTAAATGGTTTTATTTTAATTTAAAAATATAATTTATTTTTTAAAAGGGGTTTTTGAATGGTGATAATGTTTTAATTTTTATTATTGAATATGTGATCTTATTATTAATGGAAATAAAGATTGTTACATGGAATGTTTTTTGGTTTTCACATGGGACAGAAAAGATAGGTAGATAACCAAATAGGTGCTTCTCGGGCCTTATAAATGATTCTAGCTAAGGTTATTTTTTGATGACCTTAAGAGACCCATGTTGTATTACTTTTTTAGGTTCACATATCCATCTACTGTTTCATGAGTTAGACCTAGTTATATTCAAAACCTATAGGTAAAAGCTTCTCACCATGTGTCATGGATTATGTTTTTGGTATTTTATGTTATTTGGTTCCCACTCTCACTTGTGTGGTTGTGGTTGTGATTATTGTTTATTTCCCTTATTCTTCTTTTTTTACACCTTTTTCACTTCATTTTTTATCTAGCCTTATTTTATTTATTATCAACTCTCTATGATCTATTCCATTTATTGTATTGTTACTCTACTATTGTGTTTCTTTTATCTATTATTTCCATTTTTATTTAACTTTATTTCCATTATTTTTCTTTATTGGCTTCATTTTAAAAGTAAATATAGAAATTTGATTTCAAATGTATTTTATACATGGGATTTTTTTATACAAACATTTCCAAAGTAAGTTTTAAAAGGATATTATTAAATGAGTCTTTTAGTGTATTTTTAAAAAGGGTTTTCAAGATAAAAATTAATTTTTAAAAAGGTATTAATTTTTCCATTTACTTTATAAATAATAAAATTATTAACATTAAATAATATATTTAAAACTGAAATGTGTGTTTTATTCTGGAAAGGAAATGTATGGACTCTATGGTTCTTACCTGCTGGGTTTTTATACTCACAACCCACTTACACCACTTAGTGCCTATATATTGGGTATCATTTTACATGTTTTGGATTTTACTCTCAAAATGGGATCTAGATTTTGGATAGAGCATGACCTTGGGTCACATAGAATATTTTGATATGGTACATTAGTATTACTTTTTTATGACTTAGTAGTTTCATCCAAATAGTCTATTCCTATTTTATTTTATTTAATCAACGGTTTTTATGAATGTGGAATTTTGGATGTTGAATAATAGGGTTTATTATGTGAAAGGGAGTTTGAGGTGAGATTTGGGATTTATTTTTTCTTTGTATCTATTTTATTTTACTTCTGTTGTTTATGTTTTGTTTGATTTAGTTTATTTGATTTGGCATGGGAGCCCAATATATGGACACTTCATGCTATAATTTCAATATAATTCCACTAATAGTTTAATTTAATTTAATTATTTGGCTGAAATCATTCTCTCTAAGTAAATATGATGACCTGGAACTTTTCTCCCAGCTATGGAGATCAACAATTTCTCTTAGACCTAGTTGAAGGCCTATTTAGGTTTCAGTTCAAGTGGGAGCCTATGATGGTATATTACATAATAGGTTGTTATAATTGAAAACAATTGGTCCTTTTAGAGTTTGTATGAAGCTCTTGAGCTTTGTTTCCTCTTATTTATCTATTATTCCCATCATGGGGTCACACTATGACATGAAGTGAATAAGTTTTTACTCAGTATCTCTCAGGCCATTGAATATAGAGAAATTGTTATTTTCAAAGTTGGGTGGAGGAGGATTCAAGTACACCGACTCAGGTTAAGGTTTCCTCTCTATATTAACTTGTGTATGTTTTCCCTCCATGGATTTCATTTGAGTGGGAAGGGGATCAATGGAGTCAAGGAGTTCTAGTATAATTATCACATGGGTTGGTGCCTGAGTGGAAGAAATGGGCGGAACTTGATAAGATTTATTTTCATGTTCCTATTTTTGATATCTTTCATAAGTTTTCATGGGATAGATAACTATAAATGGTAGTGATTATTTCCCCAAGAGAGGAAAATATTAGAACTCCATGGTCATTGGGGTCAAGTAAACTGGTTGTATAGGCCTTTAGTTGGTTAGATGTCTAGAATTCACTCTTACTAATCAATAAGTTCCCTCTTACTAAAGGGTATTTACCAAAGGAACAACATTGGACTCATCTTGGGAGTTACACTCAGTAGGTATATTGCCTTCAAGAAATTTGGTGTTGAGTCTCCTAAAATATCTAACTCAACTTCATATTAAAACATTATCCTCTTTATAAATAGGTTCATCATCTTCAAGTGGTGGGTAAAAAATAGATATATCCAAATCTATAGTTGAATCTCAATGAGTAGGTAGTATTATGATGTTTGTAAGAGCTCCCAAATCATGGGTTTGTCTCTAATGTTGAATATTCTCGACTTTTTTATGCATTTTGGTTCAAACCATGTTTCATATTTATGCATAATAATTTCTTTATTCTTTGTTAGTATCATTATCTATGTTATTTTTGGAGATAACCTCAATAATATTCACTAACATGAACCATGAATTATGAATAAAATCTTCATCCATGTTATAGTGGTAGGGGTATTCATTTTCTTTTGAAAGTCTATTGAGGGGAAGATCATAATACTCCTTGATATATGTTTTCTTGGTGGATTTATTTGACTATAATTTTTATAAGTTTCTCTCACTCTTCTTCAGGATCCACCATAAGTGGTTTTTGGAAGGTAATACTAAGTGATCCACCAATGACTTTCACTAAATGTTCTTCTAATGAATGAGATGAATTAGAAAGTAGAAGAAACCATGGAGGTGCTTCTTGTGAAGTAACTTCTAGTCAATAAAAGACATACTTCCTTATAGAAGGGGGTAATAATTCCCCCAACCCTATGGAATAGGGTCTATCTTTATTTTCCACTATCAAGGTCCAAACCCACTACAAATTGTATAGTTCTGGTGGTAGTGGTGGAGGTAAAAAATGTCCCGGCCATATAGTCTAGTTTTACTTCTAAACTATCATTGGGAATGTTGTTGTATCCTTTTTACCATTTCAGTCACATATCCTAAAAAGATCAAGATGTCAAATATTTTATTTATGAATGATACTCATTATCAAGTGTTGTTTTAGGATAATTGGTTTCATTTCCCTCAAATAGGATGCCTTTTTGACATTCTTGTAATCCTGATGTAGGATCCTATTAATGGCTTTCTCCCACCGAGTACATCGAATCTAGTCTTTGAGAATAGAGGAACTTCATTGGATGGAATAACAATCATATATTGACCTAGGGAATGAGACTTGTCCTAGAGCAATGAAATTTCACGTTTTTCCCTGAAGAACCTTTTTGGACATTGAGCAGAGTAAAATACAAGGCTCCATATTCTCCCCACCCTTAGATATGAATGTTTAGTGGGGTGTCATTGACTATTTGGAATAGAACCTTCATATTATTGAGGTAGGCATGTTGGAGACACTGATGTTGTTTCCGTAACATAGGGTTCTATTCCACTAAAAAGGCATCTAGATCAATTTGGTGTCAAAACAAATTTATCATCTTGATATGGTTAACATACTCCCTATAAGATAGATATCTAGTCTTGAGATGATAAATATTCACCCACAATTTATTCTGAAATTAGGGTGTTCATTCCTCTAACAATGGTCTAGAACATGATCGATATTATTCCTCCATATAATTTATTCCATGTGATCATAGATTGTAAGTGATCAGTCAGGATAATTGTATCATTGAGAGGGGGAGTGGGCGAATCAGTGATATTTTCTCTTCTATGTTTCTTTTCAATTTAAACAACATTATCCTCATGTTAAATAATCAATTCCCCATAGAAAAAAATTCAAACACATGTCCATGGGAACACAAATATATACAAGGTTCACTATTAAATATGAATAACTATGTCCTTGGTATGGTTTGGAGAAACTCTAATACCACACAATCTACTAGAAAACAGTACTTGGATTACAAAGAGTAGGATATCTTGTTTCAATCGTGTATTACTTTGAAGATAATCCAAAAGTATGTGTGCACCTTCTTATCACAAATAGGGTAATAAAAAGTTTGTGTAAAAACTCATGTTACCTGTGCTTACATTCAATTTCACAAATGTATTCAATTAAAAACACTTCTTTAATTTCTTACTGAGAAGATGGTAAGAACATCCTGGACTTTTTTAAGGAAAACCCAAGTCCAATTTTCCCAGTATGATTTTCCCAGTCTGATTCCCCCAAGTAGGATACTCATTAATATGATTCTTCCAGGTACGATTCTTCTAGGTAAGATCTTCCCTAGTATAAAAAATATGACTTTGATTGAATACGAAAGAGATGAATTGGTACCACTCTAATTCTGAGCACATAAAATTCAGTTCTACTCTCCCAGTAATATTCTTCTTTAGTCTGGAAATCTCAGTAAAAAAATCGGGAATCTTATTATCTAGTATGATATGATGATCAGTTGAATATGATTAAAAATCTGGATATGGTAATCATTTAATTATGATAATCACTGAGTATGATGATCATCTGAATACAACTTTGGGATCTTATCTCTTCTCTTTTACTTCAATCTATCAAAAAAATCAACAAAATTATCAATATGTAAATCCTATTCTTCTCTCTAAAAACTTAGAGCTTCTCTCTCTATTGTAGTGAATAGTAAATTGGTCGTTAGAAAAGTATAAAGTACTTTTCTCCTTTTATAGTTGACCCACATATGATTTGGCAGGAATCCCAAAAATATTTCATGTACACTTAAATTCACCCGAATCTCAATTTCACCTAAAATCTTGAGTGCATTTTGACTTCTTCAACTCTTCTCAAATCTTCTTGAATATTCTAAAATATTCACTTATTCTTCATAATTTCATTTCAATTTCCATTCCGAATTCAATTCAAGAGTCTGATTTTCTGAATCTGATTTTTTGAAAACAAATATCTCTATTAATTGAATGAAAATGAATAAAGATATGGATACCACTTTGGATGTTGAATACAATCATTCATTTGAATTTCATGCTCCCCCTTGACAAAATATTCAGAAAATTCCTTTATATTTTCTCTTGAACAAATTTAACTTATTCATCATTTCTCTAGACCCACTTGATTTATCAAATAAATTCAACCCATTTTAAATGGTTGACTACATTATTTATCATCTTCTTTTCTTTTCTCTTCATTCATCGGTCTCAAGCAATTCTTACTTTGATTACAATGGCATACCGAGTCTCATCAGCAGCTTCTTTATTTTTTAAAAATGATACCACATAAAACTTCATTCTCTTTTCCCATCAACTTAATTATCATTCCTTTGAATACATTTTTTGGATCGGCTGCTATAGTGCTTGACTTACAATTGAAAGTATTGAAACATTCTGATCCTCCAGCAACCTTTTTCTTTCCTTCTCAGCCCAAATATGATTATTATGAGTATGATCTTTTTGAGTACAATTGTCCTGGATATGATCATCATGATCTTTATGGGTACGATTATCCTGGATACAATTATCCTAGGTACAATCTTTTGATTATGATTCTCAACAACCTTTTCTACTCAGAATACAATCATCCAGAATCTTTTTCACTCCCCCTTTCTTTCCCCAAGAATGCATCATAAGTTCTCCAATTAACTTATGTTTTATGAAATACAAATCATAAAATTGTTGTCATATTTAAATTTTATCTTATTCATGTAGACTCAAATATGACCAATTCTTTAATACCAGACCAATAGTGAATCTAATTACCATTTACATCCAGTAAGATACATTCTCCATACGATTGATTCTCTCATTCTAGATAACAATTAATTCTTTATTACGATCTTCTCCCATTCAAAACCCAAAGAAAGTTCAATCAGAAACTTTTCATTAAAATAGATTATCTTTGTTTGGATGGACATAGTGAGTCTAATTATTTTAAAAACAATGGTCAGTACAATTTCCACTAAATACAAAGTGAGTTTATTTCCCTTTTATCTTTCATCTTTAACATTGTTGAAAAAAAATGAAAAAATTTAAAAACAAACACCTTCCTCATTAGCTCAGTCCTAACAATATCCCTCTTTTGATTTTGTTTTCTACCAAGTTTCATAAATCACTAAACTTTATATCCTCAAGAAATGGATTACTTATCAATAATTCTAATCCTACATGTTCTAACTCGTTGTAGGAAACAAGAATCAATGACAGTAAGACCATTTTATCCAAAACTAGTTATTATGAAAACCTTTTTTTCCCCTTTCTCATCTCTTCTTCACCCTCCCTGGAATATAAAAAAATCTTTTCTTACAACCACTTCAATAAATATTTATACTAATTCATTCAAAAAACAATGCTGAATTCAAAGCTTACCCACAACTCCCACTTTTTTCATTTCAAAAGTATTGATTAATGAGACAATTCTCCACATTGAAAATAAAATACAAAGGTAAGATGAGATAGTGGATAGGAACACAAACCTCAACCTTGATGATAAAGATTTTGGACACCCATGTTCAACCTCAATTTATAGAATTATTCCTTCGATAAAGGTTTTGTGAAAATGTCATCAACATGTTATAATATTGGAACATATTCAAACTTCAATTCATTATTCTCCACATGTTCTTTAATGAAATGATATTTGATATCGATATTCTTTGAACAAGAATGTCAAACTATATTCTTGGTGAGATTTATTTTACTTTGATTATCAAAAACCAAGAGCAAGGGTAACTTCACTTCAACAAGTAAATCTTCTAATTGAATTTTCATCTACATAAGTTGAGTAGTGGATTGAGTTGCAGCAACATGCTCATCTTCAGTTGTACTGAGAGTTACTAAATTTTGTTTCTTTGAATGCAAACTAACACCATTATTTCCCAGAAAGAATACTCAACCATATGTGGATATTCAACCATCAACATTTCCTACCCAATCAGCATCTAAATACCCAAAACCGTTCAATACTATCTGATATACCATACCTAATTCTGAATTCTTTTATTCCATTGATGTATCTATAAATTCTTTTTCCATCAAGTAAATGTGATTATTTTGGATCACTCTGAAATATTTAATATAAGGTAAAATCATAAACAATGTCAGTTCTTGAGGTATTCAAATATAACAAACCTTAAATCAATTTTTGAAATTATTTCTGATCAACTTCTTTTTATTCTCTCTCTGTGGAAAACTTTGTTCCCATTAAAATAGGTGTGGAAAGAGGTTTTAAATTTTCCATTCCAAACCTTTTAAGAAGTTCCTTAGTATAATTTTCTTGAGAAAGAAAAATGTATTTCTCCTTTTCTAGGATTTTTAACCTAAGAAAGTATTTCAGTTTCCCTAACATGGAAAATTCAAATACCTTTTTCATATCTTTAGAAAATATTTCAAAACTTCTTTCATCATTCCTATAAAAGATAATTTCATCAATATAAAAAAAATAAAATGAGAGAATACTTCTAAATCTCTCTGATGTAAATATTATTATCCACTATTCTTTTATTTAAGTTCTTCTTATTTAAACATGTATATAATTTGGAATAACATGCACTCGGATCTTGTTTTAGGCCATAAAAATCCTTTTTAAATCTTCACACATAACTTTCATCTTTCCAAAAAAAATCCACAAGGTTCTTCAATATAAAAATACTCTTCAAGATCACCATTTAGGAATGTAGATTAAATATCCATTTGAAAGATCTTATAGCCTCGTTATGAATTAATAGCAATAAATATTTTGATTGTTTCAATTCATTCTACTAAAGTGAAGGTTTCTTAAAAATAAATACCTTCAATTTTTGAATACCATTTTTACACCAATATTTATTTGTTTATTATCACTTAAACTTCTTCATTCATATTATTTTGGAAGACCCACATTGTTCCAATAATGTTTTTGTTTTCAGGCTTGGGAATGAGTTCTGATGTATCATTCTTTTCAATCTGATCCAACTCTTCATTCATAGCTCGAACCCATTTCAGATACTCAAAATCTTCTTTAACATCATTAGGATCCACTTTTTAATAAAAAGAAGTATGTTTAATAGAATTTTTTACTCTTCTTGTTTGAACCTTCTAATATTGATCTCAAATTATATTCTGAGCATCCACTTGTTTTCTCAGCCTAGGATAATATTTTTGAGTATCTTTCTCATCACTGGAAATAGTTGAGTCTTATTCTTCTTCTTAATTAGGAATAAAATTGTCTGTATCTATATAATAATTGTTTTCATTATCTTTATCAACTTCCTTATCTTCCTAATTATGTTTGTCTTTCTCTACCTTTTTAATTAATTTCACATTAACTGAATCAATAATTATTTTTGTTTCTTTGTTTAAGCACATATATCCTCTTCCTTCTGAAGTATAACCAAGAAAAATTCCATATTCACCTTTCTTATCAAAGTTTCCAAAGTTTCCACCATTCATTTTTATAATACATGGACTCCCAAAAACTCTTAAGTGTTTGAAACTTGTATTTTTTCCATAAAACAATTAATATTTAGTCCTATCAAAATTATTCCTATAGAAACATCAGTTTTGAATATAAACATCAATACTCATGGATTTCCTCTTAATGAGAAATTATATGTTCAATTAACATGGTTATTCTAACTTCCACAAAACTTCTATTATTTATTTTAGCAACCCCATTTTGTTGAGGAGTGTAAGGGGAACTATACTCATGTCAAATTCCATGTTTCTCAAGATAAATTTAGAACTTTTCACTTCTATATTCACCACCAATGTTTATTCTCTACTTATTTACTAAATAATCATATTATTTCTCTTTTTTCCCTCTGAAACTTTTATACATTTTCAAAGCTTATGATTTTTGTTTCATATACATAACAAAAGTAATGTGAGTAAAGTCATCAAAAAAAAGTAATGAATCACTTATCTCCATTTGTTTATTTTTTTCTCATTATCCCACAAATATCTGAATGAATCATCTCTAGGGTTTTTCTTGAACAAATCACAACATTCTTATGCACAAAATTTGTAACCTTTCCTTTCTCACAAATAGTGAAACACTAATCTCTTATTCTTGAAAAATTAGAAATGTCTCGGACATTTTTTCTATTAGATAACTTGTTCATGTTTCTCTGCCCTATGTTTCCCATCCTTTTATTTTGTAATTGATTTTTGTACACAATACTCATGTAACAAAAAAAATATTTCACCAACCTAAAATAAGTTTCCTTTTGTACGTTGGACCCTTGTGACAATATTTCCATCTTCTTCACTTTTCACAACAAATCCATCTTTTCTTAAGATAAATTTGTTACCCTAATCACATAACTGTGAAACATATAGTAAGTTGTATTCTATCCCATCAAAATACAATGTTTTCTTAGATTCCATTTTTTCTTTCCCAATGATGGCCGAACCAACACCTTTGATTTTCAAGGATTCATCATTGCCAAATATCACTATTCCTTCCTTAAAATATTTCACATTATTCACTAATTTAAAATCTTTAGTCATATGATAATAACACCCAATATCAAGGATCCAAGTTCATTCTACTTTTGTAGATATCAATACAATTTCAAAAATAATAGATTTTACTTCATCCCTTTCTTTCATCACCTTAAATTCTTTAGAATTGTTAATAATCTTTTATTGTGAAGAAATAAAAACAAGACATCATTTTTCAATGTTTCCAGGTTTTCCACATCTTTCAAAAATAGTTTCCAAAGTTTTGAACCTATTTTCAATCTTCACTCAATCATTTTCATGTTTCTTTAATACAATATTCTAAATCTTCTTCTTTTGAGGGGATTGTATCCCCCTCAAACCTTTCCTTTCCTAACCTATGAAAAAATAGTAATGTTGTTTGTTGAACCAACACATATTTTATATATGTTTGAATCCACCATAATACCATCAATATCTATAAAATGAGTATTTTTCTCTGAAACTTTCATACTAACCAGAATTGTGTATATGTTTCTCAACCACCTTCTTCCCATTCTTTTCTGAGCCATCAGAATTTCTATTATAAATTGAAGTATTAATTTTATTTTCTACTGTATCAAAACCATAATTGTTTAAAACTTTTCTGAACTTATATTTTTCAAAACATTTTTGGACTCAAGGTTCTTTGAGACTTTTGAATTTCTAACTTTGTTGACCTTGGCCACATACATGAGTTTCCCAATATTCTTCTTTTCAAAAACCTTTTCATCTTTCTTCTAAACCATTAAAGGTATATTTTTTTATCATTCTCATGTTTCCCTAACTTCATTGATATATGTTTTGAAACTTGCACTTTTCTTTTCATCTTTTGAAATTCCTTGTTGGACAAGTTCTAACTCTTCTTCTTTTGAATTAAAATTCACTTCCAGATTCTCATTATGATTCTTTTCTTCTACAATATATTTCTTCAAGTCATCAATATATTTCACCAACCACACTTTCTCATCAGCAAAACACTCTTGATTGCTTTTTGAGGAACATTACTCTGCAAATATTTTTTGCTTTTCAAGGCTTCTAATCATTCTTAGACATTTTTTCAACTCTTCTTTCAAATGATGTTTAATTTGAGTTTATTATTATTCATAACTACTACTTCCAAATTTTTTATCATTAAATATTTCAATAAAAGTATTTTCAATAACATATTTAACTGATTTTATGGATTTATCATCACTTCCTTCTTCTTCTTCATCTTTGAATAAGAAAATTATTCTTTTGTATTTGAAGAAATTTGATTATTTCCCTATGGAATTAAATTTTCTTTTACCTCTATATTTATTCCATGATCTTCTTGGCTTTATTTATTCTTAATCACTATCCTCTTATTTCTTTCTTCAAGTATAATTAGAAGCAAAGTTACCAACAGCTCCATATTCAAAACATTTCAAGGGGAGTTTCCCTTTGTATTTCCATGTACCTATTTTCACATTTTTAGAAAATAAGGATAAAATATTATCAATATTTTTACATACCTTATCTTTATAATAAGATTATCCAACTTCATCATCATTAAGAATCTTCATTGAATTTTCTTTTTTTTTTGCATCCTTGAAAGACATTTCTCTATCAACTTGGGTTTTTCTTTCCATATATTTTTCACTTATCATTTCATAACTAATGACATTGATATGAAAATCATCAAGAGATAATATTTCAGGATCTCTATCTTCTAATGAAGAAACTTTCACATCAAACTTATCGGGAAGGATTCTTAAAATCTATTCAACAACTGTAGAATCTTCTAAATTCTCACTAGACATATAATAGTACTAAAAATTTCATTTACCCTAGTAAAGAATTCCCCAAAAAATTCATACTCACTCATATTTAAGTCTTCATACTTTAATCTTCAGATTTTAAGTCTTGCCTTATTAACTTTTGTATTTCCTTCATATATGTTTTTCAACTTATCACATAAACATTTTGTTGTAGAAACACCATTCACCACTAAAAATTCACTTTCATAAAGTGATTATAATATAGAATTATGGGCCCTTTAATCATTCTCCAGATTCTTTATATCAACAGATGTAAGAGGGGAATTAAAATCAATAGAAGGAAACCCATATGTTGCAAGTTCAAGAACATAAAATCCAATAGATATAAGATAAGGAAACAACCTATCTTTCCATATATTATAATTCATTCCATAATAGACCAGATTACCTTTACTATTCACATAATTAAAAATCTCCATTATCAAAGAATAAGTGAAGGGAACCTACCCTCTAATACCACTTGTAATTGCCCAGTCAGGATAAATGTATCATTGGGGGGGGGGGGTGAATCAGGGATATTTTTTTCTTTTATGTTTATTTTCAATTGAAACAACATTCTCCACCTGTTAAATATTAAATTACCTAATGAAAACAATTAAAACACATATCAACATCAACCCAAGTATGTACAAGGTTCACTATTTAGTACGAATAAATATTTACTTGGTATAGTTTGGAGAAAATCTAATACCACACAATCCACTAGAAAACAATCCTTGCATTATAATGAGTAGGATATACCCTTTCACTCATGTAGTACTTTAAGGATAATCTAAAAGTATGTGTGCACCCTCTTATCACAAATAGAGTAATACAAAGTTTGTGTAAAAACTCATGTTACCTATTCTTACTTTCAATTTCACACATGTATTCAATTGAAAACACTTATTAAATTTCTTATCTAGAAGATGGTAAGAACATCATGGAATTTGTTAAGGAAAAACCAAGTCTGATTTTCCCTGTATGATTTTCCCAGTCCGATTCCTCCGAGTATGACTCTACTCAATACAATTCTTCTAGATATGATCCTTTCATTTACAATCCTCCCCAGTATGAAAAATATAACATTGATAGAATATGGTAAAGATGAATTGGAACCACTCCAATTTTGAGTATGAAAAACTCAATACAATTCTCCTATATGATTCTTCTTTAGTCCAGAAATCTCAATACTAAAATCCTAAATCTAATTATCCAGCCAGATATGATGATCATCCCAATACGATTGACAAGAAAAATATGAATATTAGTTGAGTATGATAATCACTGAGTGGTATGATCATATTAATACAATGTTTTTATCTTGTCTCTTATCTTTTACTTCAATCCATAAAAACTTTTTCAACAAAATCCCAATACAAAAATCCTCTTCTTCTCTCTAAAAAATCAGATCTTCTCTCTCTTATTTGGTGAATAGTACATCAGTCATCAAAAAAGTACAATGTGGTTTTCATGGATAAATTGGGGGAAATCCTAAAAATATTTCCCGCTCACTTAAATTCACCCAAATCCTGATTTCCCCTAAAATATCGAGTGCATTTTGACTTCGTCAACGCTTATCGATTCTTCTTGAATATTCAACAATCTTCACTTCTTCTTTAGACTATAATTTCAATTTCTAGTCCAATTTAAATTCATGAGTCTTATTTTCTGAATCTGATTTCATCAAAAAAATTCTCTATATCAATTTAATGAGAATTAATAAAGAAATGGATACCACTCTGGATGCTGAATACAATCATTCTTTTGAATGCCAAGATCCCCCTTGGCACCACATTCAGTAAATTCCTTTATATTTTCTTTATAACCACTTCAAATTATTCACCTTTTCTCTTGAACCACTTGATTAATCAAATCAATTCAACCCCTTTTAAATGGTTTACTATATTTTTGATCAACTTATTTTCTTTTCTTTTCATTAATCAGTCTCAAGAAATTATTCCTCTGATTACGATGGAATACCGATTCCGATCAAAAACTTAATTCTTTTCTGAATACGTTACCACATAACACTTCCTTCTCTTTTCCCATAAACTTTATTCTCATTACTCTGAATACGTTTGAAGATTAGCTGCTACATTTCCAAACTTATAATTAAAAGTATTGAAACTTTCCAATCCTCCATCAACCTATTTCTTTCCTTCTCAGTCTAAATCTGATTGATATGAGTATGATATTTCTAAGTATGATTGTCCTAGATACGATCATCTAGATCATTTTGGGTATGATTATCCTGGATATGATTATCTTGGGTATGATCTTTTGAGTATGATTCCCATCAACCTTTTCTTCTTAGAATACAATCGGCCTCAATATTTTTCACTCCCCCTTTATTTCACTACACATTCATCAAAAGTTATCCAGTTAAAATATGATTTATGAAATAATAATTAGAGAAGAATCATCACATTTATATTTTATCATATCCATTAAGCCTTTGATATGATCACTTTTTTCATATCCGACCCAGAGTGAATCTGATGACCACTTACTTCTAGAAAGATAACTTCTCTGTGCAGCTAATTGTCTCATTCCAAAGAATGATCAATTCCTCATTTTTATCCTCTCCCATTCCCACCCCAAATCAAGTCTCATCATAAACTTTTCTTTCAAACAAATTCTACTCATAAATATAGACAAAGTGAGTCTAATTATTTTGAAAACAATGGTTAGTATGATTTACAATAAATAAAAAGTAAGGTTATTTCTCTTTAATCTTTCATCTTCAACTTTCTTGACAACAAAATAAAACACTTAAAAAACACATTCCTCATTATCTTGGTCCTAACATAGAGTTCTACTCATCGTCAATAAGGGTTTATTTAACCTAACCTAGCCATAAAATTATCTACTCCACTACTTCTTCTAGGAGAGTAAGATTGTCCATAATATCCCCAGTTGCATCAAAGGATATAGAATTTTAGTGAGGAAAAGATGATGACCATCATCTCAAACTACCTTTTGACCAGGATGAGACATCCCTAACTGATGATGAGGTGCCTGATGTATCTAACCTTAGTCTCATTAGTTCCTCTCAATATGAGGGTAACATCAAAGTTCCATAGAAATGGGAAAGAACATCATACCAAGAAAATATATCATTTTAATGCGGGATTTTGCAATGAGAACAATGGGGTGAAATTTAATAGGGTTAATTAATTTAACATTAAAGGGAGGATCTCCTTTCTATATTGAAGTGCTATCATAAAGAGGATATATATATAATACACATAGTAGAGAGGGACACCATGGTTTTTATGTTTGAATCCATATATAGGGCCTCTATAGTTATCATTTCATTGGTTTTCTTTAAGGGGTCCTTCATGTCAACTATTTATCTTATTATAGGGATGAATTCTACAATATATACCATCGGTATGACCTACAAAGTTCTTATCATGTATTATAGTTACCAATTCTTAGTGATTTGGAAAGACTAGAACATTCTTTACAGTCAATATTTATACCATGAGTAGGACATCCACAACTAGAATCATGAGGAGGACCCTGGTGGATGATATTTACGTTATCATGGGGAGGACCTCTATGGTGAGTACTCTAAGTAGGACCTATAAAGATTTTAGGCTTCATTAAATCATAATGAGTAACTCTATGGATGATGATATTCTATCAATTACTACAAGAAGTGCCTTAATAGATGATATATTACATGACATGGGGATAACATATATGATGGATTCTCTAGGGAGGATATCTAGATCTATTAATCGTAGAACTATAGAGAGGGTCTCTGTATAAGATAATTTATGTAGTGTCTATAGATTTATTGATCATTTGTATGATATCATGAGTACCTACACTATTTATATATTTGGTGTTTTAGGGAGGAATTTTTCAATGGGTACATTGAGGAGGAACTTCGTAGTTGTTGGATATTGCACCACAAGGAGGAACTTTGCAAGGAATGTGTTTATTTTAATGTGGAGGACCTTTTATGCATATTATAGATGGGACTTATAAAATATTAATATATTTTTACATGAGGAGTACATATGAAACCATGGTTCCCTTATCTTGATGATAAAGAGTTGGTAGATTCTTGGACCACTATTGAAATATAATAAAAATCCTCAAGGATATCAGTGTCTACAAGGGAGAAAACTGCTTATGGATTATAGATTTCCCTTGATTATTCCACCTTTTAGATGTTCTCAATTAGGTTACTAGGGTGAAAAAATTGTTCATAATTGATTTCATATAGTGTGATTAATGACCTTCATGAGTATGATCCATCTTCATAAGCTCTTTGATTTCTATCAAGATATAACAATGAACTTCATAGGTTTGAATGGGAATAGGGATATATGTCTGATACTAAGCTCCAATAGTCATATTCCCTTAGATATCCCTCCTACTGGGTGTCTTGTTTTGGAAAAATAATGTTGGGATCTCCATGATGACCTCCTTGAGATATTCTTGAGGGGTTAGGGTTTTTTAGCACTGGTGATGACAATGACTAGTGGAATCCCTCATAGGGATATCTCGAATTGTAGTATGGATGAATTCAATGTCCACCTCTATCTCCATAAGTTAAGGGATTTGAGAACTACTATTCTCTAGGGATTGGTTGTCGAACTAGTTGGTCATAGAAATAGGTGCAACCTACTTTCCAGTACCCTCTCATTAGCAAGACTTCTTGTAAGTCTTCATCTCGTAGAGGACTTTATGATCCACCTCCATGGTTGGGATGGAGTCATTGAGATGATACTCCCATACTAGGGAATTCACTAAATAGAACTGTAGGTGTTGGGTTATTGACAACATATTTCTAGGTGTTAGGGACATTACCTTTGTTACAGTTAAGGTATATGTCCAATTCATCAACTGGTGGTGCATAATAGCCAAAGGTGTATTTTAGTTCCCACCAGCCTATCTAGGGAGCTTGAAAAGAGACATTGAATTTAATGATTCCATTTATATGTGATGGGAGATCATGAAGGGTTAAATGACCACTAATAAAGATCCCAATAATGCAGAATCATAAGAAAAAGTGTGTGGTTAATTTATCACTTTCATGGGTAAAGGATTTCACAATGGGTTCACTATTTTTTCCCTCAGTCACTATATGGTCATGAATTTTGTGTCGATATAGACCATCTTTCCAAAGTTATTCATTTACAAGGACATAACAGTGACACTTTGTATTGTTCTTTGGTTAAGAGGATGGGAGTTTGGATTATCCCTTAAGGGATATAATTCCCTAGTACGAGTCTCTCTTATAGATTTAATATTTATTCATAAAATGCTTCCTAATAAAAATTCTAGTTACCTTGGTTTTGGGGGTGATCAATCGATGTCATGTATTAATGTGAACATCAGTTTTTATCAATGGTTCTCCATCTATATCCTACTATTTGGTTACACTATGGTTTAAATCTATACATATGGGAACTATAGAACTTATCACCATCTAGGGAGGTAGTGGGTATTGTGTAGTTAGGATTAGGCCCATGAGAGGGGATTCATACATATCTCTATAAAGGTAATAAAAACCCATGTAGTTCAGCACTACTTGATGGGTCACATCATACCTTTAAAGTTCGAATGATAAGGATCATTGCGGTGCATTTTAAGGTCGTACAGCTATGAAAAAATGAAGTGAATTTTAAGATCATGCATCCCGGGCTGATGATGTGCCTTTTATGATCATACAACTAGGTTTATGATTCCTCATAGTTTAAGGTCATATTACCAGTACTTATTAACATCATATAGAATAAACAATATGCTATGTAGTTCAAAGTCAGTGGCTAGGATTACTAGGTGGGAGGAACCTGGAAATAGTTGGTGAGTGACTTGCACATTAGTGGCCATTTATAGTTTATCCTATTTATTATTAACTAAAAATGAAATGGAATGGTTGGATTTTAACACTTATAGGATTCTCATGATATCCATGGATCATAAATGGTGTCATAGGGATGATATCATCAATGAGAACATGGTCTAGGATGACACCTAGTAGGAGTCCCATTTATGCATTCCCACCTCATGTATATTGGTAACTATATAAGAAAAGAATGCTAGACTCATGGGTGATATGACCTGATAAGGAATGTTTGGGACATACACTAGATTAGAGGCCAATGTAAATCATTCGATCTCTGGCCTATTGATTGGATAAAATGAGTTTGACTGGATACAAGGAAGCTAATAGGATGGTTGAAAGCTATAGTAACCAGTTTGGGTCAGCTAGGATGAGAATATTTATTTAGGGGAGGTTTCACCAATATCCTAATGATATGAATTCTTGTTATTAAGGGAATAAATTATTTTAAAAACACTGATTGTTCTATCAATTTGGGAAAAAAGCCACGTAAGTTTTCCTTTAATAATCGGGATCTCCTTTATCAAAGAAATACATGATATAAAGGGATTACTATATAATGAATAACCTATCCATATATTTTAAGTGGTCATGAAGGAGGCCTGAGTGTATAGGTTACCACATAAGTGATTTGGTTTAGGCTAATGGGTGTTGGCAGGGTATTTTGGGAAATTATTTTCTCCAAACTAAAATACCTAAGTAAACAAGGAACCCAGGTGAGTTTTTTTCTATATAGGTATTAGTAACTAACAAAATGGAACCCTAGTAAATGGAACGGGTGAAATGGTACCCTAGTAGAGGATTAGGGTGAAGTGGATCCTAAGTATGAGGACTATGGTGAAGTGGCTCCCTAGAATGAGGACCAAGATGAAGTATGGCCCTATTATGGGACCAAAACGATGTGGATCCCTAGTATAGTAGTCTTGGGTAAAGTGGTGCCCTGGAATGGGTCTAAGGTGAAGTGATTCCCTAGAATGGGAGGTATAGAAATAGTAGGACGTGTGTATCATTATATGAAAATAAATTTTTAGCGGTGGTTATATAGTTTCCATTTCCAAAGCTCCCACTAAATAATTGAATATTTTATTTATAATGATGATTTTTAAAATCATCATTAAAATATTTATTTATATATTTTTTTTAAATAAAACTTCCATTAAATCCTATTTTTTGGTGATTTTTATGTAAACCATCACTATTTATTCTTAAAAAACTCTCCCTCGTCCTTTCCCCTTGGCTTTGAACCAGATCATATGATTGAACTATAGGTATACAAACCCCCTTTATGGATGACCTCCGTCCTCCACTTCAGCATGACTAACCTTTCCTTTATGGCCTCCATCCTCTATGCCAAAATCACCACACTTACCTCACTTGATTCCTATGTAGCCGACCTCCTAGGTTCTAACTTCCTCTATAGTTGCAGTATAAGGTTAGAATACATGGTTGATTTCAATGTACTTTTAGAATTCGTGGTTATGCTTCAGGTACAAACTGAACATTAATGGTTTGAGTAATACTTCTATATTCTTGATTTTTTTTAACTCTCCAAGTGAAACTACTCATCTCTGTGATCCCCAACTTTGTTTCTAGGAGATTAATGCTCGACCAAAACATATTCATATTCCTTTATTTCTAATAGCATTGATTTAATTGAACATTTTTTTTAATTCATATAGGATGACGATGCTTGGATTGAAATCGTAACACCTTGATATTTTAATATATGATAGCCCTTAAATAATCCAATGTATTTGATATACTTCTCCACATTCAACACAAAACTTAAACAAAACTATGATATATTTATATAAAATATGAATATTTAAGTACAAAAATTAAAAAAAATCCATTAAATTATTAAGAATATTATGATTAAAAATTTTATGAGTTATTTATATAAATAAAATAAAGGATACCTTTAGTATGAATGAAATTCAATTGGTATACCTAAAATGACTAATATGATCATTTTATTCTTAGAAGTTTATGTTTTGAAATATTTCCTTTTTATGTGATATGAATTTATATTTCAAGAACCTTGTGATTAATGATGGTAAAATATACATGCCATGAATAATTGGTTAAAACTAATTATTAAATGATATACTAATTAGAAGAATAAATTGTGTTCTAAAGATTTTTTTTCCTTATAAAAATAGTTTTTCTTTATATTTCATAACTTTCCTTAAAAGTAAAATTTATATATTTAATAATTTAAATTTGAAAAAAATAAATTTATTTTTTGATTCATCAAATTAATATTTTATTAATATGAATTTTTTGGATTTTCCCAAAAATATTGATTTTAAGATTAATAGTGAAATATATTATTTTTATAAATACAATGATTTAATGAAATTATTAGTATGTAGTATTTCATAGAAATTTTTGAAACCTTTTTATAAAAATATATTTATTTTATAAGATAAATAATAAATCTAAAAAATATTTATTCTAGTATACAAACCTATAACTATTATTTTAGAACATAAAAAATATTTTTCTCAACAAATTTTTTTTAATACGTTATACATTTTTTATTTTCAAATTAAATTTTATCACTTTTAAAAATTGAATAAAATTAAATTGATTTAAAATTTGGAATAATTAGGTCCAATTTATGTAATAAGGAACCTTTTTTATTAAGTATAAAGGGTAAGTTACTTAAGTTAAAACTTATTATCACGATAAGAGTAAATCAGTGTTTAAAAGGTTTAACCTAGTGCAAAAGGATAAAACATGTTAAAAACATGTGTATTGTTGTTTTTGTGAGGAGTTTATCAGCATTATATCTTTATAAATCCATTATTTCCCCAATTTTGGAGCTTATTTTATTGAGATTGAATTCCCATTATTAAAACGTTTTGGGTATTTACAAAAACGAATCCCTTTTCACTTATAAAAGGGGCACTCATCTCCTCACTTCTCCTCATACCAAAACCCACTTAGTTCAGCCAAAAATTTACCCAAAACTCTTTAAAAAAATTATACACCTTCAATAGGTTATTTTATTCTCAAAATTCCATCCCTAAAAGGTTTAACCCACTTTGTAAAGGAGATAATATGAGAAGTGAAGTATAAATTTCTAACATCTCCTTTATTATTTCTATTTATTTATATGAACTTGCTATTAATAAAATTACATTACATAATATTAAAATGATAAAATAATTTTAATTATTATAATTTTATGTTGTTATAATTATGTTATAATCATTAGACACCTTTCCCTTTTTCCTTTAATAAAAACAAAATCGTCATTTGGGTGTTGTGAGGTATACCGCCTCATCTACACAAGATGTTTCATTTTACTTCACCACCTTAAAAGGATGGTCCTAATAGGGAATTTAATAAATGAGTATTTTATTTATGAAATATTTTATGTTTGAAATTATAAATCATATTACCTATTTTCCTCATTTTATGGAAAATGAAATCATCATCCATGTGTACAAGTGGACTACAACCTCCGTGGAATGATTGATTTCTGTTTTTGTTTTCATCATTGCCTTACATGGATGGTTATAATAATGGGTTTAAAGGATAAATATGATTATTATGAAATTTTTTAAGCTTGTATAAATATATTTTGGATAAACTATACACAATAAGATCAATAAATAGTCATGGTAAATTCAACCATCCAAAAGAGAGTTCTAAGATAAAAAAATGATTTCATTCTATTATGAAATAACTTTTTATAGGTTATCTTATTATTATAATTATTTAAAATTCTGATATATAACACTAATAAACACTAAATAAGATCATTATTATTATATTTTGATGATATTTCCACTAAACCACCATAGAATCATCCATTAATATTGGTATGTTCATGTTTTGGTTAGTTTAACCACTTACTTCAAAAATGACATAACTTTATCTCATGGGTGACTGGAAATTAATTTTTTTATAATATATGATATAAATAATTATATAATTATTTTTTTAACTATTTTTAATATAAAAATTTAACTCATTATTTATGAAAACACCATTTGTTCACTAAGAATCATCAAAACATGCACATTTCCAAATTTATCTTTAAATATCATAACCAAAATTTCTATAGAAAAAATTAAAACATTATAAAACATTCTAAAACATTCTAAAAACAAAATTAAATTTACTTTTATGATCTATAATTGACTACAGTTTGGATAATAATGAATAACAAAGAAGATATTGCAAAACTAGTTCAAGGCGATCAAGATTACTTACACCCAACATTGAAAATGGGTAATAACTAACAACAATTCGAATAGAGAATTATTATCAAAGAAGATTATAAATGGAAAAATATATTATTAAGGTTATGAATTAATTTATCATTATAGATTTTTTTATGATATAGGAGGTGAAATCATGTTCATGGAAGTTGGGATAAGAGGTAAGGGTTTTCTAGGTATCAATTTTGATACTTTGAGATATAAGACATTATGTTTTTATTATTTTATTTGTATGTTGTATTTACTTTACATGTATTATTTTCATAATATCTATATTTAATTTGATTTAATATAAAAATAATGTTCCCTTATTCACATTTCTATTGAATCAGTTGTTTCCCCAGTAGTAATGATTTTTGGTAACTCACATTTTTTTCATTCATTTATGAACATTATCTTAAAGTTATTTCATAAAATTTGGGTACATTATACCCTTTTATTGTATTATGTCATATTATCTAATTATTTTATAGGTATATAAATTCCTACCACATAAACCATTTGAAAATTATTTCTCACTTCTTAGGATATGTTTACCGTAAGGGTTATAATAAACTCAAATCTTCTTCTTCGATTTATAAAGTTTTATCTTGAAATTTTTCTTTTAATTATTAGGTTCATCTTCCCTATTATTTTATTATATGGTATTTTATATTTCTCTTTTAGAAACTTTTTTAATACAAAAAAGGTTTTATTACTCTTTTTATAATGTGGGTTTTCAAAAAATGTAATTTCAAAGTATAAAAAATTTTCCTTTCATAATCAATCGTTTTATATTTTTCTATAAATTTCATATATAAATATTTATTTAATTTCAAGGATCCATTATTATATATTACTTTTTAAAAGTAAAATATTTCAAAATATTTCAATTTATCTTTTCAAAATTTACTTTTGAAAGTGACATGAAAGTTTTTATTTTACATTAATGTTTAAAATGTTTTATAAAATCTATTTTATGTATTCACCTCCATTTTATATTTCATGTTCAGAAGGATTTATCTCATGGTATTTATGTTACATGATTTATTATTGAATTAAAATGTATTTATAATCTGGGGATTTAACTCGAAATATTAAAAAATTTTATTCTGGATTCCTTCTTGTGTGGTGTTATTTGAAGAATTATTTTGCTAGGATGTTTTTCATATATGTCAACATCCATTTAATTTTAATTTATTAAATTGGGGGTATGTTATTTTGTAACCATGCACTTTATTTATTTGTATATCTTGTGTAATGATCTTTTCTATAAAATATAGGATCCATAACTACCTTTTTCTTGACTAACCATGCACTATAAAAATCCATAACTTGTCTTCCAATACCTTTTCATTATGAATCCCATTTTTTCATTCCTTTTATTGTAGGGTGTTCACCTAGATTTCATTAACTAATTAATAGGGAAAATTATTGACTTAACCTAATACTATTACTTCAAACGGTTTTAGCTTGAGGGATTTTTACATAGAAAGTTATCCCATTTATTGATTTAAGAACTATGGAAAATCTATACAATTTTTATTATGATATGGATGTTTATTGATTGATCAATAAAATTAAAAATTTATTATTTAACCATCCACCCTATTTCTATGGATTTATTATGATAATTTTTCCCTTTTATTGACATAGGTAAAAGTATTGTCTTTTTTATATCATTATTCCAATATGGATAATTATTAGAAAAGTTGATTATATATTATTTACTCATTATCTAATATAATGAATGAATTAGAATTAAACAAGTTATGGGTGGGGCCCATCACTTTATTTCACCTTGATGCATTTGTGAGTATCATGAGATAAATATATTTGGTTCTTTTGGTGTATAATTTCCCAGAATAAGATATTTCTTTAATGGTAAGATCAGGATGTCTAAGATCATGATGACTTGTATTATTATCTGGCATTATTAATTTCATAGATAAGGAACCAGTTATTATTATCCATGTGATAATTTAATTTTTATTATTATCCACGGATATATTATGCTTTCAATTTCATTCTATTATGGAGTTATTTTTTATTATCTATTCCTGCTATAATATCTATTTTCATCTTATTCTCACTTATGATCTTTGATTTTCATCACTTATGTTTACCCTTACTAACCATTTGAGCTCACCCCTTATTATGTTTCCATTTTCCCAAGTTATGAAGAAAATTATTACACATGATATGTCTAATAAGATATCTTATGTGAAGATTTTGGGGGAGATTTTGAATATCTATTATAAATTAAGTAGTTTCTTATATAGTGGAAAAAATTTACATTGGTTGAGAAGGACAAGAAATTTATAAGTTTATGATGTGTCCTAATTTTCTAAATATTTAATCCTAAAATATATCAGGAATATATTTAATTTAACACTTTATTTAATTCATGTAATTATAGGTTATTTATGTCCGGGAATATATAATTGGTCTCAAATCTAGTATTTAAAGTATGTGTTTCAAGCACTAGATCAGGGAGTGTGGGTCCGAGGAACTATAGAAATCATTTAATTATTATAAAAACATTGGATTTTACCTTGTAAATCAATAAATTGTTTTAATAGATTTTTTTTGTGAGATAAACAATTTATGGTAGAGATTTACATAATTTAAAGGATTTGGATTGATGTTAAAGACTTGATTGAAATTCTCATGAGATATTATAGAGTTTTAAATGTTGTAAAATAATTAAAAATATAATCTGGGATAAATTAATTTAAGTTAATAGATAAAATAAGGATATAATATAACAAATTTCAATGATTATATGATTAATTTTTTGGCTCATGTAATTGATTGAGTGACTTATGTGGTTATATTGTAATATGGTTAATCATGATTTTTTAAGACAACCCATATCTTTAATACACCTTAATTAATGAATTAATACATAAAGATACTTAATAAAATACCAAAATATCAAGAATCTTGGTGTATTTGGGTAATTAGAAACATAACACCATAACTTGAAACATTGTTATATAAATATCATTTAAAACTCTAAAACATGTTCTTAAATTCCATTGAACTTTTAAAACTACATGGGACAACCTAGGAACGTATATAAGAAAGGGGTAAGATATAAATCCCAATAGGGGAATAATCAAAGAATAACATGATGAATGTAATACATGTGATTCAAGAGGTATATCAAGGTGACAGGAAGGGTGATAATCATAAACAAGAACATCGAAGCAAGATATAAGATGATAACATCAAGGAAACATAAAAATGTGGAAACAATATAAAAAAAGACTTCATAAGAATAATTCAAGGTTAACCATCAATAAATAATATCATAGTATACTTAGGATAACCTCTCATTCACAATAAATGGTATCTAATGAGATTAAAACATTACTCAATGCATTGGAAGGATATATAATTCTAGACCCACCTATCACATTCATATCAAGTACATGCATTTGCGTGCCACACATATCATACAACATAAGAACTTATTTCATCACTTGTAATCCCACAATTAAGTGGTTCGTATTACATACATGAAATTACCAAGTAAATGAAGTATAGTTACATCTAGGTGAATACCCTTGAGTAGATATGGTGATGGGTATTCACAACACAAAAGTTTGGCTTGGAAAATCATGGAATAATTTTGACCGCATAATGGGTGCACATAAAGGTTCAAGGAAGGTTTTAATGAGAGTGAAATGGGTTCTATAATTATTGTAGAATCATAAGTATCATAATTAGATATGTAAAGTCACATTAATATATAAAAAATTGTAAATAAAAAGGTATAGTACAAACAAAGTACTTGGAAGAAAAAGGAAGAGGAGAGAAACACTTACAAAAATGTTTTTATTCTAAATTCAAACAAAAAATTTAATCCAATGGAATTAAATGGATTATTAAAAATATAATAAAAATAATTTTACTTTGAAAATTTTTAAAACAAAATTGAACTTTTTTCATATAGTTTTCAATAAAATCATCGTTTTTTACTATTTACTAGAAAAACAATCTTTTCTGAAAATTCTCAAAAATTCATCATTAGATAATTTTAATATGTTAATTTCATAATTATATTAATTCTAAAATATAAAATTTCTAAAATTTATTAAAATTAATAATATTATTTTCTCACAAAAAATGAATAAAAATATTTTTTGTAGAAATCATATTTTTAAAAAATATAATGACATTACTAACAATTAAGTGTTTATTTACTAAGAATTTATCAATACATTTATATTAAGTATAAAATTTAAATATTTTTCATAATTTATTTAATAATATTCATACTCTCTAATTTAATTTCTAGGTTATAACTATCAAAAATAATAATATTTTAACATTATATCATGTATCATTTAAACTTAGTGTTGTGTATAACAAAAGATATTGAAGAAATAAAATTATTTAAAGATAAATATTTTCTAAAATATCAGGGTGCTACATCCCCCCCCCCCACCACGACATTAATAAATTTAATTCAAAAAAATTTAACCTATTATCAATAATAAATGGTTTGATATTTGAAAAGTTCATTGTTGAAAATCCACACTTTAAAAAGGATTAATAAAGAATCCCCTTAAAAATAGGGAAAGGGATGTAAAAAGGTTACCACAAAACTATTTTTCCAAATAAGAGAACATTATAGGGAAGAGAAAATATGGACATAGAAGAGAAAACTAATTACAAAGGGATAATATTTAGTGTTAGAGATAATTCTTTGGATAAATTTAACCAATAAAAAATCATGAATCTTTTTGGGGTTACAAGATGATCAATTCATCATAATTGAAGTTTGTATGACTAAATTTTTTTCCTAAGATCCTTTTTCCTAGATTTTAGGCACTCCTTTACCATCATGGATAATTTGATAAGGAAATATTCTTACATTTAAAGTATAATTTCATACTTTAATAAATTTCCAAAAAAAATATAATATGTTTTTAAAATTATAAATATTTGAAATGAATTTTTTATGCCCAATGAACTAAAATCAAATTCTAATAGATAAAAAAGTATATCGAGATATTACTCCTATATTTAGGCATTAACCAAAACCAAAAGTGGTTAGTATAATATAATTCTCAAAATTAATGAACCACCATATAATGAAATAAACCATTATTGCCCAAAAATTTAAATACCTCAATAACCTCAACATTAAGGAATGTTTTAATCTCAAAGACTATATCATACCCTTCATCATACATCTTAATAAAATAATTGTATTCTCACCAAGTAATATTTCATTTATATCACTTATTAAACCTTAGGGTTACTTATATTTCAACCCAATGAAACATATCCCAAATATAATTAATCATTATGATAAATTACTATATAATCATGAAATACAGTGAACTTCACCAAAATATCGTGATTTAAATTTAGACACTAACTTGAAAGGTAATCATTAACTTGACCATAAATACATATTAAAACATCTCCTTTTTAATGAATCACTTTTAAACCATCAATGTTATATATATTCCACTATCTAGAAGTCCATAATTAACTTATCATAAAATTATATATCAACCCAAATGGGAATTTAAACCTCAATAGAGTGTCAAAATCCCATCACTTATAACATTAAAAGGGGGATTCGTATGCCTTTGAACTTACAATCAACCTTAAACTTATAAATCCATGATGGTTTCTATAGTATTTAATTTAATCTCACATGAAAATATATAGGCTTCCAAAATTAATACACTTCTTATTCCTTAAATAAGTTCACAGGTATTGAATATTTTCCATAAATCCAAAAATTCAATAATCTTCACCAAAATTACCTAAACCACTTTTTCATAAATTCACAAAACAATTTTATGGTCACTAATTCTATCAATGTCAATTATCTATTTATAAAATTGTTTTGTGATTTTATGAAAATGTGGTTTAGGTCATTTTGATGAATATTATTGAATTTGTGGACTTATGGGAAATATTCAGTAGCTATGAACTTATTTAAGGAATAAGGAGTGTATTAATTTTGGAAGAATATATGTTTTCATGTGAACTTAAATTAAATACTATAGATGTTAATTATCTATTTATTAAAACTAAATATTATTAACTCAACATTAGACACATATTAAGGTTTATCTTTTCCCTTAATATATGCTCTCTTAAAATATCACATTACCACTAAATCACTTTTCTTGGTTATTATTACCACTCAAAATATGTATTCAAATCCTTAAATAAAAAACTACTACAGAAAAATCCTTATATGTTTAATGATTTTTATAATTAGAATATAATTTCTATAACACTTATAAAACATAATTTTTTAATATAAATACATAAAAACTTCAATCATCCCATGTCATTATTAAAACAATTACTAGGATTCATCATCATATTTCCAAATAATTCTCTCCAATAATATGATGTATGAATCATGTATTAATATTCATAATCATCAATTTAATCATGCTTCTTACTTTTCACATAAGTAATAATGTTAAAACATCCCATAACATTTATATGTCCTTCTTTGTGTCTTTATCATCATTGGTAAAACCATTACTAATAAAATTTTATTGATTCTCTTCATGATCCTCCCCCCTAGGACATCTATTTGCATAATTCTCATACTTTCCACATTTAAAACATTTAACTATTGGGGATAACTTAGGTATTCCATTAATCTCCTCCATTAGGTTAACCAAACTTTTTATTTTTCCTTGGAAATTGATTTCTCTGTGTCCTTATTTTCCAAACTTAAAACATCCTCACATTCTTCTAAGATATTAATTTGAGTCATTATTCCCACATTCTAGACATATTATAAGTTGGATCCTATTTTCTCTGTGGTCTTTATGAAACTCTATCTTTCTCTTATTAGTTTTATCATGAAACACACCAATGTTGATATTGTTAATCATATAATGAGATTACTGATTAGGCATAATCACATGTTTTCGTATTCTATCTCTTATTTCAATTGGTTTCTAATGAGTACAGTCATTCCTTTGACCAAAATAGTCAATATTAACTCAATTATTCTGAGTTTCATCTATGGAATAAAACAAAAAAATCATTGTGTAAGAAACAATATTCTTAATGTGTAACCACATAATCATGAAAAAAATCATTTAAATGATTTCAAAATCATGACACCTTAATTTATGAAAACTTATGATTAACCAATTTCATTCATGGTAATTAACAAAAAATCAGTATTCTATCTTATACTTGGACTTATCCCAATAGTTCTTACTAAATTTTTCACATCCTAGTTTCCAAAGGTTAACTAAAGCCATCTCTGATACCAACTTCAGTGACCTAGACTTTTCATATATATATATTACATCTTAATAGAAGAGTATTTATTACATAACATAACTATACTCATTGAAATCATATAGTTATAGTGTCATTGAAAACATGGACACATAAACAATTGGTTCATAAAAGATTTCCACCATCGCCTAATGAGTTCTTCAAAACTAACACCCTTCTTAGACATATCATACTTAGTATCTTTCTTCATAACCTATGGAATGCAAACATAAGAAAGGGTGAGCCTATCTTCTCAGTAAGGGTAAAAAAGGGAGATATCAATGATCAAATAAAAATAACATGAACTTGAGGGTTTGAGAAAATGAGTATAAAATTCAAAAATCATACCCTATATGTCATAGATCAAATCCTATATCATAGAATAAATCATGTATGTTCATAATACCAAAATTATAAATAAATAAAATGTCATGATCTATGAGATCATAAGTTGGTCATAAGACATGGAACTTTGGTACACGCATAAGTATATAAAAACATTTCCTCAGAAGTTGAGGATCATTACCAAAACTATCAAAGTGGAATGGGTTCACATGATAAACCATCATAGTATTCAAGGTTCACTCTCAAAACTATTATAGTAGACAACGTACCTTATTGAACTATGTTTACACCCCATTCTTTTCTTTGTTATCTCATGAGATATTAACCTTTTACCAATGCATTGGAGGGAGATATAGGTCTCTTTTTTCACATAATGAAAATAATACATATGTGTTCCATATATCAAAAAAATCATCATATTAGAAACCATGAAATGAAATGGGTTTCATAAAAATTTCATTACAGCATAACCCATGTAATATAAATGGTATTCTTAAACATTTCATCTTTCTATCACAAAAAAACATGTGTAAAAGAAGCAGGTTAGATAAACAATGTTTAATTATATTAATAAACCATCCAAATAAGGTATAATGATGGTATCATTTGATTATATCCCTAGTTAATATTATGTTAAATAAAGGGTTTTTGTCTTTGATTAATAGAAATTCCATTAAAATATCATTTAAATGAACATGATTAAAATAACCTTTACATTTTGAAATCACTTATTAAAAAAACTTGAAAATTAAAAAAGAAAACATTTTCATTGAAATTAACCATGTAAAATTTTAAAGTAATATTAAATGATAAAATTAGTCATAATGGTAAATATATTTCTTAAAACTTTTTTAGAAAATTTGGATATGTAAGAAAAAGGTTTTCTGATCGAAGAGTGAAATAAGGTTGATTTTCCTTAAAAACAAATTTTTGGTATGTTGAGTACTTATAATGAGGAAAATTGGAGGAAAACATATATTTTCAATAAATAACCAGATTTTAAAAAAAATTAATGAGTTTATTGTGAGTTAGATCATAAGGATTCATCATTGGAAACTTAATCTTAAACAATGAGATTATAATATAAAACTCTTTAGTTCTTCGATAATATTTGAATTGTGACACCCATGAAATAAAAAATCAGAGACAGATATTTATATCACCATAAATTTTATAAAATTAATCATAAAATACATTCATGGGTAGTATATACAAAATAGAATAGAAACAAGTGGTGAATAAGGCATGTGTCCCACTGAAATAAAAGTTGGACAGAAAATCCCATACATTGGGTATAAATTATTTCATACACATTGAAACCTTATGTATAATAAATATATATTTATTATAAATCTAAAAAAAGACCGTAATAAATATATCATACCATATATTATTTAATTATAACCTTTTATCACCTTTTTGTTAACACTCCTTTATTAAAATCACTCTTTTAGGTGATATATGCTTTGTTTTTCATGTATATTCTAGTTCGGTAGTTTTTAGACCCTATATTTTGATCATGGTTCCATAAAAAATAGAATATTAATCATGATGTAAATATAATAAAAATTAATTTTATACATTTTTAGAGTTATTCATAAAAGTGGAGATAGAAAATTGAATTACACCGTTAATGGAGATAGTAGGTCGTAAGTACGCATGAACGTTGTTTTAATTTCTCAACGGATGGAAAGAAAGAAAGGAAAATATAAATTCAACCTTATATGATCATTAATATATCATATATATCATATATTTTCATAAAATTATTCCTCTTTACCATCCAATTAAAATATAAATGAAAAATAAATCACATTGCTTTGTGGATGTGGTTTTCCACACGTACACATGAGCAACATTATCATTTCCCAAAGGATTGAATGGTAAGTAGGTAGATATGATATTATAATTATAGAAATATAATATATAAATATTAAACACATGATAATAATCATCCTTAAAATATAGTGATGAAAAATTAATTGTATCGCCACGTGGAGAGGGTAAGTTGTACATCTGCATGAGCAATACATTCACTTATAATTTGATGGGAAAGAGGGTTTATAATGATGTTTTCATAATAATAATAAAATTTTATAATATTTAAGGTATTTAATATAATATTTGATGATAAATATCATATATTTATAGGTGGTAAATAAGAGTATAAAAAATTCATCGGTTAAGGCGATTACATGTTCTTCAAAACGAATCCTATAGATTTCCTCCAAATGGCTCTAGGGTTGGTCTTTTGGGAATAATAGAACCAATAGAATGTGTATATAGAGTATTAGAAGATAAATTTTTAGATTTTGATCGAGATAGAAGGTACAACGTTGTGTAAATAATTGAGGGAGGTTGTTCCCTTTTATAGTTGAGGTGAGGGATACTTTTTGAATTTTTTAAAAGATTAAATTATAACAAATTGATTATCAAGATAAATGCCTCAAAATGTTTAGGAATTATAAAATAATATTTTATAGGCTTGTAATATCTTCAAAAAATAGAATTTAAACTATTTTTTGTGTCATTTTAAGCCTTATCATTTGATTAATACTTAGTTAACCAGTTATAAGTTCTTATTATGGTGACAAATTTTTCAATATTTTAAGGTGGTTATTTTTAATTATAAGGTGGAAATTGGACCATATATGGACAAATTAAGAAATTTTAGACCATATAGTATCAAAATTATATTATTACAAGATTTTTATGTTTTTAAAATAATTTAATAATATATTATTTTTATAAAACATCATTATTGTCAATTTTGACTCTATTAAGTTAATTTAACATTTAATACATAAAGACAAAGGGGGAATTTGAATATAATGATATAAAACCTCCTTAATATTTCCTATAGATATATAAAATTCATTGTTAACCATAAGTAATTCAATCTATATCACTTTTAATATTTTAAAAATTATTTAATATATTTTAATATTTAATGTAGAAATATTGCATTGGTGCTGAAAAAGAAATTAAGGTCATTATATAATTAATATAAAATAAAAAAAATCAAACAAGAAATTAATTTAATTAATATCAAAATAGAAACTTATATTAATTCATAACTTACTTTTGTCCCAATGTGGACACATAAGATATAATAAATTCAAAGATAGTGATATTTTTCTAACATTCTTTGATTCAAAAAATGTATCAATCATTTTCATGGAAATGTGTCCATTAAAATAATAAAATTAGATCCTAAGATGATAATGTTAGAATTAAATTCATCTAATAAGAATCATTATCAAAATTTATATCCTTTTCACTAATTTCAAATCTAGTTTAACCTGATTTACTCATTAACTTGGTGATAAATTTTTACACGATTACTATTTATATTAACCAAAAATAAATGGGTCATATTTACCAAATTTGAAAATTGTGATTATAAATGTGTAATTATTTTTATCTAATTTAGTATTTACAAATGGTAGTAATTAATTTTAAAATAAGTTTGAAAATTGTGATGAAACTCACTTTTTATAAAAATGTTATTTTTAAGCATAAAACTTGATATATTCTTATCTCATGAATATAAAAATATTTGATGAATTTTAAAAGAGTTATTGAGATTATATTATATAAATTTCAATAAAATCATTCACAAATCATGATCATTTTAATTTATTAATTTAAAAACACATTTCATGCCTAAAATAGTTTTTCAAGAAAATGCCTTTTACATATAAAACTATTTTAATATTTAATTCAAATATAAAATTCATTACAATAGACTTAATTAGATTATTAAATATATAATAAAGCAAATTTTACTTTGAAAACAATTTTAAACAACATGAAACTTTGTATATATAGTTTTTAATAAAAACAACATTTTTTATTATTCTCTAGAAAATCAATCATTTCAAAAAATTATCAAAAATTCTTCTAAGGATAAATTTAATATGATGATTTAAAAATTGATTTTCATTTTATAAATTAAATTTATGAATTTTATAGAAATTATTCAAAATATTTTCCCACAAAAATCAATGAAAATAATTTTTGGAAGAAATCGTATTTTTGAAGAATTAAATTACATTACAAAAAATTGAGTGAATATTTACTAAGAATTAATCAATAAATTTATATTGAGTTAGAAATTTATAAATATAAAAATATATATAATACAATATTTCATCATATTCATACCTTCAAATTTAGGGGCTAGGTTGTAATTGTCCCAAATAATAATATTTTAATAGTAAAACGTGGTTCGTTTAAACTCAGTATTGTATTTAATGAAATATATCGAAGAATATAATTTGTTAAAGAGAAATATTTTCAAAAATATCAGGGTGCTACAATAATAACCTATTTTAAAAAAAAAAATATTTATAAATTTTAATAAACATCACTTGTAATTATTCTCTATATGCATATTATATAGTTATTATCTATTTTCAATATCTAGTATGAGTAATGTTGCTCATTTTGAACTAGTTTCATAATATCAGTGTTTTTATTCATTATTCACCAAAATTTCATCCTTACTAGATCATATAGGTTACTATAATTGATATTTCATGATAGTTTATAATGTTATAATTTCATTATGTGAGATTTTATTCAGTGTTCTTTTAGACAAAATTATAAACCAAAATGTTTCAATGATCCACAACAAATTAATGGTGGTATCATAATTAATGAGTTTAATATTAATATTACTATTCATGAAAAGTTTTAATTGTTTTTAAAACCTGTAGAATTATAGAGAGCAGAAATCAAGACTATCAATCCATATGGGAAAACTAAATGAAATATTCAACCAAGAACAAAGAAAAAACATACTTTAAAAGTGGAAGTGATGTTATGTGATGGATAATGAATAACAAGATTGAAGTGTTAGAGAGAGAGATATATATAATCAAAAACTGATGATGGAATTAGTGGATTAAATTTTCCTTAATTAATTAAAAACATTTTTCTCTTTTTATCATTCATTTAGCATAATTTTTTCAATGTGTGAATAAGGTTTGAATAATGCCTAAATTACATTAGTTTGACTCTACAATATAGTGACATTTTGTGAAAATGATTGTTCAAAAAAAATAAGGAAAAGAAATTTTCAATGATACAGAAGAGTGACATCATCCTTTTCCAATTTTTGGTACTTCATACAAAGCCCAATATTGAAATTATTCTCTATAATCACCTATAAGTACATAGAGTTATGCATAAAAAAGCTCATAAAGAAAAAAATGATACCTCTATAAAAAATCACATTTTTAAATTATGAAATTAATATCAAATATATTGAAATAAGAATCAACCCATTCCAATCTGAAACCATAATAGTGTTTAAGAACACATATTTATAAAAACTAAAAAAATTGATGAAGTGAATCTAAGAATAGAAAAATATAAATAGTATAAAGATAAAGGTAGCCTCTCTATCAAGTTCAACTTCTTTTCCAAGATTCATCTCCACTAGTTTCTACTTTAAAAATGTTCCCATATTTACCTTGGTTTTCTACTCATAATTATGATCTCTACTCCCATCACTATCTAATTTAGTTTTATGTCCTTATATCCTCTTTATAATATTTCATTTATTATTACTAAAAAATATAAACTTTATTTAACCTCTTTATTTGGTGACTGAAAAATGAGGAGTCAAATTGCATATACTTCATTCACAATATCTTTCACTCTAGCAAAGATTTCTCAAAAAATTCCACTTCTGTGAAACTCAACTGCCCTGATAGAAATCCATTTCTTTTTTCCATTGGAAACAACTGTGGTAACCTAAAATGTGTTTAGTTTTCATAAAAAATCATCTTTAAATTGATCTCCAAGTAATAATATTCATTTTTCCAAACAATTGAATCATTCAGTAATTAGACCAAATGGAAACCAATTATTCTTCTTTGACCTCAAATATAACTATTATTCAATTTAAAAAACTATATCTATAGTTTCACCATTTAACAACCATTCACATCTAGAAAAATTGTAAAAACAAAACTAAATATCTATTCCTAGACAATTATCCATCAGAAAAACACTTTCCAATCCTCAGCTTAAACCAACACATAGAAACCAAGGTAATAACCCTAGACCAACACTCTCAGAACACAACTAATCCAATCACTCTCTATAAATTCTATCAAACATATTCAGTGAAAGGTTCTTTAACCTTTTAGTCATAGCAAAAGATCTCCCAAAGACCCATCCTCTTTAATCCAAATACTAGTAACCAAAACTCAAAAAATAGTAAATAACAGTATTTAGCTCAATAAATCATGGAATCTTCAACCTCAAAATAATTTCATCCTTGAACCAACTTGAAATCAGGCTCAAATTTTATTTCCTACAAAATCTTCTTGAAATCATAGCCTTAGAAAAAAAACTGACAACATTGAGAAATGAAAAGGATGGCATCATATTTTCTTAGCTTCAGTTTAGATTACAGGTTCATAATAGATCTTCATCCTCAAATCAAAATCAATGGTTAATCTAGTTTATCTTCCTCAATCATAGCTTCCCAGATTCCATTAATTTTTTACTTGTATTGTAATTATTGGACTTGGTACAACATCTTCATAAGTATTTTTAGGACTCAAATTCAATTCTCCACCTTCATTCCTCTGAATATTCACACCCGAGATCAGGTCATCATCAACTAACAATGCTCAAAAACATTATCCTTATAACCACACACCTATATATGGTGCTCAGGATTTCATTATCTTCTACTCAATTCCTACAGCATTGAAAAATAGAAGATTGGTCAGTTTCTTTTGATTCTAACAACTGAGCCACCACTCATCTACATTGATGGAGAATCTATCAAGCTCAAATCTCCTCAACCTCAACCTTGATGGGTCTTTCTTCTTATGAAAGTTGAAAAACCCAGTTTATCCATGGTGGATTCCATAATTGAAATATCTGAAATTGGGGGAGTTGTGATCCCCAGTTTTTGAAAACATGACAGCATCGAATTCAGTATTCCATATGTTCTTACTTGATCTACCTCATTATTGTCAGTCAACCTTGAAGGAATCTTGGTGTTTTCTTCTTCCAGAAGCTTTGATGAATGGATATATGGGTTCATCCCCGATTATCAAACAATATCCGTTCTAGGATACACTTTAATTAAAATATTTTCCTAAATTCATCCAAGGAAAGAAGATATCTTACTCAAAAATCTTCATACGATCATTAGATGGCCTTAAAAATCAACTTCAAGTAGGTTTTACATTAGAAGAACTAGGGCATGGGTTCGACACAGATCTTTCAAAAACAAGCCTCTATTTATATTTTATTTCATGTTAAATATCACTGTGAAAGATACATTCTTCCATGAACTAAATATCTTAAAAATAAACATCCAAAAAATATAATGATTTACAATGGGAAAGGTTCCTCTTATCTTACGTACCCCTAAATTATTTTATGATAGTGAATATTTTTTTTATATGGTAAAAAAACATTTTAAACGGGTAGTGGTTACCAAATTCATAAAATTACCATATGTCACATTTCAATCATTTTTTCATTCATAGAGAAATTAATGTTGCAAGCTGCCTTGAAAATATCTTATGATATCCACCATAGAATAATAAAATAAAATAAATAAGGAAATTTAAAAGAAATAAAAAAATACGTGATAAAATAAAAATGGAAACAATTTTACAACTCAAATAACAATTTCAAACACAAAATAATTAAAATGATTGATTAAAATAAATTCATACTACTAATATTGTTAAAACAATACAATGTTAAAATTTAAAAACAATTTGAAAAAATAATCAACTGATTAATTAATTATCTAGATAAAGAAAGACAAAAATAATAAATAATTGAATTGAAATTAAATGTTACAAATTATTAAATCATTATTTAAAAAAAATTAATTAAAAGTTAAAAAAATTAAACATATTAAAACTAAAAATAAAAAAAGGAATAAATATTAAGTACACAAAATATAAAATTAAATAATAATAAAATAAATAATAAAATATTGTAATTAAACAAAAATAATAAATAAAATATACACTATAAATAATTAAAAAAATGGTCAATTAAAAGATTAAATGACAAAATGAACACTTCAATTAATAATTTCATTACTTAACTAAATCTACTATAAAGTAACCTAAAATACATAATTATCTATATTAATGTTAATTCAAGTTTTAAGAACATAATTTTATAATAAAAGATATGTGGAAAAATTACCAATTTTAGACAACATCAAATTCCCCCACACTTTAGGAATCTTTTATCCTCAATAAATAATTAGCCACATTCAATGGTAAGAAATAAATATCAAAAATGAGAATCAAATATGCCAATAATAATTTATTTTCATATTGATTTTCCCTCATGGATTCTCTAAAGTAGGTATAAATAAATCACCTCTCAAATTAAATTTCTTCTGTGAAAAATCGGTTGTTGTTTTACTAAAATGATTTAAATTGAAAATTTTAAAGTGAATTTAATAACCATCAATTTCAATCCAAATAAATATATAAAATCTCATCTACCTCTAGGTGAACAGACTCACATAATATAGGAAGCTCTAATTAATAAACACCCCATTGGATGGTGTGGAGTGAAAATTTATTAGTGAAATAAATAAACCATCCAATAGTTTGATGAATAAAGAATGAAAAGAATAAAGGAATATGTTCAACCTCAGTTAGGATTTTCATTTCATAACTCTTTTAGATACCTCTCTTATGATTTAAATTCTCTTTATAAATTTCAAGGTAAATAATAATCATATGACATTTTCCCAAGATTTTATCAAAACCCTTTTTTAAATAGGGAAAGAAAAATGACTTATCTAATTAAATCCAAGATATATTTAAGATTAAACTCCAAAAAATGGAATCACAATCATCAAATTGGAGAAAACATTTCACCAAGGGAAAATTCCAAAATGGTATTAAAAAATCACATATTTTAAAATTTCTAAGAGTTTTTATGGTCTCACAATTAAAAATAGTAATAAATCATAATTAAAGACCCCTCCCCTACACTTAAAACCCAAAAATGTCTCCATTATTTAACTCAAGGAGTAATAATAGTTTTTACAGTGTATGTTATAAAATATTTTCAATTCATTAGTGAAAGATTCAAGTTTTGGGTTATATTGAAGTTTATAATGTTTTTTGCACACAAAAATAACTATCACAAAATGTGAAAAAATTATGTTGGCCATAAAAAATAATTTTAGAATCGAACAAAAAATATAGAAATAATGCATAATTTTACATTTTAAATTAAACAATTATTTTCAAAATTATGGATAAAATTTCATGCACAGGAAATTTTTAATAAAACATAATAGTTTACATAAGAAACAATAACCACAGACAAAAAAAATAACGTATGAAGCACAAAACCCCAGAAATTAATTTTCATCAAGTTATAACACTAGCTAGTAGTGACGAAAAATAGATTTGTAATAACTAAAAATTAAAAAATTAAAAATGAGAACACCCTATGTATGAAGAATATTTTTCTCATTATTTCTAATAAAAAATACCCCCTTATTTGTTTTATGATCAATCATTCTATCCACCAAGAAAAAATTCCTATAATTTTTGAAATATAAAACATAAATTACAAGAATTTAATGTTCAATAAATATTATTTCAAAATATGAAAGGAATGAAGCTTGAAGTAGGTTGTATAAGCATGTAGCTACTATGATAGTGAATATCAATTCAATGATCTGATTATGATAATTTCATCAATGGTCCATTAGAAATAGAGACTGGGTAGCTTCAAATCTTGAATGAAATAAAGTCATAGAGATTTATTTCAAAATAAATCCTCATAAAAATTAAAATTCATGGGTTTCCTCCCATTAAAATCTAGGTTTTAGGACCCCAACCAAACATCCTCACTCTAATTTCTAACCATGATCATTGAGAAAATATGTTTCATTAGTTAATGATACTTAATTATTATTTGATCAAACAATATCACACTTTTCCAACACCTAAAGAACACCAATAACTGGATATGATTTTATAATTTGCATTAAAAATTGATCATTGAGTTTTTTTTCCACTGTTGTTTCAATGTTTATATTTTCAAAATTAGGGAAAAATTGTGGACAACACCCTAGAAAATGAACCAAGAAAAAAATTATTGTCCTCAAGGTTTTCCCCCACACTTTGGGCTACCAAACACACATAAACAGGTGTAAAACCTACTACAACCTGCTCGCTACAATAGAGAACTATATGGAAATAATATTTTGAACATGAAAACCCAGTAAAGTCCCATATAAAATATTCAAATTATTAATATAAAATATATTTTATAGAGTCCACAGAAGAATAAAATTAATTGAATTTTTCAAAAAAATGGGATAGAATTAGGAATAGGTTCAACTATAGTAGTAGTGAAATTCTCTAGAAAATGGACTTGATTAAATTGACAAGTATCATGTTTTTTAGATGGACTCAATCTAGAGTTCTCTATTGTTTTAGACACATCAAAACTCTCAACATCAGATGTAAAGAAATCATAAATAAGTTCAAAACTTACATTAATAAGTATTGTTTATTTTGATTCTATATTAGTCTCAGGAGAAGGGATTCTATCATCAACAGATGGATGAGAGGGTGGAATAGCTTCTGGAGTAGAAATTTCAATAGACTAAGGAATTATAAACTCTATAACCTCGATAGGAAAATATCCATAATCATATTTGACTTAAATTCTAAATCACTCATTATTTACAACATTAATGAGGTTAAAACTAACCTCATGCTTGATATTTTCAAAAACTAAAATATCCTCCACATTATCTACAGCTTGGTGGGAAATATTTCCTTTGGACACATCTATGATAGAACCTACAATAGAAAGGAACAGACTACCTAAGATTATTGGGACCCTAAAATCACACTCCAAATCAATAATAATAAAATACATGTGCAATGTAAGCTTTCATACACTGACTAATAAGTCATACACCCTTCTTTATAAATGAGTGAGGGACTTATCTACAAGTTGAAGGTAGAAATAAGTTGGTGGTAAATCCCTAAGTTCTAGATTTTTGAAAAAGTGAGTGAGTCATAAAATTAATACCTTATCCAAAATCACATAAGTAGCTTAGTTTCCCACTTAATTCTATTCAACATCAAATAAAAAAATTCTAGGTTCCTTTTACTTTCGGGGAAAATTCCTCAAAATAACACAACTATGTGACTTATTAAGATTAATGGTATCCAATTTCATCAAATCATTTTTATTAGCTAGAAATATCTTAGTTAATTTTAAATATGATGGAATTTTTATTCAAGGATTACAAAAATGGTTTATTGATACTGAAAGTTGTAATCATTTTGAGGAATCTCAAGTAACTTGGTTCATCACTTTTTTTACTCTTTTAGGAAAAGTGGTGAGAGGGTCATGATGTTTTAAAATCAATTAATTACACTCATCATCATCAAATCTCACCTTTTTCTTTCCCTCCTTAATAAAATCCCACTTCCTCTTCCTTGGTTCTTAGGATTTATCTTGTGAAGATTAAACTTTTTTTTATTATAGATAGTGTTTTCTAGATTTATAGATTTAGATTTTTCCAAAATTAAATTTTCATATTCATCATTTTTATCAGTTTCAACCTTCTATGGTTTTTTTTACTTTCACTTGGGTTAAAAGGCCTATGTTTCTGATTAAAGTAACCAAATTTTCCTTCGAATTTGGCTCAATTATAATGGGAATCCTTTATTTTTCTCTGGTACCTAAATCCATAGCTAGTTGACCCAGCTAAACATGAAAATTATTGATGTTGTACTATTGTGAATATACCTTGGAAATAAATTGTCTAACTGGTACACCTAAATGAGAATTGGAATTTAAAAGTACATAATTATTTTCAAATTGATTTTTGGTATGATTTGAGAAACCAAGGACAACAAAAAGTTTCAAGATAGCTGATCTCCCCAAGAAAGATTGGGGTTATTTTTATAACTATATATATACTAATTAGATAAATTATCACTAACCCCTTTATTATTACCTCTAAATTAAAAAAACTAAGCACTCCCCTTAGTCTAGATATGGAGGTAAATGTTGTGGGGAAATTATTGAGAATGAACAAACATACCACAATAATAGCAGTGGTCCCTAAAAACCATATCATCAATAATATCCACTTGAGTATTTGTTTTAGATCAATGAATAACTCTCTTCCTTTTTATTTTAGTTAAGTAATTTTGTGAGATTTTATTAAAAACTTATTTTTTATCACCCAAGTCTTGTTTGATAAATCACCACCACAAGACTGATTGATAGGATTTTGATTGTAAGGAATGAGACTATTATAGAAAGTATCCATCAGCAAATAGGGAGCCAATTTATGGGTTGGACATTGTATATAAGGTTGTCTAAATTATTCTAAATCCTCATGGAAAAAAGCATCCTCACCTTAAACAAAACTGGTGATTTTATGACTCACTTTGATAGTGGGGTTTTTAAGATAAAGCTTACCAATAAAAGTGTAAGGTCCTAGATTTATGAAACTTTTTCCCTTTTTGTTTTCCAATGGTTGGTGAATTCAAGTGGGTGTTGGGAGTCTTTTACTATGGTTCTTCTAAGTTCCCTTATTGTGGTGACTTATTTGTTAATTCAATGGATTGGCACAGTCAATTTTTTGTTCATGCGGTAGGGTGGTTGGTTATGAAGTCTATTGGTATAGTTAGTTGTTTGTTCATGTGATATGGTGGTTAGTTATACATTTTGTTATCATGGTTAGTTGTTTATTCATGCGGTAGGTATATTGGTCATGAGATTGGTTCACATGGTTAATTCGTTTTTATCATGACCAATTGAATTAGCTACATAGTTGGATAGGTTATGTGAATCAACTATGTGGATGGATTGGCTACATGAATCAGATACATGGATGGATCAGCTATGTTAATCATCTACATGGAAGGATCATCTATGTGAATTGGTTAAGTGGATGGATCAGCTACATGAATATTCTATGTTATTTGATCAAAAATATGAATTGGATATATGAGAGATCAGCTATGTGAATCATCTATATAGACCAATCAGATACATGTATGAATCAGCTATGAGTAAATAGTTGTGTGGATCTTTTTTCTATGTGGGGATTTCGACTAAGTGGAATTATCCTTGTGAGGTTTCCTGTCACTTACGTAGAAATGTCGATGTGGATCTTTCAATGATGTGAATTAGTGGAATTCAAAGACCATTTCAATAAGGATAATTATACCCTAAAATTAATTTGATAACTGAGGAGGTAAGTAAGCCCTTATGAGTGGAGTTTAATGAGATATGTAATGATTAGTTAATTAAAACTTTTGTGATCTAAAATCATGATCATATCATATTTATTGAATCTAAAAACAATAAAAATCCCTTTGTTCTTTCCTTCTTATTTTTCTAGAGACTAGAGTTTTTAAATCCCATCCTTGGAGTCACGGAATCCTACTTCTTTTGGTTCGATTTTCTTCCATTGGTGATTCAATCTTGTGTGAAAACCATTCTTTGTTGCAACAAATTGCATGAATCTTCTTTCCTCTAGGTATGGAATCCCTTGTTTATCTTTTTTGTATCATGTGTTATGGGTTATGATTTTGTTATCTTTTGAGAAGATAGTTTTATTTTGACTAAAAATCATAAAATAATTGAATAATTTAAATTGATGGGGAAGGGGAATGTTTCGCATACTTTTATTTCTTTGATATTATTTATGATATTATGTATTTATGGGATTGATGCCATACTGAAAATTATAATTGTTGGGGTCCTTACTTGCATAGTAAATTTGATGATATGGAAATCCTATTGTGTGTTGATTGATGTCACCCTAAATGGGAAATCAGTTAACCACTTATATTTGGACAATGAAAGGGTTATCCTAGGATTTATGGATTCTATGATGAAACCCCTAAAATAAAGTGAAATGTGATATAAGATCCCATTTTATATCATTAAAATGTTTTGTGATGTGTTGTGATGTATTGTTGTATAATGTGGGGTTGATGGTTTGTGAGGTCATGCTTTTGGGGTGGTAAGGTGATGGTTTGTTCGCCATGTTTTTGGGTAGTGAGGTGATAGTTTTTCTTTCATGCTTTTGGGGTTTCGGGGTGATGGTTTGATGGGGATGATGAGTTTCTTGTGATGTGTGGTTTTGTTATGCTAAATGTTCAGGTAGTTGGGTAAAAACTGGTCAAAATGTTTTAAATAACTTTGGGTTTAGTTTGGTTAATGGAATATAAATGGTTAATGAAAAAATAAATGATGGGTTGTGTGGTTAAATGTGGTTGATACTTAATAATGAAATGAATCATCTAGATAATGGGATTGGTTGGAAATTTGAAATGTGTATTGTGGCTTGTGTTGTGTTATGCATTTAGTGGTGGTAGAAAAAGTGGAAATGTTGTGAGTTGGTTAGTGTTTTATTGTGAATCCATAGGTTGGTCTTGTGCATGGATTATATATATATATATATATACTTTTATATTTCTTGTGATTTCTATATGCACCCCACTCACATAGAGCACTTTTTTACTACACTTTTATATTATCATGGAGTGTGTTTTCCCAACATCTCGGTGATGAGGATGGATGTATGCCTACCCGCTATTTCCCACTATCTCTTCCTGGTGAGTAGATATGCATAGTATGTGATGGTTGGAGGTCTGTTAGTGCAATAGGTGATAGATCAGATGTCTTTAGGAAGAATTTGATATGACCATGTTGTGGGTGGATTATGGTGGGGTTCATGCATGGTAGTAGGAGGGTATGAGGTTGATGTCCTTCATGTTCATGATACCCCTACTACTCTTGCTATGGAAGTGGGTGTGATGTGATGGCCTAGGTGTCTTCAGGTGAGACGATTTGCGGTTGTGTTGTGGGGAGCTGGACCTGGTGTTAGTGAGAGTGATGTGATATGATTATGTAGTGGGGAGGTGGTATATTGTATTCAAAAGATATGGGCACATTAGGATGTACGACGTTGGGGTGTGAGAGAGACAAATTAGTGGGAAAGTGTTGTTTGGTTCCCTTTATCGATATGATTCTTATTATTTTATTGTAAATGGATTGTGTTATTTGGTGAGTGTTCCATTATGAGGTTGTAATTGGTTATTTGACTTGTTTAGGTGAGTTTGGTTCTATTATTTGCTCACAGGTGCATTAGAATGCTTCTTTCACATGTGCACGAGAGTCTTTGGTTTCCTACTAAATATACTTGTATTCTAACCCTATGTATATAAACAATGATTTTATATTTTCTAGGAGGACTATGTGGATTGTGCTGAACATTATTTTATTTGAACATTGGATAGTTTTTGCATCACTGATTTATATTTTCTTTTGGGTATTCACATTTGGAGACTTTAATTTGTATATTTTTTATTTATACATGCATTGTGGGATGGTTTTGGTCTCCTTTATATTATGACATGTAGTTTTTTACAATTTATTCCTTCGATCTTATAATCTTGTTTAATTATATTGGGTATTGCCTCTCATATTGTGAATTTTTTATACCCTCAGTGATAATCACTAACTCGGGGATTACTTGAGGTAGGGATCAGGGTTCATTATTTATCTACCCACGTTACAATATATTTGTATGGAGGGGGAATGAATGAGTGGTACCAAATGTGATGTTTGAGAGATAGAATGGATTTTAGAGTTAGTCATAGCAATAATTTCATGGGTTGGTATAGAAACAATACCATTTGACCTTGGTGTGTGAAATTTTCCTAGAAGACTGGCTAGGACACTGGATTTTAGGCCCCCTATTATCCAAAGCACATACTCTGCGATTATTTAATAACCAAGTAAGGAAAACCTCTTTATATGGTATAGGCATAGGAGAGGTACACGTTTCATGATTGATTGTGCTTGTGATTGAATGAGTTGGTTTCAAGAAGTTAAAAAAATTAAATAAATCATGAAATTTTATTTGTATTTTCATGAGTTTTCCCATGTTATAGTTAATTATGAAATTTTTTTTTGATGAATTAATCATACAATATGAAAGTAAAGAGTAAAATGATAGTTAACTGGCTTAAGATTTTTGTTTGAAAATTTTTTGAGGATTGAATTTGTTTTTTCCTTTCCTTTAATAGCAAGATTCTTGATGAATTTATATTTTTCCTTTCTTAAAATTGATAACATGTTATCTTGATTATATAATGATTAAAATTGTAAGAGAAGTATGCTTAGATCATTTTATTAAATTAATGTTTAATTTTGAAAACCATTATGATGCATATTAACTCAATTATATTACATACTTTCATGATAAAATGAATTATTTTGAAACCATTCTTAGAATTATTCCAGTTCCCATATGAGTTAATATGTTATGTGTTGCGTTCTAACTGTAATTTATCATGAAAATTTGTTGTGGATCTATTGTAAAACTTGGTTTTGGAAATTTAAATTTTGAAATTTCTGAGAATTGTCGTCATTATTATTGATAATTCCATTGAATTTAGAATCTTTTATTGGAATAACTTTATCCTTATTTTGGTATGGTTGAAGTTCTGCAGTATTGACATAAACATATGATGTAAGAATATGTTAAGGTAGAAATTCATGTGACATTTATTTCTAAATTTTAGAAAATGATAAGCATGCTCTATGTTAACCTGTTCGGATTTTAAACCATTAAAATGATTAAACATATTATTTCTATGACTGGCAATAATTTTTAAGTGTTGAAATTACCTTTCCTCACATGTTAAGTCATGAGTAGTTTATTATGGGAAGCATGCCTAAAGTTGAAAACATTTGTGTGTTGTCTTGGGAAACTCTAGTATGTGAGACCTAAAAATGTAGAATGTTTAATATTTTTTTATTTAAATATGGAATTATAATCATGATATCCTTATTATAGTATATAATCATGTTTTCCTAATAAATTATATGATTAAATATTATTTAGTTTGAGCAGGATAACGTATGAAACAAAGCAATACAACATGTATAGTTTTAATTTTGTGATTTGAGAGAATTTTTTATTTTGATAATTTTTAAAGCATGTTTTGTATGTGATTGGTATTTGAATTGTGCACAAGAACCTAGAATATACAAATTTTTTAATGAATTTGGAGGTGTTTTTCCTCAATATCAAGATGAACCTAGATTTTCTTGTTTACGCATATTAAACATGATGTGTGAGATGACATGTGTTTAGTTTTTTCCATTATATTGGTTGTATGTTAGAGATATTTAAATTCATGGCATGATTTTATAAAAAAATACTTGGAAATGTATATTGTTATATCTATTTTCATTTTTATTGTTGTATGGTAGTGTTTTTATGCCTTACTGAAAATAACAGTTGTTGGAAACATTGTTTTTGTTGTAATTGTGGTGGATTATGAGACCCTTGATGTGAGTGCTTGATTAATATCACCATACATTAAAAGACTAATCACTTATATGTGTATAATGAACTGATTCCACATAGAAAATTTGAAATTTTGTGATCATACTCTTGCTAAATAATTAGGTGAGGTAATGTGAGCCCTTGAATAATTCTGGAATCCAGAATGCATTGATGCTAGGTGTGGTGGTTCTTATTGTGTTTCCATATGTGATGTGTGATTAAAAACATCAATATGAGGGGGAAACATGATCCCTAATAGATACATGTTATGCATTGGCATGATTAAAACCATGCAGGTGAGTCAGTTCCACCAAAATCGGATAATATCTTGACATGGGAGAGGGAATTCCTTGATTATGTTCTTGGGGATTTGATGTGTGATGATAGTGGTGATCATTGGTTAGGGAAATTTGGAGGTTGATATAGAGTAGGATGTTGATATTGAGTATAAGGTTATATGAAAATGTTGGTTTCTTTTGTATGGTAATATGGTGAGGTGATGTGGTTATGTGAAATGTCTGATGGATATTTTTGTTGGTAGATAAGTTTGGCTAGTGGTTGTGTTATGCAGTGGTGGGGATGTGCAGTGGTTTTGATGTGTGGTTGTTGTGGTGAGATGGATTGTTTTGTGTTGTGATGTGTTTTTATTGATGGAATCACCCACATCCCATAAAAATTTTAATCACTTAAAGTTGGTAATAAAGGAAAAAATATTGTTTGGAAAAACATGAAATTGATGAATATGGGCCTTCCACCCACACTGAAATCATTTTTCTGAAGTGATGGAAATTATTGATAGTTATATTGTTGTTTGGGTTTTTTACTGATCTTATGTTGGTTTAATTTTTTATGGCCTTAAACATATTAATAGAGGTAAATCATTTCCCATATAAAGACATGTTATATTACAACATTTTTTAAAACCATACGAGTGAGTTAGTGCCACCCAAAGAGGACAATATCATGGTGTGGTGGATGAGATCCTTTTATTTGTACACTTACAGTATCTCTCACTATGTTAATATAAGTCCTTGTATTCGTTGGGAAATTTTATGTGTAATTTTTTCATGGGTATACTCCTAGTAAATAATTTTTTGTTAACAAACTTCAGAAATTTTATAGATGGATAAAGGGGATTGGCCCAACATCATGTAACATGTTGAATTGAGTTTCCAAAACTTAATGTAAATAATAAATAATAAATAATAAATAAGAAACAATAAATAACAAACAATAAATGATAAACAATAAATAATGAATAATAAATAATAAATAATAAACAAACAATAAATAATAAATAATAAGTAATAAATAATAAATAATAGTAAATAAATAAATAATAATAATAAATAATAAATAAGAAACAATAAATAATAATAAATAATAAATAATAAATAATAAATAATAAATAATAAATAATAAATAATAAATAATAAATAAGAAATAAGAAATAATAATAAATAATAATAACAAAATAATAAATAAGAAATAAGAAATAATAATAATAAATAATAATAAATAATAAATAACAAACTATAAATAATAATAAATAACAAATAATAATTAATAATTAATAATTAATAATAAATAGTAAATAATAACTAATAAATAATAATAAAAAATAAATAATAAATAATAAAAAACAAATAATAAATAATAAATAACAAATAATAAATAATAATAAATAATAAATAATAATAAATAAATAATAAATAATAAATAATAAATAATAAATAATAAATAATAATATTAATAAAAAACACATAATTAAAAATTATAATTAAATAAATAATAAATAATAAATAATAAACAATAATTAATAATAGATAATAATACATATATAATAAATAATAAATAATAAATAAGAATAAAAATAAATAACACATAATTAATAATTATAATTAAATAAATAATAAATAATAAATAATAAATAATAAATAATAAACAACAATTAATAATAGATAATAATACATATATAATAAATAATAAATAATAAATAATAAATAATAAATAATAAATAATAAATAATAAATAATAAATAATAAATAATAATAATAAATAATAATAATAATAATAAATAACACATAATTAGTAATTAAAATAAAAAAATTAAATAATAAATAATAAATAATAAACAATAAATAATAAATAATAAACAATAAATAATAAATAATAATAAATAAATAATAATATATAATATATAATGTATAATAAATAACCAGTAACAAATATTATTATTAATAATAATAATAAATAATAAATAATAAATAACCAATAACAAATAATAGATAATAAATAAATTAAAGTATATTATAAATAATAAATAATAAATGAAACAAATGGAAAAGTACGAAAAGGCGTGATAAGGGATGAAAAATTATGAAATCGCCTGAAAACAGATGGAGAAGCATGAAGAAGGAAGCATTAGAAAGCATGAAAACGCATGAAAACTCATGAAAACTCTGGAAAACCCCTTAAGAATTCAACATAATCATCATAATAACCCACAAAAACAGTTGATAAAGACAACAAGTCATGGAAACCCAAATAAATAGTAATAAATGGAGCAACCGTTAAAACCCATCAAAACGGTCATAAAGTGACAAAAACATTGGACTCACATTAACGGTGATAACTTATGATATGAGAGTCTGTTCTAGATCTACGACCAGTCAAATCAAAGATCCTAAAATGATCTTCGAACTAATAGGTGAAAGAGACCGAATTGATCGGCGGATCGGAAGTTACGACCACTTAAAAAGAACTGACGGGGAACGGGTGCTAGAAACGAGGCATCGAAAAACATAACAAATCCGATACCAACTAAAAAGGTCATAACTTATGATCCAGAATTCCATGTGGGCTCCGTGACCCGTCAAACTGAAGCTCATGGAACGAACTATGATCTGGTTAGTGGAGGAGTCCGAACTGACACACAGATCGAAAGTTAGGTCCATTTAAAGACAAGTTTGATGGGACACTGGTGACGGAAATGGGGTTTCGAAGGCCTTTAGAGGGGTTTTGGGGACAAAAAACATAACAGAAGCTTTCTTGTGTCGAACTAATTCATATCTCACTTCACTGGCTTCGATTTTATATGTCTTAGAGCCTAAACGGACACCCGGAGCGAATGTTATGGTCATTTGAAGTTGGATATTTTTTTTCAACTTTATTATAAATCTCATATCTTCTGCACCTTAGACCATCTCACTATTTTGATTATACGTGCCTCTAGATCTCTTCATGAGCTTCAGTTTGACTGGTCGTGGCGCTCCAATGGACTTCCGGATCAAAAGTTATGGTCGTTTTAGTGATTTCGGGGTTTCTCATGTTTTTTATTTTTTCCCTTTCATTTCGCGGAGGTTTTATCCAAATCGCCTCTATTTCACAGCAGTTTTTTAAAAAAACGCCGCTAATCCTCGAAAAAAAATTAAAAAAAAAATAAGACATTTCGCGGCGGTTTAAAAACCGCCACGAAATGACCGTTTTCCTGTAGTGGTGGGATGGTTATAAATAGAATGTTTTGGAACTTAATAGATTTCAATATGGAATGTTGTGATACATGTATAACATGTAAAGAATCATTTAAATATAATTTTTAAGTTTTAAACTCCTCAACCATCATGGCTTAATGAAATGTTTCAAACAACATATCTATGATTATCAATAATTTTTTTTATGCAAGCATGCTAGTATAATTTGTCCATATTATACATGATATGTTCTGGATTTTATTTGATAGCATATTAAATGAGGATAAATATTGTGTGGATTTTAATTTGATGGAATTTCTAGATAAAGTTTTTGAAGTGTTGGATTAATAATTTTTTCCCTAAATGAATTTTTATGCTTCCCATTTAAACAATATGAATTGATAGTCTATAATGACCCGAAATATTATAAATAAAATTCCACTTTTAATTTAATTAAACTTCTTATTATGTATTATGGTTATAGAAAACACATGAACATATTTGGTTTTATATCCTATAGGATTTAAAAGACCATTAAGAATCATTACTATTGATAATATAGTCATTTAATAGTGATCCTATGATTAGTATAAATATAGGTTTTTAACAAATCCAATTGACACAAACAAAAGAAGTGATTGCCTCAACCAATAGGATTGTACCCTATGAAGCTCATTTATTGGAGCTTCCGGGAGAGATATAATCTCTATGATTTTCCCTTGACCAATCCCAATCTGAGATCCAACAACTTAAGAATGGGTGAAACCGTTTATAGGATAATTTCAAGATCATAGAGATCACGGCCCAAACCATGTACGTTGAACTACCCTATGAAAGCCTCATCATTGCGCACCTTACTCTTAGGGTTTTTTCTATTGTATTAAATGGATATGTATTAAGAACATAGTAATATGAGTATGTATGTTATTTTTTATATAATAATTAATATATTTTCGTACTATTATTTTTACTTTATTGATGATTTTTATTTTGATATAATAAAACACAAATAATATTTTTGGGTAATATTCAAATTCAATTAAGAATTTAGTTTGATGAATTAATGGATTTTTTAAATATATAATATTTGAATAAAATATTATTATTAAATAATTTTTAGTAAATATAAATGATCATATAATTTTTATGAAGCCAAATGTAATTTTTATAAGGGTTCGAAAGCTGTTATTATCAAAAACCCATTATTTCTCAATAAATGTATATTATTATTTTAAAATTAAAAATTAAAAAAATTTAGAAAAAAATATATAAAATGAACATTGTTTTTTTGAATCAAAATATTGAAATTATACTATGGTTAATTTTTCATGATTTTATGAGACAATCGAATTTTTGGGTGAAAATTAAATACCATATAAATATATGGTGTGTATAATGACATCATAATAACCCACAAGTGATGTAATAAATACTATAAATGGTATAAAATAACAAATATATTTTTTCCTGTTAAAATAATGTGATTTTATAATTATTTTATGAATTTTATAAATTCATTATGAATCCACCAAAACTATTATTATATTTTGAAGTTTTAAAATCATTTCTTTAACAGTATGACTCACTTCCACATAAGAAAGGGTATTGTTTTATTAATTTCTGAACTTGGACTTCTAAAATAATTAAAAACACTCCCCTTTTTTTGAAACCATGGTCAAGAACCATTGTATGGTTTTCAGTTTTGGTTATTTTATTATATACAGTCCAAAACCAACTTTTGAGAAATAATAATGAAATCCCCACTCTTTTCTTACATAAACCCACACAATATATTATTTATCTTTACTAAAAATACTTGGAGTATTTTTTTACTCTGAAATTACCTCTCTATATTCCTCCCAAGGTACCCCCAAGACCTCATGAAGCTCCTCCCAAACATTTGGAGTCACACACTCAATTAAGGGATCATCACCTTCTCTTATTTATTCAAGTTTCTTTATTATATTATGCCTTCTATTTCAAATTCCTAATGTTGATATATGTATTTACGTGTCCCCATTACTGACCATTTTATTTAAAAATTACGATATACCCATTTCTCTCTCATCAACCCATTTTATAAATTTTTAAGTGATGTTGTTATGCTGTTGAAATTTCCCCACTATTTTCCATACCAAAACAATTATGTAGTGAATACCTTACCCATTTCAAATCAAGGGAGTTCACCATTATACACTTATACATATTTGACTTTAGACTTACACATATGTATTCCACACTCCTTGATTGTGGAATAAAATATTATGATTAATGAATCCATGTTTTATGATCTATGTGGCACACTAAAGTATCAGAATTAAATGAAAGTGATGGGTGCACCCATAATTAAATAGATCTCCAATGCATTGGGTAATGTTTTGTCTCGTGAGACATCATATTGGGATAGGGAGTGAACCTGATTACTTTATAGGTCTTTTTCTATCATTATATCTTTATAGTTATCCTTGAACTATGGTTATGATGTAGTGTTTTAAGTTGTTTCCACATTTCCCATGTTGCCTTTATGTTATCATGTTATATTATGCCTCATTGTTCATGTTTTTTATTCTCACTCCTTTTATTCCCCATTGATATTCCTATTGTCTAACATGTATTACCATATTCATTTTGTGCCATGTTTATTCCCTTACATGGATTTATAGCTCAACCCTTTCTTATGTATGTCACCGGGTTATCTCATGTAGTTTTAAAGCATGTTAAGGAAGTTTTCAATAAAGATGATGTTTTTCCTATTTTTAATTATTATGTAATGTACCTAATTTGAAAATACACTAGTCTTATCAATATTTTGGGTTGTATTAAGTGTAACCTTATGTAATAAATTATGTATTAATGTGAAATAAAGGGGAGGGCTATCATATTTTGTACCAAATGAAGTGTTTTATTATTTTTGGGATTAGGATTAGAAAACTCTAGAGAAATCCTTTAGAATAAGACTAAGTATAAGAAGACATACATAAATATTGGTGAGTATATAGTAAGCGTTTTATCAATAAAATGAATCCCTATTAGGATATTATAAGTGTATGTGGCTCTAGAACAGATGTGCATAGGGATAAAACCTGAAAATAGTACATTGAGCTAGACTCAACTGGGAACTGGTGCACAACAAAGAGCCTTGTTGCACACCTAGTTTTACACTCCCAAGTTATATGCTTTGGTAAATTCATAAACTCATTACGAACCATTATTAAGGGAATAAAAAAATGTACATAATAATATATTCTAGGTAATAGATCATGAATAACATATATTGAAGCCTAGAAATACATAAGTTAAGAAATAATATAATTTATAAGTTATCAATTTAATGTCATTGGATTCTTATTTATGTGTTTAATAGTTTAAAAATACTCATCCATATTTTTACTTTTATTCTATATAATGGTCATAAATAAGAGTAATCGGGTAAACAACCAACGTGAAGGGCAATGTGATGTATGCCCCAATGAGATGCCCAACCTGATGGGAGTAGAAATCACAAACTTTATGACTATACTCTCTCAACTGAATCAGGTTATAAATAGAAACCTAGATTATGAGGAGTGTATAAATCCCCATAAGAGAGAACAATCTATTATTGAGACCTTTATGCGACAAAGGCCTCCAACATTCAATGGATCATCTGATCCCTTAATCATGGAACAATGGATCAGCTCCATTGATAAGATCTTCTACATCCTTCAATGTTCTAAGCAATCAAAGGTTCTACTGGTTTTTTATCATTTGGAGGGAGAATCAAATCAGTGGTGAACATTGATCAAAAATACAAATCCTGAGGAAGATATCAAACAGATGGGGTGGAAGGAATTTCATAGAAAAAATTTGATAAAACTTTTCCTCTCACTCTCTAACTTAAAATGGAAATGGATTTCCTTACCATCAAGAAAAAAGACGATGAATATATTGGGGTATATGAGGAAAACATCAAAATAATTTATAGATACACCTTTAACTTTTTCGTTACCCTCTAATTCAAGGTTGAAGACTTTTTTGGTGGGCTAAAACCTAGTCTATAAAAATCCATGGCTATCTAAGAATTTGATAGATATGAGAAATTTTTCCGATGTGCCTTAAAATAAGAAATAGAGATCAAAGAATCTCAAGGGTATTAAGGGAATAATAAAAAAAATTATAGTTTAGTTTTTGTGGTCCAATGGAGAAATCTAACGGTTCTGAGAAATTTTAACATCCCACATGTCAAAGGTATGGAAAGAAGCACCCCAAAAATTACCTAAGGGGGATAAGTAAATGCTTCATGTACCGAAAGGAATGGCACCTAGCTAGTGACTACTAACAAGAGAAACCCACCAATGAATCATAGGAAAGTAATTCTCCAATCAATCCTCAGCACATTGTTCATTTATTCAACTACAAGGAACCAAGGATCATTGAAAACCCAATGCACGAATCCAAGGGTTTTTGGAGACAACCAATAAACTCCAAGGTAGAAAGGGTGAGATTTTTCCATCACAACTGCTAAGGTGGGTCTTAAAAATGAAGTGTTGATGCGCAATCTATTTATTAATTCAATAATATATAACATACTATTTTATTCTATTTCTACACATTTCTTTATTTCATGAAGTTTTAGTAGTACTATTCAAACACCACCACAAAGCATGGAAGTAGAGCTTTCAATGGAAACAGCAATTGGGGAAATTATTGCATCTCAAGTATATAACTCCTCTCCTATCAGAATTTATGGGATAAACTTCCTAATGAACCTTTTCATACACCATTTTTTATAATTTGATACAATTCTAGGTATGTATTGACTTTCCCTATATAGTGACAACATAAATTGTCGTGAGAAGTAAATCACTCTCTATAACACAAATCCTCCTCTTATTATGTACAAGTGAAAATAGGAGTATGAATTTTATTTAGAACCAACATCTCAAGCATGGATATTATTTCTCTATGAGTAAGAATATATAGCTCAAATGATTGAGTCTAAGAAAATAATCATCCTTAAATACATTCCCGTTGTGAGGGAATATGTTGATGTGTTTCCCAATGAATTTCCTTGTCTTCCTCCTAGCCGAGAGGTTGAATTTTCAATTGATCTTATACCTAAGGTGTTTCCATTATCCAAGACTCTGTATAGAATTAATATTTTGTAACTTGGGGAGCTGAGGAAACAACTATAGGAGAATCTAGATGAAGGGTTCATACACCCAAGTACTTCACCATGGGGTGAATCAGTCCTCTTCATCATGAAGAAGGATGGGTCAATATGCCTTTGCATTGATCATCATGAGCTCAAAAAGATCACGAAAAATAAAATCATCCTCTACCATGGATTGATGACTTATTTGATTAGTTTTGTGGATAACAATACTTCTCCAAGGTGGATATGTGGTAGGGATATTACCAGGTTAGGGTGAAGAAGGAGGATATCCCTAAGACTTATTTTCATACAAGGTATGGGCACTATGAGTTTATAGTAATTCCATTTAGACTCACTAATTTTATATAAATATTTATGGAATTTTTCAATAGATTCTTTAGAAATTGCCTCAACAAATTTGTGGTAGTCTTTATAGATGATATTCTAATATACTCTAAAAATAAGGATGAGCATGAGGAGAATCTAAGAACTATGCTAAAGATCTTATGAAATGAGAAGATTTATGCTAAGTATAAAAAATTTGAGTTATGGTTGTAGGAAGTATCATTCTTATGGAATATCATCACAAGAAATGGGATATCTATGGATCCTTCAAAGAGAGAATCAATTTAAGGATGGATGAGGCCAACATTTTTGACCAATATCTGTAGTTTCCTTAGATTATATGGGTATTATTATCGATTTTTGAGAAATTTATTGTGATTATAAAACCCTCTGACCAAGATAACTTGGAAGGGAGACAAGTTTTCTTGGAATGATGAATGAGAAGAGAGCTTCAAGGAGATAAAATAGAGGCTTATCACAACACATGTACTCAAACTACCCACAAGAGGAAAAATTTTTGTGTTATTAAGAAATGATTCGAAGAAAGGCATGGGTTGTGTGTTAATACAAAATGAAAAATTCAGAGCCTATGCTTCAAAGCTATTTAAATTTCATGAATAGAACTACCCAAAACATGATCTGAAATTGTCTTTAGTGATCTTTTCTTTGAAAATATGGTGGTGTTATCTCTTTGATGAGAAGTGTGAAATATATACGGATCAAAAAATCCACAAATATATATTCACACAAAAAGAGATGAATATGTGCTAAAAAATATGGTTAGAGATTATCAAGGACTATGACTTCTCAATCCACCACCATCCTAGGAAAGAAAATAAAGTGGCAGATTCTCTAAGTAGAAATGATCTAGCAATTTTATCATTAATGAGAATTAAAAAGGATCTGATCTTTTTAGACGTAAAAATGATGGACATGAGAATCATAAAGGAAGGAACATAATCAATCATTTAATAAATGATTTCTCAACCATACCTTATGTAAAAGATTAAGGATTACTAGATAAGTGATGAGGAAATTCAGAAGAAATTGGAAACTATAAGAAAAGAGAAATCCTTGGAGTTTAATGTTAATGAATAAGGATTTTTAATATTTAGGTTATAGCTATGTTTACCATCAAATTAAGATATAATGAGATATCTTTTGAATGATTCACATAGATCAACCTTCTATATTCACCCATGAATCAAAAGGATGTATCGAGATCTCTAAGAGAACTATTGGTGGGACAATATGAAGAAGGAAATCGCCGAATATACATCAAAGTGGTTGGTATGTCAGCAAGTGAAGGTTGAAAGGAAAAATGTATAAGGGGATGATGAAAGAATTACCCATTCCAACATGGAAATGGGAAAACATCACCATGTAATTTTTCACTAGAATTTTGATGACATCTAGAGGAAACAATGTTATATGGGTCTTTGTGGATCATCTAACAAAGACAACTCACTTTATTCTGATTTGAGAGGATTTTTCACTAGATCAACTTTCACAAATATACATCAGAAAAGTGGTGAGGCTGCATGAAATACTACTATCAATTGTATCCTATTGAGATATGAGATTCACCTCTAAGTTTTGGAAAAGTCTTCAACATGATCTAAATACTGAGTTAAAATTCAGCACAGTTTATCACCCCCAAACTAATGGCCAGTCTGAGTAGACTATATTTACACTTGAGGACATGTTGAGAGCATGCTTAATTGAAATTAAAGGAGGATGGATCCAACATATTCCTATGATCGAGTTCTCATACAATTACAGTTTCCACTCAAGCATCCAAATGGATCCCTATTAAGATCTTTATGGGAAGAGGTGTAGAAAAACTGTATTTTGGGATGAAGTTGAGGAATGAAAACTGATAGGTCCTAAAATGGTCAAGGAAAGGGTGGAAAAGGTTAGGTCCATTTAGTATAACATCAAGGCTGCTTAGAGTCAAAAGATTATCTATGCTGATAATCGTTAATGAGATCAAGAGTTTGACGTTGGAGATGTGGTTTTCCTCCGTATATCGCTATTTAAGAAAGTGGTGAGATTTGGGAAGAAGGTAAATATTAGTCCAAGATACATCATCCCCTTTAAGATCCATGATTGCATCAGAGTGGGGGCCTATCAAATGGCACCCCACCTTACCTATATCATGTACATGATGTATTCCATGTATCCCTCCTGAGGAATTACATATCAGACACCTCACATATACTCAATCTAGAGGTAGTTCCATTGGAGAATGATCTTTCCTATAAAGAGAAGATGGTGAAATTCTTAGATTATAGAGAAAAATTTCTACGAAACAAGACAATGCACCTTGTAAAAGTGTTGTGGAGAAACCACAAGTTTGAATAAGTGGTGTAGGAACTAGAGGGGGTGATGAAACATGGTTACCCTCATCGATTTTAGTGTGGGAAATGAAAATTTTGAGGGTGAAATTTCTTAAGGGTGGAATATTGTAATGACCCGAACTATTATAAATAAAATTCCTCATTTAATTTAATTAAATGTCTTATTATGTGTTATGGTTATAGAAAATGCATGCACTTATTTGGTTTTATATACTATCAGATTTAAAAGATCATTAAAAATCATTATCATTAATAATATTGTCATTGAATAGTTATCATATGATTAGTATAAATATAGGTTTTTAAAAAATCTAATTGACACATACAAAGGAATTTATGGCCTTAACCAGTAGAATCGTACCCTATAAATCCCATTTATCAGAGCTTATGAGGGATAGATCATCTCTGGGCATTTACCTTGACCAATCCCAAGCTAAGATCCGACATCTTAATCATGATCAAAACCATTTACGAGAGAAGTTCAAACTCATCGAGGTCACGGCCCAAACCATGTACGTTGAACCAATCCATGAAAGTTTCACCATCACACACCTTACTCTTATGGTTTTTGTTGGTTTATTAAAGGGATATATATCAAGACCCTAGAAATATGATTATGTGCATTATTTTTTATATAATAATGGATATATTTTCATACTATTATTTTTTCTTTATAAAATATTTTTTTTTTGTAACAATCAAATGTAAATAGTATTATTGGGTAATATTAAAATTCAATTGAGGAATTTATTTTGATGAATTAATGGATTTTTTAAATAAATAATATTTTATAAAAATATTATTATATAATAGTTTTTAGTAAATATAAATTATCATATAATTTTTACGAAGTCAAATGTAATTTTTATAGGAATTCAAAAATTGCTGATGTCAAAAAATAACATTTCTCAATAAATGTAAATTATTTTTGAAAAGGTGAAAATTAACATATTTAAAAATTATTTAGATAAAATGAATATTATTTTTTTAATTATAATGTTTAAATTATCCTACGGTGACTTTTTCATAATTTTCTCAGACAGCCGAATTTTCAGATAAAAATTAAATACCATATAAATATATTTTGTATATTATGACATCATAATAACCCAAAAGTGATGTGATAAATACTATAAAGGGAATCCATGACCAAATATATATTTTCTATTTAAAATAATTTTATTTTATGTTTATTTGATTAAATTTAGAAATCCATTATAAACCCTCTAAAACCATTAATATATTTTAAGGTTTTAAAATCATTTTTTAAGAGTATGACTCACTTCCACATAATCAAGGTTGTTATTTTATTAATTAAATACCTTTTTCTTATAAAATAATTAAAACCACTCCCATTTGGAAGAAACCATGGTCAAACCCCATGGAAATCTTCGTGATTTTTGTTATTTTATTATATAGAGTCCAAAACCTAAGTTTGAGAAATAATAAAGAAACGTCCACTCTTTTCCTATATAAACCCACCCAAGATCCCATTTATCTTAACTCAAAATCCTTGGATAATGTCTTTAATCTCTCCTCCCACATCTAGAGTAATCCAAAGTTACCTCATTCCCTCAAGAAGTTCCTCATAAGCATTTGGATTCAAACACTCAAGTAATGGATCCTCACCTTCTCTTATTTATTCAAGTTTATTTATTATCTTATGCCTTCTATTTCCAGCTCCTAATGTTGGGATATGTATTTAAATTTACTCATTACTACCCATTTTATGTAAAAATTATGAGAAACCCCTTTCTCTCTCATCAACCCATTTTATGAATTCTTCAGTGACGTCGTTATGCTGCCAAAATTTCACTGATATTTTCTATGAAAAAACAATTGTGTAGGGAATACCATACCCATTTCCTATCGAGGGTGTTCACCTTTATACACTTATAATTATTTGAATTGGGACTTACATGTATGTATTCCATACTCCTTGATCATAGAATAAAATATGATGATGAATGAATCCATGTTTTATGACTATATGGCACACTTAAGTATGAGAATGAAATGAAAGTGACGGGTGCACCCGAAATTATATAACGCTCCAATGTATTGGGTGATGTTTAATCTCATGAGACGTCATGTTGGGATAGGGAGTGAACCTGATTACTTTATGGGACTTTTTCCATCATGATGTCTTGGAATTTAGCCTTGGCCTATGTTTATGATGTAGTGTTTTATAATGTTTCCACATTTCTCATGTTTCCTTTTTGTTATCATGTTATATCATGCATCATTGTTCATATTTATGATTCTCACTCCTTGTATTCCCTCATTGATATGCCTATTGTATAACATGTATTACCTTATTCATGTTACGCCATGTTTATTCCCTTACTGGACTTTATAGTTCACCACTTTCTTATGTATGTCCCTAGGTTATTTCATACGGTTTTAAGTGTGAGCATGTTAAGGAAGTTTTCAATAAAGATGATTTTTCCTATTTTATATTGTTATGTAATGTACCTAATTCCCAAATACACTAGACTTATCGATCTTATGGGTTGTATTAGGTGTAACCTTAAGTAATAAATCATGTATTAGTGTGAAATAAAGGGAAGGGATGTCATATAGTCTCTGATAGAGTTTCATTCTATAAAGTCTGTTTGATCATTTTGTATTCTTGATATGTTTGTTTTGACCATATAGGTGGTTGTTGATGGGAATTTATGACCTTACTTGGGAATGAGAGTCACAGATGCATTCTCAAGATTCCATGTTGTTTAAATATTATTTTGATGAGATGAAATTATTTGATCTCATGTTGACATGTGATAGGGATTTACTCTATCTATGTAATGCTTTATTAATGCCCTTAATGCTATTTCATATGTATATACCTCTAAAGATTGTTTTTAAGGTATTTTATAGCCTTACGCTTCAGTTCCTTTTCAGTTTTTGTGTTCCAAAAATTATCAAGAACCATCAAAGGTATCTCCCGTGTTGGTTTTCTGGACCACCATTCTCTTTTCCTTATAATTTCGTTCTGATTATTGAGGGAGATAATTGTTTGAGAGTTATCTAATGTAATGTACCATATTTATAAAATCTTTTCCCTTGTTTTTTCTAAGGCTTGGTGAATTCAATAGGTTGTTGGGAGTCTTTTTCTATGGTTCTTCTAGGTTCCCTTCCTGGAGTAACTTGTTTTTTCATGTGATGGGTTGGGGAGGTCATTTGATTATTCATGTGGTAGGGTGGTTGGTTGTTCGATTGGTTGGAATGTTTCTTTGATTCTACATACAATAGGGTGGTTGGTCATGCATTTGGATGGCATGATCGGTTGTTTGTTCATGCAGTATGTAGGTTGTTCATGTGGTTGGTTGGCATGGTCAGTTGTTTGTTCTCACGGCCTATTGAATCGCTTACTGGGATGGATAATCTATGTGAATCGACTGTGTGGATAGATCAGGCACATGAATCAGCTACATGAATTGGCTTTGTGGATGGATTGGCTACATCAATTGACCATGAGTATAGATCAGTTATATGAATTGGCTACATGGTTGGATCAGCTATGTGAATTGGCTGCGTGAGCGATCGACTACCTGAATTGGCTATGTAGATGAATATGCTATGTGAAAATGATTATGTGGAGATTTTTTCTACATGGGGATTTTGGAAACATGGAATCGAAGAAGTGGGGTTTCCTGTCAGTTATGAAAAAATGACAATGCAGGTCTTTTGGAAGCATCAATTAGCGGAATTCAAAGGCTTTTTCACCAAGGATAATTATGCACTTGAATTTATATGATGATCGAGGCAATAAATGAGTCCTTCCTTTTAAAGTTTAATGAGATATGAAATAATTGGTTAATTAAATATTTTGTAATTTGAAATCATGATTGTCTCATATGTTGACTCTAAAATAAGATAACATCCCTTTGGTCTTTCATGCTTGATTTCAATTGAGACTAGAGGTCATGAATCCCCACCCATTGAGTCATGGAATCCTACTGCTATTGGTTTGAGTTTCTTCCTGTGGAGATTTCATCTTGTGCATAACCGTTATTTGGTACAGCGAATCATGTAAATATTCTTTCTTTTGGGTAGGGAATCCCTCGTTTCTCTTTTTGGGTATCATGTGGGAGGGGTTGCTCTTTTTTTCTTTTGGGAAGAAATATTCATCTAGAATAATCAAGATAAATTAATAATTTAATTGAAATTTATGTAGAAGGAGAATGTTTTGTATGATTTTATAACATTGATATTATCTGTGATATTGTGGATTGATGATCTTGATTCCCAACTAAAAATCATGGTCATTGGGGGTATTTGATTACATAGTAGATGTCATGATATGGAAATCCTATTGTGTGTTTTTTGATATAACCCTAAATGAGAAATTGGCTAATCACTTATATTTGGCTAATGAAATGGTTTCCCTCGGATTTATGGATTGTGTGTTAACACCCCTAAAATGAAGTGAAATGTTATAAAATCACCTTTATTGAATCTTAAAAAAATTGTGATGTTCTACGATATGTGGTTGGGGCATGTGGGGGTGATAGTTTGTGAGGTCGTGCTTTTGGGGTGGTGAGGTGATGAGTTGTTGGTCGTGCTTTTGGGGTGGTGAGGTGATAGTCTGTTTTTTCTATCCTTTTAGGGAGGTGATGTGCCGGATTGGGGTGATGATCTGCTTGTAATGTGTGGTTGTGTTATGATAAATGAAAGGGTGGTGATGGAATTATAGTTTAAAAATGTTTTAAATGATTTGGGGTTTTGTTTGGATAATGGGATGGAAATGGTTATGGAACAAACAAATGATGGGTTGTGTGGTTGAATATGGTTGATTCTTAATAATGAAATTAATGGGTTGGATAATGGGATTGGTTGGATATAAAAAATGTGTCTTGTGGCTTCCATTGTGTTATGCATTTAGTGGCGGCAGAGAAAGTGGCAGTGTTGTGAGTTGGTTAGTGTTTTTTGTGAACCCATATGATAAGCTTGTGTGTGGAATATATATATATATATATACTTTTAGATTCCTTGTGATTCTTATACACACCCCACCATCATCGGTCACTATGTGACAACACTCGTAAATTCGCATGGATAGTGTTTTCCCAATATCCTGGTAATGAGGATGGATAGATGGATACCCACTATTTCCTTCTCTGTCTTCCAAGTGAGTAGATATGAACAGGTTGTGATGGTCAGAGGTTTTTATTTCCCTATGTGATGGACCATGTTTCTTCAGGCAGTATGTGATATGACTATATTGGGGGGCGGCTTATGGTGGGGTTCGTGTATGTTAGGAGGACACAAGGTTCATTTCCTTCATGTTCAAAATACCCTACTACTCTAGTTAAGGTAGTGTTTGTTATGAGATGGTTGAGGTGTCTCTAGGAGAGATGTGATGTGACTGTGTTGTGGTGGAGTTGCTCATGAGTCTGCGGGTGTGATGTGATGTGGCCATGTAGTATGGTGGTGGTATATGTTATTCAGAAGAGATGGGAGCATCAGGGCATCCGATATTGGGATGTGACAGTGGAAAATTAGCGGTAAAGTGGTGTGGGGTACCCTTTATTGATATGCTTCTCATTATGTTATTATACATGGCTTGCATTATTTGGTGAGCATGTCATGGTGAGGTTGGAATTGGTTAGTTGACCTATTAAGGTTTTGTTGGTTCTATTGTTTGATCATAGGTGTATTAGTATGCTTCTTTCAAATGTGCATAAGATACTTTGGTTACCCTACTGAGTATACATGTATGTTCACCAAACACATATAAAAATAGATTTTTAGGTTTTTAGTAGGACGATGTGGACCTTGCTAGACAATACTAGCTCAAACCTTTGGATAGTTGTTATGTCGCTGCTTTAGCAATGCTTTTGGGTATTCACATTTCGAGACATTTCTCTGCCTATTTTATTGATACATGCATTATGGGATGGTTTTGGTTCCTTTTATATTATTGAATTGAGTTGTTTAAGGTTGACTCCTCCTATTTTCGGGTCTTGTTTACTTATAGAGGGTAATGTCTCTCATACTGTCATGTTTTTATACCCTCGATGCTAGTTGTCAAACTAGAGCCTACTGGAGGTGGGACTCATGGGTCATTATATCTCTCCCCTCATTGTGATATCTTTGGAGGGAAAGGGTTATGACAAAATAAATTAAAAAGTCGGTCCAAAGTATCAAATATTTCCTCATCTATGTTCTGGAACTACCTCTCAGACTTACTTTTCAATCAAAACATAAAGACTTTCAACCTAAGATCCTCCTCATTTAACCCATGCAAAGGTATCTATTGTATCGAACCATATAAATCTATAATAAAATCAAGAGAATCCTTGTTGGGCTAACCACTAAAGAAGGATAACATGGAAAGGTAAGATTGTTTCATCCCATAATTTCTAGACCTATGGGATAGCCATATGGAAGATAGATAGATTGAAATAATTGGTAGATAGAAATCCCTAAGCGTATGCCTCTCACCATTATCATTCATAGGTGGAGGTGGGACCAAATTTTCATTTTCCCCTATAGCTCTCCGAATTTCCAAATTTGGATTTTGATTTAAATTTTCAATTTCATCTTTATTATTCTATTTCTTAAGGGAATAAAAATGTTTTAGTTATTTTAGGTATTAATTATTAAATTTTAGAATTAGCTCATTCCCTTGTGTGTATGATTTAAGGTTCAAAATGTTCAAAGAGAACACACTACTGAGAAAGAAAAATGAATATTTCTAGTAGATTTTTTTAAATAAACGGTTGATTGTTTTTTATTTTTTTATATATATTTTTTAATGTTCTGGTCACACACGCCTTCCCTGAAAATGGAAACAAAATGTGGTCACAAATGTCATTGAATTTCATTAAAAATTTAATTATTTTTAAAACCTGCAGGCTATTAGTAAGTTGTGAGTAATAGTATTGATCCATATAGAAGACTAAAAGAAATGTGCAATCAAGAACAAAGAACAAAACTGCAAAAGTGGAAGTGTTTTTATGCGATGGAGAATGAAGAACAAGATTGAAGTGAGAACAAGATTGAAGTGAGAGAGAGAGAGAGAGAAACTTATGATGGAATTAGGGGATTTGACTATACAGAATCGATTAAAATCAATTCTCTCCTTATCATTCATTTAACACAATTATATGAGCGTGTGAAGAAGGTGTGAAGAACTCATAACCGACATCAGGTGAACTCCACAGTGCTGTGATTTTTCCTGAAAATGATCATTCGACAAAAAATCAAGAAAAGAAAAGACTGTTGACTGAGAAGAATGACATCATCATTTTCCAATTTTCGGTACTTTCCGTGATGCTCAAGAGTGAAAAGATTCACTATAATCATCTGTCGGTACTTAGAATTGAATAGAATAGATGCTCATCAAGAACAAAAATAAGATCACTATACAAAAATACCCTGAACATAATTATGAAATTAAAATCAAACGGATTGAAAGAAGAATCAATCCATTCTAATCCAAATCCTTCATAGAGTTTTAGAAAACATGTTTATGAAAATTGAAACAAAAATATATTTAATGAAGTGCATCTCAAAACAAGAAATTAGAATGGAGAAAAAGAGAAACGAAGCTTCTCTATTGGGGATGAATTCTTCTCCGAGATCCATCTCCACTGGTTTCTACATCAAATATGTTCTCATCTCCAACTCTGTTTTCTTCTTGAAAATCTATTCTCTTCTCCCAATTTTTTTATGTGTACTTCCATCCCCTTCAGATGATATCTTTTATTCTGAATAAAAAAACAGACTTCATTTCCCCAGTTCATTTGGTGACCGAAAAAAAAAAGGAGTCAAATTTCATGGACTTCATTCACAACATCTGTCACTCTAGCAGAAATTGCTAAAAATATTCCACTTTCAATAAACTTGATTGTCCTAGTAGAGACATACATCTTTTTCCCTATTGACTCCAATGTGGTAACATGAAACGTGGTCAGTTCTCATGAAAAATCATCTTTAAATTGAATTCTCAGCAATAATGTTCTAGTTTTCGAATAATTAAATCATTCAGTAATTAGACCACATGTCAACCAACGGTTTTTAGACTTGACTACACCCATTATTTAATCTTCCAAAATATATCTTTGTAGTTTCACCTTTCAGTAGCCATTTTCACCTAGGATATAGTAGCAACACTACTAAATATCCATTCTCAGACAATTATTCTTTAGCAAAACCTCGATCGATCCTCACCTCGAACCAATGTATGGTTCCTCACCCCAGACTGGCACTCTTGGCACAAATCTCATTCAATGACTCGCTAGGCATTCCATCGAACATATTTAGTGCAAGCTTCTTAATCCTTGTTGTGGTAGTAGTGGTGCACTCGAGTACCCATCCTCTTCCATCCAAATACCTGGAAACAAAACTCAAATAACAGTTAACAATTTTCAGCTCAACAATTCACAGAATATTCGACCTCAAAATATCCTTGTCCTCAAAGGAAATTGAAATCGGGCTCGGCATTCAGGTCCAACCAGATCGCTTTGGAATCACAGCCTTGGAAAATATACCACATTGTTGAGAAATTCATAGGATGAGTTCAGCTTCACTCATCTTTGATTCAGATCACACGAGCACAATTGATCTTAATCCTCCAATCAAATTTTAAGGTCACTCTGGTTCATCTTCCTCATTCACAGCTTCCCAGATGTCATTTATTTGTGACTTGTCTTGTCATCGTTGGACTTGGTACATCATCTCCGGAAGCCACGGTACGACTCAAATTCGATTCGTCACCTTCATTCCTCACGACTGTACAATTGCAGATGGTTCTCGGGATTTCATCATCTTCAACTCTATTCTCGCGGCATCAGGAAACAGTAACCTAGGAGTTGTCTTCTGATTTGAACAACTCCTCCACCACTCATCAATGCTGATGGAGAATCAGTCGAGCTCAGATATCCAGAATCGAAACCTCGATCAGTCTTCCTTCTTATGGTAGGTGAAAACCTCAGTTCAACCATGAAGGATTTCAAAATTGCAAGATCTGAAATTGGTGGAGTCGTCATCCTTGCTCGCCAAATTCGGCAGCATTAGATTTGGTATTCCAGACGTTCTTCCTCAATCTGCCTCAGTATTGTGAGTCAGCCGTGAAGGAAGCTTGGTGTTCTCTTCTTCTAGAAGCTTCGATGAACGGCTACATGGATTCATCACCCATCACTAACCAATATCAGCTTTAAGCAGCTTCGCCATCAGCGGAACTAGGGCTCAGGTTCGACCCAGGTCTTCTAACTTCAATCCCCCATTTAGATTTGATTTCAAGTGAAATCAAACTGTGAAAGAAAAAATTAATGTTGCATAGTGCCTTCAAAATATCATATGGTGTCCACTCTAGAATAATAAAATAAAACAATTAATGAAATTTAAAATAAATAAATAAATACAATATAAAATAAAAAAAACAATTCAACACTGAAAATAATAATTTCAAACAAAAAATATTTTAAACGATATATTAAAATAAATTCATACTATTAATATTGTTAATACATTACAAGATTAAAAATTTAAAACAATCTGCATCAAATAATAAAGTGATTAATTAATCAACTGAATAAAGAAAAGATAATAATTATAAAGAATTAAATTAAAAAAATGTTATAAATTATTACATCATTATTTAAAGAAAATTAATTAAAAGTTAAACAACAATTAATTAATTAATTATATTAAAAATAAAAACAAAAAGGAAATAAAGACTAAGTACATAGAACAACAAATTAAAAAATACTCAAAGAAATAATTAAAGACTACAGGTAAAAAAATGATCAATAAAACAAACATTATAAATAATTAAAAGAATGCTCAATTGAAATATTAAATGATAAAACAAACTTTTTAATTAATAATTTCATTAGTTAAATAAATCTACAAAAAACTAACCTAAAATACATAATTAGGAAGATTAATGTTAAATCAAGCATTAATAACATAATTTGACAATAAAAGAGATGTGGAAAAATTATGAATTTACGCCCACATCAGTTACAATCCCATAAACCAAATAAAAACATTAAATACTTGTTTTTAAAATATATTATTTGTACTTATGATATCATAGTCTTTCATGACATTATTTTATAGCATTGTCCATGTAGGTTGTTAGACTGACTCAAACATGAATATACCACAATTAATGAATGATTGTGATTATAAAAGTCAGTTATTTTGAAATAATATATTTATTAAAGAATAATAATCTTATTAAATTTATATTTTTAATTTGTTGAATCATATTTTAATAGATTTTAACAAATAAAAGTGAAACTAAATGAAAAAATAGATGTGTTACTTTACAGAGGAAATAGTCCACACATGTACGAAAGACATTTTCATTTTCCTTGATATAAAAGTTCAAAGGTGGTTAAATTTTTCCCTTAGAAAAATAACATTATGTATGCAAAAATACTAACGTTACTGTATAAGAACACAAAAATTAGATCTTGGAAAGTAAGATGGCAAATCAAATGTGTTGGGGAAAATTAGTATTCACACTAAGGTCATGGGTTTTCACTTGGTGGAATCCATGAAAACTGAGGGGTTATGAAAGATTATTGTTTCTAGAATTTGATGTAAGTAAAAGAGAATTACAGGGGAAGGGAAAATGGTAGAGTTTCAAGAGAGGACTGAAATTTGGGAGTGACCATGAAGGGGTGGTGAGAGACCCCTTTTATAAGTTGTGAGAACGACTTTTTTTTATAAATATTTCATCATAATATAAAGAAAGTGCTTCACAAGTTAGTAAGACTCCAAAACGGTCCATAATGTAGTGGAGGATGAGATAAGATTGTGAATACCTCAATCATTCATTATCATACATGTTTTAAATATGTTTTTAAGTCATACACTCTTAGAAGTTTCACTTTTACCATTTTTAGCTTTACCGTGATAACTAATTTTTACCTAAGTGATTTATGTTTAATGCCTAAAAATAAAATGAACCTTATTAAATATATTGGAACTAATGATTCCAAATATAAAATCCATTTTATCAAATAAAATTTCTACATGTAAGGAAAAACAAAGTTAACATTAACACATTTAACGAGTGGACTCTTGTTTTTAGAAAAATACTATTTTTAAGCTTAAATTTTATGTGCAATATAAAATTATTAATGTATTTGATTTTCATTATATGAATTAGTTTATTATAAAGAAAATAAAGTTATGCATATTTCAAATAAATCCAAAAAAATTCAAAAATAAAATAAAATAAATAAAATACTAAAAACAATTTCTTTTATTAGAAAATATTACTTAAGTTCATAAAATGTTAAACGTAGGTTTTCTAAATTTATAATGTTATGTAAAAATATATAGTTTTTCTTGATAGATAAATTTTTGGTTATAGAAAATATTTAATAAGTTTTTAATTTATATGCGCTTCTCGATAGAGTTATAAATGCTATGGTTTTGGTAAAAACTATATTTTTCACTATTCATTAAAAATAAATTAATTTATAAAAAATAAAAAAATCTATAGTAAGCTAATTTTGAAATTCCAAATTCAAAAATAATATTCTTTTTATCTAATAAAAATTCCAATATTTATAAATTTTGATTTTAATTAAAAACAAATTATATGAAAAATAAATGTTATTATTTAAAAAAATCCTTTTAAAACTTTAAGTGTTCATTATCATATTTCATATGCATTTCCAATTGATCATAATATTTTTATTTAAGATAGGTTTTACTATTCTTAAATGTTCTTAATAATATTTATCAAGTATGTCGTGACACTTTTTTGTTTGGTGTTGCATGTGAAGCAATCTATCAACACAATATTTATTTAAAGGAATATATATTCTGAAATCTCATGGTGATACATGTTTAAAATGTTTTTGGTCTTTTACCCCTTTAGATATAACCCTTCTACCATTATGAATTTCTCAATGGAAACTTGTTTTAATATAAGTATTTTATTTTTTATTTATATAAATAAAACATTCCTTATTAAATAATTTGGACGTTTTGACTCTAAATATGAAATTAATTTTATTGAATATATTTTTTCAGATTGTTAAAAAATAATTTTTTTTAAATAAATATATAATGCATTAAAATAGTTTGAGAGAAAAATATATCATAACTTTTAAACTTTTAAATATAAGTGTGTAAAATAAACATATTATTATTAAATGTATAATTTTACTTATAAAATACATCTTTTATCAAGAAAAACATTTCATAAATCTTATGTTATTCTTATATCCTAATGATCTCATAAATGTCATGACATTTGTAAAAGAAATATTTTTTACTATTCATAAAATCCCATTTCTTTCCAAAAAATCTCAAAAGTTCTTTCTAAGACATTATTGTTATTCAGCGTCACAAAATAAAATTCATTTTTAAAAATATAAATTCTAAAATTTATTCATTTAACTTTCAAATTGAAACATCAAATATAATGAAAAATGCTTCTATAGAAAAATGATTTTTGAATTATTAATGGTTCCTATTCCTATTTCCTATCATTTTTCTTTGTAAATTGTTGCTAATTTATTAATCATATCAAAAATATATTTTCTCATCAAATTAACTATAATATACTTAGTTCCTTGAAATAGAAATGAATAGCACATAAAAAAGCCAACTTTAGAAGAAAAAAATACATTTTAGGCACGAAGTAATCTTATTTCTTGCTTAGTCATATTAATTGAATTTCATCAGTTGATTATTATTAAAAGTGATTTTTTTCTATATATATATATATATATATATTATAGAATACGGTTACCTTTATTTATACCTTCCAAGTCAATGACTACTTTACAATGATTATATTTGTCTTAATAAAATGTTCTGTAGTTTGATTTGGTTTAGTGATGCATGTGAAATAAGCTATTTACGTTCATTTTAAAGAGGAATATTTACTAAAATATGGGTTCTTTATATTCTAGTTCCCTTAAATGGAATTTCATTTAATAAATTTTATCAATTGGATGAAAACAAGTGAGAATATTTTTGTCTCTTTACATCTCCAGGTTCGCACATTGGTTCATTAAGATTATGATTCAGTCATGGAACTTTGATTAGATAAGTAGCCATGTTCCACATCACATTATCTCATTGATCCTGGATTTCCATTTGTTATTCCTCAAATGATAGATCATGTTCTTGTTTCATGGCTTCTGACTTCTGTACATGTGAGGGGCCTGATATGTACTTCCTTAGAAGTGAAACATGGAACACATCACATACATGGGAGGGAACTGTAGGTAGTTCTATGATATAAGCTACATCCCATAAAATATCAATGATCTAAAAGGTACTTATATACTTAGGGATCAACTTCACCTTCTTCCCAAATATCATAACCTGCTTCCAAGGAGATATTTGGAGGAACACCATCTCACCATCTTCAAATTCAAGATATCATCAATGTCTATTTAGATTAATATTTTTTCAAATTCATGATGAATTCATATTTTTTTTAATGGTTTAAAAATTCTATATCATTTCTTGGATAGGGTTAGTTCCTATCATTTACCTCTCTCAAACTTCATCCCATTATATTGGAGTCTGACATCTCTTCCATTGAAAAGCCTTATATGTTTCCATATGAATGCAATAATGAAAATGGTTGTTATATGAGAACTCTCTAAGGGGGAGGTGTTAAATACATTATCCTCGAAAATCCATTAAACAAGATCTCAGTATATCCCTAAGAGTTTGAAGGGTTATTTTATACTAATCATCTATTTGAGAGTGATATACAATATTGAAGCTCGACTATGTCTTAAAATCCTATTAAAGTATTCACCAGAAAATTGAGCTAAACCTCCTATCCAGATCAGATACAATGGGGAGTGGTACTCCATGAGAAAATATCACTGCCCTTATGTATTTATTAGAGGGTTTTTCTCACAAGAAATCTTATTTGGATGTAATAAAAATCATTTCCTTTGTAAGGTGATTGACTATACCCCAAATAGTATTATGACTTTTAGATGTCATGGTGAGTCCCATGAAAAAAATCTATGACGATGTTTTCCCATTTCCATACCGGTATGGGTAATGGTGTCATCATCCCCTTAGACTTCTTTCATTTATCCTTAACATACCAGCATACCAAGCATTGAGATATGTGTTCTTCAATCTCCCTCTTGATATTATCACACCATATGTTTTTATTTTGATCTCTATAAATCTTCATGGTTCATAGATGAATAGAGAATGACTAGTTATGTGAATCATCCAAAAGCACCCTCTTTCGATCTAGATTTTATGGAACACATGTTTAGGTTTCAAACCACATAACTCCATCATTATCAAAGTAAAATTTGAAATGTTTGTTACCTTTTTCTGTAATTCTACATCATCATTCTAGGCTTCTTTGATATTATTATGGATGGATGGTTGAGTAGTAAATTTAGAAAGATATGATTTATCCACTTTTCTTATGAGTTCTAAATCTATCCTTCAGAAAACCTTGAGTATTGGTTCTTTTTCATCCCTCACCATGGATAAGGTAACATGATTATTCCCACTCAAAGCATTATCCATTGTATTTTCCTTCACCAGATGGTAATATATTGAGTATTCATAGTATTTGATCAATTCCAACCATATGTTTTAGTGTAGGTTTAACTCCTTTTGTGTGAATATACATTTCAATATCTTGAGGTCAGTATAGATATCACTCTTCTCCCTATAGAGATAATACAATAAAATGTTTAATGTAAATATCACTACTACCAAATTGAAATCCTACATCAGGTAATTTTTATCATGAGTTTTTAATTGATGTGTTCCATAAATAATTACATCATCATTCATCATGAGAACTCATCCCAATCCATTATTTGAAGCATCATAATATATTACAAACACTTCCATGTAATAAGGTAATATAAGTACAGGTGATGTGACCAACCTCTTCTTTAATTCCATGAAACTTTCAAAAAATTCATCTATCCAAAGGGACTTCACTCCCTTCCATGTTAAATATGTTAGTGGATTTTATATCCATGAATAATTACTAAAAAAACCAATATTTTTCGGCTATAACCTAGGAAAACTATGGATATCGATTATTATGTTCTGTCTAGGATATTGTTCAATAGCATCCATCATTGATGGATCTATAAATATACAGATTCTTTTGATTACATTACCCATGAATGATACTTACTGTAGAAAAAAATCATAGTTGAATTTTTTTCATAAATTTTCTCTTTTATTAAGGTCTTCACACATTCCTAAAATGAACTTCTTAGTATTTATTTCTCTAGGACTATATAAGAATATTGTTTATAAGTACATTCCAAAAATTGATCATGGTAGTATCTGAAGAAATTATTAATTAGATCCATGAATATAGTTAGAGAATTTGTAGGTTTGAATGGAATTAATATAAATTCAGTGTACATATCCCATATAGAATGTTTTCTTGGAAATATCCTCCCTTTTACCTATAATTATTGATATCTAGATCGAAGGTTAATCATTGATAAGTATTTATCTCATTTTATTTGGTTGAATATATCATCGATACAGGGTAGTGGATATTTGTTCTTGATTATGATTTTTTTATACACATGATAATCAATGAAAATACACATAGATCAATATTTATTTATTTTTAAATAGGAATAGTGCACACAATATAATGCACCAAGACATATAGAACCCTTTAGATTATATTTTAGTTTATTTTTAAATTCATCCAACTCTACAAAATCCATTTTATATGGACACTTTGAGACAGGCATGGATCCAACTATGAGATTAACAAAAAAACACAACCTCAATCTCTTGGGGAAGACTAGGATGTTCATTTAGAAATATATCATTATATTCCCATACAATAGTCATGTAATTAATGTTGACTTCCACCTTGATCATTTGAGCTAATATTCTCTAATTGATGGTTATCAAGGCCCATATTATCAAATTTATTTCCTTAGGGGTTCATGATTTCCTTTTTGTTGATATTTGATAATAAGATGAGTTGGGATATAAAATTAGTTTTCCTTATCATGAAAACTAATATGTTATCTATATAGAAAAATACATAATATACCAAATATTATATCAAATTCAACCAAGATAAGAATAATTAGATATGCATGAAGTATCTTTCCACAAATTTCTATTGGAGAGGATTTATATATCTTATACACGATCATCGTGATGCTAGATGTTTTTATAAAAAGTTTAGTATTTAATCTTTAAAGTGGAGAATAAACATTGTTTTCAAGATTATATGATATGAAAGGATAATAATAATCTGAATTAAACAATGAATTCGCACATCTATATTATAGAATGAGTATACCATTCATCACTTCATTGTCGTGATCCACCTCTAAGAAAATGTTTGCATATGCTCTTCCTTATTCCTTGGTTTAAGAGGTTTTTGGTGACTATTATCATTGTTAGATATTAGTTTAGGGATTTGATTTTCATAATGACTAAACTCTATGAATTTGAATCATTTAATTTTGAGTAGTTCATTAGTTGGGGTCGTTTTATTCTCTATTGTGTTAATAATCCCCTTAGCATTAGTTCAACAGTTTTGGGAAGGATGACCTACTTTACCTCACATAAAACATTTCATTGATACCTTGATACAATTTCCTTGGTGCTTCTACCCCCATTTTTTAATGAGGGAAGTTAGATTTTTCCCCATGTGACTTATTATCAGATCTTTTATAGTACCCCACATTCCTTTTCTCTATCTCAAGAATAACGAGAATCCTATGTTTCCATATCCACCTTTAGAACACATTGAAAAAAAATAGTAGCATTCAGAGTCACTTATGTACAATTACTTTCAAAGGCATGTATTTAATCCAATAATATAATTATCAATTTTACTCTTAGGTTCAAGATAAAACTAGATATGAATACCTTGAAAGCCACTGTATGTTTTCTTTATAAGTTCCATTGGATTCAACCTTAGTTATTTTCAAATAAAAGAATTCTCTCTATATATACATGTGAAGAGTGTGAATAAATTACTTTTAAAATAATACATTCTTGAACTCCTCTTATTCCATTGAGTCTACTTATTCCTTTTTCACTATATTCTTAATGAGCATCCACCATTAGTCAGCCTCACCTTCTAAATGATAAATATCCAGAACAAACATCTCATGTTCTGAGCATTAGAGAATATAAAATATATTTTTAATCATACTGATCCTTTACTCATTAATAATTTGGTTACAAGATAAATTGAATGAGGGTCGACATTTCCACCTAAAAGAGTTGATAAAAAGTTACTCCATCCTTGGTTTGTTTAGGATATCAACATGACATGTGTTATTATTAATATCTTGTGTCATTTGGGACAATCTATTCATATTCCTTCACACATGTTATTAGACCAGCTACTTTTATATATATTTCCATTTATACCCTTGAGTTATATTAATTTATTATACATTTAATTATCTAGGTAATGTTTATTTTCCTCATTATAAGTTAGCAATTTCTATTGTTTTAGGATTGATTTGAAATTTTGATGTAGTTTCTAGTTTTTTGATGCCATGTTCATCATTCCTAAATAATACAATGTTTTAAAATATATTTTTTATAATGATTTATAATTTTATACATTCATTCTATAATATGTTTATTCATGATTCATGAAGAAGGAATAATGATGAACTTATTTCGATATTTTTTATGGAAAAAATGTTGGTATGTTAATTATTACTAATTATTAATAATTATTACTAATCATTACTATTGATTACTAATTATTACTAATTATTACTAATTATTAATAATTATTACTAATTATTACTAATTATTACTAATTATTCATAATTATTACTAATTATTACTAATTATTACTAATTATTACTAATTATTCATAATTATTACTAATTATTCCAATTTATTCTTAATTATTCTTAATTATTCCTAATTATTATCAATTATTCCAAATTATTCCTATTTATTACTAATTATTACTAATTATTAATAATTATTCCTATTTATTATTAGTTATTACTACTTATGACTAATTATTCCTAATTATTCCTAATTATTCCTAATTATTCCTAATTATTTCTAATTATTACAAATTATTACTATTTATAACTATTTATTACTAATTATTTCTAATCATTTCTAATTATTCCTATTCATTCCTCTTTATTCCTCTTTATTCCTATTTATTCCTAATTATTCCTATTTATTACTAATTATTTCTAATTATTACTAATTATTGCTAATTATTAATAATTATTACTATTTATTGCTAATTATTACTCATTATTCCTATTTTATTGTATTTATTCCTATTTATTCCTAATTATTCCTAATTAAATCTAATTATTACTAATTATTACTAATTATTCCTAATTTTTTTCTAATTTTTCCTACTTTTTCCTAATTTTTCCTAATTATTAATATTTATTTTTATTTATTACAAATTATTTCTATTTATTACTATTTATTTCTATTTATTTCTATTTATTACAATTTATTTTTATTTATTACTATTTATTACTAATTATTACTAATTATTACCATTTAGTCCTAATTATTCATAATTATTACTAATTATCACTAATTATTCGTATTTATTCCTATTTATTACTAATTAGTCCTATTTATTACGAATTATTACTAATTATTCATATTTACTTCTATTTGTTACTAATTATTCATATTTACTCATATATGTTACTAATTATTCATATTTATTCCTATTTATTACTATTTATTCATATTTATTACTAATTATTCGTATTTGTTATAAATTTTTCCTTTTGATTACCAATTATTACTAATTATTTCTAATTATTGCTAATTATTCCTAATTATTCCTAATTATTCTTAATTATTACTAATTATTCCTAATTATTACTATTTATTCCTACTTATTACTGTTTATTCCTAATTATTACTAATTATTCATAATTATTCCAATTTATTCCTATTTATTACTTATTATTCATATTTACTACTGTTTATTACTAATTAGTGCTAATTGTTAATAATTAGCACTAATTATTATAATTTACTAGTATTTATTACTAATGAAACAACATATTTGTAAGAATAAATAATGCAAAATTAAACTATCTAATTCTAATTTTATTTAATTTTCGCAAATTAACAATAATTATAACTAACATAAAATTAAATGTTAGATATTGGTTTAGGGATTTGATTTTCATAATGACTAAACTCTATGAATTTGAATCATTTAATTTTGAGTAGTTCATTAGTTGGGGTCGTTTTATTCTCTATTGTGTTAATAATCCTCTTAGCATTAGTTCAACAGTTTTGGGAAGGATGACCTACTTTACCTCACATAAAACATTTCATTGATACCTTGATACAATTTCCTTTGTGCTTCTACCCACATTTTTTAAATGAGGGAAGTTAGATTTTTCCCCATGTGACTTATTATCGGATCTTTTATAGTACCCCACATTCCTTTTCTCTATCCCAAGATTAACGAGAATCCTAGGTTTCCATATCCACCTTTAGAACACATTGAAAAAAATAGTAGCGTTCAGAGTCACTTATGTACAATTACTTTTAAAGGCATGCATTTAATCCAATAATATAATTATCAATTTTACTCCACTAGTGGGTGAAGTCTCGGACGAGGTTTCCAACGAGATTCGGTTGGGAGTCCAGAAAGGCTGCAAAAATCACAAACAGCAGCAAAACATTATCCACGAAGAGGATAAGGGGACTACCTGTCGACGACTTCGCAGGATCGTTTTGGGAATCGCTTCGCACGAAGTACACAAAGGCTTAGAGAGAAGGTAGAGAGAGAATTTCCGAAATCGTTCTGATTTCTATTTCAAATCACCTCTCCGAACAAATGGGTCGGAGGTCCCTTATATAGGCCTCTGGGCTCAACTTGCCTGAGAAGCTGACTCGATACAGGACACGCAAAAGTAAAGGTAAAAGCATAAGAAAAAGCAAAAGGTGGACCGCACTACTGCGAAACTTCCACCGCACACTTTTACAATAAATACAAATTATATAAATGACATGTTCGATGTGATCCGCTCGTCCATGCCAGGTATGACGCGTGTCTGGATCAGCGCCTAGAATCCTTCCAAGTCGTATAGAGCATCAATCATCTCTCCAACTGAGAATTCTCTCTCTGACTCCTTCATTTTGATCAATTCTTTGATGGCGCGTTGGATTTGATCTCTGACAATAAAGATATCTTCTTTATGTCCCTTCCACGTCTTGAGTTCTTCAAAAATCGTGTCTGCCTCCACCGCGAAGTCTGTCAGATGTGTCATCTCTGCATGCTGCATGTCTCTAGAGTTGATAGAGACCAACACATTGTCTCCTGCAAAGAATATACAATCTTTGCTTGTTGATTTTGATTCAATTAGATAAATGCTCCAGGCGATTTGGACACGTTCATAATGACTTTTGTTCAAGCTGAACTCTAGCCAATCTTCATCGCTAAACTGCGAGTCTTCGAATGCTTTATGGACAGGTCCTTTAGTCCAGTGCCCTGGGTACAAGTTCCATAGCATAACCACTCTGTCCGCTAATCTGATAGGTTCAATATGTGCAACCCACCATAACAAACTTGGATATGCATTGTTCAGAACTGTTCTGACCATCCTGGGTACCCAATTGAATGTGGAATTTATTTTCTTAAATCCCAAAAACTGTACTGCTCCCATGCTGAAAGCTTTCTGGCATTCAATGAACTCTTCTGGTTCTAATGCCGTATCTGGTATATGGAGTTTTGGAATCCATGTTCCTGACATTCTCCAAAACCTCTTCAAAACTGGATATTCTTCCATTCCTGTTTCCTTGATTCTCCTAACTTTGTCAAGGAGTCCTGAAACTTGGACCTTCAGCCTGATCTCTTCAGTGATAATCATACTAATCATATCTCGATCAATCTTTTTATAATCTTCCATAAGATCTTCAGATTCTTCAAGCATGTCCAAAACATGGTTCAGACCTCTTTTGAATATCCGATCATCTTTACTTTTCTGGATCAGATTATAAACGGCTGTGGACTTATTTCTTGAAATATTTGGAATCCTTTGCAAATATTTCCATATCTCCTTTGCTGGATTGGGCTCTTTATCTAGCTCATCATCCAGACTTTCTTGATCTTGTTCTTCCTGAACATTCTGTCGTTGAGGTTCTCTCTGAGACCTTTGATGCTTCTCAAGTTCTTCATCTACATGATCAGCCCAACTCTTAATGGTTTTCTCTCTTCCTTTAGAGATTTCATTCGTCTCAACCTTCTGGTTCTTCTGAGCCTTTCTGTTTCTCGGATTATCAACACATTGAGTGCTGTAATGGCCTTTCTGACCACATACAAAGCATTCAATATGGCTTTTATCCTTAGACTTACTGTCTAAAGGTCTCTTCGATGCATTTCCTGGTTTTTCAGCTTTTCTAGCTGAGGAACCTGTGCTTTCTGATCTTTCAACCTTTCTAGATGAAGATCCCCTCTTCTGAAGGTTATTCTCTGCTAGAATCCTCTTCCTTTGTTCAAGTCGATCAACCCTTTCATTCATTGCTTTGATAACCGGGCATTCTGCCACAGAATGATTATCTATGCAAACAGGGCATCTTCTTGATTTGCTACTTTCTGCCATTGCTCCTGCAAGAATCAAAATAGCGAGTTAGTGCATCTGGAATGATATTGTCCTTTCCTTTAATATTTTCTATATTAAAGTTATAATATTACAATTCATTCCTCCACCGTACAAGTCGTGCCTGGGTAAACCTCTTCAATTTAATTCTCATAAAATTCTTTATATAAGAACTGTCTGTTCTTATAGTAAAAGGTTTTCCCAAGAAAAGCTCGTTGGCCCTAATTCCTTTAAGGACAGCAAGCAATTCTCTTTCGTGGACAGGATAATTCTTCTCTGCCTTGTTAAAACATCCACTCCAGTATCTGCTGATACTATCATTATGGTTTTTACTTATCTTTAAGATACATCCCCATGCTGAGTCTGATGCATCTGTTTCTAAGATAAGTTGATCTTCACTCCCATCTGGATACTCCAATTCTGGGAGGTTCTGTGCTTTCTCCTTTAGAATTCTGATTACTTCAGAATCCTTTTCTGTCCAATCCCAAGGTACCTTACTGGATACCTTTTTCTGTATTGGAACTGAGATTTTTGTTAAATCTCTGATGTATGCTCTGGCATAACTTAGTATACCAAGAAACACCTGTATTTGCTTACGATCTGTAAGCTCATCAGGGAAAGTTTGTAGCTTTTCTGCAATATGCGGTTGAAGCTTTTCTCTACTTCCTTGGATCTGCAATCCCAAGAATTCTATCTTTGGTTGCATCCAAATGATCTTTCTTTCTGAAAGTATCATCCCTTCTTCTCTAAACACTTCAGCCACCTGCTGCAAATGATTTATATGCTCTTCTGTATTTTTACTAAATACGAGTACATCATCTATATAGACTGCCACAAACTGTGATAATCTATTGAATGCCTTATCCATTCTTCTCTGGAATATTCATGGTGCATTCTTGAGTCCAAATGGCATCACTAGCCATTCAAACAAGCCAACTGGCGTTGTAAATGCTGTCAATGGTATAGCTTCTTCTTTGATCTTTATCTGCCAATATCCTGACTTGAGATCAAACTTAGAATATACCATTGGCCTTTCATTCCTAATCCTGCTTCTCAAAGCTTCTTGGTTAGGAAGATTGTAGCCATCATCCTTTGTAGCACAGTTGAGATCACGATAATCTATAACCATTCTAGCCTTACCACGCTGTTTTTCTGCATGATTCATTACCATGAATACCGCACTCCTGTGAGGACTTTCACTGTGCCTGATCAGTCCAAGATTGATTAATTCTGGAATCTGTTTCTCAAATTCTTTAACCATCTCATCTGGATAGGCAATTCCCTTACTTCTGATCACTGTACTAGGATCCTTTAGGGTGATGGTAGCTTCTGGCATTGCCTTCTGCCATAGTTGCAGTGGATTTTCTGACCAATTTTCTGATAAGTATTCTTTTATCTTGGCCAATGCCTCTTCTTCATTAATCCTCAGGACTTTTAATCCAACTAGTTCTTTCCACTGCTCAATCTTTCGGTGGTATTCTCTATCTTTATCTAGATAGACTTCCACTTTAACAGTAGATACTTTCTTATCTGGGACCATTCTGGTTTTTCCAGATGCGGTTGGAATCAAATAGTTGTCAAGGATAATTCCTTCTGAAAATATCGTTACTCGTTGATACCTTCTAAGGAACCTATTTCCAATCAAGAAGTCATCCGGCAATTGAGGAATAAAACAAAGCATCTGCTCTATATATATCCTACCATTGAGTTCAATCTGAAAATCCTTGGCTACTTCTTGAATCAGAACTGTTGCATTATTACCAACTGTAACTTGCAACTCTGAAGATTCCCAGGTTACTCCTGAAAATCGAATTCTTGTACAAGAGAATGTACATCCTGTATCAACTAGGGCAATACATGTTGTTTCATTAATACTTAATTTTACTAATGTAGCTCATTCCTCTATCTTTGCACTGAGTAATGAAGATCCCATATATCCTACATGAGTTTCTTCATCCTCATAGATAGGTAGTCGAACAGTCCTTTGTCCAACTATCCTTCTGGAAATTGATGTTCTAGGTGCTTCTACTGAAGTACCTTCATCTTTTCCAATTGAGATCCTTGGATTTTCCAAATGGTTCTCCAGTATTTCTGATTTGAAGTCTTCTATCTTTAAATCTGATCTGTCTGATCTTGATCCTTCTGATCTAAGATCAACTTCGTTTTCTCTGACCTCAGAGATAACAAGTCTATTTCCAACTTGTCTAATAACATCTGGAATAAGTAGCTTCTGCCTCCTTTCTTCCTCTGGATTTGGTGAAACCCATTCTCTAGGCCAAGTTAGCCTCTTGGGGTTTATCACCTGTGGTGTCATTGCTCTAATTGATGTTCCTTCATCTTGAAAAAGATGTGTAAATCTTTCCACACCCTTCCTTAGAGCTGGCCTTCCAGTATTATAGAACTTCACATAGAGACGAGTAATTACTCTGACACATCTCCTGTCGGGTGGACATCCCAATGTCTTCTGCCAGTTCCTCGTGTTGATTTTTACTTCTAGAGTTCTACTAATACTTCTGTCCATAAGAACAACATGCAAGTCTGGTATTACCTTTACCCATGCTGCTCCTGCATGCAGATTTGCACGTGCTCCTCCTAATAATGCATTGGAGAAATTGGCTAAACTGCCATCTACAACTGCAATTAGGACTGGTAGATCTTGTCCTTTTCTGACAAGAGGATCTACTCCTATTTGGATTATTCCAAAATGCACATACTTTGCATTTTTCTGGATTGCCTTGTTAACCCTTTCTGGTTTTAGCAAAGGCATTGAAAATAATCCTCTATCTGTTTTATAGACTTCAGCTGTCTCTTCGTCTTCAAAGATCTTGGTCATTTCTCGATATGGTACCCAAGACTTCTGGTATACCTCAGACCAATCAACTCTGGGCATCTTCCATTCTTGACAATCTCTTCCTTCTGAAGGGATTTCAGTTTCTGAAGAATGAACCAGACCTCCTTCCATCTCCTCTAGTTTTACTAGTTCTGGAGAGTCTTCTGATGCACTAGCTCCTATTCGAATCATGGCTATTCGAAGCTGGCTTAAAATAGGGTTACTTACTTCTTCTTCATCTGAGGTAGAGTCTTCCTCTTCTGAGTACTCTGAATATAAAGAATATAAACTCTCATCATCTGAGTCTATATCTTCTCCCCAGATTGGCTCAAACAATATTTCGGATGAATCTTCCATCATTATTGTTTTGAGACTACCCCTTCGTTTATCTGCATCTGGGCAACTGTCAGCTCTGTGACCTTTCTTGCCGCAAAACCAACAACAATCACAACTGGATAGAGATTTTCCTTGAGGGCATCTGGGATGCTTCCCATATTTGGCCTTAAAGTTTTCTCTCATATCCTTCTGGATTCTATTTGGTCTAAGAAATCTCTTAGATTTTTCTGACTTTCTGCCTGAAAATCTACTTGATGACTTTCTTTTTCCAAATCTTTTCCAGACCTTTTTGAATGGTTTCTTTCTTTCACACTGGCCATCCTGGCACTGTGTTTTGAATGTTCTTTGTGGGGTTTTTCCAAGCTCCTGCCTGGTTGGACCGCACCCATATCTTCCTGCAACACCTTCTACCTTTGGGCAACAAGAAGAACTCATATATGGCATATTTCTTACATCTTGTAAGACATGCCTCTGCATACAATAGAGTCTTATCACCTGCCTTATTGTTTATGCTCGAACTCCTAGAGTGTCTTGCAAATCTTCACTCTGAGAAAGACGAGTCTTCAACGCTTGTTGAACAATTTCAGGCCAACTGCCTGGAAGCTTCTGGATAAAGACATCTAGAGCATATGCTTGATCTCCTGGTCCAAGAAGATAATACCAATGCTGAAACTCGCAAAGATATTCTTCAAAGTAACACATATCACAAATTTGGATTTTGGTTAAAGTTGTTCTAGTTTTTTCTATCAATGCTCCATCCCGATCTACCAGTGAATTTCCTGCAAACTCTTGTTTAAGGAAATCAGCAACTACTGGTATAACTTCAATTGGGAATGTAACATATTCCTGGATAGCTGTTCTCACTTCTGAGTGTCTCAGCAGCATATCCCAAAATTTCCCTGCATTACCTCTTAAGGTAGCTCCTGCGAAATTAAGTGCACTATCTATGGTCCACGACTGTAAACCAACTGATAGCATATAATATCTAAGGTCTAGAGCCCATTCATCTATGGCGGCTCCTGGATCCTTTTCACAGTCTAGCTTTAGGATCGTCCCATGTTGAGGAACACCTTCTGGATGTGCTTTCTTTGGCCTATATTCTTCCTGAATATGGCTGGGATATGAGGGATTGGCTTCCCTATTGATCTTCTGAAACAAATCCTTGAACGATCCTTTCTGTCGTTCCCAAGGAATTGGTTTCTGGGAGATTGTTTGCCATACTGGCTTAGCTTCCCAAGGTTTTACACCGAGTCTTTCGGTGGGAGATAACTTACTCTCTTTCTTTTTCCTCTTCTCTTCGAGTTTGGCTTGTAGGTCTTCAACTTTTTTGAGTTTTTCATTTAGGTTTTTGGAGACACGCTCTATATCCCCAAGTTCCCATTTTTCTCGAGTAATAATATCATGGATCTGTCTCTGGTATTCCTGGATACTTTGAGGAATACTCGAAACTTCTTCCTGATATTCTTGAGCTTCTCCTGCTAAAGGCCATGCATAATCTTCTGCAGTATATCGTCCTGATAAACTTGCTCTCTCTGTATCTCGGTGTGGATTTGTATCAGAGACAGTGACACCGGGCTGATTGGAAGCTTCTCCTGAAGCTCTCCCTTCAAGCCTCTGCCAAATATCTCGGATATTTGGTCCAACACCAGATCCTCTTCCGGCCATATTTTACTGTTCAAAGCAAAATACTTCGCCTTCTGGGTCTCCTAGAGTTCTTTCTAGGTTTTCGACTAACCACTTGGCCTGTCGAAGTTGAGACTCTGTACGCCTAATTTCTGCCTTTAATCCTTCAAGCTTATCACGAGTTGCCTGGGCTTTCTGCCCTAACTCGATTACTTCAGGTTCGTTCTCAAAAGCGAATCTGGCTTCTGGAATTTGACGATACTTTCTAAGCCAAATATGATTGGCTTTGTTCTCGTAATATCGTACCCTTCCTTCTAGCCGTTTCTGCTCATAATAAAGACCTTTAACCATGGGATACAGAAATTCCTTACTAGAAAATCCGTGAAAGCAGCGCTCTGGCTCGCTTTGTTCTCCCCTCCGCGCTCTGATACCACTAGTGGGTGAAGTCTCGGACGAGGTTTCCAACGAGATTCGGTTGGGAGTCCAGAAAGGCTGCAAAAATCACAAACAGCAGCAAAACATTATCCACGAAGAGGATAAGGGGACTACCTGTCGACGACTTCGCAGGATCGTTTTGGGAATCGCTTCGCACGAAGAACACAAAGGCTTAGAGAGAAGGTAGAGAGAGAATTTCTGAAATCGTTCTGATTTCTATTTCAAATCACCTCTCCGAACAAATGGGTCGGAGGTCCCTTATATAGGCCTCTGGGCTCAACTTGCCCGAGAAGCTGACTCGATACAGGACATGCAAAAGTAAAGGTAAAAGCATAAGAAAAAGCAAAAGGTGGACCGCACTACTGCGAAACTTCCACCGCACACTTTTACAATAAATACAAATTATATAAATGACATGTTCGATGTGATCCGCTCGTCCATGCCAGGTATGACGCGTGTCTGGATCAGCGCCTAAAATCCTTCCAAGTCGTATAGAGCATCAATCATCTCTCCAACTGAGACTTCTCTCTCTGACTCCTTCATTTTGATCAATTCTTTGATGGCGCGTTGGATTTGATCTCTGACAATAAAGATATCTTCTTTATGTCCCTTCCACGTCTTGAGTTCTTCAAGAATCGTGTCTGCCTCCACCGCGAAGTCTGTCAGATGTGTCATCTCTGCATGCTGCATGTCTCTAGAGTTGATAGAGACCAACACATTGTCTCCTGCAAAGAATATACAATCTTTGCTTGTTGATTTTGATTCAATTAGATAAATGCTCCAGGCGATTTGGACACGTTCATAATGACTTTTGTTCAAGCTGAACTCTAGCCAATCTTCATCGCTAAACTGCGAGTCTTCGAATGCTTTCTGGACAGGTCCTTTAGTCCAGTGCCCTGGGTACAAGTTCCATAGCATAACCACTCTGTCCGCTAATCTGATAGGTTCAATATGTGCAACCCACCATAACAAACTTGGATATGCATTGTTCAGAACTGTTCTGACCATCCTGGGTACCCAATTGAATGTGGAATTTATTTTCTTAAATCCCAAAAACTGTACTGCTCCCATGCTGAAAGCTTTCTGGCATTCAATGAACTCTTCTGGTTCTAATGTCGTATCTGGTATATGGAGTTTTGGAATCCCTGTTCCTGACATTCTCCAAAACCTCTTCAAAACTGGATATTCTTCCATTCATGTTTCCTTGATTCTCCTAACTTTGTCAAGGAGTCCTGAAACTTGGACCTTCAGCCTGATCTCTTCAGTGATAATCATACTGATCATATCTCGATCAATCTTTTTATAATCTTCCATAAGATCTTCAGATTCTTCAAACATGTCCAAAATATGGTTCAGACCTCTTTTGAATATCAAAGCGCGGGGGGGAGAACAAAGCGAGCCAGAGCGCTGCTTTCACGAATTTTCCAGTAAGGAATTTCTGTATCCCATGGTTAAAGGTCTTTATTATGAGCAGAAACGGCTAGAAGGAAGGGTACGATATTACGAGAACAAAGCCAATCATATTTGGCTTAGAAAGTATCGTTAAATTCCAGAAGCCAGATTCGCTTTTGAGAACGAACCTGAAGTAATCGAGTTAGGGCAGAAAGCCCAGGCAACTCGTGATAAGCTTGAAGGATTAAAGGCGGAAATTAGGCGTACAGAGTCTCAACTTCGACAGGCCAAGTGGTTAGTCGAAAACCTAGAAAGAACTCTAGGAGACCCAGAAGGCGAAGTATTTTGCTTTGAACAGTAAAATATGGCCGGAAGAGGATCTGGTGTTGGACCAAATATCCGAGATATTTGGCAGAGGCTTGAAGGGAGAGCTTCAGGAGAAGCTTCCAATCAGCCCGGTGTCACTGTCTCTGATACAAATCCACACCGAGATACAGAGAGAGCAAGTTTATCAGGACGATATACTGCAGAAGATTATGCATGGCCTTTAGCAGGAGAAGCTCAAGAATATCAGGAAGAAGTTTCGAGTATTCCTCAAAGTATCCAGGAATACCAGAGACAGATCCATGATATTATTACTCGGGAAAAATGGGAACTTGGGGATATAGAGCGTGTCTCCAAAAACCTAAATGAAAAACTCAAAAAAGTTGAAGACCTACAAGCCAAACTCGAAGAGAAGAGGAAAAAGAAAGAGAGTAAGTTATCTCCCACCGAAAGACTCGGTGTAAAACCTTGGGAAGCTAAGCCAGTATGGCAAACAATCTCCCAGAAACCAATTCCTTGGGAACGACAGAAAGGATCGTTCAAGGATTTGTTTCAGAAGATCAATAGGGAAGCCAATCCCTCATATCCCAGCCATATTCAGGAAGAATATAGGCCAAAGAAAGCACATCCAGAAGGTGTTCCTCAACATGGGACGATCCTAAAGCTAGACTGTGAAAAGGATCCAGGAGCCGCCATAGATGAATGGGCTCTAGACCTTAGATATTATATGCTATCAGTTGGTTTACAGTCGTGGACCATAGATAGTGCACTTAATTTCGCAGGAGCTACCTTAAGAGGTAATGCAGGGAAATTTTGGGATATGCTGCTGAGACACTCAGAAGTGAGAACAGCTATCCAGGAATATGTTACATTCTCAATTGAAGTTATACCAGTAGTTGCTGATTTCCTTAAACAAGAGTTTGCAGGAAATTCACTGGTAGATCGGGATGGAGCATTGATAGAAAAAGCTAGAACAGCTTTAACCAAAATCCAAATTTGTGATATGTGTTACTTTGAAGAATATCTTTGTGAGTTTCAGCATTGGTATTATCTTCTTGGACCAGGAGATCAAGCATATGCTCTAGATGTCTTTATCCAGAAGCTTCCAGGCAGTTGGCCTGAAATTGTTCAACAAGCGTTGAAGACTCGTCTTTCTCAGAGTGAAGATTTGCAAGACACTCTAGGAGTTCGAGCAGAAACAATAAGGCAGGTGATAAGACTCTATTGTATGCAGAGGCATGTCTTACAAGATGTAAGAAATATGCCATATATGAGTTCTTCTTGTTGCCCAAAGGTAGAAGGTGTTGCAGGAAGATATGGGTGCGGTCCAACCAGGCAGGAGCTTGGAAAAAACCCCACAAAGAACATTCAAAACACAGTACCAGGATGGCCAGTGTGAAAGAAAGAAACCATTCAAAAAGGTCTGGAAAAGATTTGGAAAAAGAAAGTCATCAAGTAGATTTTCAGGCAGAAAGCCAGAAAAATCTAAGAGATTTCTTAGACCAAATAGAATCCAGAAGGATATGAGAGAAAACTTTAAGGCCAAATATGGGAAGTATCCCAGATGCCCTCAAGGAAAATCTCTATCCAGTTGTGATTGTTGTTGGTTTTGCGGCAAGAAAGGTCACAGAGCTGACAGTTGCCCAGATGCAGATAAACGAAGGGGTAGTCTCAAAACAATAATGATGGAAGATTCATCCGAAATATTGTTTGAGCCAATCTGGGGAGAAGATATAGACTCAGATGATGAGAGTTTATATTCTTTATATTCAGAGTACTCAGAAGAGGAAGACTCTACCTCAGATGAAGAAGAAGTAAGTAACCCTATTTTAAGCCAGCTTCGAATCGCCATGATTCGAACAGGAGCTAGTGCATCAGAAGACTCTCCAGAACTAGTAAAACTAGAGGAGATGGAAGGAGATCTGGTTCATTCTTCAGAAACTGAAATCCCTTCAGAAGGAAGAGATTGTCAAGAATGGAAGATGCCCAGAGTTGATTGGTCTGAGGTATACCAGAAGTCTTGGGTACCATATCGAGAAATGACCAAGATCTTTGAAGATGAAGAGACAGCTGAAGTCTATAAAACAGATAGAGGATTATTTTCAATGCCTTTGCTAAAACCAGAAAGGGTTAACAAGGCAATCCAGAAAAATGCAAAGTATGTGCATTTTGGAATAATCCAAATAGGAGTAGATCCTCTTGTCAGAAAAGGACAAGATCTACCAGTCCTAATTGCAGTTGTAGATGGCAGTTTAGCCAATTTCTCCAATGCATTATTAGGAGGAGCACGTGCAAATCTGCATGCAGGAGCAGCATGGGTAAAGGTAATACCAGACTTGCATGTTGTTCTTATGGACAGAAGTATTAGTAGAACTCTAGAAGTAAAAATCAACACGAGGAACTGGCAGAAGACATTGGGATGTCCACCCGACAGGAGATGTGTCAGAGTAATTACTCGTCTCTATGTGAAGTTCTATAATACTGGAAGGCCAGCTCTAAGGAAGGGTGTGGAAAGATTTACACATCTTTTTCAAGATGAAGGAACATCAATTAGAGCAATGACACCACAGGTGATAAACCCCAAGAGGCTAACTTGGCCTAGAGAATGGGTTTCACCAAATCCAGAGGAAGAAAGGAGGCAGAAGCTACTTATTCCAGATGTTATTAGACAAGTTGGAAATAGACTTGTTATCTCTGAGGTCAGAGAAAACGAAGATGATCTTAGATCAGAAGGATCAAGATCAGACGGATCAGATTTAAAGATAGAAGACTTCAAATCAGAAATACTGGAGAACCATTTGGAAAATCCAAGGATCTCAATTGGAAAAGATGAAGGTACTTCAGTAGAAGCACCTAGAACATCAATTTCCAGAAGGATAGTTGGACAAAGGACTGTTCGACTACCTATCTATGAGGATGAAGAAACTCATGTAGGATATATGGGATCTTCATTACTCAGTGCAAAGATAGAGGAATGGGCTACATTAGTAAAATTAAGTATTAATGAATCAACATGTATTGCCCTAGTTGATACAGGATGTACATTCTCTTGTACAAGAATTCGATTTTCAGGAGTAACCTGGGAATCTTCAGAGTTGCAAGTTACAGTTGGTAATAATGCAACAGTTCTGATTCAAGAAGTAGCCAAGGATGTTCAGATTGAACTCAATGGTAGGATATATATAGAGCAGATGCTTTGTTTTATTCCTCAATTGCCGGATGACTTCTTGATTGGAAATAGGTTCCTTAGAAGGTATCAACCAGTAACGATATTTTCAGAAGGAATTATCCTTGACAACTATTTGATTCCAACCGCATCTGGAAAAACCAGAATGGTCCCAGATAAGAAAGTATCTACTGTTAAAGTGGAAGTCTATCTAGATAAAGATAGAGAATACCACAGAAAGATTGAGCAGTGGAAAGAACTAGTTGGATTAAAAGTCCTGAGGATTAATGAAGAAGAGGCATTGGCCAAGATAAAAGAATACTTATCATAAAATTGGTCAGAAAATCCACTGAAACTATGGCAGAAGGCAATGCCAGAAGCTACCATCACCCTAAAGGATCCTAGTACAGTGATCAGAAGTAAGGGAATTGCCTATCCAGATGAGATGGTTAAAGAATTTGAGAAACAGATTCCAGAATTAATCAATCTTGGACTGATCAGGCACAGTGAAAGTCCTCACAGGAGTGCGGCATTCATGGTAATGAATCATGCAGAAAAACAGCGTGGTAAGGCTAGAATGGTTATAGATTATCGTGATCTCAACTGTGCTACAAAGGATGATGGCTACAATCTTCCTAACCAAGAAGCTTTCAGAAGCAGGATTAGGAATGAAAGGCCAATGGTATATTCTAAGTTTGATCTCAAGTCAGGATATTGGCAGATAAAGATCAAAGAAGAAGCTATACCATTGACAGCATTTACAACGCCAGTTGGCTTGTTTGAATGGCTAGTGATGCCGTTTGGACTCAAGAATGCACCAGGAATATTCCAGAGAAGAATGGATAAGGCATTCAATAGATTATCACAGTTTGTGGCAGTCTATATAGATGATGTACTCGTATTTAGTAAAAATACAGAAGAGCATATAAATCATTTGCAGCAGGTGGCTGAAGTGTTTAGAGAAGAAGGGATGATACTTTCAGAAAGAAAGATCATTTGGATGCAACCAAAGATAGAATTCTTGGGATTGCAGATCCAAGGAAGTAGAGAAAAGCTTCAACCGCATATTGCAGAAAAGCTACAAACTTTCCCTGATGAGCTTACAGATCGTAAGCAAATACAGGTGTTTCTTGGTATACTAAGTTATGCCAGAGCATACATCAGAGATTTAGCAAAAATCTCAGTTCCAATACAGAAAAAGGTATCCAGTAAGGTACCTTGGGATTGGACAGAAAAGGATTCTGAAGTAATCAGAATTCTAAAGGAGAAAGCACAGAACCTCCCAGAATTGGAGTATCCAGATGGGAGTGAAGATCAACTTATCTTAGAAACAGATGCATCAGACTCAGCATGGGGATGTATCTTAAAGATAAGTAAAAACCATAATGATAGTATCAGCAGATACTGGAGTGGATGTTTTAACAAGGCAGAGAAGAATTATCCTGTCCACGAAAGAGAATTGTTTGCTGTCCTTAAAGGAATTAGGGCCAACGAGCTTTTCTTGGGAAAACCTTTTACTATAAGAACAGACAGTTCTTATATAAAGAATTTTATGAGAATTAAATTGAAGAGGTTTACCCAAGCACGACTTGTACGGTGGAGGAATGAATTGCAATATTATAACTTTAATATAGAAAATATTAAAGGAAAGGACAATATCATTCCAGATGCACTAACTCGCTATTTTGATTCTTGCAGGAGCAATGGCAGAAAGTAGCAAATTAAGAAGATGCCCTGTTTGCATAGATAATCATTCTGTGGCAGAATGCCCGGTTATCAAAGCAATGAATGAAAGGGTTGATCGACTTGAACAAAGGAAGGGGATTCTAGCAGAGAATAACCTTCAGAAGAGGGGATCTTCATCTAGAAAGGTTGAAAGATCAGAAAGCACAGGTTCCTCAGCTAGAAAAGCTGAAAAACCAGGAAATGCATCGAAGAGACCTTTAGACAGTAAGTCTAAGGATAAAAGCCATATTGAATGCTTTGTATGTGGTCAGAAAGGCCATTACAGCACTCAATGTGTTGATAATCCGAGAAACAGAAAGGCTCGGAAGAACCAGAAGGTTGAGACGAATGAAATCTCTAAAGGAAGAGAGAAAACCATTAAGAGTTGGGCTGATCATGTAGATGAAGAACTTGAGAAGCATCAAAGGTCTCAGAGAGAACCTCAACGACAGAATGTTCAGGAAGAACAAGATCAAGAAAGTCTGGATGATGAGCTAGATGAAGAGCCCAATCCAGCAAAGGAGATATGGAAATATTTGCAAAGGATTCCAAATATTTCAAGAAATAAGTCCACAGCCGTTTATAATCTGATCCAGAAAAGTAAAGATGATCGGATATTCAAAAGAGGCCTATATAAGAGACCTCCGACCCATTTGTTCGGAGAGGTGATTTGAAATAGAAATCAGAACGATTTCGGAAATTCTCTCTCTACCTTCTCTCTAAGCCTTTGTGTTCTTCGTGCGAAGCGATTCCCAAAACGATCCTGCGAAGTCGTCGACAGGTAGTCCCCTTATCCTCTTCGTGGATAATGTTTTGCTGCTGTTTGTGATTTTTGCAGCCTTTCTGGACTCCCAACCGAATCTCGTTGGAAACCTCGTCCGAGACTTCACCCACTAGTGGTATATACCTTGAAATCCACCGGATGTTTTCTTTATAAGTTTCGTTGGATTCATCCTTAGTTATTTTCAAATAAAAGAATTCCCTCTCTATATACATGTGAAGAGTGAATAAAATACTTTTAACACAATTATATGAGTGTGTGAAGAACTCATAACAGACATTAGGTGAACTCCACAGTACTGTGATTTTTCCTGAAAATGATCATTCAACTAAAAATCAAGGAAAGAAAAGACTGTTGACTGAGAAGAATGACATCATCCTTTTCCAATTTTCAGTACTTTCCATGATGCTCAACAGTGAAAAGATTCACTATCATCATCAGTCGGTACTTAGAATTGCATAGAATAGATGTTCATCAAGAACAAAAAGAATATCACTATACAAAAATACACTAACGTAATTATGAAATTAAAATCAAACCGATTGAAAGAAGAATCAATCCATTCTAATCCAAATCCTTCACAGAGTTTAAGAAAACATGTTTATGCAAATTGAAACAAAAATATATTTGATGAAGTTCATCTCAAAACAAGAAATTAGAATGGAGAAAAAGAGAAAGGAAGCTTCTCTGTTGGGGATGAATTCTTCTCCTAACTCCATCTCCACTGGTTTCTAAATCAAATATGTTCTCGTCTCCAGCTCTGTTTTCTTCTCGAAAATCTATTCTCTACTCCCAATTTTGTTATGTGTACTTCCATCCCCTTCAGATAATATCTTTTATTCTGAATAATAAAACAGACTTCATTTCCCCACTTCATTTGGTGACCGAAAAAAGAGGAGTCAAATTCCCTGGACTTCATTCACAACATCTGTCACTCAAGCAGAAATTGCTAAAAATATTCCACTTTCAATAAACTCAATTGTCCTAGTAGATACATACTTCTTTTTCCCTGTTGACTCCAATGTGGTAACATGAAACGTGGTCAGTTCTCATGAAAAAACATCTTTAAATTTAATTCTCAGCAATAATTTTCTAGTTTTCAAACAATTAAATCATTCAGTAATTAGACCACATGTCAACCAACGGTTCTTAGACTTGACTGCACCCATTATTTAATCTTCTAAAATATATCTTTGTAGTTTCACCTTTCAGTAGCCATTTTCACCTAAGATATAGTAGAAACACTACTGAATATCCATTCTCAAACAATTATTCTTTAGCAAAACCTCGATTGATCCTCACCTTAAACCAATGTATGGTCCCTCACCCCAGACTGGCACTCTCGGCACAAAGCTCATTCAATGAATCGCTAGGCATTCCATCGAACATCTTCAGTGCAAGCTTCTTAATCCTTGCTGCGGTAGTAGTGGTCCACTCGAGTACCCATCCTCTTCAATCCAAATACCTGGAAACAAAACTCAAAAAACAGTTAACAATTTTCAGCTCAACAACTCACGGAATATTCGACCTCAAAATATCCTCATACTCAAAGCAAATCGAAATCGGGCTCGACATTCAGGTCCAACCAGATCGCTTTGGAATCATAGCCTTGGAAAACATCCCGCAGCGTTGAGAGATTCATAGGATGAGTTCAGCTTCACTCAGCTTTGATTCAGATCACATGAGCACAATAGATCTTCATCCTCCAATCAAATTCTAAGGTCACTCTGGTTCATCTTCCTCATTCACAGCTGCCCAGATGTCATTTATTTGTGACCTGGCTTGTCATCGTTGGACCTGGTACATCGTCTCCGGAAGCCTCAGTACGACTCAAATTCGATTCGTCGCTTTCATTCCTCGTGACTGTACAATTCCAGATGGTTCTCGGGATTTCATCATCTTCAACTTGATTCCCACGGCATCAGGAAACAGTAACCTAGGAGTTGTCTTCTGATTCGAACAATTCCTCCACCACTCGTCAACGCCGATGGAGAATCAGTTGATCTTAGGTATCCTGAATCTAAACCTCGATCGGTCTTCCTTCTTATGGTAGGTGAAAACTTCAGTGCAACCATGAAGGATTCCAAAATTGCAAGATCTGAAATTGGTGGAGTCTTCGTCCTTGCTCGCCAAATTCGGCAACATTAGATTTGGTATTCCAGACGTTCTTCCTCAATCTGCCTCGGTATTGTGAGTCAGCCCTGAAGGAAGCTAGGTGTCCTCTTCTTCTAGAAGCTTTGACGAACGGCTACACGGATTCATCACCCATCACTAACCAATATCATCTTTAAGCAGCTTTTCCATCAGCAGAACTAGGGCTCAGGTTCGACCCAGGTCTTCCAACATCAATCCCCTATTTAGATTTTATTTCAAGTGAAATCAAACTGTGACAGAAAAAATTAATGCTATATGGTTCCTTCAAAATATCATATATTGTCCACTCTAGAATAATAAAATAAAACAAATAATGAAATTTAAAAGAAATAAATAGATACAAGATAAAATAAAAAACAAAAAACAATTTAACATTAAAAATAAGAATTTCAAACAAAAAATATTTAAGATGATATATTAAAATAAATTCATACTATTAATATTGTTAATACAGTACAAGATTAAAAATTTAAAACAATCTGCATCAAATAATAAAGTGATTAATTAATCAACTGAATAAAGAAAAGATAATAATTATAAAAAATTAAATTAAAAAAATGTTACAAATTATTACATCATTATTTAAAGAAAATAAATTAAAAGTTAAATAACAATTAAAAAATGATAAAACAAAAAAACTAACCTAAAATACATAATTAGGCAGATTAATGTAAAATCAAGCATTAATAACATAGTTTTACAATAAAAGAGATGTGGAAAAATTATGAATTTACGCCCACATCAGTTACCATCCCATAAACAAAATAAAAACATTAAATACTTATATACAAAATATATTATTAGTAATTTTGATATCATAGTCTTTCAAGACATTATTTTATATCATTGTCCATGTAAGTGGTTAGACTGACTTAAACATAAATATACCTCAATTAATGAATGGTTGTGATTATAAAAGTCGGTTATTTTGAAATAATATCTTTGTTAAAGAATAATAATGTTATTAAATTTATATTTTTAATTTGTTGAATCATATTTTAATAGAGTTTAACAAATAAAAGTGAAACTAGATGAAAAATTAGATGTGTTACTTTACAGAGGCAATAGTCCACACATGCACGAATAACATTTTCATTTTCTTTGATATAAAATTTCAAAGGTGGTTAAAATTTTTCCCTTAGAAAAATAACATTATGAATGAAAAAATACTAATGTCATTATATAGAAATGAAAAAATTAGATCTTGGAAAGTAAGATGGAAAATCAAATGTGTTAAGGAAAATTAGTATTCACACTAAGGTAATGGGTTTTCACTTGGTGGAATCTATGAAAATTGAGGGGTTATGAAAGATTATTGTTTCCAGAAGTTGATGTAAGTAAAAGATAATTCTAGGGGAAGGGAAAATGGTAGAGTTTCAAGAGAGGACTGAAATTTGGGAGCGACCATGAAGGGGTGGTGAGAGACCCCTTTTGTATGTTGTGAGAATGACTTTTTTTATAAATATTTCATCATAATATAAAGAAAGTGCTTCACAAGTTAGTAAGACTCCAAAATGGACCATAATGTAGTGGAGAATGAGATAAGATCGCGAATGCCTCAATCGTTCATTATCATACATGTTTTAAATATGTTTTTAAGTCATATACTCTTAGAAGTTTCACTTTTACCATTTTTAGCTTTACCATGATAACTAATTTTTACCGAAGTGATTTATGTTTAATGAATAAAAATAAAATGGACCTTATTAAATATTTTATAAATAATGATTCAAAATATAAAATCCATTTTATCAAATAAAATTTCTATATGTAAGGAAAAACAAAGTTAACATTAATACATTTAACGAGTGGACTCTCGTTTTTAGAAAAATACTATTTTTAAGCTTTAATTTTATGTTCAATATAAAATTATTAATGTATTTGAATTTCATTATATGAATTAGTTTATTATAAAGAAAATAATGTTATGCATATTTCAAATAAATCTAAAAAAATTACAAAAAATAAAATAAAATGAACAAAAGACTAAAAACAATTTCTTTTATTAGAAAATATTATTTTAGTTCATAAAACGTTAAACATAGGTTTTCTAAATTTAGAATGTTATGTAAAAATATACATTTTTTCTTGATAGATAAATTTTTGGTTATAGAAAATATTTAATAAGTTTTGAATTTATATTCGCTTCTCGATAGAGATATAAATGCTATGGTTTTAGTAAAAATTATATTTTTCACTATTCACTAAAAATAAATTATATTATAAAAAATCAAAAAATCTATAGTGAGCTAATTTTGAAATTCCAAATTCAAAAATAATATTCATTTTATCTAATAAAAATTCAAATATTTATAAATTTTGATTTTAATTAAAAAAAACTATATAAAAAATAACTGTTATTATTTAAAAATATCCTTTTAAAACTTTAAGTGTTCATTATCCTATTTCATATGCATTTCTAACTGATCATAATCTTTTTATTTACTAGAGGTTTTACTATTCTTAAATGTTTTTAATAATATTTATCAAGTATGCCGTGACACTTTTTTGTTTCGTGTTGCATGTGAAGCAATCTATCAATATAATATTTATTTAAATGAATATGTATTCCGAAATCTCATGGTGATATATGTTTAAAATGTTTTTGGTCTTTTACCCCTCTAGATATAACCCTCATACCATTATGAATTTTTCCATGGAAACTTGTTTTCACATAATTATTTTATTTTTTATTTATACAAATAAAACAGGCCTTATTAAATAATCTGGACCTTTTGACTCCAAATATGAAATTAATTTTATCGGGTATATTTTTTCAGATTGTTAAAAAATAATTTTTTTAAAATAAATATATAATGCACTAAAATAGTTTGAGAGAAAATATATCTTAACTTTTAAACTTTTAAATATAAGTGTGTAAAATAAACATATTATTATTAAATGTATAATTTTACTTATAAAATACATCTTTTATCAAGAAAAACATTTCACAAATCTTATGTTATTCTTATATCCTAATGATCACATAAATGTCATGACATTTGTAAAAGAAATATTTTTTACTATTCATAAAATCTCATTTCCTTCCAAAAAATATCAAAAGTTCTTTCTAAGACATTATTGTTATTCAGCATCACAAAAAAAATCATTTTTAAAAATATAAATTCTAAAATTTATTAATTTAACTTTCAAATAGAAAAATAAAATATAATGAAAAATTCTTTTATAGAAAAATGATTTTTGAAATATTAACGGTTCCTATTCCTAATTCCTATCATTTTTCTATGTAAATTGTTGCTAATTTATCAATCATATCAAAAATATATTTTTTCATCAAATTAACTATAATATACTTAGTTCCTTGAAATAGAAATGAATAGCACATAAAAAGCCAATTTTAGAAGAAAAAAATACATTTTAGGCAAGAAGTAATCTTATTAGTTTTTTAGTCGTATTAATTGAATTTCATTAGTTGATTATTATTAAAAGTGATATATATATATATATATATTGTACAATACAATTACCTTTATTTATACCTTCCAAGTCAATGACTACTTTACAATGGTTATATCTGTCTTAATAAAATGTTCCGTAGTTTGATTTGGTTTAGTGATGCATGTGAAATAAGCTATTTACCAAAATGTTCATTTTAAAGAGGAATATTTACTAAAATAGGGGTTCTTTATATTCTAGTTCCCTTAAATGGAATTTCATTTGATAAATTTTATCACTTGGATGAAAACAAGTGAGAATATTTTTGTCTCTTTACATCGCCAGGTTCGCACATAGGCTCATTAAGCTTATGATTCAGTCATAGAACTTTGATTAGATAAGTAGCCCTGTTCCACATCACATTATCTCATAAATCATGGATTTCCATTTGTTATTCCTCATATGGTAGATCATGTTCCAGTTTCATGGCTTCTGACTTCTGTAAACGCATCACATACATGGGAGGGAACTGTAGGTAGTTCTATGAGATAAGCTACATCCCATAAAATATCAACGATCTAAAAGGTACTTATATACTTAGGAATCAACTTCCCCTTCTTCCCAAATATCATAACCCGCTTCCAAGGAGATATTTGGAGGAACACTATCTCACCATCTTCAAACTCAAGATCTCATCAATGTCTATTTAGATTAATCTTTTGTCGAATTCATGATGAATTCATATGTTTTTGAATGGTTTAAAACTTCTCTATCATTTCTTGGATAGGGTTAGTTCCTATCATTTTCCTCTCTCAAACTTCATCCCATTATGTTGGAGTCTAAAATCTCTTCCATTGAAAAGCCTTATATGTTTCTATATGAATGTAAGAATGAAAATGGTTGTTATATGAGAACTCTCTTAGGGGGAGGTGTTAAATACATTATCCTTTAAAATCCATTAAACAAGACCTCAGTATATCCCTAAGAGTTTGACGGGTTTTTTAGACTAATCGTCTATTTGAGAGTGATATACAGTGTTGAAGCTCAACTATGTCTTCAAATCCTACTAAAGTCTTCTCTAGAAAATTGAGGTAAACCTCCAATCCAGATCAGATACAATGGGGAGTGGTACTCTATGAGGAAATATCACTCCCCTTATGTATATATTAGAGGGTTTTCCTCACAAGAAATCTTATTTGAATGTAATAAAAATCATTTCCTTTGTAGGGAGATTGACTATATCCAAAATAGTATTATGAATTTTAGATGTCATGGTAAGTCCCATGAAAAAAATCCAAGATGATGTTTTCCCATTTCTATACAGGTATTGGTAATGGTGTCATCATCCCCTTATCATCCAATGGCCCGAAGGCCTTCATTTTTTATTGATTTTTGATAATCCACCTTTCAAGGGGTGAGGTGAAACCCTTACAATGCCCGTAGGCGTAGGTATTACATTGCCCTATAGGCCTTAGAGGAATTCATTTCTCATAGGCTTCAAACATTACATACAACCCAGACTAACTACTTGGAACTGCTTCTCCCAGCATCTTCATCGTGAAATCAGCTCTCCACCTTCGCATGACTGTTCGGCTAGGCTATCTCATGCATGCACATGCTTGTCCCGATGGAAGGTGTCATACCCTCTCATTCTTGCAATCCATGTAGCTTCTTATGTGGTGAAAGCTCCTTGTTCATCCTCTTATAGAGCTTGTTCCTTGTAGGTTTTCTGGTTTGCATCTGCACTAAAGGTGGACCAAAGGCCTTGATGTGGCCCGAAGTCCTTACTGGCCCGAAGGCTTGGGTGGCCTGAAGGCCTTAAAGGACCCGGGGACCAAATCGGTGACCCAAAGGCCCAAACAGCGGCAAATTCTCAGATGCTACAGTGCCAAACAGTGAGATACCAGCATACCGAGCATTGAGATATGTTTTCTGCAATCTCTTTCTTGATGTTATCACATTATATATTTTTATTTTGATCTCTATAAATCTTCATGGTTCCTAAATTAATAAAGATAATGAGTTATCTGAATCATCCAAAAGCACCCTCTTTTGATCTAGGTTTTATGGAACACATGTCTAGGTTTAAAACCACATAACTCCATCATTATCAAAGTTAAATTTGAAATATATGTTACCTTTTTATGTAATTCTACATCATCATTCTAGGCTTCTTTGATATTATTATGGATGGATGGTTGAGTGGTCAATTTAGAAATATAGGATTTATCCACTTTGCTAATGAGTTCAAGATCTATCCTTCATAAATACTTGAGTATTGGTTCTTTTTTATCCCTCACCATAGATAAGGTAGCATGATCTTTCCCACTCAAAGCATTATCCATCGTATTTTCCTTCTTCAGATGGTAATATATTGAGTATTCATAGTATTTGATCAATTCCAACCATATGTTTTAGTGTAGGTTTAACTCCTTTTGTGTGAATATACATTTCAATATCTTGAGGTCAGTATAGATATCACACTTCTCCCTATAGAGATAATATAATAAAATGTTTAATGTAAATATCACTACTACCAGAACAAAATCCTGCATCAGGTAATTGTTATCATGAGTTTTTAATAGAAGTGTTCCATAAATAATTACATCATCATTCATCATTAGAACTCATCCCAATCCATTATTTGAAGCATCATAATACATTACAAACACTTCCCCATAATAAGGTAATATAAGTACAGGTGATGTGACCAACCTCTTATTTCATTCCATGAAACTTTAAAAAAAAATCCTCTATCCAAAGGGACTTCACTCCCTTCCATGTTAAACATGTCAGTGGATTTGATAGCTAGGAATAATTCCTAAAAAAAGAATATTTTTCGGCTAACCTGAGAAAACTATGGATATCAATTATTATGTTCTGTATGGGATATTGTTCAATAGAATCCATCATTGATGGATCTATAAATATACAAATTCCTTTGATTACATGACCCATGAATGATACTTACTATAGAAAAAATTCATAGTTGATTATTTTTCATACATTTTCTCTTTTATTAAGGTCTTCACACATTCCTAAAATGATCTTCTTAGTATTTATTTCTCTAGGACTATATAAGAATATTTTTTATAAGTACATTCCAAAAATTGATCATGGTAGTATCTGAAGAAATTATTAATTAAATCCATGAATATGGTTAGAGAATTTTTATGTTTGAATGAAATCGCTATAAATTCAGTGTACATACCCCATATAGAATGTTTTCTTGGAAATATCCTCCCTTTTGGACCATAATTGTTGATATCTAGATCGAAGGTTAATCATTGATAAGTATTGAGCTCCTTTGATTTGTTTGAATATATCATCGATACAGGGTAGTGGATACTTGTTCTTGATCATGATTTTATTATACATGTGATAGTCAATGAAAAGACACATAAATAAATCTTTATTTTTAAAAAATATGAATAGTTCACACAATATAATGAACCAGGGCATATAGAACCCTTTCCAGATTCTATTTTAGTTTATTTTTAAATTCATCCAACTCTACAAAAGCCATTTTATATGGAATCTTTGAGATAGGCATGGATCCAACTATGAGATTAACAAAAAAACATAACCTCAATCTCTTTGGGAAGGTAAGGATGTTCATCTATAAATATATCATTATATTCCCATACAATAGTCATGTAATTAATGTTGACTTCCTCCCTAATAATTTGAGCTAATATTCTCTAATTGTTGGTTATCAAGGCCCATATTATCAAATTTATTTCCTTAGGGGTTCATGATTTCCTTTTTGTTGATATTTGATAATAAGATGAGTTGGTATATAAAATTATTTTTCCTTATCATGAAAACTAATTTGTTATCTATATAGAAAAAGACATCATATAACAAATACTATATCAAATTCAACCAAGATAAGAATAACTAGATCTACATGAAGTATCTTTCCATAAATTTCTATTGGAGACGATTTATATATCTTATACATGATCATCGTCATGCTAGATGTTTTTATAAAAAGTTTAGTATTTAATATTTGAAGTGAAGAATAAACATTATTTTCAAGATTATATGATATGAAAGGATAATAATAATCTGAATTAAACAATCCATTTTCACATCTATATTAGAGAATGAATACACCATTCATCACTTCATTGTTGTGATCCACCTCTAAGAATTTTTTTTCCTATGCTCTTCCTTATTCCTTGGTTTAAGAGTTTTTTTTGTGACTATTATCATTGTTAGATATTAGTTTAGGGATTTGATTTTCATATTTACTAAACTCCATGAATTGTAGTCATTCAATTTTGAGTAGTTCATTAGTTAGGGTTGTTTTCTTCTCTATTGTGTTAATAATCCTCTTAGCATTAGTTTAACAGTTTTGTGAAGGATGACCTACTTTACCTCACATAAAACATTTCATTGATACCTTGATACAATTTCTTTGGTGATTCTACCCACATTTTTTAAATGAGGGAAGTTAGATTTCCCCCCATGTGACTTATTATAGGATATTTTATAGTACTTCGCATTTCTTTTCTCTATCTCAAGAATAATGAGAATCCTAGGTTTCCATATCCACCTTTAGAACACATTGAAAAAAAATAGTATCGTTCAAAGTATCTTATGTAAAATTACTTTAAAAGACATGTATTTAATCCACTAATGTAATTATCAATTTTACTCTTAGGTTCAAGATAAAACTAGATATGGATACCTTGAAAGCCTCTGAATGTTTTCATTATAAGTTCCTTTGGATTCATCCTTAGTTATTTTCAAATAATATAATTTTCTCTCTATATACATGTGAAGAGTGTGAATAAAATACTTTTAAAATAATACATTCTTAAACTCCTCTTATTCCATTGAGTCTACTTATTCCTTTTTCATTATATTCATAATGAGAATCCACCATTAGTCAACATCACCTTCTAAATAATAAATATCCAGAACAAACATCTCATGTCTTGAGCATTAGAAAATATAAAATATCTTTTTAATTATATTGATCCTTTACTCATAATTAATTTGTTTACAAGATAAATTGAAGTAGGGTGGAAATTTTCACCTGAAAGAGTTGATATAAAGTTACTCCTTCCTTGGTTTGTTTAGGAGATCAACATAACATGTGTTATTATTAATATATTGTGTCATTTGGGACAATCTATTCATATTCATTCACACATGTTGTTATACAAGTTCCTTTTATATATATTTCCATTTATACCCTTGAATTATATTAATTTATTATACATTTCATTAGCTAGGTAATGTTTATTTTCCTCATTATAAGTAAGTAATTTCTATTGTTTTAGGATTGATTTGAAATTTTGATGTAGTTTCTAGTTTTCTGATACCACTTTCATCATTCCTAAATAATAAAATGTTCTAAAATATATTTTTTATAATTATTGATAATTTTATACATTCATTCTATAATATGTTTAGTCGTGATTCGTGAAGAAGGAATCAACGATGAACTTATTTCGATATTTTTTTACTGAAAAAATGTTGGTATGTTAATATTGTGTTAAATATTATTATAAAATTTAAAAAACATAAAAGTTTACAAAAAATAATTCTAATTAATTATATAAATTCTTACAATCATCCATTTATGGTGGTGATGAAATATTAAATGTGTCTCTTCATTGAGACGGTAGTTCGCATGTACACACAGACAAGGTATTAATTTTTCTAGAGAGATAGGAGGAAGGTAGATAATTATTCTTCCATAAATATAATAACACTTTAGTATAATAATGATAATTATTTTATTATTTTAGGATGGTATAATATTATTTGAGGTATAATATGAATACTTAAAGTAATATAAATGAAATGGGGTAAGTTGGAAATTTTTACCTTAATACTTGGAATAACTCCTTTGAAAATTAGATTATTCCTTTTAGGCATTGTAATTTTAGAAGAATATCACATATAAGATGTTTATTGGAGTTTTAGAGGGATTTGGGTAGATCATGGATGATTTAAGGGTCTAACGGTGTGAGGATAAGTGAGTCGGTGTCAGGCTCCTTCTATTAGTGGGATGAGTAGAACTTTTGTAACAAGAGGTGCATTATTCAAGGAAAGTAGACAAAAGGTAGAAATTTATAGATATTGTTTTTAGGAAATGTCCAGAATAGACTCAAAAACTTATTTGGTGATATGTTTTGACATGTTTTACGTATTTTATCCCTTAGATTAAACCCCTTTACAATTTTGAATTTTATTGTAGTAATGAGTTTTTACATAAGTAATTTATTAGTCAAGATTTTTTTTGGAAATTATTAGATAATATGGAATATATAATTAAAAATATGAAAAAATTATTAGATAATATTTCTAAGAGTGGTAATAATTCATTCTAAAATAAAACACATTAAAATAGTTTTAGATAAAAATATAACTTATATTCTAAAATTTAAAATATATGTTTTAAAATTAAACATAATGTTTAAAAATGTATAATTTTACTTTTCAAATACACCTTTAATCAAGATTTTTTTTATAAATCATATTTTATGCTTATATCATAATGAATTCATAAAAGTTGTGGTATTTTTAAAAAAAATATTTTGAAAAATTCATCTAAAAATCAATATTTTTATAAAAATCCGAAAACATTTATCCTAATATAAAAAATTTATAAAATATACCAAAATAAAAAAAAATTAAAATTAAAATTCAGAAATTTATAATTTTTTATTTTAAATAGAAATATAAAATATAATGAAAAATATTTTTGTGGATTTTTTTTTAAATATTAACTGTTATAGTTTTTATTTTCTATCAATTTATAATAAAAATAGTGTTAATTTATTATTTATATAAAAATTTTATTTATCAAAATTAATGTATATATATATTTCCTTGAAATATAAATTCATAGGGTATAAAATTCCAATTTTATAGAAAAATATATTTTTAGGAATGGAATGATCTCATTAGTTATTTAACTATACTAACTGAATTTCACAAGGTCATTAGTATTAATAATGACCTTCATTATTATTTGAAAATATATTTCATAATGTGATTACCTCTATATATACACACTAAATAAATTACCAAATTAAAATTGTTTTATGTATCTCAATATAATGCATTTTGGTTCGTTTTGGGTTGGTGTTGCATGTGAAACAATTTATTTAACACAATTTTTATTTTAAGGAGTAATATTCACAAAAATCATGGGTTGTTATAATATTCATTTACTCTTGATAATCAATGATGTGCTGGGTAGAACCATTTCATTATTTTTTTCAATTATACCATAATTCCCCAACCCAAACCACCAGGTCCCAGCCAGAGAGCCACAAGACCTCATGCACACATCCTCATATGCATGAGGTTTCTGATTAGAAGTGAGGGTCTGAATTCTATCAGTGGGGAGATTATACCCTAAATAATCATAATGATACATCATAAACATTAATAGAATAATAAAAAAAACATAGTATAATGGTATAATATAAAGTATCATAATGTAATAAAAAATGTCTCACATGTCATGCTAGTAAATAAACTAGGCTCCCAATGTGGGAGAAAAAAAATAGTGTATATAAGGTGCATGTAAAGAAATGAAACACTATGGAATCCTATGGAGTTCATCCTGATGCATCTATTAGACCCATTCTCTACTTCTTATCTATTTACCACGGGAACCTTACCCTCATTAGGATCCATATACATGATGTATTCATGTGCATTGTGATTCCCATACAGGGTGTGAGTAATAAAACCCAAAAGGACACTGAAAATGAATCCCTAACATGAGGGAATGATTATAACAAGAGTATTTCATGATAACCATATATGGGAAAGATATCATAAAAAATCATATATTCAGTGTTCATATACTAACCAATATACCACAAGCCCAAATTGTACCTACTTCAGATCCATGAGGGAAGAATAAGTTTTTTTAGAAGTCATCAAGTAATAGCCACATGGCTGGTAAACATGTTACTTGGTATCCATAAGGCTTCGGGTTTCATGTATGGATACAAAGTTGAAAATAAACATTTTAGTCAACATTCTCATGGTATCAAGTAAACATGTCACTATCATGGGTCGGGCCACAAGGTCAGCATGCCCCTCCACTATGTATGGTTCTATCGTCATTATCACCACATGTCATGTACACTCCCCTTCTAAGGGATAACTATTCCATGATGGTCCACCTATTACAAGTACTAAATAAAATACCTTTGAATTATTGGTAAACACACATAATAGGTTAGAGCATAAAATGTAAAAAAACATAGTGTGGCATAATGAGAACCAGTAACAACATCCAAGTATATGTGTTCAAAATAAAACACGGTTAACAAGCTACTCATAAATTCTCATGGAAACAACATCATGTATGGGTCTCACGGGCTACACACACACACATGTGATCAAAATCAAGAATGGTCAATAATATATTCCAATATAATAATCAAACTAATGAAACAAGTGTACAAAAGGTCCCCAAATGGTAAGGAATGTCCTACATCAATCTCACTAATGAAGTACTCCGATATTCATCAAAGGATCAAATTCCAAATCATATTTCACACCCATGGTAAACTAGTTTGTACATCATGGGTTCCTATCTTGGGTTAAATTTCATCAATTAATAGGTTTTTGAAAATAGAGCTGAGGATGACTATTGAAGGAGATCAGGTTCGTGAAGGAGACCAGATCTGTAAGCTTGATGATGATATCCTATGAATTTGTCTTTGAAGCTAGATGGATTTGTTTAAACCTGATTGGGAACAATTGTTCCCGCCTCATCCCAATGAACCTGTTGTTTGGTCGATCGATTCCTTTCCTTCCACCAAAGAGATATCCTTTGCGGAGGCACTTGCAGGAGACTCTTCATTGGATGGGAATCAGAATAAACCTCCTATCATTAAATGTTCGGGTGAAGGATCTATTACAATGGTGGCTGATCCGGAGGCGATTAGACAACGGATGGAATCTTTTAAATTCTCGGTGCTGGGTCGAGTCTCCTATGAACGGGGAGAAAAACCTTGGTCCTGTGCTAGCCTAAAGGACCGCATTTCTCATTGCTAGAACTTCTCAGGTTGGAGGATCATTCTAATAGGTAAATGATACCTTCATCTAATCTTGCGCAGTCAAGAAGACCTAAATGCGATCTGGCGCTTGAGCACTCTTAATTTGAAACCTTGGATTCTTCAAATCTCAGAATGGGATCCAAATTTTAATCCCTTTTCACAAAAGAATTCTATTAATCAGGTTTGGGAAAAGATTCATGGTCTCCCATGGATCTACTGGCATCCAAAAATTCTAAATGATCTCACCTCAGGAATTGGGAATCCTCTGAGGATTGATCAGCGCATGATTAATGGTGACCTCGACCTCTATGCTAGAGTTCTTATCGAGATTGACATGGAACTATCCCCTCTGAAGCATGTTTCTCTTGATGTGAATGATCACCTCATCGATGTAATGTCACGACCCGTCCCCCGGGGCCCATGTCATGACTACCCCAAGCCCACCTTCCATAGGCCAGGGGCAGGTGACTAGCACCGAAAGGCGTATTCCCTAAAATCGGTAAGGCAATTCCTTTCTATCTTGTAAAAACATGCAACCAATCACACAACAAGATACAAACACGAGTAAACTGAATAGTAAATAGAGTGAGTATAGTAAGTAAAAGGGACCAGAATACAAGACCAACTGTAAAGTACACGAAAACTGGAAAGTACAAGTAAACTGAACAGCTCATGTGAATACCGGCCAAGGATCCTACCTGAAGTGTAGGTATAGCTCTTGAATGATCATCTCTGCGGTACGCCTCATCTAAGGTCCACCTATATGCTACCTATAGTCCTGGTACTCTCTTCCTCAGTCAGCGATGTCTGTCGTCTGCACCAAACACAACAAGCTACGGGCATAGCCCGTGCTGGGGTGAGTATAACAATACTCAGTAGGGACCCCAAGACCCTCAAGGTCTCACAAAATCCATAAAGGATAAACCAAAAAGCATGAAATCAACTGAAAACCTTACTTAGGTATATTCCCATAAATATACCTAAGTTATCAAGTATACCCATCCCAATCATGAGGAAACACAGGGTCCAACTCAAAATCCCAAAGTTCAACTGTTCCATAAAGGAAGGAATGCCACGAATGTAAGTACCACACAGGTACGCCACACAGAAGAATACCACAAAGGTATCACCATGAAGGTAAGGAATCATCTCATACCAGGTATAAAAAAGGTACAGTAGTAGAGATGATTAGATTTAACTACTGAATCATCTTACTATTTTAAGAGCCATACCCACGAAGGATCCCAAATTGCAGACCCATACAGGATCCTAGTACACCGTCAGACCCACATAGGATCGTAGTTCACCGTCAGTACATCGTCAGACCCACACAGGATCCTAGTATATCGTCGTTAAACTTTCAGAACCACATGGGATCCTAGTACATTTTCAGTACATCGTTAGACCCACACAAGATCCTAGTACATCATCAGTACATCGTCAGACCCACACATGATCCTAGTACATCATCAGTACATCGTCAGACCCACACAGGATCCTAGTACATCTTCAGTACATTGGCAGGCCCATATAGAATCTTGGTATATCATTAGTACATCGTCAGACCCACATAGGATCCTAGTACATCGTCAGACGCACAGAGGATCCTAGTACAATGTCAGGACATCGTTACAACCAGCTATAGGGTACCCGCACTAAGCTTGATCATCTCCGAGAGAGTCCGCTCCTCAAGCTACTGTTCGATACTCCAACTACCATGAAGTCCCACGATGAAGTATCCCAATGGATTACCATGTAATATGTGTCTCAACGCAACATATGGTGCGTCAATCGGACACCTGGTCTGTAAGTTATTAGCCTTTTAGTTCTGAGGGCCCGGTTGGATTTGTGCTTGATCCAACCTGACCGTAACCCAACTTTATCTAAATATTAAGTGGTATATACCAAAATTACCATCTCTCCTTAAGGTTTCTGGTTCCGCAGACGGTTCGTCAAACGGACGCCCGGTGCCAAATTTACGGCCAAAAGAACGTATAGGGTCGAAACTGGTCTGGGTCCGATATAACCCGGTCGGATCGACCCGGCCCAACCTGGCCTAGACCGCTAGGTCTGGCCCGGCCCGCTGGGTCCGGCCCGGCCCACGCTGGGTGGTCCGGCTTGGCCGCATGCAGGGTGAGTCGCACGCCCCCTGCTCCTACTCACCAAACGGCCAAAGTCGTTCGATCTCCTGGCAACACGCGGGACCCGCACGGGTCCCGCTCGATCCAACTCAGCTGGCCGAAATGGTCAGCCCTTGTCCTCCCGATAGCGTGTCATGCGCCGCTCCTTCGCGGTTGAACAAACATCGGCCACATTCCGCTATCCGCCGCAACCAGCAGGTCCGTGGCCCCTTGCTCTGACGGCGACGCATCGTGCACCGCCCCTCCGCGGCCAGCCAAACACCAGCCGCCCTATGAACACCACTGCAGCTGGCAATACCCGGCCGCCCTCCGGCCTCCGCGCTCTCTCTTCCTCTACCAACAGCGTGGGCATGCGTCGCCCCGGTTCTGTGCAACTAGCCAAGGTGGCAGCCGCCTCTTTTCTCCACCACGAAGAATAGAACAACCATGTAGAATAGCGGAGGGATCGAGTTATGTTCGTTTGGACCATGCCCTCCGCATTAGCTCGGTTGCAAGTGGATCAAGAGGATTAATTCAACTCAAACCATGAAAAATAACAAAACCCCTACCTCGAAGGTTCGTTGATGTGCCGTACGATGAAGAACGGTGAAGGTGAAGAGGGTTCCAATGATCGTCACTTCCGCAATCATGATTCCGAAGTCGGCTCGTGTGTCGTCCTCTTTATTGATTCTGAAAAACGTTCTTCGATGGAATTCTTCATTTGGTGGAAAATTTCTTCTTTGGAGAGGTAGGATTTCTCCACAGCTTTCTCCCAATTCTCTACACTTCTCCAACCAATCCTCCAAATAAAAGAGGTGCCAATATAAATTAAATTAAGTATATTAATTTATGATGGAATAATTAAATGTTGACACATTTAATTAATTTAAGTTGGCTTCAATAAATAAATGGGGTGTTGAAAGGGGTTTCTCCCATTAAAGAGGTTTTGGGTGGTCCCTGCCTTTAATTTCAAAATGGGGGTTTTAGTTCAGGTGGTCCCCACCTCTTTAACATTCATGTGGGAGGTTTTATTAGAAAGAAAATAAAAGTTTATTTTATTTTATTTTTCATTTCCACAAAAACACAAAATCTATCTTTCACCCTTGACATATTGTGGTCAAGGTGAAGGTCTCCTTAAGAAAATACTGGTTCTGTGAGTTCAACAGTGCCATCAGATTTCAATTTCGAGTACCGGTTTAAAAGTTACAAAAACCCACTCGTACGTTTACAGAACGTACCTGAAAAAAAAAGTTCAGAAATTCATTCTTGGCACACCAGGCCTTGGAATCACACGTCATAAATGTTCGAGGACTCGTAAAATTCCCATATAATTAAAAAAATTACATGGAATTTCTAGGTTTTACATGAAAGATTTGAATTTGAAAACTTACCCAGATACTGTGAGCACTGTAGAATGGTTGGATAGGCTATCAAAAAGTACAGAATTGTGAAGAAATTCTCCACGCCAGTTACCAATAATATTTTAGTGATGGACATATCCAATGGTAAAAATGTAAACACAATGTTGTATGTGACTAAAGGCTCCAAGGTTGGCTCGAAATATGTCACATGGGTAAACAAGGCCAATACCAGTATGTCCTGGGATGAGTTAGTTAAGGAAGAGGAAACACAAGGTCAGGCTGCCGCTCAAGTTGATGTTGTTATTTCTAATGGCGTGGATATGCTAACAGACAGTGGTCATGAATCAGATATTCGTCAAGAATTATTTGATGAGATTTTGTCATTGTCCTTTAGACTGCAATCTGAATATCTCACCTTGGAGCTTATAACAGTAGACTTACTAAAATATGCTTCTCTAGATGATTATGAAGTCGAGGCCAAATCAGTATATCTCCCAATGTAGGAGTCTGAACCCACCATATCTCACCTAGTAGAGATTAAAATTACAAACTCATCCCCTATAAGGATAGTCTCCATGTCCAAGGAATCTCGGTTGGGCCCATCAAACACTCCAAACCAGATCAACACCAATATGTCCAATAAAAGAGAGATGAGGAGCTCTCATAAATACAAAGAAGCTGACTGAAAATAGAAAGGGGGGCCTTCCCTCATCAAGAATTAATGATGAGAATCCTATACTAGAACTTCTAAGGAATGTCCAACCCTATAAATTTAAGTTCCCTCAGGATTCTTGTGGGTAAACATAAACCTACAATCATAGGCATTTCTGAGCCTAAATCTAATAGCTTTAATTCTAGTGCCTCACTTGCAAGGAATGGTTATTCTCTTCTCAATTCTACTCAAGATGACTCTGGTCTGGAAAGACTTTTCTTTCTCATTCACCAGAGTGTTATCAACTCTGCTATTATTCAATTGGATGAAAAAATGATTACCTATAGCTTCTTCAATGAAGGTAAGACCTATTTCTGTTCAATGGTTTATGCCTACAACTGTTATATCACAATAAGATCTCTTTGGTAGTATATTAAGTATTTATCCATCTTTATCTCAGATCCTTGGGTGGTAATGGGTGACTTCAATTCCATATTATATGTGTATGAGAATATTAGACATGCTTACAATGTTGCTTCCATGCGAGATTTTAGAACCTGTATTGAGGAGTCAACCCGCATTGAATTTAATCTGATTGGTTCCAAATATACTTGGTACAGAAGGCATTTAACCGGTACTAGAGTGAGCAGAATTGAACGTGCCTTTGGAAATGATTATCTTCTTGGAAGTTGTAAAAGCATCTCCTATGTTACTCTTGTGAGATATAATTAAGATCATCATCCAATTCTTACTACATTAACAGTTAAGGGTGACAAGCTGCCTATTCATTTTCAGTTTAATAATTCTTAGACAACACTTCCTAAGTGCTCCCAACTGGTGAATGACACCTGGAATATGAATGATTGGAATGGAAACCCTTTTTCTTGTATACCCAAGATGAAATCTCTAAAGGTTATTATTAAGAAGTGGAGAAAGCAGAAATTTAGCCTCCTGGACCAAGAAATAGATGATTTGGAGAGCTCCCTCCATGAAATTCAAGTAGACAACACTAAATCCACCTTCTCTAGTGAGAGAGAATGTGAAACCAATATTTCCTCTAAACTCAATGATCTTCTCATACTTCGAGATAACATACAAAAGGAGATTTTTAAAGTCAATTGGCTCAAGGATGGGGATCAAAATACTAAATTTTTCAATTCCCTACAAAGAGTGAAAAAAGTACAACGACCACTATCTTTAATAAAGGATGGTGATACAATCTTGGATGATTGATAGATTCTTTCTAATCATATTGTTTCCTACTACACCAACTTCTTTATTGTCCCCGGATGTAATGAGGAAATTAAGGATGGAATCATTCCCAAACATGTCACTGAGCTTGATAATCTTTTTCTCACCTCTATCCCTCTGGACACTGAAATCAAAGATGAAGTTTTTGGGCTCAATAAAGGGAGTTCCCCGGGACCATATGGTTTTACTAATCATTTCTTTCAGGTCTACTGGGAGGTTATCAACTTGGATGTTTGTAAACTGGTTAAGCAATTCTTTTCAGAAGTCTCCCACTTTCATAACCAGAATGCTCAGTTTATTGCCTTAATTCATAAGGTGGAAAATGCAAATGATATTTCTCAATTCAGACCATTTTCTCTTGTCAACACTCTCTACAATATTATCACTAAAATTCTGGCCAATCGTCTAACTCATGTCTCTGGGAAAATCATCTCTTGGAATCAATTTGGGTGTGTCAAGGAGAGGAAAGTTCTGGATAGCCTTCTTACTGCCTCTGAATGTGTCAACTTACTACAGAAGTCAACCAGAGGGGGAAACATTGCACTCAAATTATACATCAAAAAATATTTTGATACAATTGATTGGAATTTCATTGGATGCATTTTACATGAGTTTGGATTTAATGAAAGGTTCATTCAATGGATCAAATCTCTAATTAGCTCCGAAAACATTTTCATTCTTATTAATGGATCCTCTGAGGGTTACTTTAAGTGCTCAAGAGGAGTGAGGTAGGGTGACCCCCTCTCTTCCATTATCTTTGCAATTGTAGAAGACTACCTTAGCCGACTTCTCCTTCATATGATAGCTTTAGGTGAACTTAAAACAATCAGAGCAGCAAGAGGCATCTCCGCCCCCTATCACCTTCTCTTTGCATATGATATTATTATCTTCACTCAAGGTGATAGTAAAAACATTCAAAAACTCAAGAGATCTTTACTCCATTATGATCAAGTCTCAGGACAGTTGGTTAATTTGGTAAGTCATTTATCTACTTTGGTAAAAATATCTCTGCCTCAAGGAAATGTTGTATGATAAATGATCTAGGAATTCGTGAGGGGACTCTCCACTTAACCTACCTTGGTGTCCCCATGTTCTTTGGTAGACCTCGCCATTCTCACTTTGTTGAAGTTATGAGTTGGGTTAGAAGGACCCTCTCATCCTGGAAAGTAAAATCTCTCTCAAATGAGGGCAGGATTTGTTTAGTTAAACATGTTTCCACATCAAAACTGGTCTACTCTTTCATGGTTTACTGATAGCCTGCCTCGGTTATAAAAACTTTAAACTCCTTGATGAGAAACTTTGTGCGGAATGGTAGTATTCTTGAAAGAAAGGTTATTTCTTCTCCTTAGAAGAGTTGTTTCAAGCCTTACTCTAAGGGAGGACTTGGAGTCAAGAACCTTGAAATATTTAATCATTCCTTGCAATCATAGTTCATATGGAGACTCATAAATGACAAGTCACAGCCCCTGTACTTACTCAGATCCGAGATACTTAATAGGCTTATCGATGGTAATATGTCTTATGTCCAATCTTCTATATGGCCTGGGATTAAAAAAATATTTTATAATATCAACTTTCAGTCTCGATGGATGGTAAGTGCTCAATCTTCTCTCAAATTCTAGAAACACAACTGGACATGCTCTCCACTTATTGATAGTGCTGACATTAATATTTATGATACTGATTATGACTCCTCCATAAAGAATCAGCTTGATCATAGAGATAATCTGATAAAGAACTAGAATAGGGGGCAACATTTTCTGGAAATTAATAGAAGCAACATTTACAAAACAGAGCAGAAAAAGGACAGAAATAAGGAGTACACTTCAGGAGAGAACTCCTGACCAAGCCCTTGGCCGACTTCCTGGTTTCTACCCTCCCCTTTTCCCCCTTTCCACCCCTTCCTTTTATAACAGAATAGCCCACAAAGGATCTACCAACTATGGGGTCCATTCTATTATTCCCTGGAATCCCTCCACCCATTCTGTTATGCAGTTGAGCTGGGGGGGACCACTCCAACTGATTGGTTAGGCGGTTGTGCTGCTGAGGGGACCACTGCCAGATGTGCGGGATGGTTAGGCAGTTGTGCTGCTGGGGGGACCACTACCAGCTGTCCAAGAATATTCCAGCATATTCCACCTTTGGGCCCATCTATAAAAACTTCCTCTAACTGTTTTGGGCCCCAAGAATATTCCCCTAGGATCCCAACATATTCCCTATGGCCCCCCATGGTGTAACTGCATGTACCCCCTGGATCCCCCCATGCAAATCCATCTTTGTCCTACTGCAGATTCGCCCGCATACCTATCACTACCACCACCTGAAAATACACCTTGTCCTCAAGGTGGAGAACGTGATCAGGGAGGTCAATTTGCTTGCCTAGTCTGTTGCCAAGATCCACCTGTTTTTCAACGTCCATGTTGAATCCTCCAATATGTGCAGCCGACACATCTAAGTTCAACAAATCTGTTGGACCATTTTCTGAAATGTCTCCAATATCATAGAGTTTATCATGAGTTGAAATGTTCGCTCCCAGCCCGACCAGTCCAGGAGCACAAGTGTACCACACCAGCATGCTATACAATAATTTAGACCAAAAAAATATTGAGGTTATGTTGTTGGTGCTTGTCTCACCGCCCCTACAATACCGCTTCACCGTGCCATGGGTAACTTCCACTTCCAATGACTTCCCATCATAACCCCCATGCTCTTCAAGGCATAAGCAACCATGTCAATAAAAAATCTGTGCTCATACCAAATCTCAACAATCCAGAACCTTGATTTGGTCAAAGAAATCTCTTGAAAGATGCATGTAAATCCTCCATCATATTTCTGCAGAATGATATTCTTTGGCATAAGATATCGTGGCCAACGTATCCCATACGTAATATTCCCCGAAACCTTGTCGAAGGCATAAATTGACCGTGTTTCATAGTTTTGGGTGACAACATGATCTACCCACGTTGCTTCCCTTACATATTTTAGCCTTGATGTTGAACGATAAATCCAATCATCAAATGCTTGGGGATGACACCTTGTGTGATCAACAACATTAGAATTAATAAATTCCAAGGAATCCTTAGCAACCCCTCCCACGTGAAAGGTCTTTGTGATCACAACTATCAAGCTAAATACCAATTGTACCCTGGTAGCGTCACTAGGCAATTCTGCTTCTCCACCAAGCATTTTTTGCAATGCTTGTTGGGCATTATCCACGACCCTGTTGATGATATAGCTTTTAGCCACAGTAGGATAACCGACTACAACCTGTATATTAGAAACAATAAACTCATTCTAGTCCTAGAGACCTTCTTTGAACTTCACTTGGAACACATGCTTAACAGAAGGCTAAACCAATATCCTAGGAACCATTGTCTGAGTCAAGAGATGAGTCATTATGTCTCTGCCAGAGTGCAGAACAACCAAAAGACACCATGAAGGACAAGCCCATGGTGGCTTTGGTGGTTTGGGAAATAGTGTGGCTTGTTCCTGACGTTCTCGAAAGAATTTATCCACGCGTTTTCTCAGAATAGGAGGTTGCTGCTGAGTAGTGGTTGGACCAGGATGGTTTAGTACAAACCACGAGCCTCTTTTCCACCATGCAAGAATTTTCAGTAACACCACTTTCTCTATCGAACATGTTGGTGTGATTTCCTTATGTTTCTTTTTTAGGACTTTTATCAATGGTCCCTTCTTGTTGGTAAGGAAAGTCCGTCTGAAATTCAGCCTGCAAGACTATCCATACTGATGCACGTGGAAAGATGTTGTTATATGCTACTCCAACAACTGGGAAAAATTCTTTTAAGGTAGGGAAAAATTCCTCCAGGAGGCCAAGTCTCCTCCACTACTCATAATCCTTCGTATCAATCTGTACAAGTGTTGTGAGAATATAGTTTTTATAGTATCCTAGAAATCACGGAAGGTGTTTGAGCTTGATGCTTCCATGCACGAAAGTGCTCGGGCTTGAGGAAAAGACCGAAGAAATATGCTCAAGTCGGTACACAAGAACAACCTGGTCATGTGCAGCCGCAGTCGCATCATGTCCCTATGCCGCGAAGGCACCAGAATTCTTGGGCTGATGGGTTTGGTCGGCCGTAGGTGATTCCTTGTTGCCGGAGGTTTCTGAAATTTTGTTTGGATAGGTGTTTGAACCTGATGGAGGGCTAGGAACCTCCTGTGGTAATTTCTCCAGTTGACACACAAGATGGGATAGGGATGCCTGGAAAGCAGCCTGCTCTTGGAAATCTTTGTTGGAGGTGGCAGTCAAATCAGTGATGGTCGTTTCCAAAGCAGTCAGACGTTGTTCTATAGAATCCATGGGCGAATGAGTGCGGGTCACCATGTGGGGAGCTGAGGGATAGTATCCGGAAGATTGAACCAAATTGATAAAGAACTAGAATAGGGGGCAACACTTTCTGGAAATTAATAGCAGCAACATTTACAAAACAAAGCAGAAAAAGGGAAAAAAGAAGGAGTACACATCAGGAGAGAACACCTGCCCAAGCCCTTGGCCAACTTCCTAGTTTCTACCCTCCCCTTTTTCCCATTTCCACCCCTTACTTTTATAACTGAACAACCCACAAAGGATCTCCCAACTATGGGGTCCATTCTGTTATTCCCTGGAATCCCTCCACCCATTCTGTTATGCAGTTACGCTGGGGGGGACCACTCCAACCGATTGGTTAGGCGGTTGTTCTGTTGAGGGGACCACTGCTAGCTATGATAGATGGTTAGGCAGTTGTGTTGCTGGGGGACCACTACCAGCTGTCCAAGCATATTCCATCATATTCCACCTTTGGACCCATCTATAACAACTTCCTCTAACTGTTGTGGGCCCCACGAATATTCCCCCAGGATCCCAACATATTCCCTATGGGCCCCCATAGTGTAACTACATGTACCCCCTGGATCCCCCCATGCAAATCAAGATTTGTCCTGCTGCAGATTCCCCCGTATACCTATCATACTCTTCCCTCCCATATTGCTACTATGATCAATAACTATGACTTTATGGATGGTAATGAATTACTACAATGGGAACCCAGTACAAATGGAATTCTTGACTCTAAAGGATACTATGATCATCTTATTCATGGGAATAGCATGGGGATGGAAGCCTTCAATAAAAAATGGATTATGAATTCCCGATTTACTTTACTATGGCGCCTTAATCTCCGTAAGCTACCAGTGGATAAGAACCTGCAATGAGTAGGAATCAACCTCTGCTCCAAATTTAGTCTCTGCCAGTAGCACCAAGAAGATGTAAATCACCTTTTCCTCTCCTACAACACTTCAGCTTCACTCTGGATCTATGTATTTTAAAAATTTGAAGTGCATCCTCCGCATACTGTTGAAACTTCCCGGTTTCTTCTTGACCTTACTATTATACGGCGCTAGAAGCAGGCGAGTCTTCTCTTTTTGGTATCATGTACCAAGGTTATACATATCATCTAGACATGAAAAAATAAGTGTCTTCATACTGAACCTTCTCCCAATCTAAATTCTTCCTTCTCCACTATTTTATTTGCAGTGCAAAAAGACAACAACCTGCATGATGAATGATGTAGCAACTCAGTGCAGGACCTTGACGCTTTGAGAAGGCTTTGAATTTCTGGTAACTTCCCAAAACCCCTCAGAACCATAGAAGTTTTCTGGCTTCATCCATTTGCATGTTGGGTTAAATGAAACATAGATGGCTCCTCAAAAGGGAACCCAGAACCTGATGGTTACAGAATTGTCTTTTGAGATAATAATGGCGATTTTCTCAAAGGAGAGTATGGAACATGCGGATGCACTACAACACTTTAAGCAGAGATGCTTAGACTTATTAAGGTGGTTGAAATTAATCAGAAAAGGAACTGGAACTCGGTCTGGTTTGAAAGCGACTCGACTGCTATTGTGCAAGCAATTTGGATTGGTCAAATTCATCTTGCTTAGAAGCTCACTAGAAAATGGAATAACTGCTTGACCATACTTGCTTCAATGAATTTCATAATCACACACATTTATCATGAGAGGAATCACCTTTTTGGCTAGCTTGATAACAAAGGAGCCTCTGAAGGGAATTGCACTCACTACTACACAATACCTGGTGAGTTGATGATCATACTTCAATGTGACAAATGTAAATTTCCATCTTTTTGGATTGTGTAACTATGCTTTTCTCTTTATATTAAGCCTTGTTGGTTTATTTAAAAAAAAGAAAATGGATCTGAGAAGATTCCATATCATTAAGGTATTTTTCAATAATCACACACCTCATAGAGTCTATCAACATAACTAGTTCTGAGATATGTTAAATGAGAAGATTCTAATTCAACGGATTCATTGTGGATTAAAGAATAGACCATAAATTCCCCGTCGAATATAGAAGAGAACCTTAGGTATAGTCAATGATCATTGATCCACCATCAATCCATTATTATAATAGAGATCCAAATAGATATTTAAGAAGAATAAGGTCTCAAGATGATCTATCTATGATAACTTACTTAGAAAAATCCACCGTTCAAGAGGGATATTTCTCCAATCAAGGGGATTTTATCAAGCCATTTAATCCACCATCAAACTTCCAATTGATAATAAATTTCAAATTAGATATAGAAGGATCACTTATATCTTATCAACAGATTATAGTTCTATCATTAATACACCATCAAGAGGAGGTATAAGAAGAAGATCTATAATTCACATACCCATAAGATGCTTGTTGTCAAAGGTATATTAAGATCCGATCAAGGGACATAATAAACTTTCTAGATCCTTTATCATTCTATGAAAAATGGAAAGAAACATTATTTATTCTACATAAAATTCATACGCCCATCATAGATCCATGCACATATCTCCAAAAAGAATAAATAATTACTTTATATCTAGAGAGAACTTAACGTTATCATGTCACCAAATTGATCCAACATTGAAAAACCAAGGGGAGATAAATTGGAGGGCTCAAAGGTCAAGTTAGGGGTTATGTAGTATGAAATAGGGAGGTTAGGGTCATATTTGGATATTAAAAATGGATTCAAAATGTGTGAAAGTAAATGTTGTGTGGTGTGTTTAATATACCCATAGATAGGATCCACCAGTGAGCTGGTGGGTCTTACTAGAAGGCTGGTGGAACCAAATATTGTCTTATGTGAAAGGTAGAACCACTAGTTATCTATTTGTGTCTATAGACTTCAATAAATCTACTTAAACTCCATTAGATAGCTGGTGGATTCAACCAACTAGACAGCTGAAACTTTAAATCCACCACACAACCAGTCCTCAATTAAAATTTCTATCCTTCTATTCCATGTATATTTCAACTAAAAACCAACATACAAAAACACTCATAACATAGGAGATCCAAAAATGAAATTTAAAATTTAATAAACATAAAAAAATCTCATACATTGAATTGTGAGAGGATATTATAATTCTACCCCTTTAACGATATCTCGTCCTTTAGAAGTACCTTCAATGATTCTTCTCAAAAAACTTAGGTTATTAAGACTGAACATCTACCTCTCACACCCATGTATTCTCTTTTACCCATACATAAAAAAAAGAATAAAAAAATGTTCTAATATCTTCTCTCATAGAACTTTCCCACTTCTATCTATTATATTAACTGATATCACTTCAAATGAAACATTGGGATCCAGCTATACATACTCATAGTTGATCACATGGGTATGGTCATGAATGTACCTCTAAATCTGAGACTCATGAAACACACCATTCATATCAAGTAACAAGAATAAAGATCTAGATGGTATGCCACTGTTCTAATCCACTCGATGATCTCGATAGGTCCCACACAATATGGATATAGGATCCATTTATTTCACAAATTTTGATGGCCCAACCATGGTGTCACTCTAAAAAATACCCTATCACCTATAGAAAACTCAAAAGGCCTCCTTCTATGGTCAAAATAAGATTTATATCTTCTTTGAGATATGATCAAACTTTTTTGAATTAGTATAACTCTCTTGGATGGCTTATGTACTATACTAGTCCCCACAACTTCTACCTCAGCTGCCTTATGCCGAAAAAGCGGTGAACGATAGGACCTACTATAAAGCACCTCATAATGTTCTATTTTATTTGAAGACTAGAAAATATTGTTTTATGTGAACTTATCCAATACTAGGAAATCATACCAATCTCATCCAAAATAAAAAACATAGGCCCATAACATATCCTCCAATATGAAAATCATTCAATTTGACGGTCTATCTTTCTGCGGATGGTTCACTGTTCTCAATTTCAGATGATTCCCTGAGGAATTTTACAATACCTACCAAAATTGTGATGTAAAACTTGTATCTATGTCAAATAAAATAGTGAAGGGAACTCCATGAAAGAATAAAATCTTATAGACATATTGTTTTCTAATCTTATATATTGAGTGAGTCTCATTGATTGTAATAAATGAGATAGTTTTCCACTTTGATGGTGGCGTAGTGGTGGAGGAGGTGGTACAAAAAACACTACCTTTGGGAGGTGTAGGGTTTGATTAATGGGAGCCTACTCTTGGGTTAATTTCTCCTTCCCCCAGATCCACTCATCTTTCTGGGTCACCCAGTCACTAACTAGGTGGGAAAATTGAGGTGAAACCCACCTATGCTGACAGATTATTGTGTCAAACCATCACTGATCGTGATGTCTCCCTCTAGGATGATCTTCCATCTCGACAGGCAATGACTCCTTCTCGACTAGAACTCTCTCTAGAGTGACCTCTTCATGGGGAGTAGGGTTCCCTTGTGTGGAGGGTTCAAAAGGAATACACACAGGGATTCCCTTTCAAGAAAGAAAAAAGGGATACTTTGGTTATCCAATATACAATCACCCAAACAGCGTCACAACTCCTCAAGGTCTTGGGTAACCCAATTACAAAGTCAATCATAATTTCCTCTCACTTACACATGGGAATAGGAATTGGTTAGAGTAAACCACCTAGATGTTGGTGCTCAATGTTTATCCTATGGATGATATATCACCATAGAATGAATCCAGCAGTGCCGCTCTTGATCCCTAGATACCAAAACTACCACCTATAGTAATGGAACATATTTTTCACTCTAGGATGAACCTATAACATAGAGTTATGGATGTATCTCATCTTCTCATCCCATAAGGATGTAGGAACTACAACACTATCATGTACTAGAAACACATCATCATCATCCAATGACCACCCAGGTATCAGTTCACCACCTACTAGTTGTACCCCCATCACATCATAGTATGGTTCAAATTTCTCATTAACTATCACATGGTCTACTAAATAATATGTGATCACTAATTTGGTAAATGTCATAAGTCCATGGTCCTAAAAAACATCCATCCTCTTATCGGCTAACAAGCTCATCAGGTACCATTATTCTTATGAAGGAAATTCACCATACTCCCGAGTAACCATTATATTATGGATAAGATAATGTAAAATTATTTTACCATTACAAGTTTCATAGTCCATCTCAAAGTCAAACATCTGTATTTTTTCTACCTAGTGCCTTTACCATAGATTATGTTCTCACTATGAGGAGATATTGGGAAGGTTCTTGTGATCCATGTTGAAAATAAACCTCTCACTAAAGAGATAGTGTCACCAACACTTTAATGTGGGTAAAATTGATTATAAATCTTTATCATGGAAAGGGTAGTTCTATTCATGGGGTCACCACTTACATGACCCATAAGCTACTATATGATCCCTCAACAACAAAATTTATATCAAACTTAAACCTAATGCATTATAATAAATGAAATATCCAATCCTAGGATTAGGGATAATCAAAACTAGATTTGACATAAATATCCTCTTTAGCTCAATAAATCCTCCCCACACAAGTATAACCAATAATGCTTCACACCTTTCTTTGTTAGCATAGTCATGGGTGCTGATATACAGGAGAATTCTTGGATAAAATGAAAGGACCGCTAATCCCAGAAATTCCATGATCTAAAATACATTATGAGGATGTGTCTAGGATATCACCACCTCTAATTTCAATAGGTTGTAAAAATATTCAATTCTCATAAAACACATGCCTCATGAATTTCATCTCTTAAATCTAGAAGTGACACTTTGATAGCTTGGCATAAAAATGATGTGATTGAAATGTACAGAAGACTATCTTGAGATTTATTTCATGCCTATTTGGGTTTGGTGATTAAATTAGGATACCATCAACAAACACCATGATGAATGAGTTAAGGTATGGATGGAAGTTTTTATTCTTATTATCCATGAAAACTTTCAAAGTATTTTTCATTCCAAATGACATCACCAAGTAGTAATATAGACCACACATTATCTTGAATTTAATATTTGGTATGTCCACCTCTATAACATAAAACTAGTGATAGTTCAGTTGTAGATAAATCTTAGAGAACCATCAGGACCCACAATAGATTAAGGTGATAATTCATCCTATAAAAAGGTACTTATTCTTCACTATCACACAATTCAACATCTGATAATCTATGTAGAGTTAAATTATACATCCAAATTTTTGGTGAATAAGAAAGGTTCACCCCATGGTGACATACTTGTCCTCATAAAACCCTTTTTTTCTAATTCATCAAGCTATATCTTAATCTCCTTCAACTATGCGGTGACATAAAATAAGGTGGTAACAATATCTTCTATTCACCTAGAAGGAGTAATATCTCAAAATTAACTCCTCTATTTTGGGAAAGACCCATAAAGTAATTTGGGAATATGTCCTAAAAGTTAAAATCATACAATCTACATTGTAATCATCCTAAAATGGTTCATGTCAGTACTCACTCTACTTTCTTCTAACTCCCATTCACTATTCAATATGAACTTATCTCTCTTGGGAAATTCAAATGATACTTGTCACTGATATAAATCAATGTGGGACTGAAATATGGCCAACCATTCAATACAAAGAATCACATTGAATCTCATCATAACTAGAAACATTAAGTCCCATAGATATCTATAACCGACAAAAACTATATGACACTATGGGAATCACTAAAGACGGTATGATTTCTTACCCAAAAGTGTGTCAAGTGAAAGAAACATAGAACATAACTTGATCAGTATTCCAATTCCATCAATAACTTATGTAGATATAATGTAGTAGGAGTCACTAATATAAAAAAAGAAGAATGAAATGTAGAAGTGATCACCATAGTACCTTGAAAAGTATATTGTCCTTCACCACTATTCACTGGAGTCTGATTCACTACATATACTCGACCTTCCTTAGCTTCATAAACCTAACCTTGAGATGCATGACTCTCCCAAGACATTGTAATTAAAGCCTATAACTGAGTAACCTGGATAAATCCATGGTACATAGATCACTATCTTCCTACACACCTATAGAAACTCACCCTAGAAGCTATAGAGTAGAATTGTAGAGATTCCCCATCATTTCACACCATCGACACTTTCTATGAGGTGATACGAAAAAATTACGATAATGTATAACCTTCCCATAGTTAAATCACTATAGAACTCCTTCTAAGGGGGTTGTAAATTCCATAAATTTCTCAACCTTCTTACCAATAATCCATAGTATGTCTTCAATTTTCCTCATACTTGTACCATAAGATACACTCATTATAATATATTTTGGTCCACCCACCAATGTATTAAAGGGTGGAGGAAGAAAAAATACTCGAACCTCATACATTCCCTTCAAAATAGTGAAATACTGATATAGAACCTCCTAGAATATCATTAGGTTGAAACTCAAAACCTCCCATCACATATCAGGTTGAAGGCTGATCGTGAACTTCTTGGATTTCTTTGCCACATTTCTAGATATGAGGGGAGAAAAAAATTATCTCTGTGAAACAAGTAGATTATATTTGTATGATCAAGGATCCACAATGAAGATCCATGAATTTATGGACATGTTCCAATTTCATCATATTAAGAAATAACTCCCAAAATAATAGCTTCTTCAGGGTCTCCCAAGAAAGTACCTCACATTTACTAGCTTGTCCTATGACAATCTACCATCATCTGGTAGTTCCCTAATGTATCAACGATGCTAGTTTGACTTTTCGATCCTCTACTGTCTTGACCAAGTTGAATGTGACCTCGATGATGTGCAACTAGTCCTTGGTATTTTGTAGTCCCTAAGTCCCCTGAAAGGCTTTTAGATGCTGGAATTAGAAGTTGTGAGCATAGTCAACCATGGACCTCTGTATCCTCCCCAATGCCTGAAACAATTGATCAAGTGCGGGAGCATTCTTAAGTGAATCCTCCTGTATAACATATAGTGGATCTGGAGTGTCATCCCTAGTCGGAGTATTCAACCATATCCATGGTGATTTTTTTTGAAATGGTAAATTAATATTGAAACACTTAGAACCATTAAGACAGGTCCAAAATAGTCCATGGGATCGCATAAAGGTTCTATTAGGTGGCTACACATAATACAAGTTATTTATATCCTATAAATAGCCAATATTATTTGTAACTTAATGTTAATCATAATCACACACACACACATATATATAAACATGCCAAGATGATCAAGTTCAACTAATTAAGGGTACAAAAGATACATCACATGAGTAGAGAAATATAGTTATACCACTCAACATAGAATAAAATTCTATCTGGAACATATAACACAATTCAAGGCATTAAATTAAATAATTACTATATAGCACGTAAAAGGTTTATATATAGAACATGGCCCTACTATCCTAATCATGATAGATGAATGCACCCAAATCCCATAAGATCGTAATAATAATCCCTTCAATAATAACTCAAAGGTCTGTCACACATGATCTAGCCAAGAACATGGAAACACCCCTACCTAAGTTCTACACATCCAATATAATTTTTATCACATATTAGGTTTTTAAAAAGAAAATAAAGGAAACACAATCTCTAATACCATTTTTAATTACCTAACCAGAACCATCAGGTCTGATCTGGAGAGACAAAAGAACTAATGTGAAAATCCCCATATATAAGAGGCTTCTGACTAGTAGTGAGGGTCCAAACACCATCCGTGGTGAGACTATACCTTCTATTATCTTATATATACACCATAAAATTAAATTTATTAGACAAAAACACAATTAATAAAGGTGGAAGATAATTTATCATAATTTAATATAAAATTTCAAACATTAAATTCTAGTAAATAAATATGGATCCATATTTTTCAAGCCAAAAAAAGTATATAGGCTGGAAGTAAATAAAAATAAACACTATATAATTTTTTGGAGTCAATCTTGGTGCAGCTATAAGATCTATGCTTCATTACTAATCTATCTTCCATGACCCTATTTCCCTTACTTGGATCCCTATACATGAATTCTTGATGATCATTGAGATCCCTATCTAGGGTGTGAGTAATAAAACCCAGTAGGACACCACCAATAAATTCTTAAAATCTATTCACAAGTATAACATGTATATTCCATGATAGCTATTAATGTGACAGAAATCCTAAATAATCATACATTGAGTATTATTGTGTTATCCTAGCCACCATGAGCCCTAGTCATACCTACTTTGGCTTCATACTAGAAGGATAATTAAAAGATGTTGGAAGTGATCAAGAACTAGCCATAAGGTTAGTAAACATGTTACTTTGTATCTATAAGGCATCCAATTTTGATTTAGGATATAAGGATGACTGAGAATGTGTTACTTGACATCCTTAAAGCATATACTGAACATGAAACTATCATAAGTTAGGCCACAAGTCCATCATTACCCTACCTTGTTTATTGTTCCATCATCATCATCTACGCATGTTGTGAACAATACCACTCTACGGGATAAGCATACCATGACATTCCACCTATTACAAGTTCCAAAGTAAATACCTCTAAATTCATGGTAAATACACATAAATAGGTAGAGAATAAAAAGGAAGAATATATAATGGAATGATGAGAATAATTAGAAACCTAAAATTTCATGTGATCAAAATGAAACATGGGTTAAAATATTCTCAATAATTATCATGGAAGCAAAATTATAAATGCATATCACGGGCTACACAGGAACACACATGAGATCACAATCAAACATAGTAAACAAGGTATGATAACACAAGAATAATAACAAGGAAATAAGTGTGCAGAAGGTCCCTAAATGGTAATAAACATCCTTCTTTATTCTTTTTGACAAATTACTCCAATATTCATAAAAGTATCAAAGATTGGTTCACATTGAAAATAAATAAGAAACTAGTTTTCACATCAAGGATGCCTATTTCTAGTTATAAATTTTCAAAGAATAGGTTTATAAAAGAGACTTGATAATATTAATTTCCAATAAGGGTTTATTATAGAATCAAATACCTCAAGGTGTCTATCAACGAAACTAGTTACTAGATATATTAAATAAGAGGATTACAATTCACAATATATTTTGATGATTAAGGAACAAATCATGAGTTCATAATTGAATCTAGAATAGAACCTTGGGTCTATTTAGAAAACATCTATACACTATCAATACATTATTATAATAGAGATATTTTATGAGATTAAAGAATAATAGGGTCTCAAGATGATCGATCAATGATAACTATCCCAAAAACATCCAATGTTCATGAGAGATCTAGATATAGTCAAGGGGATGTCATTGAATCCACCATCAAACAACCAAAGGATTATTAATCCCACATTAGATCTATAATTATCACTTATATCATTCTAATGGATTATAGTCCTAACACTAATCAAAGATCAATAAGAGGTCTATAAAGAAGATCCATAATTACATATATATAAGATACCCATAGTCGACGTTAGATCAATATACAATCTAGATACATCATCAACTCACTAGATCCATCATTGATATTTGATGGAGGGAGGGAAATGTCATTTAATACTTATAGAATTCAAAGATATATTATAGATCCATGTACATCTCTCAAGAGAGAAGAGGAAATTGGTGAAGATATAGAAAGAAATCACCATTCTAGAATCACTAGATTGATCCAACATTGAAAAAATGGGATATGAATGAGAGAGATAAATTATAAGGTGATGAGGTATTTAATTTGAAATATGGGTTTTAGGGTTATAAATACGTGTTAAAAAAAATTTAGAACATGTGAAATTAAAAATCCATGGGTTGCATTTAATGTACCCACAACAAGGATCCATCGGAAAGCTGGTCGGACACTATGGTGGGTTGGTGACTAGCCCTCAGTGGGTAAATAGTTTCTATATAAATATATATATATTCTGTGTAACACCATAATATTTTGAAAAGGGAATATTATGTTCGATAGTATATGCGACACACAACACCGAACCTAAATGAATCATGATTATTTATGAATGTTATAACATTTACATTAAGGTTGGGTATTAATAATATTAAATGATTCATGGAATGAATATAAAGGTCCTACAAAATATAAATTTATATATAAATTCTTATTAACTAGTCACTCTATTTTAAAGAAAAGTCATTTTGTTCATAAAAAATTTGTTTTCTTTAAAAAATTATTTTCATTTCTATTAGTGAGAAAATATTATAATTAATTTTAGAAACATATAGAAATTTAATTTTATAAAATTAAAATTATTTTATAAGTCATCATATAAATATAAATTTAAGTTAAATTGTTTTTTATTTTTTGGAAAATATTAATTTTTCATTAAATAGTGAAAATACCGATTTTTATAAAAGTGTAAGTTCATTTTAATAAATTAAGTCCCATTATTATTTTAATTTGATTAAAATTTAACAAAATTGTTATTTATTTATATGAAATCCTATTAATTATATTTAAATCATCTTTATACTATATTTTAGTATAAGTTTATCTTTTGGATTTAAATCACTTTCTTTTCCTGAAAACTATTTTAAATTGCATAATATTTCTCTAATTTTAATATTTAAAATAACCCCTAATGAAGATTGATTTAAATGAAATTTATATATTATATATCTTTAAATATTAATTGAAATTTATTTAATTATTATTACTTGTCATATATTTAATATGATATCTTCTTTTCTATAAAAAATACATATCTTGAAAAAATGTTTTTGACACGTCTGTGAGTTTAATTTTAAATTAAATTCTATCACTTATGTGTGTTGAATTTTGGAAAAATATATTTATTAATTGGAATCATAATTATTTATATTATCTAATTAGGTTAACATAATTTTGTAAAATAATTAATAGTGAAAATAGTAAAAAGTATTTACTGTGGTTAAGGTAAAAACGAGTTTACCGAGGGTTAGACTAAAATTTTAAGGGTAAAAATAACCCCCAAAATGTATAATTCATATTTTAATAAAATTTTCCATTATTGATCCTTATATCATGAGAAATATATGGTTATAATTATTTCTTTTCAAAAATTCCAAGTGTGTCCTCTCCCCCTCTTATAAAAGTCCTCCTCTATCCTTTCATTTTCACACTTACAAAACCCATTTTTGGGCCATTAACTTCCCAAATAACTTAATTAAATCCCCAACCTCATCATATAGTCCTTTTTTAGTTAAAAATCTAACACATAAAGGATTTTGGTGCAGACCAAAAGAAGTTGTCTGAAGAAGAGGTAACATCCTTAACCGAACATTTTATTTTATTTCTTTTTAAAACTCCTTAAAATATAATAAAACCATGATTATATAATAAAAAAATATTCCATATACTTATATGATGTTATGTTAATTTCATGAGCTAAAAAATCTCATCCTAAATTTAATGGGAAATGAAACCGTTGATCATGTGTACGGTGGACTAGCGCCTCACGAACCAATATAATTCGTTTTCCATCATCGATTCTCATGGATAGATATAATGATGTATTTAATGTATATATATGATATTTATAATATAATTATACTTATATAATTATAATATCACATATACCTTCTTACTTTCTATTCCAAAGAGAATATGATAACGTTGTTTGTTTGAATAGCGGGCTACCACCTTGTGAAGCAATGTGATTAATTTTTCACTTGCACTTTATACGGAAGGTAATAAGTATTAATTTAATTTTTATATATTAAAATATTATATTTTAACTATTCTTAAAAATAAATATATCATATAATTTCTTACCTTACCATCCATTGAAAACTATAACATCATTCGTGTGTACGGTGGACTACCACCTCATGAAGCGATGTGATTCGTTTTTTTACTATTATTATTAATACATCACATAAATAGTATATGTAAGAGTATTTAAATAAAAAATATTATATTTATGATATAATTATCATTTATTAAATATAAAATAACACCTACCTTCTTTCCCTCATGATTACGAAAAAATTGAGATGTTACTCATATGTATGTACTGCTTACTGTCTCCATGATTGTAACATAGTTAATTTTTTATAACCATATTTAATGGATGGTTTTAAAAGTATAATTTATGTATAAAAATTATAATTATGTCATGATTACCATTCTTTATATTATTAAATAATAATCTATTTGACCTTAGTCAACATAGCAAAGTGATTTTTGAGATATGATTCATTTATCATTAAAATGTCCTACATGAAATTAAATGGATAAGTAAATGAATATGACATGGTAAAAATTAAAATAAAAGGAATAATAAAATTGAAAATATTTCTTAAGAAATTAATTAATTATATTATTTTTATTATTCGGGGAGATAAAGAATGCACGTGGTAAATTAGGCTCACGTTAAGGGATCTTTCTAACCCACCCTTTTCTTCGGGTTATAAAAATTCTCTCTATAACTCACTTTCCCTATCTTTAAAGTTAAGGAATGATTCTAAATTATATATATTTGTCTCTTAAATGTATACTTAAATTATTCTCCCTTCCTTTTATGGGGTATTACATTCCTTATTACTATATCTCAAATGCCCTATTTAAGGAATCTCTTTTGATTATGTTATGAGGCAAGATTTGAGAACCCATTTCTTTACATGGGTAATTATTATGTTATCACCTTATGATTGATATCCTTAAGTGGCATGGATATGAATGTACACAAAATTAATTTGACAGGTGCGCCTAGATTTACATATTACTCTAATTTATTGGGTAATTTAGTCTCATTTTACATCATTTATGGGATTAGGGAGTGAACTTAATACATTATGATACTCTATCCACTGTGTGATGTTGTCTTGGAAGTTATCCTTGACTTATGTTTATGTCATTTTTTATGATGTTTCTACTTTCCTATGTTTCCATGACCTTATGATACCTTTATCTTTAAATTATTCCCCCATTTATTACTCATGTGCCTAATTTTTATGTCATCATGTCAGTTCCTAGATTTCAAAAATCAACCTACAGTCATTTTTCACTAATTTCATGGAAATAAGACATTTTTATTGGGTTTTACCCCTCAACACACGTTTTAAAATCTTTGGTACCTTTAAAAACTATTTATCAAGTCATTCCAACCACACCACACATTGGATTGTTGTCTTTTATATAAATATATGGAAAAAATAACTCAATAGTTGTTTTCGCAAGATTTCACATCAGTGTGAGGTCATTTTTTATGGTTTTGACTATTACACGCACATTTTAATGTTTTAAAACACTAAAATGTGTTTTAGGGAATCTTAGGAAAAATACAAATCAGAATTAATTATATTGGTTCTGACATTTCAAAAATAAATCTATTGTCATTTATCTATGATTTCATGGCAATCCAATGTCGTTTTCCTAGTTTCGACCCCCACAAAACATGTTTTTAAAGGCTTTGGTGACTTTAAAAACTGTTTACCAAGTTATTATGACCACACCACATTTCATATTGACATGTTTACTATTCTTACATGTCAAAAATAACTCAAAGGTGTTTTCTTCAGGATTTCATGTCAATATGAGTCCATTTTCTATTATTTTTACCATTACATGCATGGTTTAATGGTTTAAAACACTAAAAACACGTTTATGGGTACCCATAGAAAACCATAACTTGGAATGACAAGTCATTGGTTCCTACATTTCAAAAATAAATATATGATTATTTTCCTCTGATTTCATGAAAATATGACACCATTTTCCTAGTTTTCACCCTCTAGCACACATTTTTAAAGTCTTTGGTACCTTTAAAAATTGTTTATAGATACATTCTGACCATACCACATGTCATATTGATGTTTTTTATACACACAAATGTAAAAAATAACCCAATGGTAATTTTTAATGATTTTACATCAATATAAGGTCTTTTTTCTATGTTTTGGACCCTTACACACATGGTTTAGTGTTTTAAAACTCTAAAAACATGTTTATGGGCATCCCGGGAAAACCATAACTCAGAATGAAATTTTGTTAGTTCCTACATTTAAAAAATAAATATGTGGTCATTTTCCACAGATTTCATGGAAAACTAATATTTTTTCTTGGTTTTGAACCCCCAACACATGTTTTTAAAGGCTTTGGTATCTTTAAAACCTATTTACTGAGTCAAAACTGTGAAAACAAGATTAAATTGTTTTGAAACATAAGGATAAAGATCCATAATTAATTTTTGATGTGTGGGAATCAACCACAAATCATGTTGAAACACGATGTGGTTTTTATGTCTCGAAGTGTTTGTTTTCAATATAAAAGTGTTATTTTAGTTTTATTTATAGATTTTGTATTTGTTCCTTGAAAATGAGTGAATATCTATAGAATTTAGATTTACCTCATCGAGATGATCTATAAGACTAGAAATTTCCTTATGGATCATGGCAGTCATACTTTTATAGAAATTAAATTATTTTTCATTGATGACCGACATTGATCATGTGTTTTCCTATAAGAGTCTGGTTCTTTCACTTTTTCTTGCAACCTTTCAATTTCTATTTGTGATTCCTGACCAACGACACTACTCAAACTCCCACTGGGTGTAGAAGTGATTGATGATGACTCCCTACCAATGACACCAGATAGAGTGGGCCCAAAACCCATCCTCCATACACGTTTGGGATGCTCCTTCCCTAAAAAGATCACACCTACATTATTCTGGGAAACTAATGATGATTCTAAAGGGTTCACATCCCAAACATCATGAATTTTAACCCGTTAATATAGAAATATTGACATTGATTTTTTAAATTATCTAAAATTCATAATGTTATCTAATTAATACAATTTTCGTTATTATTTATTATTATTTCATTACTAAAAAACATTATAATGTGAAATAAATTATAAAAACAAACAAGTCTTAAACCCAATTAATTGGGGCTGAATAGATGGATAAAACGATGCCAAATTGGAATCATTTGATCTATGTAGCCAACCTCAATTAATTTAGTTTAAGGCTTGTTTTTTGTTATAATATATTTTTGGTTAATTTGTTTTTATAGTGATGAAATAACATGAAATAGTAATGAAAAGTACTTACTCCAACGTCATTGGTAGGGTTATTTACAAAACTATCATCAGGTTTCATATGCACTTTAAACCACATCTCTATTTATCCAACAAGGTGACCTGCTTCCTCATCCTTTATAAAAAAATATAAATAAGTAAGAAAAAACATTGACTTATAATAAAATAATATAGATAATATTGGATAAAATACAAACCAAATTTTTTCTTTTTCTAGAAAAATGACGAGACCCATCTATATGAGGAATTATTTGATTCTCATGATTCATAGTATTTTTTAGATAATTCCTACAAAAAAGTTAAAAAATTAATAAAAATTATAATTTTATTGTGTTTATGTTTTTAAGATATTGTAAAATATGCAATTACCTCATGAGTTGCATCTCTGTTAATATCAAAAAGGAACTTCCATTTATCATGAGAAATTCCTTCAGTCCCTTTCTCATACATCTATCATGAGCTCATAGACGTGTCATTAAACTCTTTCCATAATCTCCATTTAAAATCTCTCAATTTCTTACCCAAATTTTTTAGAGTTCATGGGCATGAAACAGATTCAGGGACATAAAAATGAAAAAACATCAAGAAATAAAAAACCAAAAACTTTATACGTATATTGAAAACAGTTACTCATGTATTTTAAATTTTTTATCAATAAATATTAAATTAATATTAATTTTACTTTATTATCAAATACCTCATTTTTCCAAGTCGTGGGAATATGCCTCTAATCTTTATAATTAATGGGAATTCTCATCATCTCGGAAGCAAACTGCCCAAGAATCTGCCCATAGATTCTGGAAGCGTTATTAGTAGGCACCCCAAACTCATCAAATGGAATGATAATCTTGAATTCCTTTAGGTCCCATACATTTTTTTGTGTTAATATTTATAACCCTTTTACTCTTATATTTATCTATTTGACAAATGCATTAAACAATTAATAAATTATATAGTTTTTTATACAATGACATACATACTAGTAATGGTAACTCACCGATATCCCCTAGATAGAGGGGTGAACAACTCTTACATCAATGTAGGTGAATCTGACAGTGGGATACTAATAATATCTAGGTAAGTGGCTGTCTCGCAAGAAGTCTCAGGTACAACATAATCACTCAGATCAACTGAAGCCGATGTTAGTGGTAGCATGCATTGAGATGATGATTGGATATGATCTTGAATTTTTTTTGTTCTCAGAATTCCTGAAATTCAAATGGTCCATATATCAATACTATAAAAATGACTTATAGCCATAGTTTTAGAGGTCCATGGATATAGGTTTTTTTTAGAAGGTTGGGGATGAAGCCTCATTTTTATTAATAAACCAAAGCAAAGACCTCTTTTAACTGGGTAGAGGGAGACCCATTACATAGCCCGAAGGCCCAGTGGGCTTGTAGCCCATTACATAGCCCGTAGGCCCAAATTTTTGGCCAAATTCCTATTCTGTGAATAGTATCCCGACTGCTACAGTACCCGCACAGTACCTCCGCCGCTACAGTGCCTTGCCGCCGCTACAAGACCCGCTACAGTACCCGCCAGTCGCATTACCCTATGCACGTGACCCTCCATCCCCGACGTTGCCCCTCATGACCACTCCTCTCCCCGACCCTCCTCCTCTGAAGGTGCCCCTCGCGACGCTGCCCCTCACTACCACCGAACAAGGAAACCCTACTGTGAGGTCTCATCTTCTACCCTCTTCCCTCGACACTACCACCAAACATAGACACCTAACCTCCCCCCACTAAAGCTGCTCCTAGGGGGCCTCCCCACCTCCTTCTCTAGAATGCCTCTGATGCAGCCACCCCCTCCCGTTGATCATCCTCCTCCTTGTGGATCTCGGCTGGTCAGAGCTCCCAAATTTGATTACCCATAAAGGTATTTAGGGTTTTCTCTTCTATGGTGAGTGTCTCAAATTCCTTACCCCAGAATATAGGCTTTATATAGTTTTCATTCACTAACACATTATACCAATAATTAATGCATTATGCCTTAACATTCTAGCAACAATAACAGCATCAAACAATTCTTAGTTTCTTCTTATATGTAATATTATAGCTTGTTTTGAAACTTTTATTCATATTTTGAGAATTTTTTGGGAAATAAGAATTTATATACTTCTTGAAATCCACATTTGATGATGCAGGGGGTCTATCATCACCCTTCTTCACCCATAACTATCTATATTTTTATTTTAAACCTATGTTAGTAGATGAAGATACATTAGTAAAAACACATTTATTTGGAAGAAAATAGTACCTTCTTTGATGATCCTTTGATAGTTTTTTAGAATATAACATCATTCTATTCATTTAATTTTGTGATTATTTTTGTATAAAAGAAAATTTTCAATAAATTCCAAGTTAATATCTCTTTTTATCAAAACAATTTGAAGATTCAACATGGGTTCTTTCTAGATTTCTCAAATTCACCTCTAATTGAAGACACTTCAAATTTTGGGAGCTCTTCTGGACTTCAATTGTTTCCAACCTTTATTTAGATTCACTCTTATTCTTTTAAGTCTAATATTAATACACCTTTATTTTCTCTAATAGATAAGTTTCAAGTTTCTTTATCCTCTTTCATCTAATTTCTAGTTGATCATTCTTGAACTTTATAGATATTTCATATAGCTCTTTCACTCTATATAGATAACTTTTGAAAAAACTATTTCAACCACTTCCTTCTCAAATAGACTTATTTTGAAATTTTCATCAATTAGTTAAATATTTTTATTGTAAAGTGACATATATTTATTCTTTAAATATTTAAACTAGGTGGATTTTTCTAGTCCATGGATGCATTTTTCTTCTTCTTTTCTCTTTACCTTTATTTTAACATTAATTTAAGAATAATATTTCTATAATTATTAATAGAAACTCCTATTATTCTCAACTACATAAAAATTACCTAGAGAACAGTAGCATTAACAATGATAAGAAAGATCAAATATTGAATTTGAACTTCTATATAAATCACCCATGATTCTTTACATTTATTTTCATTTAAACTCCCATTAATCTCATATTGAATTGTATCTTTGAAAAACAACCAATTACATTTGTGAAATTAAGAATAGTGAAGCATTGATATAATTTATTCCCCTTTTCTTCATAATTTATAAATTCTAGAAATGCCTCATTTTTTTGAATTATTATAGGACATTAAAAATCATAGGATTAGATAATTCATTCACTTTCTCATGAAGTTTGACACGTAAGTCCTATGGTCTAAAATAATATGAACAAGTCATATAATGGATCATAGTCATACAATATATATTAAAGTTTGATGCCTGAAAATTGAAATATTGATTCAGATGTTACATGTTCTAGTGAAATTTTATGATGGAGTCTAATTATTTAATAAAAAAAGAATCCTGAATCAAATTCATGTGGATAAGTTATACAAAATGACTTGAAGGTATATAATGAAAATTCATTTTGCTCATTATGAAGTCTAAAACTAGAATAGAAATATGTACACTAGATCAAATCAATATGTTCTACCACAAATTAATATGAAATGGCATTCAAATTCATCCATTTTGGAAAAGTCATACACAATATATCCACCTAATATGATAAAGTCATATGTTTTCTTCAGAATTCATACAATCGGTAAACAAACAAAAAATATAGAATTAATAAAACATATCATAATCATCCAAAAAACACTTCAATTAACTTCTAAATAAATCAAAACCGCTTCTCTAACAACTGAACATGTTTATCATATATGGTTTAAAATAAAGACAACTTCTTCAACCACTCTTAGGTTATATCAGTCTTCCCCTTTGGATTTTTTTTCAAACCATGAAACTATTTATAAAAACCATTTAACAAATAAAATTTTATTCAAGAGACATTAAATCACATCCTTTTACAAAATACAAACATCTTGACACTGTACCAGAGGTTAGAGGAGTGTTCTTGATACAAATTCATCTCTTGGTGATAGAAAATATTTTGGACAAGTGATAAGATTCTCCCCCCCACAATTAGGTCACTCACCTCTTAAATAAAACTCCTAATTTAAAAAAACAAAGTCATTAAAATAAATAGATATAAATTCACCCATAACTCTATATAAAATCATATTTTATGAAAAAAAATTGGCGCACTTACTTCTCCTCCTTTGAACACATAATGCAAGGATTAGTGGGCATAACACCCAAATCTTATTAATGATATGGGAAAGGCCAAAACCCCATATTTAGACTCAATAACTCAAATATATCCTTAGGTAAATCCTTGGATAAAATATTGTCCAAATAATATTAGTTGGGAACAAATTCCACTTTGATGTCTCCTTTGGACACTATCTCTTTAAAAAAATGAAATTTAGTATCAGTATGCTTTAACCTTGATTTATGCACATGTTTTTTGGAATAGCATACAACACACTTATTATCACAATAAATTCTGAGAGGTTTGTAAACTTTCACCCTCAAATTATCCAAATACAACTTCAAAAAATAATTTAAGTGTATGTACTACTTGTAATAACATATTCAACCTAATTAGTACATAGTGAGAGTGAATTCTATTTATTATAGTTCCAACTCACCCAACAGTCCCCCAAGTGGAAAATTTAACCTAAGGTGGTCCTTAAATCATTTTAATTAGCTACCCAATCATAATCTTCTAACCTAGATAGATTCAAACTAATTACCTTCTTGTAAATAATCCCATAACTCATAGGACCTTTGATATATTTAAGAAGTCTTTTGGAAACCATGAGATGTGATTCCATTAAGTTACTCTAGTATCTTTCACATAGATTGAAAACATATAAAATATCAATTCTAGAAGTTGTGAGATAAATTATACTACTAATAATCCTCCTAAATTCTCTTTAGTTTACACTCTCACATTCATCATCTTTGAGGAAGTTTAGTAACAATCGAATGGAAGTAGACACTGTATTTAATTCCTCAATTTCAAAATTTCTCAAGAACTCTCTAGAATACCTATTTTGGGATAAGAAAATAAATTTTCTCCCTAAATGACATGTAACCCCAAGAATTATCTCTTCTTACCTAGCATAGACATCTCAACTTTAGCAACTTGTGCTTCATATTTGGATTATACACCAACTTCTTCTCTAGAATAATTATTTTTATTTTTATTTTCATTATCAAGAACTTATATATTTTAAGTATTATTTATTGTATTACTTTATATTATTTTCATGTTATAACACTAAATAAATTTATACAGTATCTAATTCTATCATGTGTTCCCTTTTCCACTTGATAGATATCATAAAATGATAACCTCGTCATCATTTTCATCAATATTTCCAATCATTGAATTTATAATTTTTATAAAACATTGACTTCCAAACACTATAAATTAATACATAATGGTATTAATTTTTTACTAAATTATATAGGAAGTCATGTAAGAATATGATCTTAGAAAATACCTATTCGAATTATGGAATGTTTTTCACATAGCTCCCCTCCAATAGAATTTTGAGATGCCATATTCTTCTAAAATTTTCTTCCCATATCAAACACAACACTATTTTTTATATTAGAAACTCTATATTTTTGGAGTGTAAATATAGTGTTGTACTATTTTTTATACCATTTTTTTAAGATAAGATTCAAATTCTCAAACTGTAACTTCCTTCCCATTATCAGATATGAATTTCTTAAGGTATATCCCAAACCCTTTCTTAATTGTTCTTCTAAATGTTTTAAACATGACCACATACATATTATTTATATACTCAAATTTGGAATTATAGTTTATTAATTATTAAATTTAGTTAAATTAATACACATTGGTCTGACTTATTTCTTATAGGTTGATTTAAATTTGAGTGTATGGACTCATGTAATTGATAGTCTAAATTTCAACACTTTTATGTATCCCTTGAGTGGTTTTCTTTTTTTTTTGGAATGTGTCACAAACTTCCCCCATTTACCTTTATAGGTGAGGAAAGTCCCTCAACACATCACCAATGAAAATATTTCTTAAAATAATTTGACAAATATGACTCAACCTTCTATGAAACCATTTATTCTCATATTTTAAACTCCTCTAGTAGGAATTTCTTTATCATCTCATAGATTTTTTTATAAAATATTTTTACTATAATAAATCATTATTCTTGAAACTTATGTGTGACTAATAATTATTTTTTATAATTTAAAACATTTATCAATTACCTAAACCGTAATTTTAATATATTTTTTATGATTTTTTATGAACATGTTATTAATGATTACTTATTATCTTATGAAACAATACAAATCATGTTAAGTCATTTTCTAGATTATTTATTTAATTTATGTTTATATTCCTCAAAATGGTTTGATATTAGATGTACAATGTTGATCGGATCACTGATGAATTTTCAGAAGGAGTTATGATATTTTTTGGACTTTGCATTCACTAATGATTCAGATAGAGGATTGATTCGATGCCCATGTTTTGATTGTGTTGGAAGACTATGGTTAAATCATTAGGAAGTGAGTTACCATATCACTAAACATGGTTTACAAAAAAAATATCATGTGTGGTATCAAAATGGAGAAAAATCTCAAGTGGTTAATGACACCAATTCAGTGGAAAGGATTGGTATGAAAAATCTGATTTTTGATCAGTTTCCTTTTGTTTCTGAAGCCAGCTCCTCATGTAGACCAGTGCAAGAGAAAATGAATATAGAAACATATTTTTCATCTATTAATCAGGATGATAATGTTGAGAGTGTTATAAATATGATGGAAGATGTGAATACCCCAATATATCAAGCATGTGAAAAAATGAGCGAACTTGAGTTTTTAATGTGATTAAATCATGGGAAAACAATATATGTATTTCATAGTACTACAGACGACTATATCCTTACATTTATTAAAGATTTATTTACTAATGATGCATGTATTCCAAAAAAATTATTACATGGAATCAAAGTTGGTTGAAATATTTAGATTTTCATCTATTAAGATTTATTATTTCCCCAAATATTGTTGTCTGTTCTGGAAGGAAAATGCAGAGTTGAATCGGTGCAAATAGTGTGGAACATCAAGGTGGAAGACTAATAAAGATGAAACTCAATATAACATACCAGAGAAAGTGATGTGTCACTTCCCTTTAATTCCCAGGCTTAAAATAATTTTTATGTAAGAAAAAATGGAAAGGAATATGATATGGCATGAAGATGAAAGAAATAAGGATAATGATGAAATAGTGCATCCTACAGATGGGTTGGCTTAGAAGAAATTTGATAGTTTACATCATGATTTTACAGTTGAACCACAAAATTTTATATTGGTATTATCCTGTGATGGTTTCAACCCATTTCACCAAATGCATATTACACACGGTACTTGGCCTATTTTCATTCACATATATAACTTTCCTTCATGGATGCGTATGAAGAAGTCATTTATTATCATGATTATATTGATATTTGAACCCAGTGATCCTATAAATGATATTGATATATAATTTAAACCATTAATAGATGAGTTAAAGGAGCTTTGGGTTGTTGGTGCACAAGCGTATAATGCATTAAGGAAGGTGTACTTTATGTTTCATGCAACTTTATTATGGATGATAAATGATTTCTATGGTTATGGAATGATATCTAGTTGGAGTACTAAAGGGAAATTATATTTCCCTATTTGTATGAAAAATACACCTTCCCAAATATTAAATTTTTGACGAAATTTAAACTTGATAGGGCATCGATGATTTCTACCGATGGATCATCCATACAGGAAAAATAAGAGACTATTCGATAATGTCGTCAAGACAGATGAGACACCTCAATGAATGTCATGGAATGATATTGTTAAATAAATTTATTATTTGAATTATATTATTGGAAAAAATAAATCATATATAAAAAATAAAAGGCATGCTAATTTGAATTACAATAGCAATTGGATAAAGAAAAGCATATTATTTGAGTTGTCGTATTGGTCATAAAATTTATTGCGTCATTGTTTGGATATAATTAATATTGAGAAAAAAATTTGTGAGATGTTATTTTATACTATTATAAAATTTAAATACACAAAAAAAATATGGTTTACGGTCTCGTCATGATTTGATGTATTGGGGTATAAGAGCAAGACTTAATCCTGAGTTAATTGGTCAAAATAAGTGGAAAGTCCCTTTTCCTGTGATTAGATGAAAAATGCAGAGAAGAAAAAATTTCTTTAGATCTTTAAATGTTTGAAGGTTCCATATGATTATTCAAGTAATATTTTGAAAAGGGTGAATACACAATATGTGAAGCTAAAATCTCTTAAAACCCATGATTACCATGTCTTGTTACATGATTTTATTCCCACTTCCATTCGACGTTTACTTTCAACTAATTTTAGATTTTTTTGTGATTATGTTATGTCATTTTTTTCAAGACCTTTGTGCAAAAATACTGAGTATAATTGTTGTTCAAAAATTGCAGAGAGATGCACCAATTATTGTTCGTGACTTGGAGGAAATTTTCCCACCATCATTTTTCACATATATGTTACATCTGACTATGCATCTTCCCATAGAAGTTCTTTTTGGTGGTCTTATTTCGAGTCAGTGGATGTATCCAATAGAAATAATGATTTTTACATTGAAATCTTACGTGAGAAATAAATAACATCCTGAAGGCTCTATTGTGAAATTATAGTTATCATAATAATTCATGTATTTTTGATTATCGTGATTAGATAACGTCACTACAAGGTATAATAGACCAATGAGAACTAAAAATGAGAAATATGATCCCATTGAGCCTAAATTTCCTTCACTTCCCTAAATATGGGGGATATATGGATTGTACTCATTGTATACTTTAAGTAGGGAATAGTGGGAAATGGCTCATCGTATAGTATTATTCAACTGTGGTGTTCTTGATGATTATATCAAGTTAGTAAACTTATAAATATGCATTTTTTTCATTGTGTTATTTCTTCATATCTTCTGACATTTTAAATATTTCATATCTGTATAGAACATTTAGAAATTATAAAAAAGAGTCATCTCTCCCTATCTATTAAGAGGAAGGAACTGTTGCATAGAAAAGATTTTTTTTCTTGGTTAAAGTCAAAGGTAATAGATTTATTTTTTCTTCTTATAACATAATCACAAGTCTCTATTTAATATTCAATGTTAGTATCTTTTAGGTTTTAACTCTACTAATTAATGAAGTATCAGATGAAATAAGAGCATTGTCCTTTGGTAGAAATGATGTTGTAATTGATTTTAAGGAAATGGCTATCAATGGATTTAAATTTGTTATAAATAGTTGTGTAACAAAAATGGAAACTTAGCATGATAATGTCAAGATAAGAGCCACAATAGATTTTTATGCAAGTGCATCAGATAGGAAACCTTGATAAAAAAATATATATCATATTATAGTGTTGTTGAAAGAATCATTTTTTTATATTACTATGCACATGGTCGTGTCTCAATGATGAAATGAAAGCGGTTTTATTCAATGAAACAATAAGTAATGCATATTGATAACTGTAGATTTAGAGTGATTGATATGAACCGAAAACTTTATACTAATGAACCTTATATTCTTATATCACAAGCTAGACATGTGTTTTATGTAACTGACTTATTACAACAACAATTTGGTGTTATTGTTGATGTCATTCATAGACATATTTTTGACTAATACATGGATGACAATGATGTTTTGGATGAACCTACTGGTATTTATTTGAATGTTTCATTTGATGACATGGACAATTCAATATTTAGAATAGATTGTGAACTAGAAATTTTCATAGATCACACATAACATTGAAAAATTTGTAAGTATTTACCTTATATTATCGCAATATTGTATGTGTTTTTTAAACTTTCATACATTATTTCAATAACTAGTATATTTTATACCATTTTCAGATATAAAACTGTTAATAGCCTGACCAATTTATGTTTAAGCACATCTCCTATAATTCTTGAACATAGATAAGTCTTGATATTTTATCAATATAAATATCACACATGAAAATGTATCTCATTGTTTTATGATAAAATTGTATTATTTAACATTTTTCATTATTTATATTTATTTGAGAATATTATTTTAAATTTTCAGGTCAAAATATCTGATTATGATGATACTAGAAGAAGTATAAGAATACAGAGAAATGAACAACGCATGTCTCCTCTAGGCACCACTGTAAGTACAATTTATGTTTGAATATTATGGTATTTCATATTATTTACTTATTATCATTCATTTTATTTTATCATATATATTGTTTAAGGATATATCGTTGAGTAGACGGTTGTATTATACCACTGAGGCTAATAGTGTGGTGGGGGGTACTACTACGACTGATTCTATATTCCAGCCTACTATTATGCCACTTGAGTCACCAAGAAGTTATCCTCCCATTATGCCACCTCCATATTATCTATACCCACCTTTTGCATATCCCTTTCTGCCCGCACCCACATCAGATGGTAGTTATCAGACTCCCATCCCTCTTTATTTTCCATTACCACCATCCACTGTACAAGGCAATGCACCCCCATATATCCCACCGCCATATCCATATCCATATCCACCCTCATCTGTACAGGGTTATCCATCAGTTTTTCTCCCTCCATCAGTACGCTTATCATCATCTACTATACAGATTACTCCTAATGTAGATATCCCACCTACCATAGAGTCTACTCCCCCTCCTCTAGATGTAGCAATTCAGGGGTCAGCAGATCCCCCATCTACTGGTATGTGTTTAAACATTACAGTTACTGCTTAATGATAAATTCATATATATTATTTTTCTTTATTTTTTTCATGATTAGATCCAGCCTCTACCAGACGACAAGGCCACACAAAAATGAAATAGGTCTAGAATCAACACATGAAAATCATGGTTGTATACAATGAGGACAGTGCTATAATTGAAAAAATGGTATGGAATGTAAAAGAATTATGGGAACACTATATAGACACAATAATATCATTCAAGTTCAACCAATAAGTTGGAGGGAAGTTGGAGAACAAATAAAGAACAATGCCTGGGTAGAGATATGGGTAAGTAATGTTAATCACCTTTTATATATATTAATTTATAATATTTTCTTAACAAATATTTTGTCCATTGAAGCTCCAATATAATTTTCCTTATGGTCAAAATGCCAAGGCTGCAAGGTTAATGGAATTAAGTAAAATGTGGCGATCATACAAGTATAACTTATATGTTGGTTGGAAAAAGAGAGTTGGTACAGAGATTGAATAAATATCGGTGATTCATGATTGCCCAATATCACAATAAAAAGAGATAATCAACTATTTTAAGAGTCCAGGGTTTAAGGTATTTGTTAAATTTTTATATATAGTCATTTATTTATTTGAAAAAGATTTATAAATTATAAATTACATGTTTTATTTATGTTAATGAAATTATATAATTTTTTGTTTATAGGATAAACTAGACAGAAATAAAATAAATAAGAGTGTAAAAAAACATGTTTATACTCATGGACACACTTCACTCCCAGATCATGAGAAAACACAGGTAATTTAACATTTAAAATATTTAGTTTGGCTTAGTGTAATTTTTTTGACTTCCAATTTTGATTTATTTATTTTTTTTCAGAAAAAGGAATTGAATATCGAGGGTCACGTTCCTCGCTCTACTTTGTTTTGTAGAAGTAGAAAAATGAAAGATGGTACTGTGATAAATATCAACACTGAGAAGGTTATTGTAAGTATATTTCAATTTATTTTATGTTGAATTAATTTCATTCCTTATATTATTTTATCAATTTAATTTATGTTATATATTAATTAAAATAATTCTTTGGAGGCATTGGTAGAAAAAGAACCTTACAATTTGGGCCTGAATGATCATCTACATCAAGTATTATGAGATGATCATCATGGAAGAGTGCATTGTCGACCTGGGAAGAAGATTGTACCATCTTGATATTGGTCTTCCAACAATGTTTCTCTAAGTACCAGTTCTGGTTTGGTCAAAGTGGAACAAATGAATTCCATAATCAGAGAAGCAAATCAACAATTAGAAAAGGCGATAACTGAAAATATGATGAAAGTTATGTATGTCCTTTCTTCTATACTTCCACAAGAAGCAGCTATAGTGGTTGATGCCTATTTGATGTCGATGTGTTCTGCTTATGTATATTCCTCTACCAGATTCAGAGCTGGAGCTAGAGTCGGAGCTATACTCGGACCCAGTGCTGGTGCCAGTGCCGATACCGATGTCGATTATGATGGTGGTGGTGTGAGAGATGGTGATGGTGTTTCTATAGTAGGAATGGATTAGGGTTATCATGATTTTAATGATACTAATATTGAGACTCATTTTGATGTAAATAGTATTTTTGGGTTGTTAAGATGTGGAATTTTATTATGTGGTTAAGTTTGATTATTGTAATATTGAATTGTATTGTGGTGTTTCTATCTATTTCTATATATATTGAATTATTATATTATGATGTATATTTTTTATGTAGTAGATAAGTTTTATTATTGTTATATTTAATTGTATCATCCTCCGACATGACCATCATACCTCCTCACTGACATTTCTCTAAGGCGGACCCTCTATCTCCTCTAACACACCTCCAATGGTATGTAGTCCAATTTTCCATTTTTTTCCGATTCTATTAACTTTATACTATTAGTTTCTCCCTCTCATTTGTCTAAATTTTTAATTTCTTCTATAGGTGAACCCATTATGGCGCACCTCCAATGGTATGTTTTTTAGCATGAAAATTTAGTGTCATGGACTCATTTTCAAATATATAAGCTTCCATAAATTAGTTTAATTACTGATTTGTAACTACATTTTTTCTATGATAATATGCTCTTTTCTTGTTCTAGGATTATTATAATTGGGCTATACAAATATATGATCGAGAAAAAATGTGTGGCCTTACTAAAGAGGCTGAAGAGTTGTGGAAACAGGTTGGATGTTTTAAGCATTATGTCCTTTGGATTCAATTCATATAAATGTTAAATAATTAATATTCCTCTTTAATTTAAAAAAAATAGAAAACTATGAAATAACTATCCATTTTTTTATATTTGACTTGGGTCTATTCAATTCCTTTTGATTCATTTTTCACATGTTAATTTCAGCATGAATTTATATATTTAAGGAGAGTTTGGGGCAATTCAATTTAGTTCATGTCATGACCCATCCCCCGGGGCCCATGTCATGACTACCCCAAGCCCGCCTTCCATTGGCCAGGAGTTGGCGACTAGCACCAAAAAGGCATATCTCTATATCAGGAAGACATTGCTTTTAAACCTGTACAAACACACAATCCAAGAACACAACAAGAAGCAACCACAAAGTAAAATACTGTAGTAAAAAGGGTACTGAAAGTAAAGGGGTCAGAATACAAGCCCAACTGAAAAGTATAAGTACACTTGAAAAGAGAAAATAGCTCCTAGATCATCCACCTAGGATCCTACCTAAAGGTTAGGTACAGATCATCTCCACAACACTCCACATCAGCACATCTCCTCCGCATACCGCCTGGTCCTGGCTCCCTCAAGCCTCATCCCAACTTCTCATCATTGATAAAACACTATTTTGTTGATTATTTTATTGATAATAAATGACATAATTTCCTCACATTGTATTAAATATGTTTATTTATAAAATATTTGGGATTTGATCATTCATTTGAAAATTTGGTGAAAATTCCAGTTTTACCCTTTATAGTGCATTGTAGTATTTCGAAGATAAATATTTGGATAATTATTATTTGAATTTAAATTTTTTTAACAGTGTTCCTAACTTAATTTTATACAACTTTTATTCAGGATACTAGAGCTAAATAGTGCATTTCGTTGTTTAAAATGGTCCATAAATTCAAAGATGGTCTGGACTCGCCAGAATTGAAAAGCTTCTGTATTTGGGCCATAACTCCTTCATCTGGGCTTGGATTGAACCCAAATTTTTAGAGGAGATATATGACCCATATCCTCACATATTATTCTTCTGGAAGGTTGTCCAATTAACGCGTTTTATGGTAAACATGGCGGTGTAAGTTGGATTAAAATATTTGGCCGAATTTCAACATTCACCCTTGAAACCACTTGTAAACTATCCACCCCTCCCCTCCATAAATTAGATTTTTATCATTTTTAAGGGTTGGGAAGTGAATTAGGATATTTGAGGCAGAGGATAATTTGTTTCACACAAATTTTCCAACCATTTTAATAGGGTTAGCTCTTGAAGCAAGGATCCCCTCATCGAAGCCTCCTTCTCTTCTTCATTTTGTAATGTTTTCATTTGTGTAATAAACTTCTTTGATCTTCTTTTATTCCTCATATTTTCTTCTGTTTTGTTTAAATTTATTCTTCTATTAATCTTACTAATTGGGTTGGAATTCTTGAGAAGAAGTTTTATTGGGTTATACCCATTATAAACCTTTGCACATGCAAAACGCTTCTACGATGATTACGCCGCCCATGGAAGAGTAGTCTTTTAGTAATCGATCTATATTCTAACCTCTTCATTTAATTATTTTGAATCATTGAGATACTGTAATTCACTAAATATGATCAATTAATTGTGTTTTTAAATTGGAAGAAGCTAAGAAATCAATTGAATAATTAACACAAAAACACGCGAGGTCGAGATTTTGTGTAAATTGTGAGAGTGCGATCTTAATTGGTAATGCAATACCACACGAGATAAATTTGTAGAGTTCAAATATAATCTCTAAACACAATTAATCCTCATTTATAGAATTGATATGTGCTCTAATTAACCACTTACCATAATCTAACCTTATAACAACAATCAAAGTAGGGTGTTGAGATTGCGTGTTCTGAAGCTAGCCTAGGGTTTAAGTAATTTCATCTTTGTGGTTAAGTTAAGTCTTGTAGGGTTAGAGGGTTAAAAAATTAGGGGTTCATAATTAAGTGGATATTGATTTAGATGATAATGATTAATAATTAAATGAAGAGGTAGAGTTAGATCGATTACGCCTTTTAAATATTGTCTAAAAACATCTTCTTGTTGTGTCTTTTTAATCAAACTTCATTTCAAAATTAAAAACAAAAAAAATACAATCTTCTTCCAGCAAACTTCTTCAAGTTTTATAAACTATAAACAACCACCCCCCATCCTTTCAATTAGTGTTTTTATTCTCTTTTATTTTATTTCTAGAATACCTCTAAAAAGTTGTTTTAATTCACTTCCTCCTTTGAGAGACGACCTTGGTCAGCCACTCTGCTGCACCTAAGTACCCCAAAATCAGACTAATCATTTGAGGGCACCCACGACAGCGCTCTTTAAAATTGGCTCTATTTCCGGGGAGGCAAATAATTTATTCAAACATTTAGAGTTATTTCTTTTATTTTTCATTTTATTATTTTCTTCACCTCTCTCTTTCATCTTTCCCCTTTCTCAAGTTTTCATTTTTTTCATCCTCTTCTTTTCTTTTTGGACCATCAACTCAAACTTCTCATTTTTATTTTACTATGGTCCACTTTATTTCTTTTCATTTTTATTTTATTTATGACACTAACTAATCCCAAATATCTCTTAAATCCTGACCCTGAGATTGAACGTAGCCTTAGGGCTCGAATCAGACATTCTCAGTCTACGGGAAGTTTCAATATTCAACCAGTTGGTGAATTCCTCTCTTCTGAAAACATTGAAATTGGAAGCAATTCAAAGTCAAACATAAAATACGAACCAATGGCTGGAAATAATGGAAATGAACTTAATAGAACCATTCGAGAATTGGCTGGACGGGATATTAACTATCAACCAAATTGTATTACATACCCGAACCTCGAATCGGACTTTGAATTGAAATCTGGGCTAATTCACCTTCTTCCAAAATTTCATGGCTTATCTGGTGAGGATCCCAAAAAACACCTTAAAGAATTTAATGTGGTTTTCTCAACCCTTAAACCAAGAAATGTTTCTGAAGATCAAATCAAATTAAGAGCATTCCCATTCTCACCTGATGGAGCTGCAAAAGATTGGATGAATTATTTGCAACCTGAAGATGTAACATGTTGGAATGATTTGAAATGTCTTTTCTTGCAAATATTTTTTCCAGCATCAAGGACAACATCCATTAAAAAAGAGATATCAGGGATCAAACAAGCCTAAGGGGAGTCAATGTATGTGTACTGGGAGTGATTCAAGAAGTTGTGCGCAAGCTATCCGCATCACCAAATCAGTGAGTAACTCCTCATTCAGTACTTCTATGAAGGACTCACACCACAGTAGGAGGGGAATTGGTGGACAAAACACCATTATCCGCACATGCATTGATCGACAAGATGGCACAAAACTCCCAACAATTTGGAGATCGAGGTACACCACATTTTAGGGGAGTACATCAGGTAAGTCCTTCTTCTCTTGAAAGTCATTTGATTGATATCAAGTTGGAAGAATTGAACACTATGGTGAGACAAATTGCATTAGCTCAAAAGACATCCCAACCCCCTCCTTCAAGGCCTTGTGGCATTTTTTCTGAGACAAGCCACCCAACCGACTGTTGCCCTCAACTACAAGAGACAGGGATTGCGCAGCAGTATTCCCAGGGAGACCATTTCAGCAGCAACAACAACCATATCCCCAAAATAAGTTTGATTCATTTTCTCCAACATATAACCAAGGGTGGAAAGATCAACCGGATATAATGTATGGATCTGGACAACAACAAAGTCCCCCTTTTCAACCAAACTTCTAGCAGCCTCCACCTTACCAACAACGTTTCCAACAACCCCAAAAGAGATTGGAAGCTCAAACATCAACAAGTCAACAACAAGGGAATCTCCAACACAAGGTAGACTCTAACACTGATGATCTTTTGAAACAAATTATTATTAATCAACAGAATGAGTTGAAGAGTCAAAGTTCGGAGCTAAGGGAGTTGAAGACTCAAATGAGCCAGATTTCCACCGCCCTTCATGAACTTGTGAGTAAGAATTATGGAAATCTACCTCCCCAACCTACTCAAAATCCAAAGGGGAATGTCAGTGCCATTACATTGAGAAGTGGAAAGAAAATGAACGATACATTTGTACCTACCATTCCACCGGGATTCACCTCAACTCCAGAGAAGCCGCATTCCATACAAACTGATGAGAAATCCAAGGATAAAGATAAAGGTAAGAAAAATATTGATGATGTTCCTCCTAAACCCCTTCCTTTTCCAAACAGGGTTGTTCAAACCAAGAAGATGGCTGAAGAAGAAGTGAAAAAGGAGTTTTTAGACACATTCAAGCATGTGGAGATCAACATTCCTCTACTTGAAACCATTAAGAAAATCCCAAGGTATTCCAAATTCTTAAAAGAACTCTGCACCAATCGAAGAGGGATCAAGGGAAATGAGAGGATCAATCTTGGAAGGAATGTGTCAACACTCATTACACCAACTCTAGCAATGCCAACAAAGTGAAAGGATCCAGGGACATTCACCATCCCATGTACCATAGGGGAGTTGCACTTCTCTGATGCTCTTTGTGATTTAGGTGCTTCAATAAATGTGATGCCTCACTCTGCATTCTCTTCTTTACAGGTTGGTGAGTTGAAGCCGACGAGAGTAGTGGTGAAACTGGAGAATAGAGCTACGACATATCCAGCGGGAGTTCTTGAGGATGTACTTGTCTGGGTAAGAGACATGATCTTTCCAGCAGATTTCTACGTGCTTAACATGGAGGATGATCAGGTAAGTTCTCATTCCCCCATTATCTTAGGTAGACCCTTCCTCAAAACTGCTAAAACTATCATAAATGTCAATGAGGGTACACTTTCCATGGAATTTGGGGATGAAGTTGTGATATTTAATGTTATGGATTCCATGAAGTACCCCTCAGAGGATCATTCTACATTTGTTATCTCCCATTTTGAACCACCAAGTAAAAACACCATGGAATTGGATTGTCCTATGCTTAGGGAGATTATGAGTATTGGTTCTAGTTTGATGTCTAAGAGTACTTCCACACCCATTTCTAAGGAACAAGAATCTCTAAGATTTGATTTTGAAATAGAATCATATTCTGATTTTGATCATGTGAACTCTAATTATGACATGGTTGTTGAGTATGCTGATGGATTTGATGCATTATTTTATGATTTTGATGATTTTTATTCTGATACTTATGTTCATTGTGCATATATGTCTGTTGCATCAATTTCTTCATCTATACATCACCCCCTACATTGTAACTCAAGCCATTGCCCCCAAATCTTAAATATGCATACCTGCTGAGTGGTGATAGATTACCTATTATCATTGCTAACAATCTCTCTTTTGAACATGAAGAAAAACTTTTCAATCTTTTGAGAGATAACATTAGGGCAATTGGTTGGACATTGGCAGACATATCAGGTATTAGCCCATCCATTTGCATGCATAGGATTCTCTTGGAGGATGGGGCTAAATTGATTAGGCATCCACAAAGGAGACTTAATCCAACACTTTTGGAAGTTGTTAAGAAAGAAGTTGAAAAATTACTTGAGGCAGGTATCATTTACCCTATTTCTGACTCACAATGGGTTAACCCTGTTCAGGTTGTACCAAAGAAAACTGGTTTCACTATTATAAAAAATGAAAATGATGAGTTAGTTCCTGTAAGAGTACAAAATAGTTGGCGAGTGTGTATTGATAATAGGAAACTAAATCAATCCACTCGTAAGGACCATTTCCCACTTCCATTCATTGACCAGATGCTTGAGAGACTTGCAGGTAGGACGCATTATTGCTTCTTGGATGGTTTCTCTGGCTATTTTTAGGTTCCCATTGCAGCAGAGGACCAGGATAAGATGACATTCACCTGCCCATTCGGTACCTTTTTTTACTGAAGGATTCCATTTGGATTTTGCAATGCCCTAGGTACCTTCCAGAGATGCATGGTGAGTATTTTCTCATATTTAATTGAGACCTGCATGGAGGTATTTATGGATGATTTTATAGTTTATGGATCCTCATTTGCTGAATGTCTCTCTAGTTTGGCTGATGTGTTGCATCATTGTATTGAGAAGAATCTGGTCTTAAATTTTGAAAAATGTCATTTCATGGTCAAAAAGGGAACTGTCTTAGGTCATATAGTCTCACAACATGGCATTGAAGTTGATAAATCTAAGGTAGAAATTATTTCATCCCTCCCATATCCAACATGTGTGCGTGATGTTCGATCATTCCTTGGACATGATAGATTTTATCGACGCTTCATCAGAGATTTTAGTAAGATCTCTCTACCCTTATCTCGATTGCTTCAAAAAGATATTGACTTAAATTTTGATGATTCATGCAGGGTATCATTTGATGAGCTAAAGAAGTGTCTGACCACTCCACCAATCATACAGCCCCCGCGGTGGGACCTTCCTTTTGAGCTTATGTGTGACGCCTACAACTTCGCGATTGGAGCTGTCTTATCTCAGAGGGTGGAGGGATGTTCACATGTGATCGCCTATGCATTGAGGACACTGGATTCAGCCCAATCAAACTACACAACCACGGAAAATGAGTTTCTTGCTGTTATATTTGCTTTATACAAATTCCGTTCATATTTATTGGGATCTAAAGTAGTTGTTTTTTCTGACCATGCAGCTCTGAGGTACCTCTTGAAGAAGCCAGATGCAAAACCTAGGCTGATCCGATGGATGATCCTTCTTCAAGAATTTGATATTGAGATAAAGGACAAAAAGGGGTCAGAAAACTTGGTGGTGGACCACATGAGTAGCCTTACTCACACACTAGAGGATGAAACCTTGGACCAGGTACCACTTCGGGATACTTTTCCCGATGAGCATCTTTATTCCATCTCAGGTACGCATCCTTGGTATGCTGATTTAGTGAACTACCTTGTTGCCTCTGAAATCCCTACAAATTTAAAGAAACATTAAGTCCAAAAATTAAAGAGTGAGTCAAGATTTTATGTTTGGGATGATCAATACCTATGGCGCATGTGTAGTGACCAAGTTATTAGGGGGTGTGTTCCTGATCATGATTTAGAGTCTGTTTTGCAATTATGTCGTACACTTTCTTGTGGTGGAAACTTTGGACCCCAACGGACAGCTAGGAAAGTTTTGGACTCTGGATTATATTGTCCTAGCTTATTCCATGATACCCATGTGTTTTGTAAGTCATTCTCTCATTTCCAACACACTGGGAACATTTCCAGGAGACATGAGATTCCCCAACAACCCATATTATTCTGTGAGATTTTTTATGTATGGGGCATTGATTTTATGGGTCCTTTTTCTAGTTCATTTGGATTTTTGTATATTTTGGTTGCTGTTGATTATGTGAGTAAATGGGTGGAGGCTAAGGCCACCAGGACTGATGATTCTCATGTTGTTGTGGACTTTGTCAAAGCGCAAATTTTTTGCAGGTTTGGAGTACCGAAGGCCATCATCAGTGACCAAGGGACACATTTCTGTAATCAGAATTTTTCTTCCCTCCTTCGAAAGTATGGGGTGACACACAAAACATCAACACCATACCACCCCCAAACAAATGGCCATGTTGAGGTTTCAAATCGTGATTTGAAACAAATATTGGAGAAAATCGTGCATCCAAATAGGAAGGATTGGAGAAAGCGCTTGGATGATGCGTTGTGGGCTTATAGGATAGCATACAAGACACCCATTGGTATGTCCCCATTTCAGATTGTTTTTGGGAAAGCATGTCATCTCCCCGTGGAAGTCGAGCATCAGGCATATTGGGCTATAAAGAAATGCAACATGGATTTGGCCCAAGCTAGAATTCAAAGGAAGTTGCAAATTCATGAGCTTGAGGAGATTCGACTATCATCATATGAGAACTCAAGGATATACAAGGAAAGATCAAAAGCATCTCATGACAAATTGATCCAACAAAGGGAGTTTCATGTTGGAGATAAAGTCCTCTATAGTTCATGACTGAAACTGATGCCTGGTAAGTTGTGTTCCAGATGGTTAGGTCCTTATGTTGTGACTAATGTTTTTCCTTATGGTGCAGTGGAGATCTTACAATAGGACACAAGAAGGAGCTTTACAGTCAATGGGCAACATTTGAAGAGATACATTGAGGGACTTCCTACTGATGCAATGGATTTTATCACACTGTATTACCCCATCATCACTTGATCACATTAGGCTGTTACTAACCCTTTAACTTTTTTATTCTTTTTCCTATTTAAAATTATACATTTCATGTGAATATATCATCTCATGGGTTCACATTGAGGACAATGCAATATTTTAAGTGTGGTGGAGGTAACCTTTTAGTTTAGTAATTTCAATTGTTTTCTTGTTTAACAAAAAACAAAAAAAATTGTGTGTTTTTTAAATTTTTTGTGTTTCTTTTTCAATTTTCTTTCTGTTTTTGAAATTTTTGAGCTTGAATGATTCTCATCACAATTTTGAAATGCATATAAATGATTGAAACAATTTATCCCTTGAAACTAAGCTTAAATGAATACTGAAATAACTTTGTTTCAAGTTCAAATATTTAGTAATTTCATGAAAAGTACACTGAATTTTGAATCTCATGCCACATCTCACTGTCTTTATATTTGAAATCACTTTCCTGTGAGGCTTCTGAACCATTATTTTCAGGTTATTTACATTCACCTAAATTCTTGAGAGAACCAAACCATGCTTGATTTAACCAGAATTTGATCTATTCCTGTCAAAACTTGAGGGTTTGAGTACTTATGTTTAAATGATTGAGGCATTTGTTTGGTATTAAAGCCACTATTTCAAAGAATACTTTTTTATAATGGCCTACCTTGAAAATTTAATCCTTTTAGCCCTTATAAGCCATGCACATCCTGTTAGGTTAGCCACATTTCAAGCCAATTTTCCCTATCCAACCAACTCTTGAAGTGAAATTGCATAATCTAGTTGAGCTTAAGTGTGGGGGAATCTATCTTGTGTTGTGCTACCACATTCTATGATAATTTGGGTGGAAAATTAAATTTTGAAGATATGTGTTTGCGGATAATGAAAATAATTATTTTGAAAGCTGTGCCTTTTATGGATATTTCATGACAAGTGAAGTTGTGCCTTTTCTGGAGCTTTTAATTGAGGTGGAAAGTTGTGCCTATCTACAGCTTTCAAGAAAATCATGTTTGAGAAGATTGACATTTTTTATGCTGAAATGATGAATGGTGTAAACCTTTCATGACTTTTCATGATGATGGAGCTGAATTGATACTATGGGGATTGAGGAGAAGACCATATTTAAGTGAAAATTAGATTAATGCAATTATGCTTCAAAAAGAGTCAAGCCCTCCTCATTCAGCCTCAGAATTTTTCACATCTAAATCCTACCAACCGAAATCCACGGAACAACCCTGATAAGTCTTCATGATAAACATATGTCCTTGACTCACATCAGGTGGTGATGTAGGAATTTATCAAGCCTATGGTGACCCTTGTATGAGTTTGGATGAGAAAGACATTGCAAAAAAATTGAAATTTGTGTGATAAGAGAAAATTCAAGCGAGGTAAGTGTTTTGTGCATGGGAGGATAAATAAATGGAAATATATTGAATTATATAAATGAATAACTTGAAATAATGGTTTTTTATGAGGCATGATATATTTTGTTTCTTGGTGTGTAATTTTTTGATCTCAAGGATATGTGGTTTAAAATTGGTTTTGATTTGATATTGATGTTTACTTGACATGAGGTTTTTCCCAGGAGTGAAAAAGGGTAAGTATGGGGGAGTTTATAAAACACTATTTTGTTGATTATTTTATTAATAATAAATTACATAATTTCCTCACATTGTGTTAAATATGTTTATTTATAAAATATTTGGGATTTGATCATTCATTTGAAAATTTGGTGAAAATTCCAGTTTTACCCTCTATAGTGCATTGTAGTATTTCGAAGATAAATATTTTTATACTTATTATTTGAATTTTAAATTTTGTAACAGTGTTCCCAAATTAATTTTCTACAACTTGTATTCAGGACACTAGAGCTAAATAGTGCATTTGGTTGTCGAAAATGGTCCATGAAATCAAAGTTGGGCTGGACTCTCCAGAATTGAGAATCTCTTGTATTATGGACATACCTCCTTCATCTGGGATTTTATTGAACCAAAATATTTAGAGGAGATATAGGACCCATATCCTCACATATTATACTTCTGGAAGGATGGCCAATTCATGAGTTTTGGTGGTCAACTTGGCGGTTCAAGTTGGATTAAAATATTTGGACGAATTTCCACATTCACACTTGAAACCACTTGTAAACTATCCTCCCCTCCCCGCTATAAATTAGAGTTTTTATCATTTTTAAGGGTTGGGACGTGCATTAGGATATTGGAGGCAGAGGATAATTAGTTTCACCCAAATTATCCAACCATTGTAATAGGGGTAGCTCTTGAAGCAAGGATCCCCTCATCGAAGCCTCCTTCTCTTCTTCATTTTGTAATGTTTTCATTTGTGTAATAAACTTCTTTGATCTTCTTTTATTCCACATATTTTCTTCTGTTTTGTTTCAATTTCTTATTCTATTAATCTTTCTAATTGGGTTGGAATTCTTGATTATAAGCGTTATTGGGTTATACCCATTATAAACCTTTGCACATGAAAAACGCTTCTAAGATGATTACGCCACCCATGGAAGAGTAGTCTTTTAGTAATTGATCTATCTTCTACCCTCTTCATTTAATTATTTTGAATCATTGAGCTATTGTAATTAACTAAATATGATCAATGAATTGTGTTTTTAAATTGGAAGAAACTAAGAAAGCAATTGAATAATTAACACAAAAACACGCGAGGTCGAGATTTTGTGTAAATTGTGAGAGCGCGATCTTAATCGGTAATGCAAGACCACACGAGATAAATTTGTAGAGTTAAAATATAATCCCTAAACACAATTCATCCTCATTTCAAGAATTGATATGTTCTCTAATTAACCACTTACTATAAGCTAACCTTAGAACAACAATCAAAGCAGGGTGCTGCGATTGCGTGTTACGAAGCTAGCCTAGGGTTTAAGTAATTTCATCTTTATGGTTAAGTTAACTATCATAGGGTTCTAGGGTTAACAAATTAGGGGATCATAATTAAGTGGATATTGATTTAGATGATAATGATTAATAAGTAAATGAAGAGGTAGAGTTAGATCAATTACGCCTTTTAAATATTGTCTAAAAAAACATCTTCTTGTTGTGTCTTTTTAATCAAACTTCATTTCAAAATTAAAAACAAAAAAAATGCAATCTTCTTCCAGAAAACTTCTTCAAGTTTTATAAACTATAAACAACCACCCCCATCCTTTTAAGTAGTGTTTTTATTCTCTTTTATTTTATTTCTAGAATACCTCTACAAAAGTTGTTTTAATTCACTTCCTCCTTTGAGAGACGACATTGCTCAGCCACTCTGCTGCACCTAAGTACCCCAAAATCACACTAATCATTTGAGGTCACCCATGGAAGCGTTGTTTCAGTCATCTGCATATGACACAACAAGGTGTGGGCGAAGCCCGTGCAGGGGTGAGTATAATAATTCTCAATAGGTACCCTGAGACTCCCGAAGGTCTCTCGGAATTTCACAAATGAAAAACCACAAAGCATGATCTCAATCACAAATCACAAATCAAAAGACTCAGCTTAAATAGGTTTAATTGAAGTATAGAAGTGCAAATGATTATTTGCGAATCTAGATCATCTTATTCTATCAAGAGGCACTGCTGATTAATATACGGAGTCTGAACCACACAGGATCGGTAGGTGCTAACCCCCACAAGACCCACACAGGATCTGACCCACCCAGAGTCGATAGATTCTAACCCCTAAAAGACCCACACAGGATCAGTATGCACTGATCCACACATGATTGTTGATAACTGACCCACACAGGATCTGACTCACACATTATTAGTATATCCCTGATCCAAAACAGGTCACTCTAAGGCTGGTCCTTGTCGGGTCATTTACTGCTGATCCACATAGTATTTATCAGTGCTGATCCACACAGGATTGCTAGGTGTTGACCCACACAGGATCTCTCAGTACTAACCTCCATATGATCTGTCTCTAACCTCCACCTCACTGCTAGCCACTGGATTCCCGCTCATAGTACGCTTGATTCTAGGAGAACTGCTCCTCAAGCCATCAGTCATATTTCAACCAGAACGAAGTCCCATGAAGAAGTAACCCGATGATCTATCAAAACTCACTTAGAGTAATTCCAAAGGACCGCCTTTTCACAAGGGTCCTTATGCCACAGACGGCGTGTCGATTGGATTCCTGATATGTTAGTTACATTCCTTTCTGTGAATGGGAGTGATCACACCTCGGTCCGGCCCAGCTCGGTCCGGCCCACCGAAATATTCCAATGAGATCGCTTCCCAAAAGAGGTCTTAATGCCACTAACGGCGTGTCGAATGGACACCCAGTTTTTCAGTTACAGGCGTTTATTTATCCAAGGACCGGTTGGGTCTGGGCCCAGTCCGACACGGTCGGACCAGCCTGATGCAACGGGTCCCGGGGTTTATCTGACTCGTTGCCGGTCCGTCCCATTAATGGTCGGCCCAGTTCACTGGGTTCAGCTTGGTTCGGTTTGTGGGCCTGGTCCGTGGTTGGCATGGCCCACCGGGTGGGGCTTGGCCCACCCGCACTGGCCTACCGGGCCGTAGGTCTGGCCCGCTTGGCCAGACTGCATCGGCTTGTTCCGCTCGAAGGCTGACCGTTTCATCCTGTAGGCGCCATGCTTGCAGGGCTGTAATGCCCCGACCCCTTTATACCAGATCTGGTGCATTACTTTTTATATTGACATGGTTAGAAGAAATGAAAATTTCAAAGGAACGATCAGTTTAGTAGTCTTGAAGAAACTAGACGCATATATGTAACTAAAATTACATTGGAAAAGGTTACAAAACACAATACATAACAAAAACTAAAAACTGCATCCATAGGAACTCAAAAAATGATCTCCTATTCATCACCTATTTATGGTAGACAATGAAAGGGGTGAGCTCAAATGCTCAGTTAGGGTTAAAAATAGTGGAAACAGAAAACAATAATAGCTGAATCGTAAACAATTTGACTTAGTCAATATGGTGTGGTGAATAAATGAAAGACTCGTGCCATTAATAAACTAAGATTGAAACTGCATCCATAGATTATTTTCATAGGGTAAACATCATGGATAATAATAACTGATAATGAATAAAGATAACTCTTATTAATTGGACATCATGTATCTGGCACATGATACCATAATACCATAAAAATGGTTTAGTTCTGTGGGTAAAAACCCGTCTGATTTTTGGAAACAAACTTGAAGGGCTTGTCGCCTACTCATTTGTCTCATGAGACCTGTCGATGCATCGAGGGGATATAGCGGGCCCCACCAACCACTGCAAGTCCAAATAATTCTTTATAAATTGATTTAATATAAGATCAATATGCCTTTTCAATATCCATATAGAGTAGTGGATACAGATTCATCAATATTGCCACAGTTAGAACAACATTCCAAATAAACACCGTACGTAAAATGGTATACGTTTTAGACAATAAACATATCCATGATATGAGAATATGGATATTTAACAGAAATATAATTTCAAATGAAAATTGATCTCAAATGGGAAGTAGGTACACCACATAAGGATTATTAGGTGCACAATACAAATTTAGTTACAACGAAATGGTAGTTGAGACAAAGTCCCTAACGACAATGTAATCAGTCGAATCATATGACCAGAACTTAACAACCATAAAATGAATCATCTAATACCATGTATATAAAATTAATCATGATATTATATGAAAAATGGCAACACACATACATCACATACAAGAAATGATCATCAAACAATGGAAATCTCACGGAATTAAAAGTGAGATAAGAAACCCCTTACCTTATGATCAAGTGTGTTCTTAGTTTGTTTTAATGACCTGAATAATAAAACATATCTTCATTATTTAATAATTCCATAACCACTTATACATTTAATTTATTTATTATAACCTTATTAGTTTCATTCATGGCCCTTTTTATGGGTTTAAGAGGATCAATTTTATTGTTTTGGAAGCATTTTCTTCCTTGGTTTTCATGATTTGTTTACTTGTATTCATGAATGGAAGTTTGTTTGAAATGTGATTAAACATCCAGAATTGTTAATATATATTATTAGTTATATTAAATAGATATAAATTATCTTATAATGATTATGGGTTATATACTTGAGGATGAATCATTATTTAAAAGTCATTGATAAACGCTTGGATTTAGCTTGGCGGTTTTGTGCACAATGAATTTGTTTTGTATTATTATTCCATATTATTAGTGTGTAGGGATTACAGAAAATTAATGAGATGAAATACATATATTCTGATCTGGTTTAACCATAAAAATTGTTTCATTACCATAATTTAATATGGTAACGAAAATTGAGAACCCGTCGTTCTTGAATGTGATAAATTAACACATCTCGGACGGTGTTTTCATTTTTTAGTATAAGAGGAGGGGGGAAGAGAGATGATGATGAAATATTACATTAGAATAATATGATTCTAGTTCATTTAAGGTACTAGAATTATCATATCATTTGGATAAGGTAATATGAAGAAATAAGTATAAAAGAAATGGACACAAAATAGAAGAAAAATTGAGAAATCTCTCATGAAAATTCGGCCGCCTAACAGCGTCACTTAAAATTTCATAAAATAGTTTGATGAGAGAAAGGGGGTATATCATAACTCATAAATAATATGGGAATTAAGGGGAATATGGAATGAAATATACCAACATAATATAATTGAAAATAAAAGAGAAAACATAAATAAAAGCTTTAATAAAAGAGAAGGGTGGTTGATTCTCTTACCTTGTAGAGTAACTCCCAAAACATGAAGGTTGGGACCTTGGGGGTTTGAGGACTCCTTGGGATGACTCATAGGGAGGTAATACTACCAGATATTTGAGGATAATGAGTTTTTAATGAAATAAAACGAAGGGGGATGAGTGGGTATTTATAATAATTAAGAGGGAGCTTTTATTAATTAAAAGGGACACCCCATTAGTGGTTTTTTGCAAAACCATGGGCTTTCCCATGGTATTTGACCATGGTTTAAGACACTTGGTACACCTCATTTCATATTTTACTGTACACAAGTCTAAAAGACTTTTATATTAATTATTATATCATTATGATGTCATTAAACTACCAAAAACTAAAAACTGTATTTTTACTATTCATGAAAAATTCAAGTATTTTAGAAAAATCCCAAAAATTCACCCTAAAATTTTTTTGATGTGTAGAATTCAAAAATGAACACCAATATTTGAAAATAGTTTTCTATTTATTTTTAATTTAATTTTTAAATAAAATAATAATTAATTCAAAAAATAACAATTTTAATGGTATAATCAGTTTTATATCACATTGAAAATTTAATTAAGATCTCATTATATTGCTACATTAAGAAAATAAAAAATTATCATTATTTAATATTCATAAGGTTTATATTACTATTCATAAGTGTATGTTACTATTCATCAAAAATCAAGTTGGTTCTATCAGTCTCCAAATAACTTACTGTTCACAACTCTAGATGGCCATTTTTTGAAATTCAAAACACGGAAGTGGAAAATTTATGTTTAATGGATAGGTTATGACTATCTCCTAAATAACCAAGTGTTGTTTCAAAGGAACAAACTGATTTATAAAATATAGTCTATGAATAGAATGTATTTAAGAGAAGCATACCATAAAATGTTTGGGGTGTTATATTATACCCTCCTTCACAAATTTCGTCCTCAAAATTTTATGTATAAAGCCCACCAAAAAGGTGTGGGTGGTTCTTCTTCATGAAATCCTCTAGTTTCGATGTTGCTTCCTTCATATTTTGGTTTCTCAAAAGAACCTTTACTAAACTAGTTGTTCAATTTCTCAATACCTTCTCCCTTATGTCAATAATCCCAATAGGATCTTCACAATATGACAAATCAGGTTCTAGGTATATTTCTTCATAGGTGAGTACATGCATTGGGTCTGACAAATATTTCTTCAACAATGACACATGGAACACATCATGGAATTTAGAGATACTTGGAGGCATTGCTAAATGGTAAGCTACAACTCTGATTCATTCCATAATTTCAAATGGTCTGATGTACCTGGGGCTCAGTTTCCCTTTCTTACCGAACCTTAAGACACCCTTCTATGGAGATACTTATAGAAAGACATGATCTCCCACTTGGAATTCCAAATCCTTTCTCCGGTTGTCAGCATAACTCTTTTTCCTACTTTAGGATTCTTTAATATGGGCTTGGATTGTCTTCACCTTTTCCATGGTCTCTTCAATAATTTCTGGATATATAAGTTTCCTCTCACAAACATCATCTCAACAAGTTGGAGTTCAAAATCTCTTTCCATATAATGATTCATATGGAGACATTTGAATACTGGAATGGAAACTATTGTTATTGGAAAATTCCACCAAAAATATTCCTTCATATCTCTATACATCTTTGTTCTACCCGGGTGTATAGAGAAATTTGAGCTATGAGCATCGTCTAATAGTTCCCTTTTTAGTTCAGGTACTGATGGAATGCATAACCTCTTCCCAAACTTTATAACTCATTCCTCATACACAAAGTCTTCCAATCTCCCATCCTTAACATCAATAATTTTCTTGTGTAGATTTTCATCATCAGATTGAGAGATTTTTATCGTGTCTATTAAATATGGTTTAACAATCATTTGAAAGAGGAAAGATGTTTCCCCGTTCTTAACAATTCTCATATCCATCTTTAGTAGATCCATGAATATGGGATCTCTCTCAATCCTCATTTGAGTCAGAAGTCCATGATCTTTCCTTCTTAATGCATCTGCCACCTTATTTTCCTTTCCTGAGTGGTAGTGTATTGAACAATAATAATCTTTGAGTAACTCGACCCATCTCCTTTGCCTCATGTTGAGTTCTTTTTGTGTGAAAATGTATTTCAAACTCTTGTGATCTGTGTATATCTCACATTTTTCACTGTAAAGATAATGTCTCTATATTTTCAAAGCAAATATTACAACTACTAACTCAAGATCATGTGTTGGATAATTTTTCTCATGAATCTTCAACTTCCTTGATGCATAATCAATAACTTTACCATTTTTCATAAGGACGCAACCCAGCCCATTCTTTGATGCATCACTGTATATTAAAAATCCATCACTTCCAGATGGAAGAGTCAAAATTGGATCATTGTCCAGTCTTCTTTTCAATTCTTTGAAGAAGTTTTCACATTATTTTGTCCACACAAACTTAACTCCTTTACGTGTGAGCTTGGTTAGTGGGTTAGCCAGTCGGGAAAAATTATGAATGAAATGCTGATAGTAACCTGGTAAGCCAATAAAAATGCGTACCTCAATTATGTTTATTGGTGTGGGCCAATCTTGAATTGCCTTTGTTTTTGTAGGATCAACTAGGATTCCATCCTTAGAGACAATATGGCCTAGAAAAGAAACTGATTGAAGCCAGAATTTTCACTTGTTAAACTTCCCATATAATTCATTTCTTATAAGAGTTTTCAGAATAATCTGTAAGTGATCCTCATGGTCTTCATAGCTTTTTGAGTATACCAGGATATCATCAATGAATACCAAAAAAATTTATCAAGATATTACTTGAAAACTATATTCATTAAATCCATGAAAACAGAGGGTGCATTAGTCAGTCCAAAAGGCATCACTGTAAAATCGTAATGCCCATACCTGGTTCAAAATGCTATCATAGGAATGTCTTCCTTCCTCACACGCAGCTGATGATATCTGGATCGAAGGTCAATCTTCGAAAAGTATTGAGCTCCATGAAGTTGATCAAATAAATAATCAATCTAAGGAAGATGATACTTATTTTTTATTGTAATAGCATTGATTTTCCTATAATCAATGCATAGCCTCATGGATCCATATTTCTTCTTGACAAACAGGATTGGGGCTCCCCATGGAGAAACACTAGGTCAAATAAATCCATTTTCACTCAACTCCTCTAGTTGTTTATTTAGCTACACTAACTCCATAGTGTCCATTCTATAGGGGGTTTTGATATAGTTCTTGCATCGGGAATTAAGTCAATGAAAAACTCAATTTCCTGCTCTGGAGGATGTCTAGGTAAATCCTCTGGAAACACATCAATGTATTCTTTCACTATATGTACATCTTCAATTTGAATATTTATTTCCTCACCCATAGATATTGGGTTCTCTTCCTCTCCATGAATTGCATTAAATAGAGCTACTGGGGGTGGTACTAGATAAAAATTAGATGGCAAGGTATCTGCTCTAGAGATGATAGATTCTACACCATTTTCAAAAATTGTAAATTCCTTTTTCTTGCAATAAATATTCACATCATATTTTGATAGATAATTCATACTAAGAATTATATCAAATTCATTCATTGGTATGATGAAAAGGTTAGTAACTAAAGCACGTTTATGTGTCACGAGGGGGACTAGTTTACATGCCTTTGTTGTAATGATGCATCCCCTAGGAGTTTTGACTGATAAATCCTCTATTAAAAAAATTGGACATGTCCAATTTTCTTAGAAAATAGGGAAGATATAAATGAATTTGATGATCCAGAATCAACTAAAGTGTTGGTTAAGTTTTAGGAAACAATTAAAGTACCTACCACCACATCATTAGGAACTTCAACTTCCACGGTTGTAATTGCATAAGCTCTCCCTTGATCTCTTGGACTTTTCTGAGGCATGTTTCCTTGTCGCTTAAGACACTCATTTGAATAGTATCCCATCTCTCTACAATTTTCATCATTAAACATCATCAAATTGTTTCTTCCCCTTATATTCATTAGATATATGAACCTTTTCTCCACACTTATAGCAGACTCCCATGCCTGTCAAGCATTTTCTGAGATGATTCTTTACACAGTTCTTGCATAATGGGAATTTCTTCATTCCCTTGTTCTTATTTGGTGCTTCACCTTTCCCTTGGTTATCAAAGTACCATTTTTTATCTTGGTTTCCCTTGAACAAATTTTATCTAGAAAATTCCTTCTTTGTTTTGATGGAACTTGATACAATTTCATCATATGATGACAATGTTTGAGAAGCCAGTGCCCTTTGAATACTTGGCTTAAGACCTTAAAATAAATGATCAATCTTGTCTGCTGAGTCACATACATAATCTAAGACATACCTGGCTAGCCTTGTAAAGGTATCCTCATACTCTACAACACTGTCTTCTTCCCTTTGCTTTAAGCCAAGGAATTTCCTCTTCATTTCAGTTCGTTGCTCACGAGGGAAGTATTTTTTGAAAAATATTTCCTTAAAAGTCCTCCATTCCATATCTTCTATTTATTATTCCTCCATGGTATTCTGAATCAAGTACCACCATTAATCAGCATCTCCCTTGAGACAATATACCGCCAGTACTACCTTTTCATTTTCATTTCATCTTAATGCCATGAATATCTTTTCAAGGGACTTGATCCATTGCTCAAAAATCACTAGATTAGTAATCCCACTAAAATATGGTGGATTATGCAGCATAAAATGATCCAACATAGGTGTGGAATGATTATTCATTACAACCAGAGTAAGTTGTCCCAATATAGTCCTGATTTTATTTGCTCCAACATTGACTGCATTGACTTTCTTAGTGGGGAGATCCCTACATTGCCCATGAGTATTGATTCCCCTTCTTCCATTAGACATCATTTATAAATAATGGAACACACTAGATTAGGGTATGAATCATATTGTATAATCTTAACTTAACAAAATACATAACATAAATTGAGATCCTATGCATGGCTAATCCCATAATCAGAAAAATGGTTTCTTTGATGAATAATTTACTTCTAAATCCTTCATAATGGATTTTAATAAAAATATGAATTATCCTAAGCATATCCCCTGGGAGTGTCATAACCAAGAGTGCAGAAAGGCCTATTGTCATGAACTAGGATACCCTAGGTCAAGCCCGAAACTCCTTATCAGAGCTTTCACTCCTAGGTACATTTGTGCCAGAGCCAAATCTACCTGCTCGTATCCAAAAAGGGATGTATTTTCTAGAAACATTCACAAAATATATTCCTTACAAAAATACCAGGATGTTCTTGTATGTTTATCCTCAAATACTACCTTAGGGATTTGTTCCCTACTATACATTTCTTACTCTAGTTTCCAAGTTTTCTACTAAACTTCCTCTAATACCAACTGTAATGTGTCGACCCCTCTATACCGGAGCCGGTGCATTACATGTTATATTGGCATGGTTAGAAGGAATGAAAATATCAAAGGAATGATCAGTTTAGTAGTATTGAAGAAACTAGAAACATAGATGTAACTCAAATTACATTGGAAAATTTTACAAAATACAGTACATAACAAAAACTAAAAACTGCATCCACAAGAACTCAAAAAATGATCTCTTATTCATCACCTATTGAAGGTAGAAAATGAAAGGGGTGAGATCAAATTCTTAGTAAGGGTTAAAAATATCATAAAAATGAATTAATAATAACTAAATCATAACCAATTTGACATAGTCAATATGGTATGGTGAATAAATGAAAGACTCACGCCATTAATAAACTGAGATTGAAACTGCATCCATAGATTTTGTAATATTGAAAACCTCATGGATAGTAATAACTGATAATGAATAAAGAGAATTATTATTAATTTGATATCATGTTTCTATAACATGATACCATAATACTATTAAAACAGTTTAGTTCTTTGGGTAGAAACCCATCTGATTTTTGGAAACAAACTCGAAGGGTTTATCACCAACTGATTTGTCTCATGAGACCTGTCGATGCATCGAGGGGATAGAGCGGGCCCAACCCACCACTTCAATTCCAAAATAATTCTTTATACATTGATTTAATACACGAGAAATATGCCTTTTCAATATCCTTATAGAGTAGTGGATACAGATTCATCAATATTACCATAATTAAAACAACATTCCAAATAAACACCATATGTAAAATGGTATACGTTTTAGTTAATAAACATATCCATGATATGAGAATATGGATATTTAATAGAAATATAATTTCAAATGAAAATTGATCTCAAATGGGAAGTAGGTACACCACATAAGGATTATTAGGTGCACAATAAAACGTTATTCACAACGAAATGGTAGTTGAGACAAAGTCCCTTACCAAAATGTAATCAGTCGAATCATATGACCAGAACTTAATAAACATAAAATAAATCATTGAATACCATTTATATAAATGGAATCATGATATTATATGAAAAATGGTAGTACACATACACCACATACAAGAAATAAGTATCGAACAATGGAAATCTCACAGAATTAAAAGTGAGATAAGAAACCCCTTACCTTATGATCGAGTGTGTTCTTCATTTATTTTAATGACCTTAATAATAAAATTTAGCTTCATTAATTAATAATTAAAGAACCTCTTATACATTTAATTGATTTATTATAACCTTATTAGGTTCATTCATGGCCTTTTTTATGGGTTTAAGATGATCAATTTTATTGTTTGGGAATCATTTTCTTCCTTGGTTTTCATGATTCATTTACTTGTATTCATGAATGAAAGTTTGTTTAAAATGTGGTTAAAAATACATAATTTTTAATATATATTATTAGTGACATTTAATATATATAAATTATCTTATAATGATTTTGGGTTATATACTTGAGGATGAATCATTAGTTAAAAGTTATTGATAAACGCTTGGATTTAGCTTGGCAGTTTTGTGCACAATGAACTTGTTTTGTATTATTATTACATATTATGAGTGTGTAGGGATTTAAGAGAATTAATGAGATTAAATAAAGATATTATGATATATTTAAACTATAAAAATTGTTTCATGACTAGAATTTAAGATGGTAATGAAAATTGAGAACATGTCATCCTTGAATGTGATAAATTAACACATCTTGGACGGTGTTTTCATTTTTTAGTATAAGAGGAGGGGGAAAGAGAGATGATAATGAAATATTCCATTAGCATAATATAATTCTAGTTCATGTAAGGTACTAGAATTATCATATCATTTGGATGAGGGAATATGAGGAAAGTAGTATAAAATAAATGAACTCAAAATAGAAGAAAAATTGAGAAATCTTTCATGACAATTCGGCAGCCTAACGGAGTCACTTAAAATTTTATAAAATAGTTTGATGAGAGAAATGGGGTATCTCATCACTCATAAATAATATGGGAAGTAAGGTGAATATGTAATGACATATCCCAACATAATTCAATTGAAAATAAAAGAGAAAACATAAATCAAAGCTTTAAGAAAAGAGAAGGGTGGTTGATTCTATTACCTTGTAGAGTAACTCCCAAAACTTGAAGGTTGGAACTTTGGGGGTTTGAGGACGCCTTATGATGACTCATAGAGAGGTAATAATACCATATATTTTATGATAATGAGTTTGTAATGAAATAAAATTAAGGAGGGTGAGTGGGTATTTATAGTAATTAAGAGGGAGTTTTTTATTAATTAAAAGGGACACCTCATTAGTGGCTTTTGCAAAAACATGGGCTTTCCCATGGTATTTTCCCATGGTTTCAGCCACTTGGGACACCTAATGTCATATTTTACTGTAAAAAAGTCTACCAGCCTTTTATATTAATTATTATATCATTATGATTTCATTAAACTACCGAAAACTCAAAACTGTATTTTTATTATACACAAAAAATTCAAGTATTTTAGAAAAATCCCAAAAATTCACCCTAACCATTTTTTGACATGAAGAATTCAAAAATGAACTCCATTTTTTGAAAATAATTTTCAATGTATTTTTAATTTAATTTTTAAATAAAATAATAATTAATTTGAAAAATAATAATTTTAAAGGTATAATTAGTTTTATATCACATTGAAAAATTAATTAAGATATCATTATCTTATTACATTAAGAAAATAAAATATTATCATTATTTATTATTCATAAGGGTCATATTACTATTCATATTACTATTCATAAGTGTATGTTAATATTCATCAAAAATCAATTTGGTTTTATGAGTCTCTAAATGACTTACTGGTCACATCTCTAAATGACCATTTTTTTGAAATTCAAAACACAGAAGTGGAAATTTTATGTTTAATAGATAGGTTATGACTATCTCCTAAATAACCAAGTGTTGTTTAAAAGGAACATAGTGTTTTATGAAATATAGGCTATGAATAGAATGTATTTAAGAGAAGAATATCATAAAATGTTTGGGGTGTTATAGGGGTTGTTCGCCAGCCAGTGGGGTGTTGCCCCACCGCATTTAATGATCAGTTGTTTGGTCGACCGGGTTTTGCCAACGAGGTGTGGAGCAGGCCGCGGCCGCTTCCGCCGGTGGCACCGCCCTTTTCCCACACGGTTGGCTCGGGATGGCCTCCACGAAACACCGTCACACACCGCCTTCCACCACCCACAGCCAATTGTCGCGGGTCTCCTCCGGGCACTGCCGACCACCGCCGACATGGTGCACTGATGATTTCTTTCACGGGTCACCGGACATGCTCTGGTGTCCGTTCTTGGTGTCATCTGCACCTACGGATCTCCCATGCTAATGTCGTCATAGCGTGACCTGATATTTCGCGTTTACATCAATATGAGGAAACTATCCCCGAAGAATGGTCATGAGCGAAGCGGAGGAGGGTCCAAGCCTTATTCTTTTGGCCCGTACCATCCGCGTTAAGGTGATAGTAAGCATTTGAGGATTTAATTCATCAAAGAAAACTTCAAATAAACCCCCTACTTGGAAGAGATGTTCACTGATGATGATCGACGGAACCCCCATTCGTCATTGTTGTCAGTTCGTGATTCGGTGGTGCTCGTCACCGCTCGCTGAAACCAGTTTCGTCCTCCAAGTGGTTGGCATCATGGTACATTGTTAGAGCATCGTCTCTTGGTGAAGTCATGCCAACACTCCACCCCAATCTCCATATAAATAGGAGAGGGGGAGGGTGAGTAACGCACATGGAATTAATGGGGTCCATTTAATTATGGAACCTTTCTAATTTCAATGGTGCGGTTATAAGAATAAAGGGGAGTGAATACATTTAATGGTTTGACGTGTTGTTGGTCCCTCCACCACTGCTCGTCCGTTGGAGGAAAGGGAAAAATAACTTTGTTATTTTTTTATTCTCTTAAATGTCCAAAAAAAATATTTTTCTCCTGACCTTTTTCAGTCGAAGTGAAGCCTCCCTTAAGTGAATCCCAATACTGCGGATTCAATAGTGCCCTTATATTTTTAATCCGAGCACCGGTTCAAAAGATAGTGAAAGATGCCTGTGCGTTTACTGAATGTACTTTAAAAAAAGTTCAGAAATTCATTCCAGGCACATCGGGCCTCGGAATCACATGCCATCAATTTTCGCAGACTCGTAATAATTCTATATAATTAAAAAAATTACCTGGAAAATCTTGGTCTTTATATTCTCCCCACCTTAGAGATTTTTTCCCCCAAAATCCACAACATATACTAAGGAAACAAATGGGGGTACTGAGAACGAATCTGAGCCGCCCGCTCCCATGCCTCTCCTGGAGGTCCCCGTGCTGCCAGCAAACGCGCACCAGAGGTAACGATTGTCCACAAAGGACCCACTCCTGTTGATCATCAATCTCCACTAAAACCTCCGTAAAAGTCACCCCATCATCAATGTCCAGATTTCCCCTATCAATAATGTGTGATGGATCATGCAGGTACTTTCTTAGCTATGACATGTGGAAAACATCATGCACCCAATGCATCTGTGGGGGAAGAGATAGGTGATACGCCACCTCACCAACTTTTATGAGAACCTAAAAGGGTCCGATGAACCTTATAGATAGCTTTTCATACCAACCAAATCTCCACAAACCTCGTCGAGGTGAGACCTGTAGGAGTACACGGTCCCCCTCCTCAAACTCCAAAGGTCTCTGTCTCCTATCAGCATAAGACTTCTTTCTGATCTGTGTAGTCTTCATCCACTCCTGGATGATATGCACCTTCTCAGTGGTAGATCGTACCAACTCTGGACCCATAAGTGTTGACTCCCCCGGGTCTGTCCAACATAGAGGTGATCTACATGGTCGACCGTACAAGGCCTCAAACGGTTCCATACCAATGGTGGAGTGATAGATGTTGCTGTATGAGAACTCCACCAAGGGAAAGTGATCCTCCCAACTGTGGCCAAAATCTAGGATTCAAGCATGAAGCATGTCCTCTAGCATCTAAATGGTATACTCCATCTGATCATCCGCCTGTGGATGAAAGGCGGTGCTCAAATGTAGTTGGGTCCTGAACACCTCCTTTAATCCCTTCCATAACCGGGATGTAAAACGTGCATCACGTCCAGATACAATTGTCTATGGCACCCCATTAAGCCGTAAAATCTCCTATAAATAGAGGCGTCTCAAGACCTCTACTGATCCCTTCTCTCGGATGGGTAGGAAGTGGGATGACTTGGTGAGTCGGTCAATGATCACCCAGATAGAATCATGTACCCTAGAAGCCTGTGAGAGCCCTGTCACAAAGTCCATGGAGATACCATCCCACTTCCACTCTGGTACCTCTAGTTTCTTTGCTAAGACTGCTGGAACCTGATGATCGGCCTTCACTTGCTGACAAGTGAGGCATCATGAAACAAACTATGCCATTAACTTCTTTATCCCTAGCCACGAGTGCTAATGTCAGAGGTCTTAATATATCTTCGCCTCACCAGGATTTACCACCAGAGGGGATATATGGAACTCCCTCAATACCACCTTCTATAGCACCACAGGGACCATGGTGAATCCTCTGAAGAGAATGACATGCTCCCCACCTTCAAAAAATCCATCAGGTGCCTGTCCTGTGGATATCTGAGCACATCGAGCCTCAAAGTCAATGTCCCCAAGCTGTGCCTCCCAAAATCACTAAAGAAGTGGGGGAGTGACAGTCATAGACTGGAGGTAAGATGCTCTATCTCTATCAACAAAGGATATCTGTAACACGGCTAGGTGCTCTATCTCCTCACTCAGAAAAATGTAGACCAGACATCCTGCTAAGTGTGTTTGCTACTAAGTTTCCCTTCCGAGGAGTATAGAATATCTCAAAGTCATAGTATTAGAGGAACTCTAGCCATCGTCACTATCTCAGGTTCAGGTCCTTCTGTGAGATGATATACATGAGACTCTTGTGATCAGAGTAGACTGTAAAACATTCGCCCATAAAGTAGTGTATCCACATCTTCAAGGAGAAGACCACTGCTGCTAACTCTAGATCGTGGGTAGATTAGTTATTCTCAGGTTGTCCCAGATGTCATGAACCATAAGAAATCACTACCTACTCATGCATCAGGACAAATCCAAGTCCGGTCCCTGATGCGTCACAGTAGACTACATACCCAATGCCCTCTTCTATTAGCCTCAAGATGGGGGCACTCGTCAATCTCTACATCAGCTCCTAAAAACTCTTCTGGCATCCCTCCATCCATACAATGGGTTATCCCATCTTCTTCAATTCTAACAAGGGTGACAAAACTCTGGAAAAGTCAGGTACGAATCTCTAGTAGTACCCAACCAACCTCAGGAAACTTCGCACCTCGGTCACACTCCTGGGTGGATCCCAAGAAAGCACAACCTCTATCTTCGCTAGATCCAATGCAACTCTAGCCTCTGAGATAACGTGTCCCAAAAATTGGACCTCTTGTATCTAGAACTAAAACTTTGAGAGTTTACCATAAAGCTAGTGCTCTCAGAGTGTATCAATTACTATCTGCAGATGATAAGCATGTTCCTCCTCCGTCGCTGAGTACACCAAGATGTCGTTGATGAAGACCACCAAAAAGCGATCAAGGTATGGCTGGAAAATCTTGGTCATGAGTCCCATGATCACTGTAGGGGCGTTTTTCACGCTGAATGGTATAACCAAGAACTTATAGTGTCCATACCGACATCTTAAGGTCGTCTTCTGCACATCCTCATCTCGTACCCTGATTTAATGATAACCTGATCTGAGGTCTATCTTTGAAAATCAATGATCTCCCTTAAACTGATCAAAGATATCATCAATCCTCATAAGTGGATACTTGTTCTTCATGGTCACCTAGTTCAGGCACCGATAATCCACACAGAGCCTCAAACTCCCGTCTTCCTTCTTGGCGAACAAAATTGGGGCTACCCATGGAGAAACACTGGGCCTTGTGAACCCCTTCCTTTACAAGTCTTCCAACTTTACCTGTAACTCATGAAGTTCCACAGGATCCATCCGATATACTGGAGTAGATATCAGTGTCGTCTTGGGGTAAAGGTCGATGTACAAGTCCACTTCTCTACGAGGAGGTAGTCCCGGAACATCATCATAGAAGACATCAGCATACTGGTCCACCACTATAGGATAGCTCGAACTCTCAACATCAACTACTCCGAGAGTAATGCTAGCCAATTGATGTGTGATTGGCTACACCCTTCTCCGGGTAAGTCCATCCTGTGTTGCAAAGGTTCCATTCTTGCCGGTGAAGGAAAACCTAGTCTCATCCTCACAGACACACCGCACTTTGTGCCTAATATAGTCAATATGAACATAGACTGTGGATAACTAGTCTATACCCAAGATGATGTCGTAAGGCCTCAACGCTGCTACTAGAAGATCCCAGCTAAAGCTCTTGCCTCCTAGAGTAAGCTCACACTACCGGTACTAGTGTGTAATCATCGAATCTTCTCCTGTAGGAGTCTCCAATCGTAAGGATCGAGCCAACGACTCTACTAGAATCTCTGAGCACTGAACGAGAGCCATGGAAATGAAAGAGTGACTGGAACCTATGTCTATAAGTGTTGTAACTAAGGTGGAGTAGACATAGATCGTACCTTGAATCATCTCTAGAGCATCATGGTCGTAGGCCTCAGTTTCCTGGATCTGAGCTCGTCCCTATCCACCTGCTCCCTCTAGTCGGGGTGGACCACCTGGAGGTAGTGGCGGTAGAACCTTGAACCGTCATCCACCACCTGCTGCACGACTTTCCCTTCTGCCACGTCCACCTCCCTACGGACCTCCTTGCTTGAATATTTGTCTCTGGCTTGGCGGTCCCTCGACTGTCTGATGATCATTGGTATAGATGGTTGGGCAGTCGCGAGCCGTGTGGCCCCACCCACCGCACATGAAGAACGCCCTGCCTCCCAGTTAACCTCCTCTACCTCTCAAGCTCCGCACCTATAACCCTGCATCCCAGGGTCGTCTTCCAGAAGGTCTAGTCTACTTGGACATCTATTTCATCTGCCTACTACCAGCCGTAGAGGACTCTGCTATGTGTCTCCCAGTGGTGGGTCTCGCTATCAGTTTCTATTCTACAAGGAATCTCTCCACCAAGAGTTCTCTCTCTAGCACTCCATCATGCATCTAGATGCTGAGAGATGACATCAAAGCTTGGATATCCCATAGAAGTACCTTCTTGAAGGTCTGGGCCTTGAATAAAGGGCCTCGCACCATGTCGGTAGAGTGGCGTGAGAGGTCGGTGAACCTCTCCAAGTACTGGGTCACAGTCAGGCTGCCCTGCTGCAAGTTTAGGAGCTCCTGAATACACACAAAGCATAGGGTCACTGGGATGAAATCTGCCCTAAAGAGGCACTCTAAATCTGCCCAGGTGAGGTTTGCCTCGTCGTACATCTAGAGTGTCAGGCTCAACCATCTCCCTGCTGCTTCCTGGAAAATATTGGCAGCTAGGATCACCATCAGGTCAGATGGTGTCCCAACCAGGTGAAAAAATCTGGTCACAGTCTCCAGCCAGTCCTCAACTGCTTGTGGATCCATCTCACCATGGAACCTCGAGGACCTTTGCTGCTGAAACTCGTGAAATGTTCTCAGTAAGCATGCACCATCTACTAGTGGGGTTGGTAGAAACGACTTCCCAACAGGTAGTGGTGTTTCTGGTACACCACCGAAGGTGCTAACGCTGTAAGAGGGCCCTACACCAAGGCCTCATCGCTCAGTGGGCTGTCATCATGTACTCTCTTGGGAATCCTGG